>JALMGF010000304.1:0-739707 GCA_023333645.1 Sceloporus occidentalis | reverse complement strand
AACGTCTTTGGGGATCTCTTCGCGTAGACCTCGTAAACCTGTGTAAGAGACAGTAAAAGAGTATATGAGACAGTAGTGGAGTGTAAGAAAGTGTAACAGAGTATAGGAGACAGTAACAGAGTGTAAGAGAGTGTAAGAGACAGTTACAGAGTGTAAGAGAGTGTAACATAGTGTAAGAGACAGTAACAGAGTGTAAGAGACAGCAGAAGAGTGTAAGAGAGTTGAAGAGACAGTCGCAGAGTGTAATAGACAGTAACAGAGTGTAAGAGAGTGTTATAGACAGTAGCAGAGTGTAAGAGACAATAGCAGAGTGTAATAGACTGGAGCAGAGTGTAACATAGTGTAAGAGAGTGTAAGAGACTGTAGCAGAGTGTAATAGACAGTAACAGAGTGTAAGAGAGTGTTATAGACAGTAGCAGAGTGTAAGAGACAATAGCAGAGTGTAAGAGACAGTAGCAGAGTGTAATAGACAGCAGCAGAGTGTAAGAGAGTGTAAGAGACAGTAGCAGAGTGTAATAGACAGTAACAGAGTGTAAGAGAGTGTTATAGACAGTAGCAGAGTGTAAGAGAGTGTAAGAGACAGTTACAGAGTGTAAGAGAGTGTAACAGAGTGTAATAGAGTGTAAGAGACAGTAACATAGTGTAGGAGAGTGTAAGAGACAGTAACAGAGTGTAAGAGACAGTAACAGAGTGTAAGAGGGTGTAAGAGACAGTAGCAGAGTGTAGGAGAGTGTAAGAGAGTGTAAGAGACAGTAAGAGTGTAAGAGACAGTAAGAGTGTAAGAGACAGTAACAGAGTGTAAGAGACAGCAGCAGAGTGTAAGAGAGTGTAACAGAGTGTAAGAGACAGTAACAGAGCGTAAGAGACAGTAGCAGAGTGTAAGAGACAGAAGCAGAGTGAAAGAGAGAGTAGCAGAGTGTAAGAGACAGTAGCAGAGTGTAAGAGAGTGTAAGAGACAGTAACAGAGTGTAAGAGAGTGTAACAGCATGTAAGAGAGTGTAACAGAGTGTAAGAGAGTGTAAGAGACAGTAACAGAGTGTAGTAGAGTGTAAGAGACAGTAACAGAGTGTAAGAGACAGTAACAGAGTGTAAGAGACAGCAGCAGAGTGTAAGAGAGTGTAACATAGTGTAAGAGAGTGAAAGAGACAGTAGCAGAGTGTAATAGACAGTAACAGAGTGTAAGAGAGTGTTATAGACAGTAGCAGAGTGTAAGAGACAATAGCAGAGTGTAAGATACAGTAGCAAAGTGTAAGAGACAGTAACAGAGTGTAAGAGACAGTAGCAGAGTGAAAGAGGCAGTAGTAGAGTGTAGTAGAGTGTACCAGAGTGTCACATGGCATATACCGTCCTCTAGGATCACATAGTCCTGAATGATCTCAGTATACTGTGAACGTCTTTGGGGATCTCTTCGCGTAGACATCGTAAACCTGTGTAAGAGACAGTAAAAGAGTATATGAGACAGTAGCGGAGTGTAAGAGAGTGTGACAGAGCATAGGAGACAGTAACAGATTATAGGAGACGGTAACAGAGTGTAAGAGAGTGTAAGAGACAGTAACAGAGTGTAAGAGACAGTAACAGAGTGTAAGAGACAGCAGCAGAGTGTAAGAGAGTGTAACATAGTGTAAGAGAGTGAAAGAGACAGTAGCAGAGTGTAATAGACAGTAACAGAGTGTAGGAGAGTGTAACAGCGTGTAAGAGAGTGTAACAGAGTGTAAGAGAGTGTAAGAGACAGTAACAGAGTGTAGGAGAGTGTAAGAGACAGTAACAGAGTGTAAGAGACAGTAACAGAGTGTAAGAGACAGCAGCAGAGTGTAAGAGAGTGTAACATAGTGTAAGAGAGTGAAAGAGACAGTAGCAGAGTGTAATAGACAGTAACAGAGTGTAGGAGAGTGTCAGAGACAGTAACAGAGTGTAAGAGTCAGCAGAAGAGTGTAAGAGAGTGTAACATAGTGTAAGAGAGTGTAAGAGACAGTAGCAGAGTGTAATAGACAGTAACAGAGTGTAAGAGAGTGTTATAGACAGTAGCAGAGTGTAAGAGACAATAGCAGAGTGTAAGATACAGTAGCAGAGTGTAAGAGACAGTAACAGAGTGTAAAAGACAGTAACAGAGTGTAAGAGACAGTAGCAGAGTGAAAGAGACAGTAGTAGAGTGTAGTAGAGTGTAAGAGAGTGTCACATGGCATATACCGTCCTCTAGGATCACATAGTCCTGAATGATCTCAGTATACTGTGAACGTCTTTGGGGATCTCTTCGCGTAGACCTCGTAAACCTGTGTAAGAGACAGTAAAAGAGTATATGAGACAGTAGTGGAGTGTAAGAAAGTGTAACAGAGTATAGGAGACAGTAACAGAGTGTAAGAGAGTGTAAGAGACAGTTACAGAGTGTAAGAGAGTGTAACATAGTGTAAGAGACAGTAGCAGAGTGTAAGAGTGTAAGAGACAGTAACAGAGTGTAAGAGAGTGTAACAGCGTGTAAGAGAGTGTAACAGAGTGTAAGAGACAGTAAGAGAGTGTAACAGAGTGTAAGAGACAGTAACAGAGTGTAGGAGAGTGTAAGAGACAGTAACGGAGTGTAAGAGACAGTAACAGAGTGTAAGAGACAGCAGCAGAGTGTTAGAGAGTGTAACATAGTGTAAGAGAGTGTAAGAGACAGTAGCAGAGTGTAATAGACAGTAACAGAGTGTAATAGAGTGTAAGAGACAGTAGCAGAGTGTAAGAGACAGTAGCAGAGTGTAATAGACTGTAGCAGAGTGTAACAGAGTGTAAGAGAGTGTAAGAGACAATAGCAGAGTGTAATAGACAGTAACAGAGTGTAAGAGAGTGTTATAGACAGTAGCAGAGTGCAAGAGACAATAGCAGAGTGTAAGAGACAGTAGCAGAGTGTAATAGACTGTAACAGAGTGTAACAGAGTGTAAGAGAGTGTAAGAGACAGTAGCGGAGTGTAATAGACAGTAACAGAGTGTAAGAGAGCGTTATAGACAGTAGCAGAGTGTTATAGACAATAGCAGAGTGTAAGAGACAGTAGCAGAGTGTAATAGACAGCAGCAGAGTGTAAGAGAGTGTAAGAGACAGTAGCAGAGTGTAATAGACAGTAACAGAGTGTAAGAGAGTGTTATAGACAGTAGCAGAGTGTAAGAGAGTGTAAGAGACAGTTACAGAGTGTAAGAGAGTGTAACAGAGTGTAATAGAGTGTAAGAGACAGTAACATAGTGTAGGAGAGTGTAAGAGACAGTAACAGAGTGTAAGAGACAGTAACAGAGTGTAAGAGGGTGTAAGAGACAGTAGCAGAGTGTAGGAGAGTGTAAGAGAGTGTAAGAGACAGTAAGAGTGTAAGAGACAGTAAGAGTGTAAGAGACAGTAACAGAGTGTAAGAGACAGCAGCAGAGTGTAAGAGAGTGTAACAGAGTGTAAGAGACAGTAACAGAGCGTAAGAGACAGTAGCAGAGTGTAAGAGACAGAAGCAGAGTGAAAGAGAGAGTAGCAGAGTGTAAGAGACAGTAGCAGAGTGTAAGAGAGTGTAAGAGACAGTAACAGAGTGTAAGAGAGTGTAACAGCATGTAAGAGAGTGTAACAGAGTGTAAGAGAGTGTAAGAGACAGTAACAGAGTGTAGTAGAGTGTAAGAGACAGTAACAGAGTGTAAGAGACAGTAACAGAGTGTAAGAGACAGCAGCAGAGTGTAAGAGAGTGTAACATAGTGTAAGAGAGTGAAAGAGACAGTAGCAGAGTGTAATAGACAGTAACAGAGTGTAAGAGAGTGTTATAGACAGTAGCAGAGTGTAAGAGACAATAGCAGAGTGTAAGATACAGTAGCAAAGTGTAAGAGACAGTAACAGAGTGTAAGAGACAGTAGCAGAGTGAAAGAGGCAGTAGTAGAGTGTAGTAGAGTGTACCAGAGTGTCACATGGCATATACCGTCCTCTAGGATCACATAGTCCTGAATGATCTCAGTATACTGTGAACGTCTTTGGGGATCTCTTCGCGTAGACATCGTAAACCTGTGTAAGAGACAGTAAAAGAGTATATGAGACAGTAGCGGAGTGTAAGAGAGTGTGACAGAGCATAGGAGACAGTAACAGATTATAGGAGACGGTAACAGAGTGTAAGAGAGTGTAAGAGACAGTAACAGAGTGTAAGAGACAGTAACAGAGTGTAAGAGACAGCAGCAGAGTGTAAGAGAGTGTAACATAGTGTAAGAGAGTGAAAGAGACAGTAGCAGAGTGTAATAGACAGTAACAGAGTGTAGGAGAGTGTAACAGCGTGTAAGAGAGTGTAACAGAGTGTAAGAGAGTGTAAGAGACAGTAACAGAGTGTAGGAGAGTGTAAGAGACAGTAACAGAGTGTAAGAGACAGTAACAGAGTGTAAGAGACAGCAGCAGAGTGTAAGAGAGTGTAACATAGTGTAAGAGAGTGAAAGAGACAGTAGCAGAGTGTAATAGACAGTAACAGAGTGTAGGAGAGTGTCAGAGACAGTAACAGAGTGTAAGAGTCAGCAGAAGAGTGTAAGAGAGTGTAACATAGTGTAAGAGAGTGTAAGAGACAGTAGCAGAGTGTAATAGACAGTAACAGAGTGTAAGAGAGTGTTATAGACAGTAGCAGAGTGTAAGAGACAATAGCAGAGTGTAAGATACAGTAGCAGAGTGTAAGAGACAGTAACAGAGTGTAAAAGACAGTAACAGAGTGTAAGAGACAGTAGCAGAGTGAAAGAGACAGTAGTAGAGTGTAGTAGAGTGTAAGAGAGTGTCACATGGCATATACCGTCCTCTAGGATCACATAGTCCTGAATGATCTCAGTATACTGTGAACGTCTTTGGGGATCTCTTCGCGTAGACCTCGTAAACCTGTGTAAGAGACAGTAAAAGAGTATATGAGACAGTAGTGGAGTGTAAGAAAGTGTAACAGAGTATAGGAGACAGTAACAGAGTGTAAGAGAGTGTAAGAGACAGTTACAGAGTGTAAGAGAGTGTAACATAGTGTAAGAGACAGTAACAGAGTGTAAGAGACAGCAGAAGAGTGTAAGAGAGTTGAAGAGACAGTCGCAGAGTGTAATAGACAGTAACAGAGTGTAAGAGAGTGTTATAGACAGTAGCAGAGTGTAAGAGACAATAGCAGAGTGTAATAGACTGGAGCAGAGTGTAACATAGTGTAAGAGAGTGTAAGAGACTGTAGCAGAGTGTAATAGACAGTAACAGAGTGTAAGAGAGTGTTATAGACAGTAGCAGAGTGTAAGAGACAATAGCAGAGTGTAAGAGACAGTAGCAGAGTGTAATAGACAGCAGCAGAGTGTAAGAGAGTGTAAGAGACAGTAGCAGAGTGTAATAGACAGTAACAGAGTGTAAGAGAGTGTTATAGACAGTAGCAGAGTGTAAGAGAGTGTAAGAGACAGTTACAGAGTGTAAGAGAGTGTAACAGAGTGTAATAGAGTGTAAGAGACAGTAACATAGTGTAGGAGAGTGTAAGAGACAGTAACAGAGTGTAAGAGACAGTAACAGAGTGTAAGAGGGTGTAAGAGACAGTAGCAGAGTGTAGGAGAGTGTAAGAGAGTGTAAGAGACAGTAAGAGTGTAAGAGACAGTAAGAGTGTAAGAGACAGTAACAGAGTGTAAGAGACAGCAGCAGAGTGTAAGAGAGTGTAACAGAGTGTAAGAGACAGTAACAGAGCGTAAGAGACAGTAGCAGAGTGTAAGAGACAGAAGCAGAGTGAAAGAGAGAGTAGCAGAGTGTAAGAGACAGTAGCAGAGTGTAAGAGAGTGTAAGAGACAGTAACAGAGTGTAAGAGAGTGTAACAGCATGTAAGAGAGTGTAACAGAGTGTAAGAGAGTGTAAGAGACAGTAACAGAGTGTAGTAGAGTGTAAGAGACAGTAACAGAGTGTAAGAGACAGTAACAGAGTGTAAGAGACAGCAGCAGAGTGTAAGAGAGTGTAACATAGTGTAAGAGAGTGAAAGAGACAGTAGCAGAGTGTAATAGACAGTAACAGAGTGTAAGAGAGTGTTATAGACAGTAGCAGAGTGTAAGAGACAATAGCAGAGTGTAAGATACAGTAGCAAAGTGTAAGAGACAGTAACAGAGTGTAAGAGACAGTAGCAGAGTGAAAGAGGCAGTAGTAGAGTGTAGTAGAGTGTACCAGAGTGTCACATGGCATATACCGTCCTCTAGGATCACATAGTCCTGAATGATCTCAGTATACTGTGAACGTCTTTGGGGATCTCTTCGCGTAGACATCGTAAACCTGTGTAAGAGACAGTAAAAGAGTATATGAGACAGTAGCGGAGTGTAAGAGAGTGTGACAGAGCATAGGAGACAGTAACAGATTATAGGAGACGGTAACAGAGTGTAAGAGAGTGTAAGAGACAGTAACAGAGTGTAAGAGACAGTAACAGAGTGTAAGAGACAGCAGCAGAGTGTAAGAGAGTGTAACATAGTGTAAGAGAGTGAAAGAGACAGTAGCAGAGTGTAATAGACAGTAACAGAGTGTAGGAGAGTGTAACAGCGTGTAAGAGAGTGTAACAGAGTGTAAGAGAGTGTAAGAGACAGTAACAGAGTGTAGGAGAGTGTAAGAGACAGTAACAGAGTGTAAGAGACAGTAACAGAGTGTAAGAGACAGCAGCAGAGTGTAAGAGAGTGTAACATAGTGTAAGAGAGTGAAAGAGACAGTAGCAGAGTGTAATAGACAGTAACAGAGTGTAGGAGAGTGTCAGAGACAGTAACAGAGTGTAAGAGTCAGCAGAAGAGTGTAAGAGAGTGTAACATAGTGTAAGAGAGTGTAAGAGACAGTAGCAGAGTGTAATAGACAGTAACAGAGTGTAAGAGAGTGTTATAGACAGTAGCAGAGTGTAAGAGACAATAGCAGAGTGTAAGATACAGTAGCAGAGTGTAAGAGACAGTAACAGAGTGTAAAAGACAGTAACAGAGTGTAAGAGACAGTAGCAGAGTGAAAGAGACAGTAGTAGAGTGTAGTAGAGTGTAAGAGAGTGTCACATGGCATATACCGTCCTCTAGGATCACATAGTCCTGAATGATCTCAGTATACTGTGAACGTCTTTGGGGATCTCTTCGCGTAGACCTCGTAAACCTGTGTAAGAGACAGTAAAAGAGTATATGAGACAGTAGTGGAGTGTAAGAAAGTGTAACAGAGTATAGGAGACAGTAACAGAGTGTAAGAGAGTGTAAGAGACAGTTACAGAGTGTAAGAGAGTGTAACATAGTGTAAGAGACAGTAGCAGAGTGTAAGAGTGTAAGAGACAGTAACAGAGTGTAAGAGAGTGTAACAGCGTGTAAGAGAGTGTAACAGAGTGTAAGAGACAGTAAGAGAGTGTAACAGAGTGTAAGAGACAGTAACAGAGTGTAGGAGAGTGTAAGAGACAGTAACGGAGTGTAAGAGACAGTAACAGAGTGTAAGAGACAGCAGCAGAGTGTTAGAGAGTGTAACATAGTGTAAGAGAGTGTAAGAGACAGTAGCAGAGTGTAATAGACAGTAACAGAGTGTAATAGAGTGTAAGAGACAGTAGCAGAGTGTAAGAGACAGTAGCAGAGTGTAATAGACTGTAGCAGAGTGTAACAGAGTGTAAGAGAGTGTAAGAGACAATAGCAGAGTGTAATAGACAGTAACAGAGTGTAAGAGAGTGTTATAGACAGTAGCAGAGTGCAAGAGACAATAGCAGAGTGTAAGAGACAGTAGCAGAGTGTAATAGACTGTAACAGAGTGTAACAGAGTGTAAGAGAGTGTAAGAGACAGTAGCGGAGTGTAATAGACAGTAACAGAGTGTAAGAGAGCGTTATAGACAGTAGCAGAGTGTTATAGACAATAGCAGAGTGTAAGAGACAGTAGCAGAGTGTAATAGACAGCAGCAGAGTGTAAGAGAGTGTAAGAGACAGTAGCAGAGTGTAATAGACAGTAACAGAGTGTAAGAGAGTGTTATAGACAGTAGCAGAGTGTAAGAGAGTGTAAGAGACAGTTACAGAGTGTAAGAGAGTGTAACAGAGTGTAATAGAGTGTAAGAGACAGTAACATAGTGTAGGAGAGTGTAAGAGACAGTAACAGAGTGTAAGAGACAGTAACAGAGTGTAAGAGGGTGTAAGAGACAGTAGCAGAGTGTAGGAGAGTGTAAGAGAGTGTAAGAGACAGTAAGAGTGTAAGAGACAGTAAGAGTGTAAGAGACAGTAACAGAGTGTAAGAGACAGCAGCAGAGTGTAAGAGAGTGTAACAGAGTGTAAGAGACAGTAACAGAGCGTAAGAGACAGTAGCAGAGTGTAAGAGACAGAAGCAGAGTGAAAGAGAGAGTAGCAGAGTGTAAGAGACAGTAGCAGAGTGTAAGAGAGTGTAAGAGACAGTAACAGAGTGTAAGAGAGTGTAACAGCATGTAAGAGAGTGTAACAGAGTGTAAGAGAGTGTAAGAGACAGTAACAGAGTGTAGTAGAGTGTAAGAGACAGTAACAGAGTGTAAGAGACAGTAACAGAGTGTAAGAGACAGCAGCAGAGTGTAAGAGAGTGTAACATAGTGTAAGAGAGTGAAAGAGACAGTAGCAGAGTGTAATAGACAGTAACAGAGTGTAAGAGAGTGTTATAGACAGTAGCAGAGTGTAAGAGACAATAGCAGAGTGTAAGATACAGTAGCAAAGTGTAAGAGACAGTAACAGAGTGTAAGAGACAGTAGCAGAGTGAAAGAGGCAGTAGTAGAGTGTAGTAGAGTGTACCAGAGTGTCACATGGCATATACCGTCCTCTAGGATCACATAGTCCTGAATGATCTCAGTATACTGTGAACGTCTTTGGGGATCTCTTCGCGTAGACATCGTAAACCTGTGTAAGAGACAGTAAAAGAGTATATGAGACAGTAGCGGAGTGTAAGAGAGTGTGACAGAGCATAGGAGACAGTAACAGATTATAGGAGACGGTAACAGAGTGTAAGAGAGTGTAAGAGACAGTAACAGAGTGTAAGAGACAGTAACAGAGTGTAAGAGACAGCAGCAGAGTGTAAGAGAGTGTAACATAGTGTAAGAGAGTGAAAGAGACAGTAGCAGAGTGTAATAGACAGTAACAGAGTGTAGGAGAGTGTAACAGCGTGTAAGAGAGTGTAACAGAGTGTAAGAGAGTGTAAGAGACAGTAACAGAGTGTAGGAGAGTGTAAGAGACAGTAACAGAGTGTAAGAGACAGTAACAGAGTGTAAGAGACAGCAGCAGAGTGTAAGAGAGTGTAACATAGTGTAAGAGAGTGAAAGAGACAGTAGCAGAGTGTAATAGACAGTAACAGAGTGTAGGAGAGTGTCAGAGACAGTAACAGAGTGTAAGAGTCAGCAGAAGAGTGTAAGAGAGTGTAACATAGTGTAAGAGAGTGTAAGAGACAGTAGCAGAGTGTAATAGACAGTAACAGAGTGTAAGAGAGTGTTATAGACAGTAGCAGAGTGTAAGAGACAATAGCAGAGTGTAAGATACAGTAGCAGAGTGTAAGAGACAGTAACAGAGTGTAAAAGACAGTAACAGAGTGTAAGAGACAGTAGCAGAGTGAAAGAGACAGTAGTAGAGTGTAGTAGAGTGTAAGAGAGTGTCACATGGCATATACCGTCCTCTAGGATCACATAGTCCTGAATGATCTCAGTATACTGTGAACGTCTTTGGGGATCTCTTCGCGTAGACCTCGTAAACCTGTGTAAGAGACAGTAAAAGAGTATATGAGACAGTAGTGGAGTGTAAGAAAGTGTAACAGAGTATAGGAGACAGTAACAGAGTGTAAGAGAGTGTAAGAGACAGTTACAGAGTGTAAGAGAGTGTAACATAGTGTAAGAGACAGTAGCAGAGTGTAAGAGTGTAAGAGACAGTAACAGAGTGTAAGAGAGTGTAACAGCGTGTAAGAGAGTGTAACAGAGTGTAAGAGACAGTAAGAGAGTGTAACAGAGTGTAAGAGACAGTAACAGAGTGTAGGAGAGTGTAAGAGACAGTAACGGAGTGTAAGAGACAGTAACAGAGTGTAAGAGACAGCAGCAGAGTGTTAGAGAGTGTAACATAGTGTAAGAGAGTGTAAGAGACAGTAGCAGAGTGTAATAGACAGTAACAGAGTGTAATAGAGTGTAAGAGACAGTAGCAGAGTGTAAGAGACAGTAGCAGAGTGTAATAGACTGTAGCAGAGTGTAACAGAGTGTAAGAGAGTGTAAGAGACAATAGCAGAGTGTAATAGACAGTAACAGAGTGTAAGAGAGTGTTATAGACAGTAGCAGAGTGCAAGAGACAATAGCAGAGTGTAAGAGACAGTAGCAGAGTGTAATAGACTGTAACAGAGTGTAACAGAGTGTAAGAGAGTGTAAGAGACAGTAGCGGAGTGTAATAGACAGTAACAGAGTGTAAGAGAGCGTTATAGACAGTAGCAGAGTGTTATAGACAATAGCAGAGTGTAAGAGACAGTAGCAGAGTGTAATAGACAGCAGCAGAGTGTAAGAGAGTGTAAGAGACAGTAGCAGAGTGTAATAGACAGTAACAGAGTGTAAGAGAGTGTTATAGACAGTAGCAGAGTGTAAGAGAGTGTAAGAGACAGTTACAGAGTGTAAGAGAGTGTAACAGAGTGTAATAGAGTGTAAGAGACAGTAACATAGTGTAGGAGAGTGTAAGAGACAGTAACAGAGTGTAAGAGACAGTAACAGAGTGTAAGAGGGTGTAAGAGACAGTAGCAGAGTGTAGGAGAGTGTAAGAGAGTGTAAGAGACAGTAAGAGTGTAAGAGACAGTAAGAGTGTAAGAGACAGTAACAGAGTGTAAGAGACAGCAGCAGAGTGTAAGAGAGTGTAACAGAGTGTAAGAGACAGTAACAGAGCGTAAGAGACAGTAGCAGAGTGTAAGAGACAGAAGCAGAGTGAAAGAGAGAGTAGCAGAGTGTAAGAGACAGTAGCAGAGTGTAAGAGAGTGTAAGAGACAGTAACAGAGTGTAAGAGAGTGTAACAGCATGTAAGAGAGTGTAACAGAGTGTAAGAGAGTGTAAGAGACAGTAACAGAGTGTAGTAGAGTGTAAGAGACAGTAACAGAGTGTAAGAGACAGTAACAGAGTGTAAGAGACAGCAGCAGAGTGTAAGAGAGTGTAACATAGTGTAAGAGAGTGAAAGAGACAGTAGCAGAGTGTAATAGACAGTAACAGAGTGTAAGAGAGTGTTATAGACAGTAGCAGAGTGTAAGAGACAATAGCAGAGTGTAAGATACAGTAGCAAAGTGTAAGAGACAGTAACAGAGTGTAAGAGACAGTAGCAGAGTGAAAGAGGCAGTAGTAGAGTGTAGTAGAGTGTACCAGAGTGTCACATGGCATATACCGTCCTCTAGGATCACATAGTCCTGAATGATCTCAGTATACTGTGAACGTCTTTGGGGATCTCTTCGCGTAGACATCGTAAACCTGTGTAAGAGACAGTAAAAGAGTATATGAGACAGTAGCGGAGTGTAAGAGAGTGTGACAGAGCATAGGAGACAGTAACAGATTATAGGAGACGGTAACAGAGTGTAAGAGAGTGTAAGAGACAGTAACAGAGTGTAAGAGACAGTAACAGAGTGTAAGAGACAGCAGCAGAGTGTAAGAGAGTGTAACATAGTGTAAGAGAGTGAAAGAGACAGTAGCAGAGTGTAATAGACAGTAACAGAGTGTAGGAGAGTGTAACAGCGTGTAAGAGAGTGTAACAGAGTGTAAGAGAGTGTAAGAGACAGTAACAGAGTGTAGGAGAGTGTAAGAGACAGTAACAGAGTGTAAGAGACAGTAACAGAGTGTAAGAGACAGCAGCAGAGTGTAAGAGAGTGTAACATAGTGTAAGAGAGTGAAAGAGACAGTAGCAGAGTGTAATAGACAGTAACAGAGTGTAGGAGAGTGTCAGAGACAGTAACAGAGTGTAAGAGTCAGCAGAAGAGTGTAAGAGAGTGTAACATAGTGTAAGAGAGTGTAAGAGACAGTAGCAGAGTGTAATAGACAGTAACAGAGTGTAAGAGAGTGTTATAGACAGTAGCAGAGTGTAAGAGACAATAGCAGAGTGTAAGATACAGTAGCAGAGTGTAAGAGACAGTAACAGAGTGTAAAAGACAGTAACAGAGTGTAAGAGACAGTAGCAGAGTGAAAGAGACAGTAGTAGAGTGTAGTAGAGTGTAAGAGAGTGTCACATGGCATATACCGTCCTCTAGGATCACATAGTCCTGAATGATCTCAGTATACTGTGAACGTCTTTGGGGATCTCTTCGCGTAGACCTCGTAAACCTGTGTAAGAGACAGTAAAAGAGTATATGAGACAGTAGTGGAGTGTAAGAAAGTGTAACAGAGTATAGGAGACAGTAACAGAGTGTAAGAGAGTGTAAGAGACAGTTACAGAGTGTAAGAGAGTGTAACATAGTGTAAGAGACAGTAACAGAGTGTAAGAGACAGCAGAAGAGTGTAAGAGAGTTGAAGAGACAGTCGCAGAGTGTAATAGACAGTAACAGAGTGTAAGAGAGTGTTATAGACAGTAGCAGAGTGTAAGAGACAATAGCAGAGTGTAATAGACTGGAGCAGAGTGTAACATAGTGTAAGAGAGTGTAAGAGACTGTAGCAGAGTGTAATAGACAGTAACAGAGTGTAAGAGAGTGTTATAGACAGTAGCAGAGTGTAAGAGACAATAGCAGAGTGTAAGAGACAGTAGCAGAGTGTAATAGACAGCAGCAGAGTGTAAGAGAGTGTAAGAGACAGTAGCAGAGTGTAATAGACAGTAACAGAGTGTAAGAGAGTGTTATAGACAGTAGCAGAGTGTAAGAGACAATAGCAGAGTGTAAGAGACAGTAGCAGAGTGTAATAGAATGTAGCAGAGTGTAACAGTGTAAGAGAGTGTAAGAGACAGTAGCAGAGTGTAATAGACATTAACAGAGTGTAAGAGAGTGTTATAGACAGTAGCAGAGTTTAAGAGACAGTAACAGAGTGTAAGAGACAGTAACAGAGTGTAAGAGGGTGTAAGAGACAGTAGCAGAGTGTAGGAGAGTGTAAGAGAGTGTAAGAGACAGTAACAGAGTGTAAGAGACAGTAACAGAGTGTAAGAGACAGCAGCAGAGTGTAAGAGTGTGTAACATAGTGTAAGAGAGTGAAAGAGACAGTAGCAGAGTGTAATAGACAGTAACAGAGTGTAGGAGAGTGTAACAGCATGTAAGAGAGTGTAACAGAGTGTAAGAGAGTGTAAGAGACAGTAACAGAGTGTAAGAGACAGTAACAGAGTGTAAGAGACAGCAGCAGAGTGTAAGAGTGTGTAACAGTGTAAGAGAGTGAAAGAGATAGTAGCAGAGTGTAATAGACAGTAACAGAGTGTAATAGAGTGTAAGAGACAGTAGCAGAGTGTAAGAGACAATAGCAGAGTGTAAGAGACAGTAGCAGAGTGTAATAGACTGTAGCAGAGTGTAACAGAGTGTAAGAGAGTGTAAGAGACAATAGCAGAGTGTAATAGACAGTAACAGAGTGTAAGAGAGTGTTATAGACAGTAGCAGAGGGCAAGAGACAATAGCAGAGTGTAAGAGACAGTAGCAGAGTGTAATAGACAGTAACAGAGTGTAAGAGACAGTAACAGAGTGTAAGAGACAGCAGCAGAGTGTAAGAGTGTAAGAGACAGTAACAGAGTGTACGAGACAGTAACAGAGTGTACGAGACAGTAACAGAGTGTAAGAGACAGTAACAGAGTATACGAGAGTGTAGTAGAGTGTAAGAGACAGTAACAGAGCGTAAGAGACAGTAGCAGTGTGTAAGAGACAGAAGCAAAGTGAAAGAGAGAGTAGCAGAGTGTAAGAGACAGTAGCAGAGTGTAAGAGACAGTAGCAGAGTGTAAGAGTGTAAGAGACAGTAACAGAGTGTAAGAGAGTGTAACAGCGTGTAAGAGAGTGTAACAGAGTGTAAGAGACAGTAAGAGAGTGTAACAGAGTGTAAGAGACAGTAACAGAGTGTAGGAGAGTGTAAGAGACAGTAACGGAGTGTAAGAGACAGTAACAGAGTGTAAGAGACAGCAGCAGAGTGTTAGAGAGTGTAACATAGTGTAAGAGAGTGTAAGAGACAGTAGCAGAGTGTAATAGACAGTAACAGAGTGTAATAGAGTGTAAGAGACAGTAGCAGAGTGTAAGAGACAGTAGCAGAGTGTAATAGACTGTAGCAGAGTGTAACAGAGTGTAAGAGAGTGTAAGAGACAATAGCAGAGTGTAATAGACAGTAACAGAGTGTAAGAGAGTGTTATAGACAGTAGCAGAGTGCAAGAGACAATAGCAGAGTGTAAGAGACAGTAGCAGAGTGTAATAGACTGTAACAGAGTGTAACAGAGTGTAAGAGAGTGTAAGAGACAGTAGCGGAGTGTAATAGACAGTAACAGAGTGTAAGAGAGCGTTATAGACAGTAGCAGAGTGTTATAGACAATAGCAGAGTGTAAGAGACAGTAGCAGAGTGTAATAGACAGCAGCAGAGTGTAAGAGAGTGTAAGAGACAGTAGCAGAGTGTAATAGACAGTAACAGAGTGTAAGAGAGTGTTATAGACAGTAGCAGAGTGTAAGAGAGTGTAAGAGACAGTTACAGAGTGTAAGAGAGTGTAACAGAGTGTAATAGAGTGTAAGAGACAGTAACATAGTGTAGGAGAGTGTAAGAGACAGTAACAGAGTGTAAGAGACAGTAACAGAGTGTAAGAGGGTGTAAGAGACAGTAGCAGAGTGTAGGAGAGTGTAAGAGAGTGTAAGAGACAGTAAGAGTGTAAGAGACAGTAAGAGTGTAAGAGACAGTAACAGAGTGTAAGAGACAGCAGCAGAGTGTAAGAGAGTGTAACAGAGTGTAAGAGACAGTAACAGAGCGTAAGAGACAGTAGCAGAGTGTAAGAGACAGAAGCAGAGTGAAAGAGAGAGTAGCAGAGTGTAAGAGACAGTAGCAGAGTGTAAGAGAGTGTAAGAGACAGTAACAGAGTGTAAGAGAGTGTAACAGCATGTAAGAGAGTGTAACAGAGTGTAAGAGAGTGTAAGAGACAGTAACAGAGTGTAGTAGAGTGTAAGAGACAGTAACAGAGTGTAAGAGACAGTAACAGAGTGTAAGAGACAGCAGCAGAGTGTAAGAGAGTGTAACATAGTGTAAGAGAGTGAAAGAGACAGTAGCAGAGTGTAATAGACAGTAACAGAGTGTAAGAGAGTGTTATAGACAGTAGCAGAGTGTAAGAGACAATAGCAGAGTGTAAGATACAGTAGCAAAGTGTAAGAGACAGTAACAGAGTGTAAGAGACAGTAGCAGAGTGAAAGAGGCAGTAGTAGAGTGTAGTAGAGTGTACCAGAGTGTCACATGGCATATACCGTCCTCTAGGATCACATAGTCCTGAATGATCTCAGTATACTGTGAACGTCTTTGGGGATCTCTTCGCGTAGACATCGTAAACCTGTGTAAGAGACAGTAAAAGAGTATATGAGACAGTAGCGGAGTGTAAGAGAGTGTGACAGAGCATAGGAGACAGTAACAGATTATAGGAGACGGTAACAGAGTGTAAGAGAGTGTAAGAGACAGTAACAGAGTGTAAGAGACAGTAACAGAGTGTAAGAGACAGCAGCAGAGTGTAAGAGAGTGTAACATAGTGTAAGAGAGTGAAAGAGACAGTAGCAGAGTGTAATAGACAGTAACAGAGTGTAGGAGAGTGTAACAGCGTGTAAGAGAGTGTAACAGAGTGTAAGAGAGTGTAAGAGACAGTAACAGAGTGTAGGAGAGTGTAAGAGACAGTAACAGAGTGTAAGAGACAGTAACAGAGTGTAAGAGACAGCAGCAGAGTGTAAGAGAGTGTAACATAGTGTAAGAGAGTGAAAGAGACAGTAGCAGAGTGTAATAGACAGTAACAGAGTGTAGGAGAGTGTCAGAGACAGTAACAGAGTGTAAGAGTCAGCAGAAGAGTGTAAGAGAGTGTAACATAGTGTAAGAGAGTGTAAGAGACAGTAGCAGAGTGTAATAGACAGTAACAGAGTGTAAGAGAGTGTTATAGACAGTAGCAGAGTGTAAGAGACAATAGCAGAGTGTAAGATACAGTAGCAGAGTGTAAGAGACAGTAACAGAGTGTAAAAGACAGTAACAGAGTGTAAGAGACAGTAGCAGAGTGAAAGAGACAGTAGTAGAGTGTAGTAGAGTGTAAGAGAGTGTCACATGGCATATACCGTCCTCTAGGATCACATAGTCCTGAATGATCTCAGTATACTGTGAACGTCTTTGGGGATCTCTTCGCGTAGACCTCGTAAACCTGTGTAAGAGACAGTAAAAGAGTATATGAGACAGTAGTGGAGTGTAAGAAAGTGTAACAGAGTATAGGAGACAGTAACAGAGTGTAAGAGAGTGTAAGAGACAGTTACAGAGTGTAAGAGAGTGTAACATAGTGTAAGAGACAGTAACAGAGTGTAAGAGACAGCAGAAGAGTGTAAGAGAGTTGAAGAGACAGTCGCAGAGTGTAATAGACAGTAACAGAGTGTAAGAGAGTGTTATAGACAGTAGCAGAGTGTAAGAGACAATAGCAGAGTGTAATAGACTGGAGCAGAGTGTAACATAGTGTAAGAGAGTGTAAGAGACTGTAGCAGAGTGTAATAGACAGTAACAGAGTGTAAGAGAGTGTTATAGACAGTAGCAGAGTGTAAGAGACAATAGCAGAGTGTAAGAGACAGTAGCAGAGTGTAATAGACAGCAGCAGAGTGTAAGAGAGTGTAAGAGACAGTAGCAGAGTGTAATAGACAGTAACAGAGTGTAAGAGAGTGTTATAGACAGTAGCAGAGTGTAAGAGACAATAGCAGAGTGTAAGAGACAGTAGCAGAGTGTAATAGAATGTAGCAGAGTGTAACAGTGTAAGAGAGTGTAAGAGACAGTAGCAGAGTGTAATAGACATTAACAGAGTGTAAGAGAGTGTTATAGACAGTAGCAGAGTTTAAGAGACAGTAACAGAGTGTAAGAGACAGTAACAGAGTGTAAGAGGGTGTAAGAGACAGTAGCAGAGTGTAGGAGAGTGTAAGAGAGTGTAAGAGACAGTAACAGAGTGTAAGAGACAGTAACAGAGTGTAAGAGACAGCAGCAGAGTGTAAGAGTGTGTAACATAGTGTAAGAGAGTGAAAGAGACAGTAGCAGAGTGTAATAGACAGTAACAGAGTGTAGGAGAGTGTAACAGCATGTAAGAGAGTGTAACAGAGTGTAAGAGAGTGTAAGAGACAGTAACAGAGTGTAAGAGACAGTAACAGAGTGTAAGAGACAGCAGCAGAGTGTAAGAGTGTGTAACAGTGTAAGAGAGTGAAAGAGATAGTAGCAGAGTGTAATAGACAGTAACAGAGTGTAATAGAGTGTAAGAGACAGTAGCAGAGTGTAAGAGACAATAGCAGAGTGTAAGAGACAGTAGCAGAGTGTAATAGACTGTAGCAGAGTGTAACAGAGTGTAAGAGAGTGTAAGAGACAATAGCAGAGTGTAATAGACAGTAACAGAGTGTAAGAGAGTGTTATAGACAGTAGCAGAGGGCAAGAGACAATAGCAGAGTGTAAGAGACAGTAGCAGAGTGTAATAGACAGTAACAGAGTGTAAGAGACAGTAACAGAGTGTAAGAGACAGCAGCAGAGTGTAAGAGTGTAAGAGACAGTAACAGAGTGTACGAGACAGTAACAGAGTGTACGAGACAGTAACAGAGTGTAAGAGACAGTAACAGAGTATACGAGAGTGTAGTAGAGTGTAAGAGACAGTAACAGAGCGTAAGAGACAGTAGCAGTGTGTAAGAGACAGAAGCAAAGTGAAAGAGAGAGTAGCAGAGTGTAAGAGACAGTAGCAGAGTGTAAGAGACAGTAGCAGAGTGTAAGAGTGTAAGAGACAGTAACAGAGTGTAAGAGAGTGTAACAGCGTGTAAGAGAGTGTAACAGAGTGTAAGAGACAGTAAGAGAGTGTAACAGAGTGTAAGAGACAGTAACAGAGTGTAGGAGAGTGTAAGAGACAGTAACGGAGTGTAAGAGACAGTAACAGAGTGTAAGAGACAGCAGCAGAGTGTTAGAGAGTGTAACATAGTGTAAGAGAGTGTAAGAGACAGTAGCAGAGTGTAATAGACAGTAACAGAGTGTAATAGAGTGTAAGAGACAGTAGCAGAGTGTAAGAGACAGTAGCAGAGTGTAATAGACTGTAGCAGAGTGTAACAGAGTGTAAGAGAGTGTAAGAGACAATAGCAGAGTGTAATAGACAGTAACAGAGTGTAAGAGAGTGTTATAGACAGTAGCAGAGTGCAAGAGACAATAGCAGAGTGTAAGAGACAGTAGCAGAGTGTAATAGACTGTAACAGAGTGTAACAGAGTGTAAGAGAGTGTAAGAGACAGTAGCGGAGTGTAATAGACAGTAACAGAGTGTAAGAGAGCGTTATAGACAGTAGCAGAGTGTTATAGACAATAGCAGAGTGTAAGAGACAGTAGCAGAGTGTAATAGACAGCAGCAGAGTGTAAGAGAGTGTAAGAGACAGTAGCAGAGTGTAATAGACAGTAACAGAGTGTAAGAGAGTGTTATAGACAGTAGCAGAGTGTAAGAGAGTGTAAGAGACAGTTACAGAGTGTAAGAGAGTGTAACAGAGTGTAATAGAGTGTAAGAGACAGTAACATAGTGTAGGAGAGTGTAAGAGACAGTAACAGAGTGTAAGAGACAGTAACAGAGTGTAAGAGGGTGTAAGAGACAGTAGCAGAGTGTAGGAGAGTGTAAGAGAGTGTAAGAGACAGTAAGAGTGTAAGAGACAGTAAGAGTGTAAGAGACAGTAACAGAGTGTAAGAGACAGCAGCAGAGTGTAAGAGAGTGTAACAGAGTGTAAGAGACAGTAACAGAGCGTAAGAGACAGTAGCAGAGTGTAAGAGACAGAAGCAGAGTGAAAGAGAGAGTAGCAGAGTGTAAGAGACAGTAGCAGAGTGTAAGAGAGTGTAAGAGACAGTAACAGAGTGTAAGAGAGTGTAACAGCATGTAAGAGAGTGTAACAGAGTGTAAGAGAGTGTAATAGACAGTAACAGAGTGTAATAGAGTGTAAGAGACAGTAGCAGAGTGTAAGAGACAATAGCAGAGTGTAAGAGACAGTAGCAGAGTGTAATAGACTGTAGCAGAGTGTAACAGAGTGTAAGAGAGTGTAAGAGACAATAGCAGAGTGTAATAGACAGTAACAGAGTGTAAGAGAGTGTTATAGACAGTAGCAGAGGGCAAGAGACAATAGCAGAGTGTAAGAGACAGTAGCAGAGTGTAATAGACAGTAACAGAGTGTAAGAGACAGTAACAGAGTGTAAGAGACAGCAGCAGAGTGTAAGAGTGTAAGAGACAGTAACAGAGTGTACGAGACAGTAACAGAGTGTACGAGACAGTTACAGAGTGTAAGAGAGTGTAACAGAGTGTAATAGAGTGTAAGAGACAGTAACATAGTGTAGGAGAGTGTAAGAGACAGTAACAGAGTGTAAGAGACAGTAACAGAGTGTAAGAGGGTGTAAGAGACAGTAGCAGAGTGTAGGAGAGTGTAAGAGAGTGTAAGAGACAGTAAGAGTGTAAGAGACAGTAAGAGTGTAAGAGACAGTAACAGAGTGTAAGAGACAGCAGCAGAGTGTAAGAGAGTGTAACAGAGTGTAAGAGACAGTAACAGAGCGTAAGAGACAGTAGCAGAGCGTAAGAGACAGAAGCAGAGTGAAAGAGAGAGTAGCAGAGTGTAAGAGACAGTAGCAGAGTGTAAGAGACAGTAGCAGAGTGTAAGAGAGTGTAAGAGAGTGTAACAGCATGTAAGAGAGTGTAACAGCATGTAAGAGAGTGTAACAGAGTGTAAGAGAGTGTAATAGACAGTAACAGAGTGTAATAGAGTGTAAGAGACAGTAGCAGAGTGTAAGAGACAATAGCAGAGTGTAAGAGACAGTAGCAGAGTGTAATAGACTGTAGCAGAGTGTAACAGAGTGTAAGAGAGTGTAAGAGACAATAGCAGAGTGTAATAGACAGTAACAGAGTGTAAGAGAGTGTTATAGACAGTAGCAGAGGGCAAGAGACAATAGCAGAGTGTAAGAGACAGTAGCAGAGTGTAATAGACAGTAACAGAGTGTAAGAGACAGTAACAGAGTGTAAGAGACAGCAGCAGAGTGTAAGAGTGTAAGAGACAGTAACAGAGTGTACGAGACAGTAACAGAGTGTACGAGACAGTAACAGAGTGTAAGAGACAGTAACAGAGTATACGAGAGTGTAGTAGAGTGTAAGAGACAGTAACAGAGCGTAAGAGACAGTAGCAGTGTGTAAGAGACAGAAGCAAAGTGAAAGAGAGAGTAGCAGAGTGTAAGAGACAGTAGCAGAGTGTAAGAGACAGTAGCAGAGTGTAAGAGTGTAAGAGACAGTAACAGAGTGTAAGAGAGTGTAACAGCGTGTAAGAGAGTGTAACAGAGTGTAAGAGACAGTAAGAGAGTGTAACAGAGTGTAAGAGACAGTAACAGAGTGTAGGAGAGTGTAAGAGACAGTAACGGAGTGTAAGAGACAGTAACAGAGTGTAAGAGACAGCAGCAGAGTGTTAGAGAGTGTAACATAGTGTAAGAGAGTGTAAGAGACAGTAGCAGAGTGTAATAGACAGTAACAGAGTGTAATAGAGTGTAAGAGACAGTAGCAGAGTGTAAGAGACAGTAGCAGAGTGTAATAGACTGTAGCAGAGTGTAACAGAGTGTAAGAGAGTGTAAGAGACAATAGCAGAGTGTAATAGACAGTAACAGAGTGTAAGAGAGTGTTATAGACAGTAGCAGAGTGCAAGAGACAATAGCAGAGTGTAAGAGACAGTAGCAGAGTGTAATAGACTGTAACAGAGTGTAACAGAGTGTAAGAGAGTGTAAGAGACAGTAGCGGAGTGTAATAGACAGTAACAGAGTGTAAGAGAGCGTTATAGACAGTAGCAGAGTGTTATAGACAATAGCAGAGTGTAAGAGACAGTAGCAGAGTGTAATAGACAGCAGCAGAGTGTAAGAGAGTGTAAGAGACAGTAGCAGAGTGTAATAGACAGTAACAGAGTGTAAGAGAGTGTTATAGACAGTAGCAGAGTGTAAGAGAGTGTAAGAGACAGTTACAGAGTGTAAGAGAGTGTAACAGAGTGTAATAGAGTGTAAGAGACAGTAACATAGTGTAGGAGAGTGTAAGAGACAGTAACAGAGTGTAAGAGACAGTAACAGAGTGTAAGAGGGTGTAAGAGACAGTAGCAGAGTGTAGGAGAGTGTAAGAGAGTGTAAGAGACAGTAAGAGTGTAAGAGACAGTAAGAGTGTAAGAGACAGTAACAGAGTGTAAGAGACAGCAGCAGAGTGTAAGAGAGTGTAACAGAGTGTAAGAGACAGTAACAGAGCGTAAGAGACAGTAGCAGAGTGTAAGAGACAGAAGCAGAGTGAAAGAGAGAGTAGCAGAGTGTAAGAGACAGTAGCAGAGTGTAAGAGAGTGTAAGAGACAGTAACAGAGTGTAAGAGAGTGTAACAGCATGTAAGAGAGTGTAACAGAGTGTAAGAGAGTGTAAGAGACAGTAACAGAGTGTAGTAGAGTGTAAGAGACAGTAACAGAGTGTAAGAGACAGTAACAGAGTGTAAGAGACAGCAGCAGAGTGTAAGAGAGTGTAACATAGTGTAAGAGAGTGAAATAGACAGTAGCAGAGTGTAATAGACAGTAACAGAGTGTAAGAGAGTGTTATAGACAGTAGCAGAGTGTAAGAGACAATAGCAGAGTGTAAGATACAGTAGCAAAGTGTAAGAGACAGTAACAGAGTGTAAGAGACAGTAGCAGAGTGAAAGAGGCAGTAGTAGAGTGTAGTAGAGTGTACCAGAGTGTCACATGGCATATACCGTCCTCTAGGATCACATAGTCCTGAATGATCTCAGTATACTGTGAACGTCTTTGGGGATCTCTTTGCGTAGACATCGTAAACCTGTGTAAGAGACAGTAAAAGAGTATATGAGACAGTAGCGGAGTGTAAGAGAGTGTGACAGAGCATAGGAGACAGTAACAGAGTATAGGAGACGGTAACAGAGTGTAAGAGAGTGTAAGAAACAGTAACAGAGTGTAAGAGACAGTAACAGAGTGTAAGAGACAGCAGCAGAGTGTAAGAGAGTGTAACATAGTGTAAGAGAGTGAAAGAGACAGTAGCAGAGTGTAATAGACAGTAACAGAGTGTAGGAGAGTGTAACAGCGTGTAAGAGAGTGTAACAGAGTGTAAGAGAGTGTAAGAGACAGTAACAGAGTGTAGGAGAGTGTAAGAGACAGTAACAGAGTGTAAGAGACAGTAACAGAGTGTAAGAGACAGTAACAGAGTGTAAGAGACAGCAGCAGAGTGTAAGAGAGTGTAACATAGTGTAAGAGAGTGAAAGAGACAGTAGCAGAGTGTAATAGACAGTAACAGAGTGTAGGAGAGTGTCAGAGACAGTAACAGAGTGTAAGAGTCAGCAGCAGAGTGTAAGAGAGTGTAACATAGTGTAAGAGAGTGTAAGAGACAGTAGCAGAGTGTAATAGACAGTAACAGAGTGTAAGAGAGTGTTATAGACAGTAGCAGAGTGTAAGAGACAATAGCAGAGTGTAAGAGACAGTAACAGAGTGTAAAAGACAGTAACAGAGTGTAAGAGACAGTAGCAGAGTGAAAGAGACAGTAGTAGAGTGTAGTAGAGTGTAAGAGAGTGTCACATGGCATATACCGTCCTCTAGGATCACATAGTCCTGAATGATCTCAGTATACTGTGAACGTCTTTGGGGATCTCTTCGCGTAGACCTCGTAAACCTGTGTAAGAGACAGTAAAAGAGTATATGAGACAGTAGTGGAGTGTAAGAAAGTGTAACAGAGTATAGGAGACAGTAACAGAGTGTAAGAGAGTGTAAGAGACAGTTACAGAGTGTAAGACAGTGTAAGAGAGTGTAACAGAGTGCAAGAGACAGTAACAGAGTGTAAGAGACAGCAGCAGAGTGTAAGAGAGTGTAAGAGACAGTAGCAGAGTGTAATAGACAGTAACAGAGTGTAAGAGAGTGTTATAGACAGTAGCATAGTGTTATAGACAATAGCAGAGTGTAAGAGACAGTAGCAGAGTGTAATAGACAGCAGCAGAGTGTAAGAGAGTGTAAGAGACAGTAGCAGAGTGTAATAGACAGTAACAGAGTGTAAGAGAGTGTTATAGACAGTAGCAGAGTGTAAGAGACAATAGCAGAGTGTAAGAGACAGTAGCAGAGTGTAATAGACTGAAGCAGAGTGTAACATAGTGTAAGAGAGTGTAAGAGACAGTAACAGAGTGTAAGAGAGTGTTATAGACAGTAGCAGAGTTTAAGAGACAGTAACAGAGTGTAAGATGGTGTAAGAGACAGTAGCAGAGTGTAGGAGAGTGTAAGAGAGTGTAAGAGAGTGTAAGAGAGTGTAAGAGACAGTAACAGAGTGTAAGAGACAGTAACAGAGTGTAAGAGACAGCAGCAGAGTGTAAGAGAGTGTAACAGAGTATAGGAGACAGTAACAGAGTATAGGAGACAGTAACAGAGTGTAAGAGAGTGTAGGAGACAGTTACAGAGTGTAAGAGAGTGTAACATAGTGTAAGAGACAGTAACAGAGTGTAAGAGACAGCAGAAGAGTGTAAGAGAGTTGAAGAGACAGTCGCAGAGTGTAATAGACAGTAACAGAGTTTAAGAGAGTGTTATAGACAGTAGCAGAGTGTAAGAGACAATAGCAGAGTGTAATAGACTGGAGCAGAGTGTAACATAGTGTAAGAGAGTGTAAGAGACTGTAGCAGAGTGTAATAGACAGTAACAGAGTGTAAGAGAGTGTTATAGACAGTAGCAGAGTGTAAGAGACAATAGCAGAGTGTAAGAGACAGTAGCAGAGTGTAATAGACAGCAGCAGAGTGTAAGAGAGTGTAAGAGACAGTAGCAGAGTGTAATAGACAGTAACAGAGTGTAAGAGAGTGTTATAGACAGTAGCAGAGTGTAAGAGACAATAGCAGAGTGTAAGAGACAGTAGCAGAGTGTAATAGACTGTAGCAGAGTGTAACAGTGTAAGAGAGTGTAAGAGACAGTAGCAGAGTGTAATAGACTGTAGCAGAGTGTAACATAGTGTAAGAGAGTGTAAGAGACAATAGCAG
Organism: Sceloporus occidentalis; assembly: GCA_023333645.1. NCBI lineage: Eukaryota > Metazoa > Chordata > Lepidosauria > Squamata > Phrynosomatidae > Sceloporus > Sceloporus occidentalis. The sequence continues at coordinate 715,662 of JALMGF010000304.1, read as the reverse complement.
AGTGTAATAGACAGTAACAGAGTGTAAGAGAGTGTTATAGACAGTAGCAGAGTGCAAGAGACAATAGCAGAGTGTAAGAGACAGTAGCAGAGTGTAATAGACAGTAACAGAGTGTAAGAGACAGTAACAGAGTGTAAGAGACAGCAGCAGAGTGTAAGAGTGTAAGAGACAGTAACAGAGTGTAAGAGAGTGTAACAGAGTGTAAGAGACAGTAACAGAGTGTACGAGACAGTAACAGAGTGTACGAGACAGTAACAGAGTGTAAGAGACAGTAACAGAGTATACGAGAGTGTAGTAGAGTGTAAGAGACAGTAACAGAGCGTAAGAGACAGTAGCAGTGTGTAAGAGACAGAAGCAAAGTGAAAGAGAGAGTAGCAGAGTGTAAGAGACAGTAGCAGAGTGTAAGAGACAGTAGCAGAGTGTAAGAGTGTAAGAGACAGTAACAGAGTGTAAGAGAGTGTAACAGCGTGTAAGAGAGTGTAACAGAGTGTAAGAGACAGTAAGAGAGTGTAACAGAGTGTAAGAGACAGTAACAGAGTGTAGGAGAGTGTAAGAGACAGTAACGGAGTGTAAGAGACAGTAACAGAGTGTAAGAGACAGCAGCAGAGTGTTAGAGAGTGTAACATAGTGTAAGCGAGTGTAAGAGACAGTAGCAGAGTGTAATAGACAGTAACAGAGTGTAATAGAGTGTAAGAGACAGTAGCAGAGTGTAAGAGACTGTAGCAGAGTGTAACAGAGTGTAAGAGAGTGTAAGAGACAATAGCAGAGTGTAATAGACAGTAACAGAGTGTAAGAGAGTGTTATAGACAGTAGCAGAGTGCAAGAGACAATAGCAGAGTGTAAGAGACAGTAGCAGAGTGTAATAGACTGTAACAGAGTGTAACAGAGTGTAAGAGAGTGTAAGAGACAGTAGCGGAGTGTAATAGACAGTAACAGAGTGTAAGAGAGTGTTATAGACAGTAGCAGAGTGTTATAGACAATAGCAGAGTGTAAGAGACAGTAGCAGAGTGTAATTGACAGCAGCAGAGTGTAAGAGAGTGTAAGAGACAGTAGCAGAGTGTAATAGACAGTAACAGAGTGTAAGAGAGTGTTATAGACAGTATCAGAGTGTAAGAGACAATAGCAGAGTGTAATAGACTGTAGCAGAGTGTAACATAGTGTAAGAGAGTGTAAGAGACAGTAGCAGAGTGTAATAGACAGTAACATAGTGTAAGAGAGTGTTATAGACAGTAGCAGAGTGTAAGAGAGTGTAAGAGACAGTTACAGAGTGTAAGAGAGTGTAACAGAGTGTAAGAGAGTGTAAGAGACAGTAACATAGTGTAGGAGAGTGTAAGAGACAGTAACAGAGTGTAAGAGACAGTAACAGAGTGTAAGAGGGTGTAAGAGACAGTAGCAGAGTGTAGGAGAGTGTAAGAGAGTGTAAGAGACAGTAAGAGTGTAAGAGACAGTAACAGAGTGTAAGAGACAGCAGCAGAGTGTAAGAGAGTGTAACAGAGTGTAAGAGACAGTAACAGAGCGTAAGAGACAGTAGCAGAGTGTAAGAGACAGAAGCAGAGTGAAAGAGAGAGTAGCAGAGTGTAAGAGACAGTAGCAGAGTGTAAGAGACAGTAGCAGAGTGTAAGAGAGTGTAAGAGACAGTAACAGAGTGTAAGAGAGTGTAACAGCATGTAAGAGAGTGTAACAGAGTGTAAGAGAGTGTAAGAGACAGTAACAGAGTGTAGTAGAGTGTAAGAGACAGTAACAGAGTGTAAGAGACAGTAACAGAGTGTAAGAGACAGCAGCAGAGTGTAAGAGAGTGTAACATAGTGTAAGAGAGTGAAAGAGACAGTAGCAGAGTGTAATAGACAGTAACAGAGTGTAAGAGAGTGTTATAGACAGTAGCAGAGTGTAAGAGACAATAGCAGAGTGTAAGATACAGTAGCAAAGTGTAAGAGACAGTAACAGAGTGTAAGAGACAGTAGCAGAGTGAAAGAGGCAGTAGTAGAGTGTAGTAGAGTGTACCAGAGTGTCACATGGCATATACCGTCCTCTAGGATCACATAGTCCTGAATGATCTCAGTATACTGTGAACGTCTTTGGGGATCTCTTCGCGTAGACATCGTAAACCTGTGTAAGAGACAGTAAAAGAGTATATGAGACAGTAGCGGAGTGTAAGAGAGTGTGACAGAGCATAGGAGACAGTAACAGAGTATAGGAGACGGTAACAGAGTGTAAGAGAGTGTAAGAAACAGTAACAGAGTGTAAGAGACAGTAACAGAGTGTAAGAGACAGCAGCAGAGTGTAAGAGAGTGTAACATAGTGTAAGAGAGTGAAAGAGACAGTAGCAGAGTGTAATAGACAGTAACAGAGTGTAGGAGAGTGTAACAGCGTGTAAGAGAGTGTAACAGAGTGTAAGAGAGTGTAAGAGACAGTAACAGAGTGTAGGAGAGTGTAAGAGACAGTAACAGAGTGTAAGAGACAGTAACAGAGTGTAAGAGACAGCAGCAGAGTGTAAGAGAGTGTAACATAGTGTAAGAGAGTGAAAGAGACAGTAGCAGAGTGTAATAGACAGTAACAGAGTGTAGGAGAGTGTCAGAGACAGTAACAGAGTGTAAGAGTCAGCAGCAGAGTGTAAGAGAGTGTAACATAGTGTAAGAGAGTGTAAGAGACAGTAGCAGAGTGTAATAGACAGTAACAGAGTGTAAGAGAGTGTTATAGACAGTAGCAGAGTGTAAGAGACAATAGCAGAGTGTAAGATACAGTAGCAGAGTGTAAGAGACAGTAACAGAGTGTAAAAGACAGTAACAGAGTGTAAGAGACAGTAGCAGAGTGAAAGAGACAGTAGTAGAGTGTAGTAGAGTGTAAGAGAGTGTCACATGGCATATACCGTCCTCTAGGATCACATAGTCCTGAATGATCTCAGTATACTGTGAACGTCTTTGGGGATCTCTTCGCGTAGACCTCGTAAACCTGTGTAAGAGACAGTAAAAGAGTATATGAGACAGTAGTGGAGTGTAAGAAAGTGTAACAGAGTATAGGAGACAGTAACAGAGTGTAAGAGAGTGTAAGAGACAGTTACAGAGTGTAAGAGAGTGTAACATAGTGTAAGAGACAGTAACAGAGTGTAAGAGACAGCAGAAGAGTGTAAGAGAGTTGAAGAGACAGTCGCAGAGTGTAATAGACAGTAACAGAGTGTAAGAGAGTGTTATAGACAGTAGCAGAGTGTAAGAGACAATAGCAGAGTGTAATAGACTGGAGCAGAGTGTAACATAGTGTAAGAGAGTGTAAGAGACTGTAGCAGAGTGTAATAGACAGTAACAGAGTGTAAGAGAGTGTTATAGACAGTAGCAGAGTGTAAGAGACAATAGCAGAGTGTAAGAGACAGTAGCAGAGTGTAATAGACAGCAGCAGAGTGTAAGAGAGTGTAAGAGACAGTAGCAGAGTGTAATAGACAGTAACAGAGTGTAAGAGAGTGTTATAGACAGTAGCAGAGTGTAAGAGACAATAGCAGAGTGTAAGAGACAGTAGCAGAGTGTAATAGAATGTAGCAGAGTGTAACAGTGTAAGAGAGTGTAAGAGACAGTAGCAGAGTGTAATAGACATTAACAGAGTGTAAGAGAGTGTTATAGACAGTAGCAGAGTTTAAGAGACAGTAACAGAGTGTAAGAGACAGTAACAGAGTGTAAGAGGGTGTAAGAGACAGTAGCAGAGTGTAGGAGAGTGTAAGAGAGTGTAAGAGACAGTAACAGAGTGTAAGAGACAGTAACAGAGTGTAAGAGACAGCAGCAGAGTGTAAGAGTGTGTAACATAGTGTAAGAGAGTGAAAGAGACAGTAGCAGAGTGTAATAGACAGTAACAGAGTGTAGGAGAGTGTAACAGCATGTAAGAGAGTGTAACAGAGTGTAAGAGAGTGTAAGAGACAGTAACAGAGTGTAAGAGACAGTAACAGAGTGTAAGAGACAGTAACAGAGTGTAAGAGACAGCAGCAGAGTGTAAGAGTGTGTAACAGTGTAAGAGAGTGAAAGAGATAGTAGCAGAGTGTAATAGACAGTAACAGAGTGTAATAGAGTGTAAGAGACAGTAGCAGAGTGTAAGAGACAATAGCAGAGTGTAAGAGACAGTAGCAGAGTGTAATAGACTGTAGCAGAGTGTAACAGAGTGTAAGAGAGTGTAAGAGACAATAGCAGAGTGTAATAGACAGTAACAGAGTGTAAGAGAGTGTTATAGACAGTAGCAGAGGGCAAGAGACAATAGCAGAGTGTAAGAGACAGTAGCAGAGTGTAATAGACAGTAACAGAGTGTAAGAGACAGTAACAGAGTGTAAGAGACAGCAGCAGAGTGTAAGAGTGTAAGAGACAGTAACAGAGTGTACGAGACAGTAACAGAGTGTACGAGACAGTAACAGAGTGTAAGAGACAGTAACAGAGTATACGAGAGTGTAGTAGAGTGTAAGAGACAGTAACAGAGCGTAAGAGACAGTAGCAGTGTGTAAGAGACAGAAGCAAAGTGAAAGAGAGAGTAGCAGAGTGTAAGAGACAGTAGCAGAGTGTAAGAGACAGTAGCAGAGTGTAAGAGTGTAAGAGACAGTAACAGAGTGTAAGAGAGTGTAACAGCGTGTAAGAGAGTGTAACAGAGTGTAAGAGACAGTAAGAGAGTGTAACAGAGTGTAAGAGACAGTAACAGAGTGTAGGAGAGTGTAAGAGACAGTAACGGAGTGTAAGAGACAGTAACAGAGTGTAAGAGACAGCAGCAGAGTGTTAGAGAGTGTAACATAGTGTAAGAGAGTGTAAGAGACAGTAGCAGAGTGTAATAGACAGTAACAGAGTGTAATAGAGTGTAAGAGACAGTAGCAGAGTGTAAGAGACAGTAGCAGAGTGTAATAGACTGTAGCAGAGTGTAACAGAGTGTAAGAGAGTGTAAGAGACAATAGCAGAGTGTAATAGACAGTAACAGAGTGTAAGAGAGTGTTATAGACAGTAGCAGAGTGCAAGAGACAATAGCAGAGTGTAAGAGACAGTAGCAGAGTGTAATAGACTGTAACAGAGTGTAACAGAGTGTAAGAGAGTGTAAGAGACAGTAGCGGAGTGTAATAGACAGTAACAGAGTGTAAGAGAGCGTTATAGACAGTAGCAGAGTGTTATAGACAATAGCAGAGTGTAAGAGACAGTAGCAGAGTGTAATAGACAGCAGCAGAGTGTAAGAGAGTGTAAGAGACAGTAGCAGAGTGTAATAGACAGTAACAGAGTGTAAGAGAGTGTTATAGACAGTAGCAGAGTGTAAGAGAGTGTAAGAGACAGTTACAGAGTGTAAGAGAGTGTAACAGAGTGTAATAGAGTGTAAGAGACAGTAACATAGTGTAGGAGAGTGTAAGAGACAGTAACAGAGTGTAAGAGACAGTAACAGAGTGTAAGAGGGTGTAAGAGACAGTAGCAGAGTGTAGGAGAGTGTAAGAGAGTGTAAGAGACAGTAAGAGTGTAAGAGACAGTAAGAGTGTAAGAGACAGTAACAGAGTGTAAGAGACAGCAGCAGAGTGTAAGAGAGTGTAACAGAGTGTAAGAGACAGTAACAGAGCGTAAGAGACAGTAGCAGAGTGTAAGAGACAGAAGCAGAGTGAAAGAGAGAGTAGCAGAGTGTAAGAGACAGTAGCAGAGTGTAAGAGAGTGTAAGAGACAGTAACAGAGTGTAAGAGAGTGTAACAGCATGTAAGAGAGTGTAACAGAGTGTAAGAGAGTGTAAGAGACAGTAACAGAGTGTAGTAGAGTGTAAGAGACAGTAACAGAGTGTAAGAGACAGTAACAGAGTGTAAGAGACAGCAGCAGAGTGTAAGAGAGTGTAACATAGTGTAAGAGAGTGAAAGAGACAGTAGCAGAGTGTAATAGACAGTAACAGAGTGTAAGAGAGTGTTATAGACAGTAGCAGAGTGTAAGAGACAATAGCAGAGTGTAAGATACAGTAGCAAAGTGTAAGAGACAGTAACAGAGTGTAAGAGACAGTAGCAGAGTGAAAGAGGCAGTAGTAGAGTGTAGTAGAGTGTACCAGAGTGTCACATGGCATATACCGTCCTCTAGGATCACATAGTCCTGAATGATCTCAGTATACTGTGAACGTCTTTGGGGATCTCTTCGCGTAGACATCGTAAACCTGTGTAAGAGACAGTAAAAGAGTATATGAGACAGTAGCGGAGTGTAAGAGAGTGTGACAGAGCATAGGAGACAGTAACAGATTATAGGAGACGGTAACAGAGTGTAAGAGAGTGTAAGAGACAGTAACAGAGTGTAAGAGACAGTAACAGAGTGTAAGAGACAGCAGCAGAGTGTAAGAGAGTGTAACATAGTGTAAGAGAGTGAAAGAGACAGTAGCAGAGTGTAATAGACAGTAACAGAGTGTAGGAGAGTGTAACAGCGTGTAAGAGAGTGTAACAGAGTGTAAGAGAGTGTAAGAGACAGTAACAGAGTGTAGGAGAGTGTAAGAGACAGTAACAGAGTGTAAGAGACAGTAACAGAGTGTAAGAGACAGCAGCAGAGTGTAAGAGAGTGTAACATAGTGTAAGAGAGTGAAAGAGACAGTAGCAGAGTGTAATAGACAGTAACAGAGTGTAGGAGAGTGTCAGAGACAGTAACAGAGTGTAAGAGTCAGCAGAAGAGTGTAAGAGAGTGTAACATAGTGTAAGAGAGTGTAAGAGACAGTAGCAGAGTGTAATAGACAGTAACAGAGTGTAAGAGAGTGTTATAGACAGTAGCAGAGTGTAAGAGACAATAGCAGAGTGTAAGATACAGTAGCAGAGTGTAAGAGACAGTAACAGAGTGTAAAAGACAGTAACAGAGTGTAAGAGACAGTAGCAGAGTGAAAGAGACAGTAGTAGAGTGTAGTAGAGTGTAAGAGAGTGTCACATGGCATATACCGTCCTCTAGGATCACATAGTCCTGAATGATCTCAGTATACTGTGAACGTCTTTGGGGATCTCTTCGCGTAGACCTCGTAAACCTGTGTAAGAGACAGTAAAAGAGTATATGAGACAGTAGTGGAGTGTAAGAAAGTGTAACAGAGTATAGGAGACAGTAACAGAGTGTAAGAGAGTGTAAGAGACAGTTACAGAGTGTAAGAGAGTGTAACATAGTGTAAGAGACAGTAACAGAGTGTAAGAGACAGCAGAAGAGTGTAAGAGAGTTGAAGAGACAGTCGCAGAGTGTAATAGACAGTAACAGAGTGTAAGAGAGTGTTATAGACAGTAGCAGAGTGTAAGAGACAATAGCAGAGTGTAATAGACTGGAGCAGAGTGTAACATAGTGTAAGAGAGTGTAAGAGACTGTAGCAGAGTGTAATAGACAGTAACAGAGTGTAAGAGAGTGTTATAGACAGTAGCAGAGTGTAAGAGACAATAGCAGAGTGTAAGAGACAGTAGCAGAGTGTAATAGACAGCAGCAGAGTGTAAGAGAGTGTAAGAGACAGTAGCAGAGTGTAATAGACAGTAACAGAGTGTAAGAGAGTGTTATAGACAGTAGCAGAGTGTAAGAGACAATAGCAGAGTGTAAGAGACAGTAGCAGAGTGTAATAGAATGTAGCAGAGTGTAACAGTGTAAGAGAGTGTAAGAGACAGTAGCAGAGTGTAATAGACATTAACAGAGTGTAAGAGAGTGTTATAGACAGTAGCAGAGTTTAAGAGACAGTAACAGAGTGTAAGAGACAGTAACAGAGTGTAAGAGGGTGTAAGAGACAGTAGCAGAGTGTAGGAGAGTGTAAGAGAGTGTAAGAGACAGTAACAGAGTGTAAGAGACAGTAACAGAGTGTAAGAGACAGCAGCAGAGTGTAAGAGTGTGTAACATAGTGTAAGAGAGTGAAAGAGACAGTAGCAGAGTGTAATAGACAGTAACAGAGTGTAGGAGAGTGTAACAGCATGTAAGAGAGTGTAACAGAGTGTAAGAGAGTGTAAGAGACAGTAACAGAGTGTAAGAGACAGTAACAGAGTGTAAGAGACAGCAGCAGAGTGTAAGAGTGTGTAACAGTGTAAGAGAGTGAAAGAGATAGTAGCAGAGTGTAATAGACAGTAACAGAGTGTAATAGAGTGTAAGAGACAGTAGCAGAGTGTAAGAGACAATAGCAGAGTGTAAGAGACAGTAGCAGAGTGTAATAGACTGTAGCAGAGTGTAACAGAGTGTAAGAGAGTGTAAGAGACAATAGCAGAGTGTAATAGACAGTAACAGAGTGTAAGAGAGTGTTATAGACAGTAGCAGAGGGCAAGAGACAATAGCAGAGTGTAAGAGACAGTAGCAGAGTGTAATAGACAGTAACAGAGTGTAAGAGACAGTAACAGAGTGTAAGAGACAGCAGCAGAGTGTAAGAGTGTAAGAGACAGTAACAGAGTGTACGAGACAGTAACAGAGTGTACGAGACAGTAACAGAGTGTAAGAGACAGTAACAGAGTATACGAGAGTGTAGTAGAGTGTAAGAGACAGTAACAGAGCGTAAGAGACAGTAGCAGTGTGTAAGAGACAGAAGCAAAGTGAAAGAGAGAGTAGCAGAGTGTAAGAGACAGTAGCAGAGTGTAAGAGACAGTAGCAGAGTGTAAGAGTGTAAGAGACAGTAACAGAGTGTAAGAGAGTGTAACAGCGTGTAAGAGAGTGTAACAGAGTGTAAGAGACAGTAAGAGAGTGTAACAGAGTGTAAGAGACAGTAACAGAGTGTAGGAGAGTGTAAGAGACAGTAACGGAGTGTAAGAGACAGTAACAGAGTGTAAGAGACAGCAGCAGAGTGTTAGAGAGTGTAACATAGTGTAAGAGAGTGTAAGAGACAGTAGCAGAGTGTAATAGACAGTAACAGAGTGTAATAGAGTGTAAGAGACAGTAGCAGAGTGTAAGAGACAGTAGCAGAGTGTAATAGACTGTAGCAGAGTGTAACAGAGTGTAAGAGAGTGTAAGAGACAATAGCAGAGTGTAATAGACAGTAACAGAGTGTAAGAGAGTGTTATAGACAGTAGCAGAGTGCAAGAGACAATAGCAGAGTGTAAGAGACAGTAGCAGAGTGTAATAGACTGTAACAGAGTGTAACAGAGTGTAAGAGAGTGTAAGAGACAGTAGCGGAGTGTAATAGACAGTAACAGAGTGTAAGAGAGCGTTATAGACAGTAGCAGAGTGTTATAGACAATAGCAGAGTGTAAGAGACAGTAGCAGAGTGTAATAGACAGCAGCAGAGTGTAAGAGAGTGTAAGAGACAGTAGCAGAGTGTAATAGACAGTAACAGAGTGTAAGAGAGTGTTATAGACAGTAGCAGAGTGTAAGAGAGTGTAAGAGACAGTTACAGAGTGTAAGAGAGTGTAACAGAGTGTAATAGAGTGTAAGAGACAGTAACATAGTGTAGGAGAGTGTAAGAGACAGTAACAGAGTGTAAGAGACAGTAACAGAGTGTAAGAGGGTGTAAGAGACAGTAGCAGAGTGTAGGAGAGTGTAAGAGAGTGTAAGAGACAGTAAGAGTGTAAGAGACAGTAAGAGTGTAAGAGACAGTAACAGAGTGTAAGAGACAGCAGCAGAGTGTAAGAGAGTGTAACAGAGTGTAAGAGACAGTAACAGAGCGTAAGAGACAGTAGCAGAGTGTAAGAGACAGAAGCAGAGTGAAAGAGAGAGTAGCAGAGTGTAAGAGACAGTAGCAGAGTGTAAGAGAGTGTAAGAGACAGTAACAGAGTGTAAGAGAGTGTAACAGCATGTAAGAGAGTGTAACAGAGTGTAAGAGAGTGTAATAGACAGTAACAGAGTGTAATAGAGTGTAAGAGACAGTAGCAGAGTGTAAGAGACAATAGCAGAGTGTAAGAGACAGTAGCAGAGTGTAATAGACTGTAGCAGAGTGTAACAGAGTGTAAGAGAGTGTAAGAGACAATAGCAGAGTGTAATAGACAGTAACAGAGTGTAAGAGAGTGTTATAGACAGTAGCAGAGGGCAAGAGACAATAGCAGAGTGTAAGAGACAGTAGCAGAGTGTAATAGACAGTAACAGAGTGTAAGAGACAGTAACAGAGTGTAAGAGACAGCAGCAGAGTGTAAGAGTGTAAGAGACAGTAACAGAGTGTACGAGACAGTAACAGAGTGTACGAGACAGTTACAGAGTGTAAGAGAGTGTAACAGAGTGTAATAGAGTGTAAGAGACAGTAACATAGTGTAGGAGAGTGTAAGAGACAGTAACAGAGTGTAAGAGACAGTAACAGAGTGTAAGAGGGTGTAAGAGACAGTAGCAGAGTGTAGGAGAGTGTAAGAGAGTGTAAGAGACAGTAAGAGTGTAAGAGACAGTAAGAGTGTAAGAGACAGTAACAGAGTGTAAGAGACAGCAGCAGAGTGTAAGAGAGTGTAACAGAGTGTAAGAGACAGTAACAGAGCGTAAGAGACAGTAGCAGAGTGTAAGAGACAGAAGCAGAGTGAAAGAGAGAGTAGCAGAGTGTAAGAGACAGTAGCAGAGTGTAAGAGAGTGTAAGAGACAGTAACAGAGTGTAAGAGAGTGTAACAGCATGTAAGAGAGTGTAACAGAGTGTAAGAGAGTGTAATAGACAGTAACAGAGTGTAATAGAGTGTAAGAGACAGTAGCAGAGTGTAAGAGACAATAGCAGAGTGTAAGAGACAGTAGCAGAGTGTAATAGACTGTAGCAGAGTGTAACAGAGTGTAAGAGAGTGTAAGAGACAATAGCAGAGTGTAATAGACAGTAACAGAGTGTAAGAGAGTGTTATAGACAGTAGCAGAGGGCAAGAGACAATAGCAGAGTGTAAGAGACAGTAGCAGAGTGTAATAGACAGTAACAGAGTGTAAGAGACAGTAACAGAGTGTAAGAGACAGCAGCAGAGTGTAAGAGTGTAAGAGACAGTAACAGAGTGTACGAGACAGTAACAGAGTGTACGAGACAGTAACAGAGTGTAAGAGACAGTAACAGAGTATACGAGAGTGTAGTAGAGTGTAAGAGACAGTAACAGAGCGTAAGAGACAGTAGCAGTGTGTAAGAGACAGAAGCAAAGTGAAAGAGAGAGTAGCAGAGTGTAAGAGACAGTAGCAGAGTGTAAGAGACAGTAGCAGAGTGTAAGAGTGTAAGAGACAGTAACAGAGTGTAAGAGAGTGTAACAGCGTGTAAGAGAGTGTAACAGAGTGTAAGAGACAGTAAGAGAGTGTAACAGAGTGTAAGAGACAGTAACAGAGTGTAGGAGAGTGTAAGAGACAGTAACGGAGTGTAAGAGACAGTAACAGAGTGTAAGAGACAGCAGCAGAGTGTTAGAGAGTGTAACATAGTGTAAGAGAGTGTAAGAGACAGTAGCAGAGTGTAATAGACAGTAACAGAGTGTAATAGAGTGTAAGAGACAGTAGCAGAGTGTAAGAGACAGTAGCAGAGTGTAATAGACTGTAGCAGAGTGTAACAGAGTGTAAGAGAGTGTAAGAGACAATAGCAGAGTGTAATAGACAGTAACAGAGTGTAAGAGAGTGTTATAGACAGTAGCAGAGTGCAAGAGACAATAGCAGAGTGTAAGAGACAGTAGCAGAGTGTAATAGACTGTAACAGAGTGTAACAGAGTGTAAGAGAGTGTAAGAGACAGTAGCGGAGTGTAATAGACAGTAACAGAGTGTAAGAGAGCGTTATAGACAGTAGCAGAGTGTTATAGACAATAGCAGAGTGTAAGAGACAGTAGCAGAGTGTAATAGACAGCAGCAGAGTGTAAGAGAGTGTAAGAGACAGTAGCAGAGTGTAATAGACAGTAACAGAGTGTAAGAGAGTGTTATAGACAGTAGCAGAGTGTAAGAGAGTGTAAGAGACAGTTACAGAGTGTAAGAGAGTGTAACAGAGTGTAATAGAGTGTAAGAGACAGTAACATAGTGTAGGAGAGTGTAAGAGACAGTAACAGAGTGTAAGAGACAGTAACAGAGTGTAAGAGGGTGTAAGAGACAGTAGCAGAGTGTAGGAGAGTGTAAGAGAGTGTAAGAGACAGTAAGAGTGTAAGAGACAGTAAGAGTGTAAGAGACAGTAACAGAGTGTAAGAGACAGCAGCAGAGTGTAAGAGAGTGTAACAGAGTGTAAGAGACAGTAACAGAGCGTAAGAGACAGTAGCAGAGTGTAAGAGACAGAAGCAGAGTGAAAGAGAGAGTAGCAGAGTGTAAGAGACAGTAGCAGAGTGTAAGAGAGTGTAAGAGACAGTAACAGAGTGTAAGAGAGTGTAACAGCATGTAAGAGAGTGTAACAGAGTGTAAGAGAGTGTAAGAGACAGTAACAGAGTGTAGTAGAGTGTAAGAGACAGTAACAGAGTGTAAGAGACAGTAACAGAGTGTAAGAGACAGCAGCAGAGTGTAAGAGAGTGTAACATAGTGTAAGAGAGTGAAAGAGACAGTAGCAGAGTGTAATAGACAGTAACAGAGTGTAAGAGAGTGTTATAGACAGTAGCAGAGTGTAAGAGACAATAGCAGAGTGTAAGATACAGTAGCAAAGTGTAAGAGACAGTAACAGAGTGTAAGAGACAGTAGCAGAGTGAAAGAGGCAGTAGTAGAGTGTAGTAGAGTGTACCAGAGTGTCACATGGCATATACCGTCCTCTAGGATCACATAGTCCTGAATGATCTCAGTATACTGTGAACGTCTTTGGGGATCTCTTTGCGTAGACATCGTAAACCTGTGTAAGAGACAGTAAAAGAGTATATGAGACAGTAGCGGAGTGTAAGAGAGTGTGACAGAGCATAGGAGACAGTAACAGAGTATAGGAGACGGTAACAGAGTGTAAGAGAGTGTAAGAAACAGTAACAGAGTGTAAGAGACAGTAACAGAGTGTAAGAGACAGCAGCAGAGTGTAAGAGAGTGTAACATAGTGTAAGAGAGTGAAAGAGACAGTAGCAGAGTGTAATAGACAGTAACAGAGTGTAGGAGAGTGTAACAGCGTGTAAGAGAGTGTAACAGAGTGTAAGAGAGTGTAAGAGACAGTAACAGAGTGTAGGAGAGTGTAAGAGACAGTAACAGAGTGTAAGAGACAGTAACAGAGTGTAAGAGACAGTAACAGAGTGTAAGAGACAGCAGCAGAGTGTAAGAGAGTGTAACATAGTGTAAGAGAGTGAAAGAGACAGTAGCAGAGTGTAATAGACAGTAACAGAGTGTAGGAGAGTGTCAGAGACAGTAACAGAGTGTAAGAGTCAGCAGCAGAGTGTAAGAGAGTGTAACATAGTGTAAGAGAGTGTAAGAGACAGTAGCAGAGTGTAATAGACAGTAACAGAGTGTAAGAGAGTGTTATAGACAGTAGCAGAGTGTAAGAGACAATAGCAGAGTGTAAGAGACAGTAACAGAGTGTAAAAGACAGTAACAGAGTGTAAGAGACAGTAGCAGAGTGAAAGAGACAGTAGTAGAGTGTAGTAGAGTGTAAGAGAGTGTCACATGGCATATACCGTCCTCTAGGATCACATAGTCCTGAATGATCTCAGTATACTGTGAACGTCTTTGGGGATCTCTTCGCGTAGACCTCGTAAACCTGTGTAAGAGACAGTAAAAGAGTATATGAGACAGTAGTGGAGTGTAAGAAAGTGTAACAGAGTATAGGAGACAGTAACAGAGTGTAAGAGAGTGTAAGAGACAGTTACAGAGTGTAAGACAGTGTAAGAGAGTGTAACAGAGTGCAAGAGACAGTAACAGAGTGTAAGAGACAGCAGCAGAGTGTAAGAGAGTGTAAGAGACAGTAGCAGAGTGTAATAGACAGTAACAGAGTGTAAGAGAGTGTTATAGACAGTAGCATAGTGTTATAGACAATAGCAGAGTGTAAGAGACAGTAGCAGAGTGTAATAGACAGCAGCAGAGTGTAAGAGAGTGTAAGAGACAGTAGCAGAGTGTAATAGACAGTAACAGAGTGTAAGAGAGTGTTATAGACAGTAGCAGAGTGTAAGAGACAATAGCAGAGTGTAAGAGACAGTAGCAGAGTGTAATAGACTGAAGCAGAGTGTAACATAGTGTAAGAGAGTGTAAGAGACAGTAACAGAGTGTAAGAGAGTGTTATAGACAGTAGCAGAGTTTAAGAGACAGTAACAGAGTGTAAGATGGTGTAAGAGACAGTAGCAGAGTGTAGGAGAGTGTAAGAGAGTGTAAGAGAGTGTAAGAGAGTGTAAGAGACAGTAACAGAGTGTAAGAGACAGTAACAGAGTGTAAGAGACAGCAGCAGAGTGTAAGAGAGTGTAACAGAGTATAGGAGACAGTAACAGAGTATAGGAGACAGTAACAGAGTGTAAGAGAGTGTAGGAGACAGTTACAGAGTGTAAGAGAGTGTAACATAGTGTAAGAGACAGTAACAGAGTGTAAGAGACAGCAGAAGAGTGTAAGAGAGTTGAAGAGACAGTCGCAGAGTGTAATAGACAGTAACAGAGTTTAAGAGAGTGTTATAGACAGTAGCAGAGTGTAAGAGACAATAGCAGAGTGTAATAGACTGGAGCAGAGTGTAACATAGTGTAAGAGAGTGTAAGAGACTGTAGCAGAGTGTAATAGACAGTAACAGAGTGTAAGAGAGTGTTATAGACAGTAGCAGAGTGTAAGAGACAATAGCAGAGTGTAAGAGACAGTAGCAGAGTGTAATAGACAGCAGCAGAGTGTAAGAGAGTGTAAGAGACAGTAGCAGAGTGTAATAGACAGTAACAGAGTGTAAGAGAGTGTTATAGACAGTAGCAGAGTGTAAGAGACAATAGCAGAGTGTAAGAGACAGTAGCAGAGTGTAATAGACTGTAGCAGAGTGTAACAGTGTAAGAGAGTGTAAGAGACAGTAGCAGAGTGTAATAGACTGTAGCAGAGTGTAACATAGTGTAAGAGAGTGTAAGAGACAATAGCAGAGTGTAATAGACAGTAACAGAGTGTAAGAGAGTGTTATAGACAGTAGCAGAGTGCAAGAGACAATAGCAGAGTGTAAGAGACAGTAGCAGAGTGTAATAGACAGTAACAGAGTGTAAGAGACAGTAACAGAGTGTAAGAGACAGCAGCAGAGTGTAAGAGTGTAAGAGACAGTAACAGAGTGTAAGAGAGTGTAACAGAGTGTAAGAGACAGTAACAGAGTGTACGAGACAGTAACAGAGTGTACGAGACAGTAACAGAGTGTAAGAGACAGTAACAGAGTATACGAGAGTGTAGTAGAGTGTAAGAGACAGTAACAGAGCGTAAGAGACAGTAGCAGTGTGTAAGAGACAGAAGCAAAGTGAAAGAGAGAGTAGCAGAGTGTAAGAGACAGTAGCAGAGTGTAAGAGACAGTAGCAGAGTGTAAGAGTGTAAGAGACAGTAACAGAGTGTAAGAGAGTGTAACAGCGTGTAAGAGAGTGTAACAGAGTGTAAGAGACAGTAAGAGAGTGTAACAGAGTGTAAGAGACAGTAACAGAGTGTAGGAGAGTGTAAGAGACAGTAACGGAGTGTAAGAGACAGTAACAGAGTGTAAGAGACAGCAGCAGAGTGTTAGAGAGTGTAACATAGTGTAAGCGAGTGTAAGAGACAGTAGCAGAGTGTAATAGACAGTAACAGAGTGTAATAGAGTGTAAGAGACAGTAGCAGAGTGTAAGAGACTGTAGCAGAGTGTAACAGAGTGTAAGAGAGTGTAAGAGACAATAGCAGAGTGTAATAGACAGTAACAGAGTGTAAGAGAGTGTTATAGACAGTAGCAGAGTGCAAGAGACAATAGCAGAGTGTAAGAGACAGTAGCAGAGTGTAATAGACTGTAACAGAGTGTAACAGAGTGTAAGAGAGTGTAAGAGACAGTAGCGGAGTGTAATAGACAGTAACAGAGTGTAAGAGAGTGTTATAGACAGTAGCAGAGTGTTATAGACAATAGCAGAGTGTAAGAGACAGTAGCAGAGTGTAATTGACAGCAGCAGAGTGTAAGAGAGTGTAAGAGACAGTAGCAGAGTGTAATAGACAGTAACAGAGTGTAAGAGAGTGTTATAGACAGTATCAGAGTGTAAGAGACAATAGCAGAGTGTAATAGACTGTAGCAGAGTGTAACATAGTGTAAGAGAGTGTAAGAGACAGTAGCAGAGTGTAATAGACAGTAACATAGTGTAAGAGAGTGTTATAGACAGTAGCAGAGTGTAAGAGAGTGTAAGAGACAGTTACAGAGTGTAAGAGAGTGTAACAGAGTGTAAGAGAGTGTAAGAGACAGTAACATAGTGTAGGAGAGTGTAAGAGACAGTAACAGAGTGTAAGAGACAGTAACAGAGTGTAAGAGGGTGTAAGAGACAGTAGCAGAGTGTAGGAGAGTGTAAGAGAGTGTAAGAGACAGTAAGAGTGTAAGAGACAGTAACAGAGTGTAAGAGACAGCAGCAGAGTGTAAGAGAGTGTAACAGAGTGTAAGAGACAGTAACAGAGCGTAAGAGACAGTAGCAGAGTGTAAGAGACAGAAGCAGAGTGAAAGAGAGAGTAGCAGAGTGTAAGAGACAGTAGCAGAGTGTAAGAGACAGTAGCAGAGTGTAAGAGAGTGTAAGAGACAGTAACAGAGTGTAAGAGAGTGTAACAGCATGTAAGAGAGTGTAACAGAGTGTAAGAGAGTGTAAGAGACAGTAACAGAGTGTAGTAGAGTGTAAGAGACAGTAACAGAGTGTAAGAGACAGTAACAGAGTGTAAGAGACAGCAGCAGAGTGTAAGAGAGTGTAACATAGTGTAAGAGAGTGAAAGAGACAGTAGCAGAGTGTAATAGACAGTAACAGAGTGTAAGAGAGTGTTATAGACAGTAGCAGAGTGTAAGAGACAATAGCAGAGTGTAAGATACAGTAGCAAAGTGTAAGAGACAGTAACAGAGTGTAAGAGACAGTAGCAGAGTGAAAGAGGCAGTAGTAGAGTGTAGTAGAGTGTACCAGAGTGTCACATGGCATATACCGTCCTCTAGGATCACATAGTCCTGAATGATCTCAGTATACTGTGAACGTCTTTGGGGATCTCTTCGCGTAGACATCGTAAACCTGTGTAAGAGACAGTAAAAGAGTATATGAGACAGTAGCGGAGTGTAAGAGAGTGTGACAGAGCATAGGAGACAGTAACAGAGTATAGGAGACGGTAACAGAGTGTAAGAGAGTGTAAGAAACAGTAACAGAGTGTAAGAGACAGTAACAGAGTGTAAGAGACAGCAGCAGAGTGTAAGAGAGTGTAACATAGTGTAAGAGAGTGAAAGAGACAGTAGCAGAGTGTAATAGACAGTAACAGAGTGTAGGAGAGTGTAACAGCGTGTAAGAGAGTGTAACAGAGTGTAAGAGAGTGTAAGAGACAGTAACAGAGTGTAGGAGAGTGTAAGAGACAGTAACAGAGTGTAAGAGACAGTAACAGAGTGTAAGAGACAGCAGCAGAGTGTAAGAGAGTGTAACATAGTGTAAGAGAGTGAAAGAGACAGTAGCAGAGTGTAATAGACAGTAACAGAGTGTAGGAGAGTGTCAGAGACAGTAACAGAGTGTAAGAGTCAGCAGCAGAGTGTAAGAGAGTGTAACATAGTGTAAGAGAGTGTAAGAGACAGTAGCAGAGTGTATTAGACAGTAACAGAGTGTAAGAGAGTGTTATAGACAGTAGCAGAGTGTAAGAGACAATAGCAGAGTGTAAGATACAGTAGCAGAGTGTAAGAGACAGTAACAGAGTGTAAAAGACAGTAACAGAGTGTAAGAGACAGTAGCAGAGTGAAAGAGACAGTAGTAGAGTGTAGTAGAGTGTAAGAGAGTGTCACATGGCATATACCGTCCTCTAGGATCACATAGTCCTGAATGATCTCAGTATACTGTGAACGTCTTTGGGGATCTCTTCGCGTAGACCTCGTAAACCTGTGTAAGAGACAGTAAAAGAGTATATGAGACAGTAGTGGAGTGTAAGAAAGTGTAACAGAGTATAGGAGACAGTAACAGAGTGTAAGAGAGTGTAAGAGACAGTTACAGAGTGTAAGAGAGTGTAACATAGTGTAAGAGACAGTAACAGAGTGTAAGAGACAGCAGAAGAGTGTAAGAGAGTTGAAGAGACAGTCGCAGAGTGTAATAGACAGTAACAGAGTGTAAGAGAGTGTTATAGACAGTAGCAGAGTGTAAGAGACAATAGCAGAGTGTAATAGACTGGAGCAGAGTGTAACATAGTGTAAGAGAGTGTAAGAGACTGTAGCAGAGTGTAATAGACAGTAACAGAGTGTAAGAGAGTGTTATAGACAGTAGCAGAGTGTAAGAGACAATAGCAGAGTGTAAGAGACAGTAGCAGAGTGTAATAGACAGCAGCAGAGTGTAAGAGAGTGTAAGAGACAGTAGCAGAGTGTAATAGACAGTAACAGAGTGTAAGAGAGTGTTATAGACAGTAGCAGAGTGTAAGAGACAATAGCAGAGTGTAAGAGACAGTAGCAGAGTGTAATAGAATGTAGCAGAGTGTAACAGTGTAAGAGAGTGTAAGAGACAGTAGCAGAGTGTAATAGACATTAACAGAGTGTAAGAGAGTGTTATAGACAGTAGCAGAGTTTAAGAGACAGTAACAGAGTGTAAGAGACAGTAACAGAGTGTAAGAGGGTGTAAGAGACAGTAGCAGAGTGTAGGAGAGTGTAAGAGAGTGTAAGAGACAGTAACAGAGTGTAAGAGACAGTAACAGAGTGTAAGAGACAGCAGCAGAGTGTAAGAGTGTGTAACATAGTGTAAGAGAGTGAAAGAGACAGTAGCAGAGTGTAATAGACAGTAACAGAGTGTAGGAGAGTGTAACAGCATGTAAGAGAGTGTAACAGAGTGTAAGAGAGTGTAAGAGACAGTAACAGAGTGTAAGAGACAGTAACAGAGTGTAAGAGACAGTAACAGAGTGTAAGAGACAGCAGCAGAGTGTAAGAGTGTGTAACAGTGTAAGAGAGTGAAAGAGATAGTAGCAGAGTGTAATAGACAGTAACAGAGTGTAATAGAGTGTAAGAGACAGTAGCAGAGTGTAAGAGACAATAGCAGAGTGTAAGAGACAGTAGCAGAGTGTAATAGACTGTAGCAGAGTGTAACAGAGTGTAAGAGAGTGTAAGAGACAATAGCAGAGTGTAATAGACAGTAACAGAGTGTAAGAGAGTGTTATAGACAGTAGCAGAGGGCAAGAGACAATAGCAGAGTGTAAGAGACAGTAGCAGAGTGTAATAGACAGTAACAGAGTGTAAGAGACAGTAACAGAGTGTAAGAGACAGCAGCAGAGTGTAAGAGTGTAAGAGACAGTAACAGAGTGTACGAGACAGTAACAGAGTGTACGAGACAGTAACAGAGTGTAAGAGACAGTAACAGAGTATACGAGAGTGTAGTAGAGTGTAAGAGACAGTAACAGAGCGTAAGAGACAGTAGCAGTGTGTAAGAGACAGAAGCAAAGTGAAAGAGAGAGTAGCAGAGTGTAAGAGACAGTAGCAGAGTGTAAGAGACAGTAGCAGAGTGTAAGAGTGTAAGAGACAGTAACAGAGTGTAAGAGAGTGTAACAGCGTGTAAGAGAGTGTAACAGAGTGTAAGAGACAGTAAGAGAGTGTAACAGAGTGTAAGAGACAGTAACAGAGTGTAGGAGAGTGTAAGAGACAGTAACGGAGTGTAAGAGACAGTAACAGAGTGTAAGAGACAGCAGCAGAGTGTTAGAGAGTGTAACATAGTGTAAGAGAGTGTAAGAGACAGTAGCAGAGTGTAATAGACAGTAACAGAGTGTAATAGAGTGTAAGAGACAGTAGCAGAGTGTAAGAGACAGTAGCAGAGTGTAATAGACTGTAGCAGAGTGTAACAGAGTGTAAGAGAGTGTAAGAGACAATAGCAGAGTGTAATAGACAGTAACAGAGTGTAAGAGAGTGTTATAGACAGTAGCAGAGTGCAAGAGACAATAGCAGAGTGTAAGAGACAGTAGCAGAGTGTAATAGACTGTAACAGAGTGTAACAGAGTGTAAGAGAGTGTAAGAGACAGTAGCGGAGTGTAATAGACAGTAACAGAGTGTAAGAGAGCGTTATAGACAGTAGCAGAGTGTTATAGACAATAGCAGAGTGTAAGAGACAGTAGCAGAGTGTAATAGACAGCAGCAGAGTGTAAGAGAGTGTAAGAGACAGTAGCAGAGTGTAATAGACAGTAACAGAGTGTAAGAGAGTGTTATAGACAGTAGCAGAGTGTAAGAGAGTGTAAGAGACAGTTACAGAGTGTAAGAGAGTGTAACAGAGTGTAATAGAGTGTAAGAGACAGTAACATAGTGTAGGAGAGTGTAAGAGACAGTAACAGAGTGTAAGAGACAGTAACAGAGTGTAAGAGGGTGTAAGAGACAGTAGCAGAGTGTAGGAGAGTGTAAGAGAGTGTAAGAGACAGTAAGAGTGTAAGAGACAGTAAGAGTGTAAGAGACAGTAACAGAGTGTAAGAGACAGCAGCAGAGTGTAAGAGAGTGTAACAGAGTGTAAGAGACAGTAACAGAGCGTAAGAGACAGTAGCAGAGTGTAAGAGACAGAAGCAGAGTGAAAGAGAGAGTAGCAGAGTGTAAGAGACAGTAGCAGAGTGTAAGAGAGTGTAAGAGACAGTAACAGAGTGTAAGAGAGTGTAACAGCATGTAAGAGAGTGTAACAGAGTGTAAGAGAGTGTAAGAGACAGTAACAGAGTGTAGTAGAGTGTAAGAGACAGTAACAGAGTGTAAGAGACAGTAACAGAGTGTAAGAGACAGCAGCAGAGTGTAAGAGAGTGTAACATAGTGTAAGAGAGTGAAAGAGACAGTAGCAGAGTGTAATAGACAGTAACAGAGTGTAAGAGAGTGTTATAGACAGTAGCAGAGTGTAAGAGACAATAGCAGAGTGTAAGATACAGTAGCAAAGTGTAAGAGACAGTAACAGAGTGTAAGAGACAGTAGCAGAGTGAAAGAGGCAGTAGTAGAGTGTAGTAGAGTGTACCAGAGTGTCACATGGCATATACCGTCCTCTAGGATCACATAGTCCTGAATGATCTCAGTATACTGTGAACGTCTTTGGGGATCTCTTTGCGTAGACATCGTAAACCTGTGTAAGAGACAGTAAAAGAGTATATGAGACAGTAGCGGAGTGTAAGAGAGTGTGACAGAGCATAGGAGACAGTAACAGAGTATAGGAGACGGTAACAGAGTGTAAGAGAGTGTAAGAAACAGTAACAGAGTGTAAGAGACAGTAACAGAGTGTAAGAGACAGCAGCAGAGTGTAAGAGAGTGTAACATAGTGTAAGAGAGTGAAAGAGACAGTAGCAGAGTGTAATAGACAGTAACAGAGTGTAGGAGAGTGTAACAGCGTGTAAGAGAGTGTAACAGAGTGTAAGAGAGTGTAAGAGACAGTAACAGAGTGTAGGAGAGTGTAAGAGACAGTAACAGAGTGTAAGAGACAGTAACAGAGTGTAAGAGACAGCAGCAGAGTGTAAGAGAGTGTAACATAGTGTAAGAGAGTGAAAGAGACAGTAGCAGAGTGTAATAGACAGTAACAGAGTGTAGGAGAGTGTCAGAGACAGTAACAGAGTGTAAGAGTCAGCAGCAGAGTGTAAGAGAGTGTAACATAGTGTAAGAGAGTGTAAGAGACAGTAGCAGAGTGTAATAGACAGTAACAGAGTGTAAGAGAGTGTTATAGACAGTAGCAGAGTGTAAGAGACAATAGCAGAGTGTAAGATACAGTAGCAGAGTGTAAGAGACAGTAACAGAGTGTAAAAGACAGTAACAGAGTGTAAGAGACAGTAGCAGAGTGAAAGAGACAGTAGTAGAGTGTAGTAGAGTGTAAGAGAGTGTCACATGGCATATACCGTCCTCTAGGATCACATAGTCCTGAATGATCTCAGTATACTGTGAACGTCTTTGGGGATCTCTTCGCGTAGACCTCGTAAACCTGTGTAAGAGACAGTAAAAGAGTATATGAGACAGTAGTGGAGTGTAAGAAAGTGTAACAGAGTATAGGAGACAGTAACAGAGTGTAAGAGAGTGTAAGAGACAGTTACAGAGTGTAAGAGAGTGTAACATAGTGTAAGAGACAGTAACAGAGTGTAAGAGACAGCAGAAGAGTGTAAGAGAGTTGAAGAGACAGTCGCAGAGTGTAATAGACAGTAACAGAGTGTAAGAGAGTGTTATAGACAGTAGCAGAGTGTAAGAGACAATAGCAGAGTGTAATAGACTGGAGCAGAGTGTAACATAGTGTAAGAGAGTGTAAGAGACTGTAGCAGAGTGTAATAGACAGTAACAGAGTGTAAGAGAGTGTTATAGACAGTAGCAGAGTGTAAGAGACAATAGCAGAGTGTAAGAGACAGTAGCAGAGTGTAATAGACAGCAGCAGAGTGTAAGAGAGTGTAAGAGACAGTAGCAGAGTGTAATAGACAGTAACAGAGTGTAAGAGAGTGTTATAGACAGTAGCAGAGTGTAAGAGACAATAGCAGAGTGTAAGAGACAGTAGCAGAGTGTAATAGAATGTAGCAGAGTGTAACAGTGTAAGAGAGTGTAAGAGACAGTAGCAGAGTGTAATAGACATTAACAGAGTGTAAGAGAGTGTTATAGACAGTAGCAGAGTTTAAGAGACAGTAACAGAGTGTAAGAGACAGTAACAGAGTGTAAGAGGGTGTAAGAGACAGTAGCAGAGTGTAGGAGAGTGTAAGAGAGTGTAAGAGACAGTAACAGAGTGTAAGAGAGTGTAACATAGTGTAAGAGACAGTAACAGAGTGTAAGAGACAGCAGAAGAGTGTAAGAGAGTTGAAGAGACAGTCGCAGAGTGTAATAGACAGTAACAGAGTGTAAGAGAGTGTTATAGACAGTAGCAGAGTGTAAGAGACAATAGCAGAGTGTAATAGACTGGAGCAGAGTGTAACATAGTGTAAGAGAGTGTAAGAGACTGTAGCAGTGTGTAATAGACAGTAACAGAGTGTAAGAGAGTGTTATAGACAGTAGCAGAGTGTAAGAGACAGTAGCAGAGTGTAATAGACAGCAGCAGAGTGTAAGAGAGTGTAAGAGACAGTAGCAGAGTGTAATAGACAATAGCAGAGTGTAAGAGACAGTAGCAGAGTGTAATAGACTGTAGCAGAGTGTAACAGTGTAAGAGAGTGTAAGAGACAGTAGCAGAGTGTAATAGACATTAACAGAGTGTAAGAGAGTGTTATAGACAGTAGCAGAGTTTAAGAGACAGTAACAGAGTGTAAGAGACAGTAACAGAGTGTAAGAGGGTGTAAGAGACAGTAGCAGAGTGTAGGAGAGTGTAAGAGAGTGTAAGAGACAGTAACAGAGTGTAAGAGACAGTAACAGAGTGTAAGAGACAGCAGCAGAGTGTAAGAGTGTAAGAGACAGTAACAGAGTGTAAGAGAGTGTAACAGAGTGTAAGAGACAGTAACAGAGTGTACGAGACAGTAACAGAGTGTACGAGACAGTAACAGAGTGTAAGAGACAGTAACAGAGTATACGAGAGTGTAGTAGAGTGTAAGAGACAGTAACAGAGCGTAAGAGACAGTAGCAGTGTGTAAGAGACAGAAGCAAAGTGAAAGAGAGAGTAGCAGAGTGTAAGAGACAGTAGCAGTGTAAGAGACAGTAGCAGAGTGTAAGAGTGTAAGAGACAGTAACAGAGTGTAAGAGAGTGTAACAGCGTGTAAGAGAGTGTAACAGCGTGTAAGAGACAGTAAGAGAGTGTAACAGAGTGTAAGAGACAGTAACAGAGTGTAGGAGAGTGTAAGAGACAGTAACGGAGTGTAAGAGACAGTAACAGAGTGTAAGAGACAGCAGCAGAGTGTTAGAGAGTGTAACATAGTGTAAGAGAGTGTAAGAGACAGTAGCAGAGTGTAATAGACAGTAACAGAGTGTAATAGAGTGTAAGAGACAGTAGCAGAGTGTAAGAGACAGTAGCAGAGTGTAATAGACTGTAGCAGAGTGTAACAGAGTGTAAGAGAGTGTAAGAGACAATAGCAGAGTGTAATAGACAGTAACAGAGTGTAAGAGAGTGTTATAGACAGTAGCAGAGTGCAAGAGACAATAGCAGAGTGTAAGAGACAGTAGCAGAGTGTAATAGACTGTAACAGAGTGTAACAGAGTGTAAGAGAGTGTAAGAGACAGTAGCGGAGTGTAATAGACAGTAACAGAGTGTAAGAGAGTGTTATAGACAGTAGCAGAGTGTTATAGACAATAGCAGAGTGTAAGAGACAGTAGCAGAGTGTAATAGACAGCAGCAGAGTGTAAGAGAGTGTAAGAGACAGTAGCAGAGTGTAATAGACAGTAACATAGTGTAAGAGAGTGTTATAGACAGTAGCAGAGTGTAAGAGAGTGTAAGAGACAGTTACAGAGTGTAAGAGAGTGTAACAGAGTGTAAGAGAGTGTAAGAGACAGTAACATAGTGTAGGAGAGTGTAAGAGACAGTAACAGAGTGTAAGAGACAGTAACAGAGTGTAAGAGGGTGTAAGAGACAGTAGCAGAGTGTAGGAGAGTGTAAGAGAGTGTAAGAGACAGTAAGAGTGTAAGAGACAGTAACAGAGTGTAAGAGACAGCAGCAGAGTGTAAGAGAGTGTAACAGAGTGTAAGAGACAGTAACAGAGCGTAAGAGACAGTAGCAGAGTGTAAGAGACAGAAGCAGAGTGAAAGAGAGAGTAGCAGAGTGTAAGAGACAGTAGCAGAGTGTAAGAGACAGTAGCAGAGTGTAAGAGAGTGTAAGAGACAGTAACAGAGTGTAAGAGAGTGTAACAGCATGTAAGAGAGTGTAACAGAGTGTAAGAGAGTGTAAGAGACAGTAACAGAGTGTAGTAGAGTGTAAGAGACAGTAACAGAGTGTAAGAGACAGTAACAGAGTGTAAGAGACAGCAGCAGAGTGTAAGAGAGTGTAACATAGTGTAAGAGAGTGAAAGAGACAGTAGCAGAGTGTAATAGACAGTAACAGAGTGTAAGAGAGTGTTATAGACAGTAGCAGAGTGTAAGAGACAATAGCAGAGTGTAAGATACAGTAGCAAAGTGTAAGAGACAGTAACAGAGTGTAAGAGACAGTAGCAGAGTGAAAGAGGCAGTAGTAGAGTGTAGTAGAGTGTACCAGAGTGTCACATGGCATATACCGTCCTCTAGGATCACATAGTCCTGAATGATCTCAGTATACTGTGAACGTCTTTGGGGATCTCTTTGCGTAGACATCGTAAACCTGTGTAAGAGACAGTAAAAGAGTATATGAGACAGTAGCGGAGTGTAAGAGAGTGTGACAGAGCATAGGAGACAGTAACAGAGTATAGGAGACGGTAACAGAGTGTAAGAGAGTGTAAGAAACAGTAACAGAGTGTAAGAGACAGTAACAGAGTGTAAGAGACAGCAGCAGAGTGTAAGAGAGTGTAACATAGTGTAAGAGAGTGAAAGAGACAGTAGCAGAGTGTAATAGACAGTAACAGAGTGTAGGAGAGTGTAACAGCGTGTAAGAGAGTGTAACAGAGTGTAAGAGAGTGTAAGAGACAGTAACAGAGTGTAGGAGAGTGTAAGAGACAGTAACAGAGTGTAAGAGACAGTAACAGAGTGTAAGAGACAGCAGCAGAGTGTAAGAGAGTGTAACATAGTGTAAGAGAGTGAAAGAGACAGTAGCAGAGTGTAATAGACAGTAACAGAGTGTAGGAGAGTGTCAGAGACAGTAACAGAGTGTAAGAGTCAGCAGCAGAGTGTAAGAGAGTGTAACATAGTGTAAGAGAGTGTAAGAGACAGTAGCAGAGTGTAATAGACAGTAACAGAGTGTAAGAGAGTGTTATAGACAGTAGCAGAGTGTAAGAGACAATAGCAGAGTGTAAGAGACAGTAACAGAGTGTAAAAGACAGTAACAGAGTGTAAGAGACAGTAGCAGAGTGAAAGAGACAGTAGTAGAGTGTAGTAGAGTGTAAGAGAGTGTCACATGGCATATACCGTCCTCTAGGATCACATAGTCCTGAATGATCTCAGTATACTGTGAACGTCTTTGGGGATCTCTTCGCGTAGACCTCGTAAACCTGTGTAAGAGACAGTAAAAGAGTATATGAGACAGTAGTGGAGTGTAAGAAAGTGTAACAGAGTATAGGAGACAGTAACAGAGTGTAAGAGAGTGTAAGAGACAGTTACAGAGTGTAAGAGAGTGTAAGAGAGTGTAACAGAGTGCAAGAGACAGTAACAGAGTGTAAGAGACAGCAGCAGAGTGTAAGAGAGTGTAAGAGACAGTAGCAGAGTGTAATAGACAGTAACAGAGTGTAAGAGAGTGTTATAGACAGTAGCATAGTGTTATAGACAATAGCAGAGTGTAAGAGACAGTAGCAGAGTGTAATAGACAGCAGCAGAGTGTAAGAGAGTGTAAGAGACAGTAGCAGAGTGTAATAGACAGTAACAGAGTGTAAGAGAGTGTTATAGACAGTAGCAGAGTGTAAGAGACAATAGCAGAGTGTAAGAGACAGTAGCAGAGTGTAATAGACTGTAGCAGAGTGTAACATAGTGTAAGAGAGTGTAAGAGACAGTAGCAGAGTGTAATAGACAGTAACAGAGTGTAAGAGAGTGTTATAGACAGTAGCAGAGTTTAAGAGACAGTAACAGAGTGTAAGATGGTGTAAGAGACAGTAGCAGAGTGTAGGAGAGTGTAAGAGAGTGTAAGAGAGTGTAAGAGAGTGTAAGAGACAGTAACAGAGTGTAAGAGACAGTAACAGAGTGTAAGAGACAGCAGCAGAGTGTAAGAGAGTGTAACAGAGTATAGGAGACAGTAACAGAGTATAGGAGACAGTAACAGAGTGTAAGAGAGTGTAGGAGACAGTTACAGAGTGTAAGAGAGTGTAACATAGTGTAAGAGACAGTAACAGAGTGTAAGAGACAGCAGAAGAGTGTAAGAGAGTTGAAGAGACAGTCGCAGAGTGTAATAGACAGTAACAGAGTTTAAGAGAGTGTTATAGACAGTAGCAGAGTGTAAGAGACAATAGCAGAGTGTAATAGACTGGAGCAGAGTGTAACATAGTGTAAGAGAGTGTAAGAGACTGTAGCAGAGTGTAATAGACAGTAACAGAGTGTAAGAGAGTGTTATAGACAGTAGCAGAGTGTAAGAGACAATAGCAGAGTGTAAGAGACAGTAGCAGAGTGTAATAGACAGCAGCAGAGTGTAAGAGAGTGTAAGAGACAGTAGCAGAGTGTAATAGACAGTAACAGAGTGTAAGAGAGTGTTATAGACAGTAGCAGAGTGTAAGAGACAATAGCAGAGTGTAAGAGACAGTAGCAGAGTGTAATAGACTGTAGCAGAGTGTAACAGTGTAAGAGAGTGTAAGAGACAGTAGCAGAGTGTAATAGACATTAACAGAGTGTAAGAGAGTGTTATAGACAGTAGCAGAGTTTAAGAGACAGTAACAGAGTGTAAGAGACAGTAACAGAGTGTAAGATGGTGTAAGAGACAGTAGCAGAGTGTAGGAGAGTGTAAGAGAGTGTAAGAGACAGTAACAGAGTGTAAGAGACAGTAACAGAGTGTAAGAGACAGCAGCAGAGTGTAAGAGAGTGTAACAGAGTGTAAGAGACAGTAACAGAGCGTAAGAGACAGTAGCAGAGTGTAAGAGACAGAAGCAGAGTGAAAGAGAGAGTAGCAGAGTGTAAGAGACAGTAGCAGAGATTAAGAGACAGTAGCAGAGTGTAAGAGAGTGTAATAGACAGTAACAGAGTGTAAGAGAGTGTAACAGCGTGTAAGAGAGTGTAACAGAGTGTAAGAGAGTGTAAGAGACAGTAACAGAGTGTAAGAGACAGCAGCAGAGTGTAAGAGTGTGTAACATAGTGTAAGAGAGTGAAAGAGATAGTAGCAGAGTGTAATAGACAGTAACAGAGTGTAATAGAGTGTAAGAGACAATAGCAGAGTGTAAGAGACAGTAGCAGAGTGTAATAGACTGTAGCAGAGTGTAACATAGTGTAAGAGAGTGTAAGAGACAATAGCAGAGTGTAATAGACAGTAACAGAGTGTAAGAGAGTGTTATAGACAGTAGCAGAGTGCAAGAGACAATAGCAGAGTGTAAGAGACAGTAGCAGAGTGTAATAGACAGTAACAGAGTGTAAGAGACAGTAACAGAGTGTAAGAGACAGCAGCAGAGTGTAAGAGTGTAAGAGACAGTAACAGAGTGTAAGAGAGTGTAACAGAGTGTAAGAGACAGTAACAGAGTGTACGAGACAGTAACAGAGTGTACGAGACAGTAACAGAGTGTAAGAGACAGTAACAGAGTATACGAGAGTGTAGTAGAGTGTAAGAGACAGTAACAGAGCGTAAGAGACAGTAGCAGTGTGTAAGAGACAGAAGCAAAGTGAAAGAAAGAGTAGCAGAGTGTAAGAGACAGTAGCAGAGTGTAAGAGACAGTAGCAGAGTGTAAGAGTGTAAGAGACAGTAACAGAGTGTAAGAGAGTGTAACAGCGTGTAAGAGAGTGTAACAGAGTGTAATAGACAGTAAGAGAGTGTAACAGAGTGTAAGAGACAGTAACAGAGTGTAGGAGAGTGTAAGAGACAGTAACGGAGTGTAAGAGACAGTAACAGAGTGTAAGAGACAGCAGCAGAGTGTTAGAGAGTGTAACATAGTGTAAGAGAGTGTAAGAGACAGTAGCAGAGTGTAATAGACAGTAACAGAGTGTAATAGAGTGTAAGAGACAGTAGCAGAGTGTAAGAGACAGTAGCAGAGTGTAAGAGACTGTAGCAGAGTGTAACAGAGTGTAAGAGAGTGTAAGAGACAATAGCAGAGTGTAATAGACAGTAACAGAGTGTAAGAGAGTGTTATAGACAGTAGCAGAGTGCAAGAGACAATAGCAGAGTGTAAGAGACAGTAGCAGAGTGTAATAGACTGTAACAGAGTGTAACAGAGTGTAAGAGAGTGTAAGAGACAGTAGCGGAGTGTAATAGACAGTAACAGAGTGTAAGAGAGTGTTATAGACAGTAGCAGAGTGTTATAGACAATAGCAGAGTGTAAGAGACAGTAGCAGAGTGTAATTGACAGCAGCAGAGTGTAAGAGAGTGTAAGAGACAGTAGCAGAGTGTAATAGACAGTAACAGAGTGTAAGAGAGTGTTATAGACAGTATCAGAGTGTAAGAGACAATAGCAGAGTGTAAGAGACAGTAGCAGAGTGTAATAGACTGTAGCAGAGTGTAACATAGTGTAAGAGAGTGTAAGAGACAGTAGCAGAGTGTAATAGACAGTAACATAGTGTAAGAGAGTGTTATAGACAGTAGCAGAGTGTAAGAGAGTGTAAGAGACAGTTACAGAGTGTAAGAGAGTGTAACAGAGTGTAAGAGAGTGTAAGAGACAGTAACATAGTGTAGGAGAGTGTAAGAGACAGTAACAGAGTGTAAGAGACAGTAACAGAGTGTAAGAGGGTGTAAGAGACAGTAGCAGAGTGTAGGAGAGTGTAAGAGAGTGTAAGAGACAGTAAGAGTGTAAGAGACAGTAACAGAGTGTAAGAGACAGCAGCAGAGTGTAAGAGAGTGTAACAGAGTGTAAGAGACAGTAACAGAGCGTAAGAGACAGTAGCAGAGTGTAAGAGACAGAAGCAGAGTGAAAGAGAGAGTAG
Organism: Sceloporus occidentalis; assembly: GCA_023333645.1. Classification (NCBI taxonomy): domain Eukaryota; kingdom Metazoa; phylum Chordata; class Lepidosauria; order Squamata; family Phrynosomatidae; genus Sceloporus; species Sceloporus occidentalis. Next base: position 686,283 of record JALMGF010000304.1, on the reverse strand, counting down.
CAGAGTGTAAGAGACAGTAGCAGAGTGTAAGAGACAGTAGCAGAGTGTAAGAGAGTGTAAGAGACAGTAACAGAGTGTAAGAGAGTGTAACAGCATGTAAGAGAGTGTAACAGAGTGTAAGAGAGTGTAAGAGACAGTAACAGAGTGTAGTAGAGTGTAAGAGACAGTAACTGAGTGTAAGAGACAGTAACAGAGTGTAAGAGACAGCAGCAGAGTGTAAGAGAGTGTAACATAGTGTAAGAGAGTGAAAGAGACAGTAGCAGAGTGTAATAGACAGTAACAGAGTGTAAGAGAGTGTTATAGACAGTAGCAGAGTGTAAGAGACAATAGCAGAGTGTAAGATACAGTAGCAAAGTGTAAGAGACAGTAACAGAGTGTAAGAGACAGTAGCAGAGTGAAAGAGACAGTAGTAGAGTGTAGTAGAGTGTAAGAGAGTGTCACATGGCATATACCGTCCTCTAGGATCACATAGTCCTGAATGATCTCAGTATACTGTGAACGTCTTTGGGGATCTCTTCGCGTAGACCTCGTAAACCTGTGTAAGAGACAGTAAAAGAGTATATGAGACAGTAGTGGAGTGTAAGAAAGTGTAACAGAGTATAGGAGACAGTAACAGAGTGTAAGAGAGTGTAAGAGACAGTTACAGAGTGTAAGAGAGTGTAAGAGAGTGTAACAGAGTGTAAGAGACAGTAACAGAGTATAAGAGACAGCAGCAGAGTGTAAGAGAGTGTAAGAGACAGTAGCAGAGTGTAATAGACAGTAACAGAGTGTAAGAGAGTGTTATAGACAGTAGCAGAGTGTTATAGACAATAGCAGAGTGTAAGAGACAGTAGCAGAGTGTAATAGACAGCAGCAGAGTGTAAGAGAGTGTAAGAGACAGTAGCAGAGTGTAATAGACAGTAACAGAGTGTAAGAGAGTGTTATAGACAGTAGCAGAGTGTAAGAGACAATAGCAGAGTGTAAGAGACAGTAGCAGAGTGTAATAGACTGTAGCAGAGTGTAACATAGTGTAAGAGAGTGTAAGAGACAGTAGCAGAGTGTAATAGACAGTAACAGAGTGTAAGAGAGTGTTATAGACAGTAGCAGAGTTTAAGAGACAGTAACAGAGTGTAAGAGACAGTAACAGAGTGTAAGATTGTGTAAGAGACAGTAGCAGAGTGTAAGAGAGTGTAAGAGAGTGTAAGAGACAGTAACAGAGTGTAAGAGACAGTAACAGAGTGTAAGAGACAGTAACAGAGTGTAAGAGACAGCAGCAGAGTGTAAGAGAGTGTAACAGAGTATAGGAGACAGTAACAGAGTATAGGAGACAGTAACAGAGTGTAAGAGAGTGTAAGAGACAGTTACAGAGTGTAAGAGAGTGTAACATAGTGTAAGAGACAGTAACAGAGTGTAAGAGACAGCAGAAGAGTGTAAGAGAGTTGAAGAGACAGTCGCAGAGTGTAATAGACAGTAACAGAGTGTAAGAGAGTGTTATAGACAGTAACAGAGTGTAAGAGACAATAGCAGAGTGTAATAGACTGGAGCAGAGTGTAACATAGTGTAAGAGAGTGTAAGAGACTGTAGCAGAGTGTAATAGACAGTAACAGAGTGTAAGAGAGTGTTATAGACAGTAGCAGAGTGTAAGAGACAATAGCAGAGTGTAAGAGACAGTAGCAGAGTGTAATAGACAGCAGCAGAGTGTAAGAGAGTGTAAGAGACAGTAGCAGAGTGTAATAGACAATAGCAGAGTGTAAGAGACAGTAGCAGAGTGTAATAGACTGTAGCAGAGTGTAACAGTGTAAGAGAGTGTAAGAGACAGTAGCAGAGTGTAATAGACATTAACAGAGTGTAAGAGAGTGTTATAGACAGTAGCAGAGTTTAAGAGACAGTAACAGAGTGTAAGAGACAGTAACAGAGTGTAAGAGGGTGTAAGAGACAGTAGCAGAGTGTAGGAGAGTGTAAGAGAGTGTAAGAGACAGTAACAGAGTGTAAGAGACAGTAACAGAGTGTAAGAGACAGCAGCAGAGTGTAAGAGTGTAAGAGACAGTAACAGAGTGTAAGAGAGTGTAACAGAGTGTAAGAGACAGTAACAGAGTGTACGAGACAGTAACAGAGTGTACGAGACAGTAACAGAGTGTAAGAGACAGTAACAGAGTATACGAGAGTGTAGTAGAGTGTAAGAGACAGTAACAGAGCGTAAGAGACAGTAGCAGTGTGTAAGAGACAGAAGCAAAGTGAAAGAGAGAGTAGCAGAGTGTAAGAGACAGTAGCAGAGTGTAAGAGACAGTAGCAGAGTGTAAGAGTGTAAGAGACAGTAACAGAGTGTAAGAGAGTGTAACAGCGTGTAAGAGAGTGTAACAGAGTGTAAGAGACAGTAAGAGAGTGTAACAGAGTGTAAGAGACAGTAACAGAGTGTAGGAGAGTGTAAGAGACAGTAACGGAGTGTAAGAGACAGTAACAGAGTGTAAGAGACAGCAGCAGAGTGTTAGAGAGTGTAACATAGTGTAAGAGAGTGTAAGAGACAGTAGCAGAGTGTAATAGACAGTAACAGAGTGTAATAGAGTGTAAGAGACAGTAGCAGAGTGTAAGAGACAGTAGCAGAGTGTAATAGACTGTAGCAGAGTGTAACAGAGTGTAAGAGAGTGTAAGAGACAATAGCAGAGTGTAATAGACAGTAACAGAGTGTAAGAGAGTGTTATAGACAGTAGCAGAGTGCAAGAGACAATAGCAGAGTGTAAGAGACAGTAGCAGAGTGTAATAGACTGTAACAGAGTGTAACAGAGTGTAAGAGAGTGTAAGAGACAGTAGCGGAGTGTAATAGACAGTAACAGAGTGTAAGAGAGTGTTATAGACAGTAGCAGAGTGTTATAGACAATAGCAGAGTGTAAGAGACAGTAGCAGAGTGTAATAGACAGCAGCAGAGTGTAAGAGAGTGTAAGAGACAGTAGCAGAGTGTAATAGACAGTAACAGAGTGTAAGAGAGTGTTATAGACAGTATCAGAGTGTAAGAGACAATAGCAGAGTGTAAGAGACAGTAGCAGAGTGTAATAGACTGTAGCAGAGTGTAACATAGTGTAAGAGAGTGTAAGAGACAGTAGCAGAGTGTAATAGACAGTAACAGAGTGTAAGAGAGTGTTATAGACAGTAGCAGAGTGTAAGAGAGTGTAACAGAGTGTAAGAGAGTGTAAGAGACAGTAACATAGTGTAGGAGAGTGTAAGAGACAGTAACAGAGTGTAAGAGACAGTAACAGAGTGTAAGAGGGTGTAAGAGACAGTAGCAGAGTGTAGGAGAGTGTAAGAGAGTGTAAGAGACAGTAAGAGTGTAAGAGACAGTAACAGAGTGTAAGAGACAGCAGCAGAGTGTAAGAGAGTGTAACAGAGTGTAAGAGACAGTAACAGAGCGTAAGAGACAGTAGCAGAGTGTAAGAGACAGAAGCAGAGTGAAAGAGAGAGTAGCAGAGTGTAAGAGACAGTAGCAGAGTGTAAGAGACAGTAGCAGAGTGTAAGAGAGTGTAAGAGAGTGTAACAGCATGTAAGAGAGTGTAACAGAGTGTAAGAGAGTGTAAGAGACAGTAACAGAGTGTAGTAGAGTGTAAGAGACAGTAACAGAGTGTAAGAGACAGTAACAGAGTGTAAGAGACAGCAGCAGAGTGTAAGAGAGTGTAACATAGTGTAAGAGAGTGAAAGAGACAGTAGCAGAGTGTAATAGACAGTAACAGAGTGTAAGAGAGTGTTATAGACAGTAGCAGAGTGTAAGAGACAATAGCAGAGTGTAAGATACAGTAGCAAAGTGTAAGAGACAGTAACAGAGTGTAAGAGACAGTAGCAGAGTGAAAGAGGCAGTAGTAGAGTGTAGTAGAGTGTACCAGAGTGTCACATGGCATATACCGTCCTCTAGGATCACATAGTCCTGAATGATCTCAGTATACTGTGAACGTCTTTGGGGATCTCTTCGCGTAGACATCGTAAACCTGTGTAAGAGACAGTAAAAGAGTATATGAGACAGTAGCGGAGTGTAAGAGAGTGTGACAGAGCATAGGAGACAGTAACAGATTATAGGAGACGGTAACAGAGTGTAAGAGAGTGTAAGAGACAGTAACAGAGTGTAAGAGACAGTAACAGAGTGTAAGAGACAGCAGCAGAGTGTAAGAGAGTGTAACATAGTGTAAGAGAGTGAAAGAGACAGTAGCAGAGTGTAATAGACAGTAACAGAGTGTAGGAGAGTGTAACAGCGTGTAAGAGAGTGTAACAGAGTGTAAGAGAGTGTAAGAGACAGTAACAGAGTGTAGGAGAGTGTAAGAGACAGTAACAGAGTGTAAGAGACAGTAACAGAGTGTAAGAGACAGCAGCAGAGTGTAAGAGAGTGTAACATAGTGTAAGAGAGTGAAAGAGACAGTAGCAGAGTGTAATAGACAGTAACAGAGTGTAGGAGAGTGTCAGAGACAGTAACAGAGTGTAAGAGTCAGCAGCAGAGTGTAAGAGAGTGTAACATAGTGTAAGAGAGTGTAAGAGACAGTAGCAGAGTGTAATAGACAGTAACAGAGTGTAAGAGAGTGTTATAGACAGTAGCAGAGTGTAAGAGACAATAGCAGAGTGTAAGATACAGTAGCAGAGTGTAAGAGACAGTAACAGAGTGTAAAAGACAGTAACAGAGTGTAAGAGACAGTAGCAGAGTGAAAGAGACAGTAGTAGAGTGTAGTAGAGTGTAAGAGAGTGTCACATGGCATATACCGTCCTCTAGGATCACATAGTCCTGAATGATCTCAGTATACTGTGAACGTCTTTGGGGATCTCTTCGCGTAGACCTCGTAAACCTGTGTAAGAGACAGTAAAAGCGTATATGAGACAGTAGTGGAGTTGAAGAAAGTGTAACAGAGTATAGGAGACAGTAACAGAGTGTAAGAGAGTGTAAGAGACAGTTACAGAGTGTAAGAGAGTGTAACATAGTGTAAGAGACAGTAACAGAGTGTAAGAGACAGCAGAAGAGTGTAAGAGAGTTGAAGAGACAGTCGCAGAGTGTAATAGACAGTAACAGAGTGTAAGAGAGTGTTATAGACAGTAGCAGAGTGTAAGAGACAATAGCAGAGTGTAATAGACTGGAGCAGAGTGTAACATAGTGTAAGAGAGTGTAAGAGACTGTAGCAGAGTGTAATAGACAGTAACAGAGTGTAAGAGAGTGTTATAGACAGTAGCAGAGTGTAAGAGACAATAGCAGAGTGTAAGAGACAGTAGCAGAGTGTAATAGACAGCAGCAGAGTGTAAGAGAGTGTAAGAGACAGTAGCAGAGTGTAATAGACAGTAACAGAGTGTAAGAGAGTGTTATAGACAGTAGCAGAGTGTAAGAGACAATAGCAGAGTGTAAGAGACAGTAGCAGAGTGTAATAGACTGTAGCAGAGTGTAACAGTGTAAGAGAGTGTAAGAGACAGTAGCAGAGTGTAATAGACATTAACAGAGTGTAAGAGAGCGTTATAGACAGTAGCAGAGTTTAAGAGACAGTAACAGAGTGTAAGAGACAGTAACAGAGTGTAAGAGGGTGTAAGAGACAGTAGCAGAGTGTAGGAGAGTGTAAGAGAGTGTAAGAGACAGTAACAGAGTGTAAGAGACAGTAACAGAGTGTAAGAGACAGCAGCAGAGTGTAAGAGTGTGTAACATAGTGTAAGAGAGTGAAAGAGACAGTAGCAGAGTGTAATAGACAGTAACAGAGTGTAGGAGAGTGTAACAGCATGTAAGAGAGTGTAACAGAGTGTAAGAGAGTGTAAGAGACAGTAACAGAGTGTAAGAGACAGTAACAGAGTGTAAGAGACAGCAGCAGAGTGTAAGAGTGTGTAACAGTGTAAGAGAGTGAAAGAGATAGTAGCAGAGTGTAATAGACAGTAACAGAGTGTAATAGAGTGTAAGAGACAGTAGCAGAGTGTAAGAGACAATAGCAGAGTGTAAGAGACAGTAGCAGAGTGTAATAGACTGTAGCAGAGTGTAACAGAGTGTAAGAGAGTGTAAGAGACAATAGCAGAGTGTAATAGACAGTAACAGAGTGTAAGAGAGTGTTATAGACAGTAGCAGAGGGCAAGAGACAATAGCAGAGTGTAAGAGACAGTAGCAGAGTGTAATAGACAGTAACAGAGTGTAAGAGACAGTAACAGAGTGTAAGAGACAGCAGCAGAGTGTAAGAGTGTAAGAGACAGTAACAGAGTGTAAGAGAGTGTAACAGAGTGTAAGAGACAGTAACAGAGTGTACGAGACAGTAACAGAGTGTACGAGACAGTAACAGAGTGTAAGAGACAGTAACAGAGTATACGAGAGTGTAGTAGAGTGTAAGAGACAGTAACAGAGCGTAAGAGACAGTAGCAGTGTGTAAGAGACAGAAGCAAAGTGAAAGAGAGAGTAGCAGAGTGTAAGAGACAGTAGCAGAGTGTAAGAGACAGTAGCAGAGTGTAAGAGTGTAAGAGACAGTAACAGAGTGTAAGAGAGTGTAACAGCGTGTAAGAGAGTGTAACAGAGTGTAAGAGACAGTAAGAGAGTGTAACAGAGTGTAAGAGACAGTAACAGAGTGTAGGAGAGTGTAAGAGACAGTAACGGAGTGTAAGAGACAGTAACAGAGTGTAAGAGACAGCAGCAGAGTGTTAGAGAGTGTAACATAGTGTAAGAGAGTGTAAGAGACAGTAGCAGAGTGTAATAGACAGTAACAGAGTGTAATAGAGTGTAAGAGACAGTAGCAGAGTGTAAGAGACAGTAGCAGAGTGTAATAGACTGTAGCAGAGTGTAACAGAGTGTAAGAGAGTGTAAGAGACAATAGCAGAGTGTAATAGACAGTAACAGAGTGTAAGAGAGTGTTATAGACAGTAGCAGAGTGCAAGAGACAATAGCAGAGTGTAAGAGACAGTAGCAGAGTGTAATAGACAGCAGCAGAGTGTAAGAGAGTGTAAGAGACAGTAGCAGAGTGTAATAGACAGTAACAGAGTGTAAGAGAGTGTTATAGACAGTAGCAGAGTGTAAGAGAGTGTAAGAGACAGTTACAGAGTGTAAGAGAGTGTAACAGAGTGTAATAGAGTGTAAGAGACAGTAACATAGTGTAGGAGAGTGTAAGAGACAGTAACAGAGTGTAAGAGACAGTAACAGAGTGTAAGAGGGTGTAAGAGACAGTAGCAGAGTGTAGGACAGTGTAAGAGAGTGTAAGAGACAGTAAGAGTGTAAGAGACAGTAAGAGTGTAAGAGACAGTAACAGAGTGTAAGAGACAGCAGCAGAGTGTAAGAGAGTGTAACAGAGTGTAAGAGACAGTAACAGAGCGTAAGAGACAGTAGCAGAGTGTAAGAGACAGAAGCAGAGTGAAAGAGAGAGTAGCAGAGTGTAAGAGACAGTAGCAGAGTGTAAGAGAGTGTAAGAGACAGTAACAGAGTGTAAGAGAGTGTAACAGCATGTAAGAGAGTGTAACAGAGTGTAAGAGAGTGTAAGAGACAGTAACAGAGTGTAGTAGAGTGTAAGAGACAGTAACAGAGTGTAAGAGACAGTAACAGAGTGTAAGAGACAGCAGCAGAGTGTAAGAGAGTGTAACATAGTGTAAGAGAGTGAAAGAGACAGTAGCAGAGTGTAATAGACAGTAACAGAGTGTAAGAGAGTGTTATAGACAGTAGCAGAGTGTAAGAGACAATAGCAGAGTGTAAGATACAGTAGCAAAGTGTAAGAGACAGTAACAGAGTGTAAGAGACAGTAGCAGAGTGAAAGAGGCAGTAGTAGAGTGTAGTAGAGTGTACCAGAGTGTCACATGGCATATACCGTCCTCTAGGATCACATAGTCCTGAATGATCTCATTATACTGTGAACGTCTTTGGGGATCTCTTTGCGTAGACATCGTAAACCTGTGTAAGAGACAGTAAAAGAGTATATGAGACAGTAGCGGAGTGTAAGAGAGTGTGACAGAGCATAGGAGACAGTAACAGAGTATAGGAGACGGTAACAGAGTGTAAGAGAGTGTAAGAAACAGTAACAGAGTGTAAGAGACAGTAACAGAGTGTAAGAGACAGCAGCAGAGTGTAAGAGAGTGTAACATAGTGTAAGAGAGTGAAAGAGACAGTAGCAGAGTGTAATAGACAGTAACAGAGTGTAGGAGAGTGTAACAGCGTGTAAGAGAGTGTAACAGAGTGTAAGAGAGTGTAAGAGACAGTAACAGAGTGTAGGAGAGTGTAAGAGACAGTAACAGAGTGTAAGAGACAGTAACAGAGTGTAAGAGACAGTAACAGAGTGTAAGAGACAGCAGCAGAGTGTAAGAGAGTGTAACATAGTGTAAGAGAGTGAAAGAGACAGTAGCAGAGTGTAATAGACAGTAACAGAGTGTAGGAGAGTGTCAGAGACAGTAACAGAGTGTAAGAGTCAGCAGCAGAGTGTAAGAGAGTGTAACATAGTGTAAGAGAGTGTAAGAGACAGTAGCAGAGTGTAATAGACAGTAACAGAGTGTAAGAGAGTGTTATAGACAGTAGCAGAGTGTAAGAGACAATAGCAGAGTGTAAGAGACAGTAACAGAGTGTAAAAGACAGTAACAGAGTGTAAGAGACAGTAGCAGAGTGAAAGAGACAGTAGTAGAGTGTAGTAGAGTGTAAGAGAGTGTCACATGGCATATACCGTCCTCTAGGATCACATAGTCCTGAATGATCTCAGTATACTGTGAACGTCTTTGGGGATCTCTTCGCGTAGACCTCGTAAACCTGTGTAAGAGACAGTAAAAGAGTATATGAGACAGTAGTGGAGTGTAAGAAAGTGTAACAGAGTATAGGAGACAGTAACAGAGTGTAAGAGAGTGTAAGAGACAGTTACAGAGTGTAAGACAGTGTAAGAGAGTGTAACAGAGTGCAAGAGACAGTAACAGAGTGTAAGAGACAGCAGCAGAGTGTAAGAGAGTGTAAGAGACAGTAGCAGAGTGTAATAGACAGTAACAGAGTGTAAGAGAGTGTTATAGACAGTAGCATAGTGTTATAGACAATAGCAGAGTGTAAGAGACAGTAGCAGAGTGTAATAGACAGCAGCAGAGTGTAAGAGAGTGTAAGAGACAGTAGCAGAGTGTAATAGACAGTAACAGAGTGTAAGAGAGTGTTATAGACAGTAGCAGAGTGTAAGAGACAATAGCAGAGTGTAAGAGACAGTAGCAGAGTGTAATAGACTGAAGCAGAGTGTAACATAGTGTAAGAGAGTGTAAGAGACAGTAACAGAGTGTAAGAGAGTGTTATAGACAGTAGCAGAGTTTAAGAGACAGTAACAGAGTGTAAGATGGTGTAAGAGACAGTAGCAGAGTGTAGGAGAGTGTAAGAGAGTGTAAGAGAGTGTAAGAGAGTGTAAGAGAGTGTAAGAGACAGTAACAGAGTGTAAGAGACAGTAACAGAGTGTAAGAGACAGCAGCAGAGTGTAAGAGAGTGTAACAGAGTATAGGAGACAGTAACAGAGTATAGGAGACAGTAACAGAGTGTAAGAGAGTGTAGGAGACAGTTACAGAGTGTAAGAGAGTGTAACATAGTGTAAGAGACAGTAACAGAGTGTAAGAGACAGCAGAAGAGTGTAAGAGAGTTGAAGAGACAGTCGCAGAGTGTAATAGACAGTAACAGAGTTTAAGAGAGTGTTATAGACAGTAGCAGAGTGTAAGAGACAATAGCAGAGTGTAATAGACTGGAGCAGAGTGTAACATAGTGTAAGAGAGTGTAAGAGACTGTAGCAGAGTGTAATAGACAGTAACAGAGTGTAAGAGAGTGTTATAGACAGTAGCAGAGTGTAAGAGACAATAGCAGAGTGTAAGAGACAGTAGCAGAGTGTAATAGACAGCAGCAGAGTGTAATAGAGTGTAAGAGACAGTAGCAGAGTGTAAGAGACAGTAGCAGAGTGTAATAGACTGTAGCAGAGTGTAACAGAGTGTAAGAGAGTGTAAGAGACAATAGCAGAGTGTAATAGACAGTAACAGAGTGTAAGAGAGTGTTATAGACAGTAGCAGAGAGCAAGAGACAATAGCAGAGTGTAAGAGACAGTAGCAGAGTGTAATAGACTGTAACAGAGTGTAACAGAGTGTAAGAGAGTGTAAGAGACAGTAGCGGAGTGTAATAGACAGTAACAGAGTGTAAGAGAGTGTTATAGACAGTAGCAGAGTGTTATAGACAATAGCAGAGTGTAAGAGACAGTAGCAGAGTGTAATAGACAGCAGCAGAGTGTAAGAGAGTGTAAGAGACAGTAGCAGAGTGTAATAGACAGTAACAGAGTGTAAGAGAGTGTTATAGACAGTATCAGAGTGTAAGAGACAATAGCAGAGTGTAAGAGACAGTAGCAGAGTGTAATAGACTGTAGCAGAGTGTAACATAGTGTAAGAGAGTGTAAGAGACAGTAGCAGAGTGTAATGGACAGTAACAGAGTGTAAGAGAGTGTTATAGACAGTAGCAGAGTGTAAGAGAGTGTAAGAGACAGTTACAGAGTGTAAGAGAGTGTAACAGAGTGTAAGAGGGTGTAAGAGACAGTAGCAGAGTGTAGGAGAGTGTAAGAGAGTGTAAGAGACAGTAAGAGTGTAAGAGACAGTAACAGAGTGTAAGAGACAGCAGCAGAGTGTAAGAGAGTGTAACAGAGTGTAAGAGACAGTAGCAGAGCGTAAGAGACAGTAGCAGAGTGTAAGAGACAGAAGCAGAGTGAAAGAGAGAGTAGCAGAGTGTAAGAGACAGTAGCAGAGTGTAAGAGACAGTAGCAGAGTGTAAGAGAGTGTAAGAGACAGTAACAGAGTGTAAGAGAGTGTAACAGCGTGTAAGAGAGTGTAACAGAGTGTAAGAGACAGTAAGAGAGTGTAACAGAGTGTAAGAGACAGTAACAGAGTGTAGGAGAGTGTAAGAGACAGTAACAGAGTGTAAGAGACAGTAACAGAGTGTAAGAGACAGCAGCAGAGTGTAAGAGTGTGTAACAGTGTAAGAGAGTGAAAGAGATAGTAGCAGAGTGTAATAGACAGTAACAGAGTGTAATAGAGTGTAAGAGACAGTAGCAGAGTGTAAGAGACAATAGCAGAGTGTAAGAGACAGTAGCAGAGTGTAATAGACTGTAGCAGAGTGTAACAGAGTGTAAGAGAGTGTAAGAGACAATAGCAGAGTGTAATAGACAGTAACAGAGTGTAAGAGAGTGTTATAGACAGTAGCAGAGGGCAAGAGACAATAGCAGAGTGTAAGAGACAGTAGCAGAGTGTAATAGACAGTAACAGAGTGTAAGAGACAGTAACAGAGTGTAAGAGACAGCAGCAGAGTGTAAGAGTGTAAGAGACAGTAACAGAGTGTACGAGACAGTAACAGAGTGTACGAGACAGTAACAGAGTGTAAGAGACAGTAACAGAGTATACGAGAGTGTAGTAGAGTGTAAGAGACAGTAACAGAGCGTAAGAGACAGTAGCAGTGTGTAAGAGACAGAAGCAAAGTGAAAGAGAGAGTAGCAGAGTGTAAGAGACAGTAGCAGAGTGTAAGAGACAGTAGCAGAGTGTAAGAGTGTAAGAGACAGTAACAGAGTGTAAGAGAGTGTAACAGCGTGTAAGAGAGTGTAACAGAGTGTAAGAGACAGTAAGAGAGTGTAACAGAGTGTAAGAGACAGTAACAGAGTGTAGGAGAGTGTAAGAGACAGTAACGGAGTGTAAGAGACAGTAACAGAGTGTAAGAGACAGCAGCAGAGTGTTAGAGAGTGTAACATAGTGTAAGAGAGTGTAAGAGACAGTAGCAGAGTGTAATAGACAGTAACAGAGTGTAATAGAGTGTAAGAGACAGTAGCAGAGTGTAAGAGACAGTAGCAGAGTGTAATAGACTGTAGCAGAGTGTAACAGAGTGTAAGAGAGTGTAAGAGACAATAGCAGAGTGTAATAGACAGTAACAGAGTGTAAGAGAGTGTTATAGACAGTAGCAGAGTGCAAGAGACAATAGCAGAGTGTAAGAGACAGTAGCAGAGTGTAATAGACTGTAACAGAGTGTAACAGAGTGTAAGAGAGTGTAAGAGACAGTAGCGGAGTGTAATAGACAGTAACAGAGTGTAAGAGAGCGTTATAGACAGTAGCAGAGTGTTATAGACAATAGCAGAGTGTAAGAGACAGTAGCAGAGTGTAATAGACAGCAGCAGAGTGTAAGAGAGTGTAAGAGACAGTAGCAGAGTGTAATAGACAGTAACAGAGTGTAAGAGAGTGTTATAGACAGTAGCAGAGTGTAAGAGAGTGTAAGAGACAGTTACAGAGTGTAAGAGAGTGTAACAGAGTGTAATAGAGTGTAAGAGACAGTAACATAGTGTAGGAGAGTGTAAGAGACAGTAACAGAGTGTAAGAGACAGTAACAGAGTGTAAGAGGGTGTAAGAGACAGTAGCAGAGTGTAGGAGAGTGTAAGAGAGTGTAAGAGACAGTAAGAGTGTAAGAGACAGTAAGAGTGTAAGAGACAGTAACAGAGTGTAAGAGACAGCAGCAGAGTGTAAGAGAGTGTAACAGAGTGTAAGAGACAGTAACAGAGCGTAAGAGACAGTAGCAGAGTGTAAGAGACAGAAGCAGAGTGAAAGAGAGAGTAGCAGAGTGTAAGAGACAGTAGCAGAGTGTAAGAGAGTGTAAGAGACAGTAACAGAGTGTAAGAGAGTGTAACAGCATGTAAGAGAGTGTAACAGAGTGTAAGAGAGTGTAAGAGACAGTAACAGAGTGTAGTAGAGTGTAAGAGACAGTAACAGAGTGTAAGAGACAGTAACAGAGTGTAAGAGACAGCAGCAGAGTGTAAGAGAGTGTAACATAGTGTAAGAGAGTGAAAGAGACAGTAGCAGAGTGTAATAGACAGTAACAGAGTGTAAGAGAGTGTTATAGACAGTAGCAGAGTGTAAGAGACAATAGCAGAGTGTAAGATACAGTAGCAAAGTGTAAGAGACAGTAACAGAGTGTAAGAGACAGTAGCAGAGTGAAAGAGGCAGTAGTAGAGTGTAGTAGAGTGTACCAGAGTGTCACATGGCATATACCGTCCTCTAGGATCACATAGTCCTGAATGATCTCAGTATACTGTGAACGTCTTTGGGGATCTCTTTGCGTAGACATCGTAAACCTGTGTAAGAGACAGTAAAAGAGTATATGAGACAGTAGCGGAGTGTAAGAGAGTGTGACAGAGCATAGGAGACAGTAACAGAGTATAGGAGACGGTAACAGAGTGTAAGAGAGTGTAAGAAACAGTAACAGAGTGTAAGAGACAGTAACAGAGTGTAAGAGACAGCAGCAGAGTGTAAGAGAGTGTAACATAGTGTAAGAGAGTGAAAGAGACAGTAGCAGAGTGTAATAGACAGTAACAGAGTGTAGGAGAGTGTAACAGCGTGTAAGAGAGTGTAACAGAGTGTAAGAGAGTGTAAGAGACAGTAACAGAGTGTAGGAGAGTGTAAGAGACAGTAACAGAGTGTAAGAGACAGTAACAGAGTGTAAGAGACAGTAACACAGTGTAAGAGACAGCAGCAGAGTGTAAGAGAGTGTAACATAGTGTAAGAGAGTGAAAGAGACAGTAGCAGAGTGTAATAGACAGTAACAGAGTGTAGGAGAGTGTCAGAGACAGTAACAGAGTGTAAGAGTCAGCAGCAGAGTGTAAGAGAGTGTAACATAGTGTAAGAGAGTGTAAGAGACAGTAGCAGAGTGTAATAGACAGTAACAGAGTGTAAGAGAGTGTTATAGACAGTAGCAGAGTGTAAGAGACAATAGCAGAGTGTAAGAGACAGTAACAGAGTGTAAAAGACAGTAACAGAGTGTAAGAGACAGTAGCAGAGTGAAAGAGACAGTAGTAGAGTGTAGTAGAGTGTAAGAGAGTGTCACATGGCATATACCGTCCTCTAGGATCACATAGTCCTGAATGATCTCAGTATACTGTGAACGTCTTTGGGGATCTCTTCGCGTAGACCTCGTAAACCTGTGTAAGAGACAGTAAAAGAGTATATGAGACAGTAGTGGAGTGTAAGAAAGTGTAACAGAGTATAGGAGACAGTAACAGAGTGTAAGAGAGTGTAAGAGACAGTTACAGAGTGTAAGACAGTGTAAGAGAGTGTAACAGAGTGCAAGAGACAGTAACAGAGTGTAAGAGACAGCAGCAGAGTGTAAGAGAGTGTAAGAGACAGTAGCAGAGTGTAATAGACAGTAACAGAGTGTAAGAGAGTGTTATAGACAGTAGCATAGTGTTATAGACAATAGCAGAGTGTAAGAGACAGTAGCAGAGTGTAATAGACAGCAGCAGAGTGTAAGAGAGTGTAAGAGACAGTAGCAGAGTGTAATAGACAGTAACAGAGTGTAAGAGAGTGTTATAGACAGTAGCAGAGTGTAAGAGACAATAGCAGAGTGTAAGAGACAGTAGCAGAGTGTAATAGACTGAAGCAGAGTGTAACATAGTGTAAGAGAGTGTAAGAGACAGTAACAGAGTGTAAGAGAGTGTTATAGACAGTAGCAGAGTTTAAGAGACAGTAACAGAGTGTAAGATGGTGTAAGAGACAGTAGCAGAGTGTAGGAGAGTGTAAGAGAGTGTAAGAGAGTGTAAGAGAGTGTAAGAGACAGTAACAGAGTGTAAGAGACAGTAACAGAGTGTAAGAGACAGCAGCAGAGTGTAAGAGAGTGTAACAGAGTATAGGAGACAGTAACAGAGTATAGGAGACAGTAACAGAGTGTAAGAGAGTGTAGGAGACAGTTACAGAGTGTAAGAGAGTGTAACATAGTGTAAGAGACAGTAACAGAGTGTAAGAGACAGCAGAAGAGTGTAAGAGAGTTGAAGAGACAGTCGCAGAGTGTAATAGACAGTAACAGAGTTTAAGAGAGTGTTATAGACAGTAGCAGAGTGTAAGAGACAATAGCAGAGTGTAATAGACTGGAGCAGAGTGTAACATAGTGTAAGAGAGTGTAAGAGACTGTAGCAGAGTGTAATAGACAGTAACAGAGTGTAAGAGAGTGTTATAGACAGTAGCAGAGTGTAAGAGACAATAGCAGAGTGTAAGAGACAGTAGCAGAGTGTAATAGACAGCAGCAGAGTGTAAGAGAGTGTAAGAGACAGTAGCAGAGTGTAATAGACAGTAACAGAGTGTAAGAGAGTGTTATAGACAGTAGCAGAGTGTAAGAGACAATAGCAGAGTGTAAGAGACAGTAGCAGAGTGTAATAGACTGTAGCAGAGTGTAACAGTGTAAGAGAGTGTAAGAGACAGTAGCAGAGTGTAATAGACTGTAGCAGAGTGTAACATAGTGTAAGAGAGTGTAAGAGACAATAGCAGAGTGTAATAGACAGTAACAGAGTGTAAGAGAGTGTTATAGACAGTAGCAGAGTGCAAGAGACAATAGCAGAGTGTAAGAGACAGTAGCAGAGTGTAATAGACAGTAACAGAGTGTAAGAGACAGTAACAGAGTGTAAGAGACAGCAGCAGAGTGTAAGAGTGTAAGAGACAGTAACAGAGTGTAAGAGAGTGTAACAGAGTGTAAGAGACAGTAACAGAGTGTACGAGACAGTAACAGAGTGTACGAGACAGTAACAGAGTGTAAGAGACAGTAACAGAGTATACGAGAGTGTAGTAGAGTGTAAGAGACAGTAACAGAGCGTAAGAGACAGTAGCAGTGTGTAAGAGACAGAAGCAAAGTGAAAGAGAGAGTAGCAGAGTGTAAGAGACAGTAGCAGAGTGTAAGAGACAGTAGCAGAGTGTAAGAGTGTAAGAGACAGTAACAGAGTGTAAGAGAGTGTAACAGCGTGTAAGAGAGTGTAACAGAGTGTAAGAGACAGTAAGAGAGTGTAACAGAGTGTAAGAGACAGTAACAGAGTGTAGGAGAGTGTAAGAGACAGTAACGGAGTGTAAGAGACAGTAACAGAGTGTAAGAGACAGCAGCAGAGTGTTAGAGAGTGTAACATAGTGTAAGCGAGTGTAAGAGACAGTAGCAGAGTGTAATAGACAGTAACAGAGTGTAATAGAGTGTAAGAGACAGTAGCAGAGTGTAAGAGACTGTAGCAGAGTGTAACAGAGTGTAAGAGAGTGTAAGAGACAATAGCAGAGTGTAATAGACAGTAACAGAGTGTAAGAGAGTGTTATAGACAGTAGCAGAGTGCAAGAGACAATAGCAGAGTGTAAGAGACAGTAGCAGAGTGTAATAGACTGTAACAGAGTGTAACAGAGTGTAAGAGAGTGTAAGAGACAGTAGCGGAGTGTAATAGACAGTAACAGAGTGTAAGAGAGTGTTATAGACAGTAGCAGAGTGTTATAGACAATAGCAGAGTGTAAGAGACAGTAGCAGAGTGTAATTGACAGCAGCAGAGTGTAAGAGAGTGTAAGAGACAGTAGCAGAGTGTAATAGACAGTAACAGAGTGTAAGAGAGTGTTATAGACAGTATCAGAGTGTAAGAGACAATAGCAGAGTGTAATAGACTGTAGCAGAGTGTAACATAGTGTAAGAGAGTGTAAGAGACAGTAGCAGAGTGTAATAGACAGTAACATAGTGTAAGAGAGTGTTATAGACAGTAGCAGAGTGTAAGAGAGTGTAAGAGACAGTTACAGAGTGTAAGAGAGTGTAACAGAGTGTAAGAGAGTGTAAGAGACAGTAACATAGTGTAGGAGAGTGTAAGAGACAGTAACAGAGTGTAAGAGACAGTAACAGAGTGTAAGAGGGTGTAAGAGACAGTAGCAGAGTGTAGGAGAGTGTAAGAGAGTGTAAGAGACAGTAAGAGTGTAAGAGACAGTAACAGAGTGTAAGAGACAGCAGCAGAGTGTAAGAGAGTGTAACAGAGTGTAAGAGACAGTAACAGAGCGTAAGAGACAGTAGCAGAGTGTAAGAGACAGAAGCAGAGTGAAAGAGAGAGTAGCAGAGTGTAAGAGACAGTAGCAGAGTGTAAGAGACAGTAGCAGAGTGTAAGAGAGTGTAAGAGACAGTAACAGAGTGTAAGAGAGTGTAACAGCATGTAAGAGAGTGTAACAGAGTGTAAGAGAGTGTAAGAGACAGTAACAGAGTGTAGTAGAGTGTAAGAGACAGTAACAGAGTGTAAGAGACAGTAACAGAGTGTAAGAGACAGCAGCAGAGTGTAAGAGAGTGTAACATAGTGTAAGAGAGTGAAAGAGACAGTAGCAGAGTGTAATAGACAGTAACAGAGTGTAAGAGAGTGTTATAGACAGTAGCAGAGTGTAAGAGACAATAGCAGAGTGTAAGATACAGTAGCAAAGTGTAAGAGACAGTAACAGAGTGTAAGAGACAGTAGCAGAGTGAAAGAGGCAGTAGTAGAGTGTAGTAGAGTGTACCAGAGTGTCACATGGCATATACCGTCCTCTAGGATCACATAGTCCTGAATGATCTCAGTATACTGTGAACGTCTTTGGGGATCTCTTCGCGTAGACATCGTAAACCTGTGTAAGAGACAGTAAAAGAGTATATGAGACAGTAGCGGAGTGTAAGAGAGTGTGACAGAGCATAGGAGACAGTAACAGAGTATAGGAGACGGTAACAGAGTGTAAGAGAGTGTAAGAAACAGTAACAGAGTGTAAGAGACAGTAACAGAGTGTAAGAGACAGCAGCAGAGTGTAAGAGAGTGTAACATAGTGTAAGAGAGTGAAAGAGACAGTAGCAGAGTGTAATAGACAGTAACAGAGTGTAGGAGAGTGTAACAGCGTGTAAGAGAGTGTAACAGAGTGTAAGAGAGTGTAAGAGACAGTAACAGAGTGTAGGAGAGTGTAAGAGACAGTAACAGAGTGTAAGAGACAGTAACAGAGTGTAAGAGACAGCAGCAGAGTGTAAGAGAGTGTAACATAGTGTAAGAGAGTGAAAGAGACAGTAGCAGAGTGTAATAGACAGTAACAGAGTGTAGGAGAGTGTCAGAGACAGTAACAGAGTGTAAGAGTCAGCAGCAGAGTGTAAGAGAGTGTAACATAGTGTAAGAGAGTGTAAGAGACAGTAGCAGAGTGTAATAGACAGTAACAGAGTGTAAGAGAGTGTTATAGACAGTAGCAGAGTGTAAGAGACAATAGCAGAGTGTAAGATACAGTAGCAGAGTGTAAGAGACAGTAACAGAGTGTAAAAGACAGTAACAGAGTGTAAGAGACAGTAGCAGAGTGAAAGAGACAGTAGTAGAGTGTAGTAGAGTGTAAGAGAGTGTCACATGGCATATACCGTCCTCTAGGATCACATAGTCCTGAATGATCTCAGTATACTGTGAACGTCTTTGGGGATCTCTTCGCGTAGACCTCGTAAACCTGTGTAAGAGACAGTAAAAGAGTATATGAGACAGTAGTGGAGTGTAAGAAAGTGTAACAGAGTATAGGAGACAGTAACAGAGTGTAAGAGAGTGTAAGAGACAGTTACAGAGTGTAAGAGAGTGTAACATAGTGTAAGAGACAGTAACAGAGTGTAAGAGACAGCAGAAGAGTGTAAGAGAGTTGAAGAGACAGTCGCAGAGTGTAATAGACAGTAACAGAGTGTAAGAGAGTGTTATAGACAGTAGCAGAGTGTAAGAGACAATAGCAGAGTGTAATAGACTGGAGCAGAGTGTAACATAGTGTAAGAGAGTGTAAGAGACTGTAGCAGAGTGTAATAGACAGTAACAGAGTGTAAGAGAGTGTTATAGACAGTAGCAGAGTGTAAGAGACAATAGCAGAGTGTAAGAGACAGTAGCAGAGTGTAATAGACAGCAGCAGAGTGTAAGAGAGTGTAAGAGACAGTAGCAGAGTGTAATAGACAGTAACAGAGTGTAAGAGAGTGTTATAGACAGTAGCAGAGTGTAAGAGACAATAGCAGAGTGTAAGAGACAGTAGCAGAGTGTAATAGAATGTAGCAGAGTGTAACAGTGTAAGAGAGTGTAAGAGACAGTAGCAGAGTGTAATAGACATTAACAGAGTGTAAGAGAGTGTTATAGACAGTAGCAGAGTTTAAGAGACAGTAACAGAGTGTAAGAGACAGTAACAGAGTGTAAGAGGGTGTAAGAGACAGTAGCAGAGTGTAGGAGAGTGTAAGAGAGTGTAAGAGACAGTAACAGAGTGTAAGAGAGTGTAACATAGTGTAAGAGACAGTAACAGAGTGTTAGAGACAGCAGAAGAGTGTAAGAGAGTTGAAGAGACAGTCGCAGAGTGTAATAGACAGTAACAGAGTGTAAGAGAGTGTTATAGACAGTAGCAGAGTGTAAGAGACAATAGCAGAGTGTAATAGACTGGAGCAGAGTGTAACATAGTGTAAGAGAGTGTAAGAGACTGTAGCAGTGTGTAATAGACAGTAACAGAGTGTAAGAGAGTGTTATAGACAGTAGCAGAGTGTAAGAGACAGTAGCAGAGTGTAATAGACAGCAGCAGAGTGTAAGAGAGTGTAAGAGACAGTAGCAGAGTGTAATAGACAATAGCAGAGTGTAAGAGACAGTAGCAGAGTGTAATAGACTGTAGCAGAGTGTAACAGTGTAAGAGAGTGTAAGAGACAGTAGCAGAGTGTAATAGACATTAACAGAGTGTAAGAGAGTGTTATAGACAGTAGCAGAGTTTAAGAGACAGTAACAGAGTGTAAGAGACAGTAACAGAGTGTAAGAGGGTGTAAGAGACAGTAGCAGAGTGTAGGAGAGTGTAAGAGAGTGTAAGAGACAGTAACAGAGTGTAAGAGACAGTAACAGAGTGTAAGAGACAGCAGCAGAGTGTAAGAGTGTAAGAGACAGTAACAGAGTGTAAGAGAGTGTAACAGAGTGTAAGAGACAGTAACAGAGTGTACGAGACAGTAACAGAGTGTACGAGACAGTAACAGAGTGTAAGAGACAGTAACAGAGTATACGAGAGTGTAGTAGAGTGTAAGAGACAGTAACAGAGCGTAAGAGACAGTAGCAGTGTGTAAGAGACAGAAGCAAAGTGAAAGAGAGAGTAGCAGAGTGTAAGAGACAGTAGCAGAGTGTAAGAGACAGTAGCAGAGTGTAAGAGTGTAAGAGACAGTAACAGAGTGTAAGAGAGTGTAACAGCGTGTAAGAGAGTGTAACAGCGTGTAAGAGACAGTAAGAGAGTGTAACAGAGTGTAAGAGACAGTAACAGAGTGTAGGAGAGTGTAAGAGACAGTAACGGAGTGTAAGAGACAGTAACAGAGTGTAAGAGACAGCAGCAGAGTGTTAGAGAGTGTAACATAGTGTAAGAGAGTGTAAGAGACAGTAGCAGAGTGTAATAGACAGTAACAGAGTGTAATAGAGTGTAAGAGACAGTAGCAGAGTGTAAGAGACAGTAGCAGAGTGTAATAGACTGTAGCAGAGTGTAACAGAGTGTAAGAGAGTGTAAGAGACAATAGCAGAGTGTAATAGACAGTAACAGAGTGTAAGAGAGTGTTATAGACAGTAGCAGAGTGCAAGAGACAATAGCAGAGTGTAAGAGACAGTAGCAGAGTGTAATAGACTGTAACAGAGTGTAACAGAGTGTAAGAGAGTGTAAGAGACAGTAGCGGAGTGTAATAGACAGTAACAGAGTGTAAGAGAGTGTTATAGACAGTAGCAGAGTGTTATAGACAATAGCAGAGTGTAAGAGACAGTAGCAGAGTGTAATAGACAGCAGCAGAGTGTAAGAGAGTGTAAGAGACAGTAGCAGAGTGTAATAGACAGTAACATAGTGTAAGAGAGTGTTATAGACAGTAGCAGAGTGTAAGAGAGTGTAAGAGACAGTTACAGAGTGTAAGAGAGTGTAACAGAGTGTAAGAGAGTGTAAGAGACAGTAACATAGTGTAGGAGAGTGTAAGAGACAGTAACAGAGTGTAAGAGACAGTAACAGAGTGTAAGAGGGTGTAAGAGACAGTAGCAGAGTGTAGGAGAGTGTAAGAGAGTGTAAGAGACAGTAAGAGTGTAAGAGACAGTAACAGAGTGTAAGAGACAGCAGCAGAGTGTAAGAGAGTGTAACAGAGTGTAAGAGACAGTAACAGAGCGTAAGAGACAGTAGCAGAGTGTAAGAGACAGAAGCAGAGTGAAAGAGAGAGTAGCAGAGTGTAAGAGACAGTAGCAGAGTGTAAGAGACAGTAGCAGAGTGTAAGAGAGTGTAAGAGACAGTAACAGAGTGTAAGAGAGTGTAACAGCATGTAAGAGAGTGTAACAGAGTGTAAGAGAGTGTAAGAGACAGTAACAGAGTGTAGTAGAGTGTAAGAGACAGTAACAGAGTGTAAGAGACAGTAACAGAGTGTAAGAGACAGCAGCAGAGTGTAAGAGAGTGTAACATAGTGTAAGAGAGTGAAAGAGACAGTAGCAGAGTGTAATAGACAGTAACAGAGTGTAAGAGAGTGTTATAGACAGTAGCAGAGTGTAAGAGACAATAGCAGAGTGTAAGATACAGTAGCAAAGTGTAAGAGACAGTAACAGAGTGTAAGAGACAGTAGCAGAGTGAAAGAGGCAGTAGTAGAGTGTAGTAGAGTGTACCAGAGTGTCACATGGCATATACCGTCCTCTAGGATCACATAGTCCTGAATGATCTCAGTATACTGTGAACGTCTTTGGGGATCTCTTTGCGTAGACATCGTAAACCTGTGTAAGAGACAGTAAAAGAGTATATGAGACAGTAGCGGAGTGTAAGAGAGTGTGACAGAGCATAGGAGACAGTAACAGAGTATAGGAGACGGTAACAGAGTGTAAGAGAGTGTAAGAAACAGTAACAGAGTGTAAGAGACAGTAACAGAGTGTAAGAGACAGCAGCAGAGTGTAAGAGAGTGTAACATAGTGTAAGAGAGTGAAAGAGACAGTAGCAGAGTGTAATAGACAGTAACAGAGTGTAGGAGAGTGTAACAGCGTGTAAGAGAGTGTAACAGAGTGTAAGAGAGTGTAAGAGACAGTAACAGAGTGTAGGAGAGTGTAAGAGACAGTAACAGAGTGTAAGAGACAGTAACAGAGTGTAAGAGACAGCAGCAGAGTGTAAGAGAGTGTAACATAGTGTAAGAGAGTGAAAGAGACAGTAGCAGAGTGTAATAGACAGTAACAGAGTGTAGGAGAGTGTCAGAGACAGTAACAGAGTGTAAGAGTCAGCAGCAGAGTGTAAGAGAGTGTAACATAGTGTAAGAGAGTGTAAGAGACAGTAGCAGAGTGTAATAGACAGTAACAGAGTGTAAGAGAGTGTTATAGACAGTAGCAGAGTGTAAGAGACAATAGCAGAGTGTAAGAGACAGTAACAGAGTGTAAAAGACAGTAACAGAGTGTAATAGACAGCAGCAGAGTGTAAGAGAGTGTAAGAGACAGTAGCAGAGTGTAATAGACAGTAACAGAGTGTAAGAGAGTGTTATAGACAGTAGCAGAGTGTAAGAGACAATAGCAGAGTGTAAGAGACAGTAGCAGAGTGTAATAGACTGTAGCAGAGTGTAACATAGTGTAAGAGAGTGTAAGAGACAGTAGCAGAGTGTAATAGACAGTAACAGAGTGTAAGAGAGTGTTATAGACAGTAGCAGAGTTTAAGAGACAGTAACAGAGTGTAAGATGGTGTAAGAGACAGTAGCA
Organism: Sceloporus occidentalis; assembly: GCA_023333645.1. Taxonomy (NCBI): domain Eukaryota; kingdom Metazoa; phylum Chordata; class Lepidosauria; order Squamata; family Phrynosomatidae; genus Sceloporus; species Sceloporus occidentalis. The sequence goes on along the minus strand of JALMGF010000304.1, from coordinate 663,901 downwards.
GAGTGTAGGAGAGTGTAAGAGAGTGTAAGAGAGTGTAAGAGAGTGTAAGAGACAGTAACAGAGTGTAAGAGACAGTAACAGAGTGTAAGAGACAGCAGCAGAGTGTAAGAGAGTGTAACAGAGTATAGGAGACAGTAACAGAGTATAGGAGACAGTAACAGAGTGTAAGAGAGTGTAGGAGACAGTTACAGAGTGTAAGAGAGTGTAACATAGTGTAAGAGACAGTAACAGAGTGTAAGAGACAGCAGAAGAGTGTAAGAGAGTTGAAGAGACAGTCGCAGAGTGTAATAGACAGTAACAGAGTTTAAGAGAGTGTTATAGACAGTAGCAGAGTGTAAGAGACAATAGCAGAGTGTAATAGACTGGAGCAGAGTGTAACATAGTGTAAGAGAGTGTAAGAGACTGTAGCAGAGTGTAATAGACAGTAACAGAGTGTAAGAGAGTGTTATAGACAGTAGCAGAGTGTAAGAGACAATAGCAGAGTGTAAGAGACAGTAGCAGAGTGTAATAGACAGCAGCAGAGTGTAAGAGAGTGTAAGAGACAGTAGCAGAGTGTAATAGACAGTAACAGAGTGTAAGAGAGTGTTATAGACAGTAGCAGAGTGTAAGAGACAATAGCAGAGTGTAAGAGACAGTAGCAGAGTGTAATAGACTGTAGCAGAGTGTAACAGTGTAAGAGAGTGTAAGAGACAGTAGCAGAGTGTAATAGACATTAACAGAGTGTAAGAGAGTGTTATAGACAGTAGCAGAGTTTAAGAGACAGTAACAGAGTGTAAGAGACAGTAACAGAGTGTAAGATGGTGTAAGAGACAGTAGCAGAGTGTAGGAGAGTGTAAGAGAGTGTAAGAGACAGTAACAGAGTGTAAGAGACAGTAACAGAGTGTAAGAGACAGCAGCAGAGTGTAAGAGAGTGTAACAGAGTGTAAGAGACAGTAACAGAGCGTAAGAGACAGTAGCAGAGTGTAAGAGACAGAAGCAGAGTGAAAGAGAGAGTAGCAGAGTGTAAGAGACAGTAGCAGAGATTAAGAGACAGTAGCAGAGTGTAAGAGAGTGTAATAGACAGTAACAGAGTGTAAGAGAGTGTAACAGCGTGTAAGAGAGTGTAACAGAGTGTAAGAGAGTGTAAGAGACAGTAACAGAGTGTAAGAGACAGCAGCAGAGTGTAAGAGTGTGTAACATAGTGTAAGAGAGTGAAAGAGATAGTAGCAGAGTGTAATAGACAGTAACAGAGTGTAATAGAGTGTAAGAGACAATAGCAGAGTGTAAGAGACAGTAGCAGAGTGTAATAGACTGTAGCAGAGTGTAACATAGTGTAAGAGAGTGTAAGAGACAATAGCAGAGTGTAATAGACAGTAACAGAGTGTAAGAGAGTGTTATAGACAGTAGCAGAGTGCAAGAGACAATAGCAGAGTGTAAGAGACAGTAGCAGAGTGTAATAGACAGTAACAGAGTGTAAGAGACAGTAACAGAGTGTAAGAGACAGCAGCAGAGTGTAAGAGTGTAAGAGACAGTAACAGAGTGTAAGAGAGTGTAACAGAGTGTAAGAGACAGTAACAGAGTGTACGAGACAGTAACAGAGTGTACGAGACAGTAACAGAGTGTAAGAGACAGTAACAGAGTATACGAGAGTGTAGTAGAGTGTAAGAGACAGTAACAGAGCGTAAGAGACAGTAGCAGTGTGTAAGAGACAGAAGCAAAGTGAAAGAAAGAGTAGCAGAGTGTAAGAGACAGTAGCAGAGTGTAAGAGACAGTAGCAGAGTGTAAGAGTGTAAGAGACAGTAACAGAGTGTAAGAGAGTGTAACAGCGTGTAAGAGAGTGTAACAGAGTGTAATAGACAGTAAGAGAGTGTAACAGAGTGTAAGAGACAGTAACAGAGTGTAGGAGAGTGTAAGAGACAGTAACGGAGTGTAAGAGACAGTAACAGAGTGTAAGAGACAGCAGCAGAGTGTTAGAGAGTGTAACATAGTGTAAGAGAGTGTAAGAGACAGTAGCAGAGTGTAATAGACAGTAACAGAGTGTAATAGAGTGTAAGAGACAGTAGCAGAGTGTAAGAGACAGTAGCAGAGTGTAAGAGACTGTAGCAGAGTGTAACAGAGTGTAAGAGAGTGTAAGAGACAATAGCAGAGTGTAATAGACAGTAACAGAGTGTAAGAGAGTGTTATAGACAGTAGCAGAGTGCAAGAGACAATAGCAGAGTGTAAGAGACAGTAGCAGAGTGTAATAGACTGTAACAGAGTGTAACAGAGTGTAAGAGAGTGTAAGAGACAGTAGCGGAGTGTAATAGACAGTAACAGAGTGTAAGAGAGTGTTATAGACAGTAGCAGAGTGTTATAGACAATAGCAGAGTGTAAGAGACAGTAGCAGAGTGTAATTGACAGCAGCAGAGTGTAAGAGAGTGTAAGAGACAGTAGCAGAGTGTAATAGACAGTAACAGAGTGTAAGAGAGTGTTATAGACAGTATCAGAGTGTAAGAGACAATAGCAGAGTGTAAGAGACAGTAGCAGAGTGTAATAGACTGTAGCAGAGTGTAACATAGTGTAAGAGAGTGTAAGAGACAGTAGCAGAGTGTAATAGACAGTAACATAGTGTAAGAGAGTGTTATAGACAGTAGCAGAGTGTAAGAGAGTGTAAGAGACAGTTACAGAGTGTAAGAGAGTGTAACAGAGTGTAAGAGAGTGTAAGAGACAGTAACATAGTGTAGGAGAGTGTAAGAGACAGTAACAGAGTGTAAGAGACAGTAACAGAGTGTAAGAGGGTGTAAGAGACAGTAGCAGAGTGTAGGAGAGTGTAAGAGAGTGTAAGAGACAGTAAGAGTGTAAGAGACAGTAACAGAGTGTAAGAGACAGCAGCAGAGTGTAAGAGAGTGTAACAGAGTGTAAGAGACAGTAACAGAGCGTAAGAGACAGTAGCAGAGTGTAAGAGACAGAAGCAGAGTGAAAGAGAGAGTAGCAGAGTGTAAGAGACAGTAGCAGAGTGTAAGAGACAGTAGCAGAGTGTAAGAGAGTGTAAGAGACAGTAACAGAGTGTAAGAGAGTGTAACAGCATGTAAGAGAGTGTAACAGAGTGTAAGAGAGTGTAAGAGACAGTAACAGAGTGTAGTAGAGTGTAAGAGACAGTAACTGAGTGTAAGAGACAGTAACAGAGTGTAAGAGACAGCAGCAGAGTGTAAGAGAGTGTAACATAGTGTAAGAGAGTGAAAGAGACAGTAGCAGAGTGTAATAGACAGTAACAGAGTGTAAGAGAGTGTTATAGACAGTAGCAGAGTGTAAGAGACAATAGCAGAGTGTAAGATACAGTAGCAAAGTGTAAGAGACAGTAACAGAGTGTAAGAGACAGTAGCAGAGTGAAAGAGACAGTAGTAGAGTGTAGTAGAGTGTAAGAGAGTGTCACATGGCATATACCGTCCTCTAGGATCACATAGTCCTGAATGATCTCAGTATACTGTGAACGTCTTTGGGGATCTCTTCGCGTAGACCTCGTAAACCTGTGTAAGAGACAGTAAAAGAGTATATGAGACAGTAGTGGAGTGTAAGAAAGTGTAACAGAGTATAGGAGACAGTAACAGAGTGTAAGAGAGTGTAAGAGACAGTTACAGAGTGTAAGAGAGTGTAAGAGAGTGTAACAGAGTGTAAGAGACAGTAACAGAGTATAAGAGACAGCAGCAGAGTGTAAGAGAGTGTAAGAGACAGTAGCAGAGTGTAATAGACAGTAACAGAGTGTAAGAGAGTGTTATAGACAGTAGCAGAGTGTTATAGACAATAGCAGAGTGTAAGAGACAGTAGCAGAGTGTAATAGACAGCAGCAGAGTGTAAGAGAGTGTAAGAGACAGTAGCAGAGTGTAATAGACAGTAACAGAGTGTAAGAGAGTGTTATAGACAGTAGCAGAGTGTAAGAGACAATAGCAGAGTGTAAGAGACAGTAGCAGAGTGTAATAGACTGTAGCAGAGTGTAACATAGTGTAAGAGAGTGTAAGAGACAGTAGCAGAGTGTAATAGACAGTAACAGAGTGTAAGAGAGTGTTATAGACAGTAGCAGAGTTTAAGAGACAGTAACAGAGTGTAAGAGACAGTAACAGAGTGTAAGATTGTGTAAGAGACAGTAGCAGAGTGTAAGAGAGTGTAAGAGAGTGTAAGAGACAGTAACAGAGTGTAAGAGACAGTAACAGAGTGTAAGAGACAGTAACAGAGTGTAAGAGACAGCAGCAGAGTGTAAGAGAGTGTAACAGAGTATAGGAGACAGTAACAGAGTATAGGAGACAGTAACAGAGTGTAAGAGAGTGTAAGAGACAGTTACAGAGTGTAAGAGAGTGTAACATAGTGTAAGAGACAGTAACAGAGTGTAAGAGACAGCAGAAGAGTGTAAGAGAGTTGAAGAGACAGTCGCAGAGTGTAATAGACAGTAACAGAGTGTAAGAGAGTGTTATAGACAGTAGCAGAGTGTAAGAGACAATAGCAGAGTGTAATAGACTGGAGCAGAGTGTAACATAGTGTAAGAGAGTGTAAGAGACTGTAGCAGAGTGTAATAGACAGTAACAGAGTGTAAGAGAGTGTTATAGACAGTAGCAGAGTGTAAGAGACAATAGCAGAGTGTAAGAGACAGTAGCAGAGTGTAATAGACAGCAGCAGAGTGTAAGAGAGTGTAAGAGACAGTAGCAGAGTGTAATAGACAATAGCAGAGTGTAAGAGACAGTAGCAGAGTGTAATAGACTGTAGCAGAGTGTAACAGTGTAAGAGAGTGTAAGAGACAGTAGCAGAGTGTAATAGACATTAACAGAGTGTAAGAGAGTGTTATAGACAGTAGCAGAGTTTAAGAGACAGTAACAGAGTGTAAGAGACAGTAACAGAGTGTAAGAGGGTGTAAGAGACAGTAGCAGAGTGTAGGAGAGTGTAAGAGAGTGTAAGAGACAGTAACAGAGTGTAAGAGACAGTAACAGAGTGTAAGAGACAGCAGCAGAGTGTAAGAGTGTAAGAGACAGTAACAGAGTGTAAGAGAGTGTAACAGAGTGTAAGAGACAGTAACAGAGTGTACGAGACAGTAACAGAGTGTACGAGACAGTAACAGAGTGTAAGAGACAGTAACAGAGTATACGAGAGTGTAGTAGAGTGTAAGAGACAGTAACAGAGCGTAAGAGACAGTAGCAGTGTGTAAGAGACAGAAGCAAAGTGAAAGAGAGAGTAGCAGAGTGTAAGAGACAGTAGCAGAGTGTAAGAGACAGTAGCAGAGTGTAAGAGTGTAAGAGACAGTAACAGAGTGTAAGAGAGTGTAACAGCGTGTAAGAGAGTGTAACAGAGTGTAAGAGACAGTAAGAGAGTGTAACAGAGTGTAAGAGACAGTAACAGAGTGTAGGAGAGTGTAAGAGACAGTAACGGAGTGTAAGAGACAGTAACAGAGTGTAAGAGACAGCAGCAGAGTGTTAGAGAGTGTAACATAGTGTAAGAGAGTGTAAGAGACAGTAGCAGAGTGTAATAGACAGTAACAGAGTGTAATAGAGTGTAAGAGACAGTAGCAGAGTGTAAGAGACAGTAGCAGAGTGTAATAGACTGTAGCAGAGTGTAACAGAGTGTAAGAGAGTGTAAGAGACAATAGCAGAGTGTAATAGACAGTAACAGAGTGTAAGAGAGTGTTATAGACAGTAGCAGAGTGCAAGAGACAATAGCAGAGTGTAAGAGACAGTAGCAGAGTGTAATAGACAGCAGCAGAGTGTAAGAGAGTGTAAGAGACAGTAGCAGAGTGTAATAGACAGTAACAGAGTGTAAGAGAGTGTTATAGACAGTAGCAGAGTGTAAGAGAGTGTAAGAGACAGTTACAGAGTGTAAGAGAGTGTAACAGAGTGTAATAGAGTGTAAGAGACAGTAACATAGTGTAGGAGAGTGTAAGAGACAGTAACAGAGTGTAAGAGACAGTAACAGAGTGTAAGAGGGTGTAAGAGACAGTAGCAGAGTGTAGGACAGTGTAAGAGAGTGTAAGAGACAGTAAGAGTGTAAGAGACAGTAAGAGTGTAAGAGACAGTAACAGAGTGTAAGAGACAGCAGCAGAGTGTAAGAGAGTGTAACAGAGTGTAAGAGACAGTAACAGAGCGTAAGAGACAGTAGCAGAGTGTAAGAGACAGAAGCAGAGTGAAAGAGAGAGTAGCAGAGTGTAAGAGACAGTAGCAGAGTGTAAGAGAGTGTAAGAGACAGTAACAGAGTGTAAGAGAGTGTAACAGCATGTAAGAGAGTGTAACAGAGTGTAAGAGAGTGTAAGAGACAGTAACAGAGTGTAGTAGAGTGTAAGAGACAGTAACAGAGTGTAAGAGACAGTAACAGAGTGTAAGAGACAGCAGCAGAGTGTAAGAGAGTGTAACATAGTGTAAGAGAGTGAAAGAGACAGTAGCAGAGTGTAATAGACAGTAACAGAGTGTAAGAGAGTGTTATAGACAGTAGCAGAGTGTAAGAGACAATAGCAGAGTGTAAGATACAGTAGCAAAGTGTAAGAGACAGTAACAGAGTGTAAGAGACAGTAGCAGAGTGAAAGAGGCAGTAGTAGAGTGTAGTAGAGTGTACCAGAGTGTCACATGGCATATACCGTCCTCTAGGATCACATAGTCCTGAATGATCTCATTATACTGTGAACGTCTTTGGGGATCTCTTTGCGTAGACATCGTAAACCTGTGTAAGAGACAGTAAAAGAGTATATGAGACAGTAGCGGAGTGTAAGAGAGTGTGACAGAGCATAGGAGACAGTAACAGAGTATAGGAGACGGTAACAGAGTGTAAGAGAGTGTAAGAAACAGTAACAGAGTGTAAGAGACAGTAACAGAGTGTAAGAGACAGCAGCAGAGTGTAAGAGAGTGTAACATAGTGTAAGAGAGTGAAAGAGACAGTAGCAGAGTGTAATAGACAGTAACAGAGTGTAGGAGAGTGTAACAGCGTGTAAGAGAGTGTAACAGAGTGTAAGAGAGTGTAAGAGACAGTAACAGAGTGTAGGAGAGTGTAAGAGACAGTAACAGAGTGTAAGAGACAGTAACAGAGTGTAAGAGACAGTAACAGAGTGTAAGAGACAGCAGCAGAGTGTAAGAGAGTGTAACATAGTGTAAGAGAGTGAAAGAGACAGTAGCAGAGTGTAATAGACAGTAACAGAGTGTAGGAGAGTGTCAGAGACAGTAACAGAGTGTAAGAGTCAGCAGCAGAGTGTAAGAGAGTGTAACATAGTGTAAGAGAGTGTAAGAGACAGTAGCAGAGTGTAATAGACAGTAACAGAGTGTAAGAGAGTGTTATAGACAGTAGCAGTGTGTAAGAGACAATAGCAGAGTGTAAGAGACAGTAACAGAGTGTAAAAGACAGTAACAGAGTGTAAGAGACAGTAGCAGAGTGAAAGAGACAGTAGTAGAGTGTAGTAGAGTGTAAGAGAGTGTCACATGGCATATACCGTCCTCTAGGATCACATAGTCCTGAATGATCTCAGTATACTGTGAACGTCTTTGGGGATCTCTTCGCGTAGACCTCGTAAACCTGTGTAAGAGACAGTAAAAGAGTATATGAGACAGTAGTGGAGTGTAAGAAAGTGTAACAGAGTATAGGAGACAGTAACAGAGTGTAAGAGAGTGTAAGAGACAGTTACAGAGTGTAAGACAGTGTAAGAGAGTGTAACAGAGTGCAAGAGACAGTAACAGAGTGTAAGAGACAGCAGCAGAGTGTAAGAGAGTGTAAGAGACAGTAGCAGAGTGTAATAGACAGTAACAGAGTGTAAGAGAGTGTTATAGACAGTAGCATAGTGTTATAGACAATAGCAGAGTGTAAGAGACAGTAGCAGAGTGTAATAGACAGCAGCAGAGTGTAAGAGAGTGTAAGAGACAGTAGCAGAGTGTAATAGACAGTAACAGAGTGTAAGAGAGTGTTATAGACAGTAGCAGAGTGTAAGAGACAATAGCAGAGTGTAAGAGACAGTAGCAGAGTGTAATAGACTGAAGCAGAGTGTAACATAGTGTAAGAGAGTGTAAGAGACAGTAACAGAGTGTAAGAGAGTGTTATAGACAGTAGCAGAGTTTAAGAGACAGTAACAGAGTGTAAGATGGTGTAAGAGACAGTAGCAGAGTGTAGGAGAGTGTAAGAGAGTGTAAGAGAGTGTAAGAGAGTGTAAGAGAGTGTAAGAGACAGTAACAGAGTGTAAGAGACAGTAACAGAGTGTAAGAGACAGCAGCAGAGTGTAAGAGAGTGTAACAGAGTATAGGAGACAGTAACAGAGTATAGGAGACAGTAACAGAGTGTAAGAGAGTGTAGGAGACAGTTACAGAGTGTAAGAGAGTGTAACATAGTGTAAGAGACAGTAACAGAGTGTAAGAGACAGCAGAAGAGTGTAAGAGAGTTGAAGAGACAGTCGCAGAGTGTAATAGACAGTAACAGAGTTTAAGAGAGTGTTATAGACAGTAGCAGAGTGTAAGAGACAATAGCAGAGTGTAATAGACTGGAGCAGAGTGTAACATAGTGTAAGAGAGTGTAAGAGACTGTAGCAGAGTGTAATAGACAGTAACAGAGTGTAAGAGAGTGTTATAGACAGTAGCAGAGTGTAAGAGACAATAGCAGAGTGTAAGAGACAGTAGCAGAGTGTAATAGACAGCAGCAGAGTGTAATAGAGTGTAAGAGACAGTAGCAGAGTGTAAGAGACAGTAGCAGAGTGTAATAGACTGTAGCAGAGTGTAACAGAGTGTAAGAGAGTGTAAGAGACAATAGCAGAGTGTAATAGACAGTAACAGAGTGTAAGAGAGTGTTATAGACAGTAGCAGAGAGCAAGAGACAATAGCAGAGTGTAAGAGACAGTAGCAGAGTGTAATAGACTGTAACAGAGTGTAACAGAGTGTAAGAGAGTGTAAGAGACAGTAGCGGAGTGTAATAGACAGTAACAGAGTGTAAGAGAGTGTTATAGACAGTAGCAGAGTGTTATAGACAATAGCAGAGTGTAAGAGACAGTAGCAGAGTGTAATAGACAGCAGCAGAGTGTAAGAGAGTGTAAGAGACAGTAGCAGAGTGTAATAGACAGTAACAGAGTGTAAGAGAGTGTTATAGACAGTATCAGAGTGTAAGAGACAATAGCAGAGTGTAAGAGACAGTAGCAGAGTGTAATAGACTGTAGCAGAGTGTAACATAGTGTAAGAGAGTGTAAGAGACAGTAGCAGAGTGTAATGGACAGTAACAGAGTGTAAGAGAGTGTTATAGACAGTAGCAGAGTGTAAGAGAGTGTAAGAGACAGTTACAGAGTGTAAGAGAGTGTAACAGAGTGTAAGAGGGTGTAAGAGACAGTAGCAGAGTGTAGGAGAGTGTAAGAGAGTGTAAGAGACAGTAAGAGTGTAAGAGACAGTAACAGAGTGTAAGAGACAGCAGCAGAGTGTAAGAGAGTGTAACAGAGTGTAAGAGACAGTAACAGAGCGTAAGAGACAGTAGCAGAGTGTAAGAGACAGAAGCAGAGTGAAAGAGAGAGTAGCAGAGTGTAAGAGACAGTAGCAGAGTGTAAGAGACAGTAGCAGAGTGTAAGAGAGTGTAAGAGACAGTAACAGAGTGTAAGAGAGTGTAACAGCATGTAAGAGAGTGTAACAGAGTGTAAGAGAGTGTAAGAGACAGTAACAGAGTGTAGTAGAGTGTAAGAGACAGTAACAGAGTGTAAGAGACAGTAACAGAGTGTAAGAGACAGCAGCAGAGTGTAAGAGAGTGTAACATAGTGTAAGAGAGTGAAAGAGACAGTAGCAGAGTGTAATAGACAGTAACAGAGTGTAAGAGAGTGTTATAGACAGTAGCAGAGTGTAAGAGACAATAGCAGAGTGTAAGATACAGTAGCAAAGTGTAAGAGACAGTAACAGAGTGTAAGAGACAGTAGCAGAGTGAAAGAGGCGGTAGTAGAGTGTAGTAGAGTGTACCAGAGTGTCACATGGCATATACCGTCCTCTAGGATCACATAGTCCTGAATGATCTCAGTATACTGTGAACGTCTTTGGGGATCTCTTCGCGTAGACATCGTAAACCTGTGTAAGAGACAGTAAAAGAGTATATGAGACAGTAGCGGAGTGTAAGAGAGTGTGACAGAGCATAGGAGACAGTAACAGAGTATAGGAGACGGTAACAGAGTGTAAGAGAGTGTAAGAGACAGTAACAGAGTGTAAGAGACAGTAACAGAGTGTAAGAGACAGCAGCAGAGTGTAAGAGAGTGTAACATAGTGTAAGAGAGTGAAAGAGACAGTAGCAGAGTGTAATAGACAGTAACAGAGTGTAGGAGAGTGTCAGAGACAGTAACAGAGTGTAAGAGTCAGCAGCAGAGTGTAAGAGAGTGTAACATAGTGTAAGAGAGTGTAAGAGACAGTAGCAGAGTGTAATAGACAGTAACAGAGTGTAAGAGAGTGTTATAGACAGTAGCAGAGTGTAAGAGACAATAGCAGAGTGTAAGATACAGTAGCAGAGTGTAAGAGACAGTAACAGAGTGTAAAAGACAGTAACAGAGTGTAAGAGACAGTAGCAGAGTGAAAGAGACAGTAGTAGAGTGTAGTAGAGTGTAAGAGAGTGTCACATGGCATATACCGTCCTCTAGGATCACATAGTCCTGAATGATCTCAGTATACTGTGAACGTCTTTGGGGATCTCTTCGCGTAGACCTCGTAAACCTGTGTAAGAGACAGTAAAAGAGTATATGAGACAGTAGTGGAGTGTAAGAAAGTGTAACAGAGTATAGGAGACAGTAACAGAGTGTAAGAGAGTGTAAGAGACAGTTACAGAGTGTAAGAGAGTGTAAGAGAGTGTAACAGAGTGTAAGAGACAGTAACAGAGTGTAAGAGACAGCAGCAGAGTGTAAGAGAGTGTGAGAGACAGTAGCAGAGTGTAATAGACAGTAACAGAGTGTAAGAGAGTGTTATAGACAGTAGCAGAGTGTTATAGACAATAGCAGAGTGTAAGAGACAGTAGCAGAGTGTAATAGACAGCAGCAGAGTGTAAGAGAGTGTAAGAGACAGTAGCAGAGTGTAATAGACAGTAACAGAGTGTAAGAGGGTGTTATAGACAGTAGCAGAGTGTAAGAGACAATAGCAGAGTGTAAGAGACAGTAGCAGAGTGTAATAGACTGTAGCAGAGTGTAACATAGTGTAAGAGAGTGTAAGAGACAGTAGCAGAGTGTAATAGACAGTAACAGAGTGTAAGAGAGTGTTATAGACAGTAGCAGAGTTTAAGAGACAGTAACAGAGTGTAAGAGACAGTAACAGAGTGTAAGAGGGTGTAAGAGACAGTAGCAGAGTGTAGGAGAGTGTAAGAGAGTGTAAGAGAGTGTAAGAGACAGTAACAGAGTGTAAGAGACAGTAACAGAGTGTAAGAGACAGCAGCAGAGTGTAAGAGAGTGTAACAGAGTATAGGAGACAGTAACAGAGTATAGGAGACAGTAACAGAGTGTAAGAGAGTGTAAGAGAGTGTAAGAGACAGTTACAGAGTGTAAGAGAGTGTAACATAGTGTAAGAGACAGTAACAGAGTGTAAGAGACAGCAGAAGAGTGTAAGAGAGTTGAAGAGACAGTTGCAGAGTGTAATAGACAGTAACAGAGTGCAAGAGAGTGTTATAGACAGTAGCAGAGTGTAAGAGACAATAGCAGAGTGTAATAGACTGGAGCAGAGTGTAACATAGTGTAAGAGAGTGTAAGAGACTGTAGCAGAGTGTAATAGACAGTAACAGAGTGTAAGAGAGTGTTATAGACAGTAGCAGAGTGTAAGAGACAATAGCAGAGTGTAAGAGACAGTAGCAGAGTGTAATAGACAGCAGCAGAGTGTAAGAGAGTGTAAGAGACAGTAGCAGAGTGTAATAGACAGTAACAGAGTGTAAGAGAGTGTTATAGACAGTAGCAGAGTGTAAGAGACAATAGCAGAGTGTAAGAGACAGTAGCAGAGTGTAATAGACTGTAGCAGAGTGTAACAGTGTAAGAGAGTGTAAGAGACAGTAGCAGAGTGTAATAGACATTAACAGAGTGTAAGAGAGTGTTATAGACAGTAGCAGAGTTTAAGAGACAGTAACAGAGTGTAAGAGACAGTAACAGAGTGTAAGAGGGTGTAAGAGACAGTAGCAGAGTGTAGGAGAGTGTAAGAGAGTGTAAGAGACAGTAACAGAGTGTAAGAGACAGCAGCAGAGTGTAAGAGAGTGTAACAGAGTGTAAGAGACAGTAACAGAGCGTAAGAGACAGTAGCAGAGTGTAAGAGACAGAAGCAGAGTGAAAGAGAGAGTAGCAGAGTGTAAGAGATAGTAGCAGAGAGTAAGAGACAGTAGCAGAGTGTAAGAGAGTGTAATAGACAGTAACAGAGTGTAAGAGAGTGTAACAGCATGTAAGAGAGTGTAACAGAGTGTAAGAGAGTGTAAGAGACAGTAACAGAGTGTAAGAGACAGTAACAGAGTGTAAGAGACAGCAGCAGAGTGTAAGAGTGTGTAACATAGTGTAAGAGAGTGAAAGAGACAGTAGCAGAGTGTAATAGACAGTAACAGAGTGTAATAGAGTGTAAGAGACAGTAGCAGAGTGTAAGAGACAATAGCAGAGTGTAAGAGACAGTAGCAGAGTGTAATAGACTGTAGCAGAGTGTAACAGAGTGTAAGAGAGTGTAAGAGACAATAGCAGAGTGTAATAGACAGTAACAGAGTGTAAGAGAGTGTTATAGACAGTAGCAGAGTGCAAGAGACAATAGCAGAGTGTAAGAGACAGTAGCAGAGTGTAATAGACAGTAACAGAGTGTAAGAGACAGTAACAGAGTGTAAGAGACAGCAGCAGAGTGTAAGAGTGTAAGAGACAGTAACAGAGTGTAAGAGAGTGTAACAGAGTGTAAAAGACAGTAACAGAGTGTACGAGACAGTAACAGAGTGTACGAGACAGTAACAGAGTGTAAGAGACAGTAACAGAGTATACGAGAGTGTAGTAGAGTGTAAGAGACAGTAACAGAGCGTAAGAGACAGTAGCAGTGTGTAAGAGACAGAAGCAAAGTGAAAGAGAGAGTAGCAGAGTGTAAGAGACAGTAGCAGAGTGTAAGAGACAGTAGCAGAGTGTAAGAGAGTGTAAGAGACAGTAACAGAGTGTAAGAGAGTGTAACAGCGTGTAAGAGAGTGTAACAGAGTGTAAGAGACAGTAAGAGAGTGTAACAGAGTGTAAGAGACAGTAACAGAGTGTAGGAGAGTGTAAGAGACAGTAACAGAGTGTAAGAGACAGTAACAGAGTGTAAGAGACAGCAGCAGAGTGTAAGAGAGTGTAACATAGTGTAAGAGAGTGTAAGAGACAGTAGCAGAGTGTAATAGACAGTAACAGAGTGTAATAGAGTGTAAGAGACAGTAGCAGAGTGTAAGAGACAATAGCAGAGTGTAAGAGACAGTAGCAGAGTGTAACATAGTGTAAGAGAGTGTTATAGACAGTAGCAGAGTGTAAGAGACAGTAACAGAGTGTAAGAGACAGTAACAGAGTGAAAGAGACAGTAGCAGAGTGAAAGAGACAGTAGTAGAGTGTAGTATAGTGTAAGATATAGGAGTGTAAGAGATAGTAACAGAGTGTAAGAGACAGTAACAGAGTGTAAGAGACAGCAGCAGAGTGTAAGAGAGTGTAATAGACAGTAACAGAGTGTACGAGAGTGTAGTAGAGTGTAAGAGACAGTAGCAGAGTGTAAGAGAGTGTAACAGGGTGTAAGAGACAGTAACAGAGTATAGGAGACAGTAACAGAGTGTAAGAGACAGTAACAGAGTGTACGAGACAGTAACATAGTGTAAGATACAGTAACAGAGTGTATGACAGTGTAGTACAGTGTAAGACACAGTAACAGAGCGTAAGAGATAGTAGCAGAGTGTAAGAGACAGTAGCAGAGTGAAAGAGACAGTAGCAGAGTGTTAGAGACAGTAGCAGAGTGTAAGAAACAGTAACAGAGTGTAAGAGACAGTAGCAGAGTGTAAGAGAGTGTAAGAGACAGTAACAGTGTGTAAGAGGGTGTAACAGCGTGTAAGAGAGTGTAACAGCGTGTAAGAGAGTGTAACAGAGTGTAAGAGAGTGTAAGAGACAGTAAAAGAGTGTAAGAGGGTGTAAGAGACAGTAGCAGAGTGTAAGTGAGTGTAAGAGAGTGTTATAGACAGTAGCAGAGTGTAAGAGACAATAGCAGAGTGTAAGAGACAGTAGCAGAGTGTAATAGACTGTAGCAGAGTGTAACAGTGTAAGAGAGTGTAAGAGACAGTAACAGAGTGTAATAGACAGTAACAGAGTGTAAGAGAGTGTTATAGACAGTAGCAGAGTGTAAGAGACAGTAGCAGAGTGTAAGAGACAATAGCAGAGTGTAAGAGACAGTAGCAGAGTGTAATAGACTGTAGCAGAGTGTAACATAGTGTAAGAGAGTGTAAGAGACAGTAGCAGAGTGTAATAGACAGTAACAGAGTGTACGAGAGTGTTATAGACAGTAGCAGAGTTTAAGAGACAGTAACAGAGTGTAAGAGACAGTAACAGAGTGTAAGAGTGTGTAAGAGACAGTAGGAGAGTGTAAGAGAGTGTAAGAGAGTGTAAGAGAGTGTAAGAGAGTGTAAGAGACAGTAACAGAGTGTAAGAGACAGTAACAGAGTGTAAGAGACAGCAGCAGAGTGTAAGAGAGTGTAACAGAGTATAGGAGACAGTAACAGAGTATAGGAGACAGTAACAGAGTGTAAGAGAGTGTAAGAGACAGTTACAGAGTGTAAGAGAGTGTAACATAGTGTAAGAGACAGTAACAGAGTGTAAGAGACAGCAGAAGAGTGTAAGAGAGTTGAAGAGACAGTCGCAGAGTGTAATAGACAGTAACAGAGTGTAAGAGAGTGTTATAGACAGTAGCAGAGTGTAAGAGACAATAGCAGAGTGTAATAGACTGGAGCAGAGTGTAACATAGTGTAAGACAGTGTAAGAGACTGTAGCAGAGTGTAATAGACAGTAACATAGTGTAAGAGAGTGTTATAGACAGTAGCAGAGTGTAAGAGACAATAGCAGAGTGTAAGAGACAGTAGCAGAGTGTAATAGACAGCAGCAGAGTGTAAGAGAGTGTAAGAGACAGTAGCAGAGTGTAATAGACAGTAACAGAGTGTAAGAGAGTGTTATAGACAGTAGCAGAGTGTAAGATACAATAGCAGAGTGTAAGAGACAGTAGCAGAGTGTAATAGACTGTAGCAGAGTGTAACATAGTGTAAGAGAGTGTAAGAGACAGTAGCAGAGTGTAATAGACAGTAACAGAGTGTAAGAGAGTGTTATAGACAGTAGCAGAGTGTAAGAGAGTGTAAGAGACAGTTACAGAGTGTAAGAGAGTGTAACAGAGTGTAAGAGAGTGTAAGAGACAGTAACATAGTGTAGGAGAGTGTAAGAGACAGTAACAGAGTGTAAGAGACAGTAGCAGAGTGTAAGAGAGTGTAAGAGAGTGTTATAGACAGTAGCAGAGTGTAAGGGACAATAGCAGAGTGTAAGAGACAGTAGCAGAGTGTAATAGACTGTAGCAGAGTGTAAAATAGTGTAAGAGAGTGTAAGAGACAGTAGCAGAGTGTAATAGACAGTAATAGAGTGTAAGAGAGTGTTATAGACAGTAGCAGAGTTTAAGAGACAGTAACAGAGTGTAAGAGACAGTAAGAGTGTAAGAGGGTGTAAGAGACAGTAGCAGAGTGTAGGAGAGTGTAAGAGAGTGTAAGAGACAGTAACAGAGTGTAAGAGACAGCAGCAGAGTGTAAGAGACAGTAACAGAGTGTAAGAGAGTGTAACAGAGTGTAAGAGACAAAAACAGAGTGTACGAGAGTGTAGTAGAGTGTAAGAGACAGTAACAGAGCATAAGAGACAGTAACAGAGCATAAGAGACAGAAGCAGAGTGTAAGAGACAGAAACAGAGTGAAAGAGAGAGTAGCAGAGTGTAAGAGACAGTAGCAGAGTGTAAGAGAGTGTAAGAGAAATTAACAGAGTGTAATAGAGTGTAACAGCGTGTAAGAGAGTGTAACAGAGTGTAAGAGAGTGTAGGAGACAGTAACAGAGTGTAGGAGAGTGTAAGAGACAGTAACAGAGTGTAAGAGACAGTAACAGAGTGTAAGAGACAGCAGCAGAGTGTAAGAGAGTGTAACATAGTGTAAGAGAGTGAAAGAGACAGTAGCAGAGTGTAATAGACAGTAACAGAGTGTAAGACAGTGTTATAGACAGTAGCAGAGTGTAAGAGACAATAGCAGAGTGTAAGAGACAGTAACAGAGTGTAAGAGACAGTAACATAGTGTAAGAGACAGTAACAGAGTGTATGAGAGTGTAGTAGAGTGTAAGAGACAGTAACAGAGCGTAAGAGATAGTAGCAGAGTGTAAGAGACAGTAGCAGAGTGAAAGAGACAGTAGCAGAGTGTAAGAGACAGTAACAGAGTGTAAGAGATAGTAGCAGAGTGTAAGAGAGTGTAAGAGACAGTAACAGTGTGTAAGAGGGTGTAACAGCGTGTAAGAGAGTGTAACAGCATGTAAGAGAGTGTAACAGAGTGTAAGGGAGTGTAAGAGACAGTAACAGAGTGTAAGAGACAGTAACAGAGTGTAAGAGAGTGTTATAGACAGTAGCAGAGTGCAAGAGACAATAGCAGAGTGTAAGAGACAGTAGCAGAGTGTAATAGACTGTAACAGAGTGTAACAGAGTGTAAGAGAGTGTAAGAGACAGTAGCGGAGTGTAATAGACAGTAACAGAGTGTAAGAGAGTGTTATAGACAGTAGCAGAGTGTTATAGACAATAGCAGAGTGTAAGAGACAGTAGCAGAGTGTAATAGAAAGCAGCAGAGTGTAAGAGAGTGTAAGAGACAGTAGCAGAGTGTAAGAGAGTGTAAGAGACAGTAGCAGAGTGTAATAGACAGTAACAGAGTGTAAGAGAGTGGTATAGACAGTAGCAGAGTGTAAGAGACAATAGCAGAGTGTAAGAGACAGTAGCAGAGTGTAATAGACTGTAGCAGAGTGCAACAGAGTGTAAGAGAGTGTAAGAGACAGTAGCAGAGTGTAATAGACAGTAACAGAGTGTAAGAGAGTGTTATAGACAGTAGCAGAGTGTAAGATACAGTAGCAGAGTGTAAGAGACAGTAACAGAGTGTAAGAGACAGTAGCAGAGTGAAAGGGACAGTAGTAGAGTGTAGTAGAGTGTAAGAGAGTGTCACATGGCATATACCGTCCTCTAGGACCACATAGTCCCGAATGATCTCAGTATACTGTGAACGTCTTTGGGGATCTCTTCGCGTAGACATCGTAAACCTGTGTAAGAGACAGTAACAGAGTATATGAGACAGTAGCAGAGTGTAAGAGAGTGTAACAGAGTATAGGAGACAGTAACAGAGTATAGGAGACAGTAACAGAGTGTAAGAGAGTGTAAGAGAGTGTAACAGAGTGTAAGAGACAGTAACAGAGTGTAAGAGACAGCAGCAGAGTGTAAGAGAGTGTAAGAGACAGTTACAGAGTGTAAGAGAGTGTAACAGAATGTAAGAGACAGTAACAGAGTGTAAGAGACAGCAGCAGAGTGTAAGAGAGTGTAAGAGACAGTAGCAGAGTGTAATAGAGAGTAACAGAGTGTAAGAGAGTGTTATAGACAGTAGCAGAGTGTAAGAGACAATAGCAGAGTGTAAGAGACAGTAGCAGAGTGTAATAGACTGTAGCAGAGTGTAACATAGTGTAAGAGAATGTAAGAGACAGTAGCAGAGTGTAATAGACAGTAACATAGTGTAAGAGAGTGTTATAGACAGTAGCAGAGTTTAAGAGACAGTAACAGAGTGTAAGAGATAGTAACAGAGTGTAAGAGGGTGTAAGAGGCAGTAGCAGAGTGTAGGAGAGTGTAAGAGAGTGTAATAGAGTGTAAGAGACAGTAACAGAGTGTAAGAGACAGTAACAGAGTGTAAGAGACAGCAGAAGAGTGTAAGAGAGTTGAAGAGACAGTCGCAGAGTGTAATAGACAGTAACAGAGTGTAAGAGAGTGTTATAGACAGTAGCAGAGTGTAAGAGACAATAGCAGAGTGTAATAGACTGGAGCAGAGTGTAACATAGTGTAAGAGAGTGTAAGAGACTGCAGCAGAGTGTAATAGACAGTAACAGAGTGTAAGAGAGTGTTATAGACAGTAGCAGAGTGTAAGAGACAATAGCAGAGTGTAAGAGACAGTAGCAGAGTGTAATAGACAGCAGCAGAGTGTAAGAGAGTGTAAGAGACAGTAGCAGAGTGTAATAGACAGTAACAGAGTGTAAGAGAGTGTTATAGACAGTAGCAGAGTGTAAGAGACAATAGCAGAGTGTAAGAGACAGTAGCAGAGTGTAATAGACTGTAGCAGAGTGTAACATAGTGTAAGAGAGTGTAAGAGACAGTAGCAGAGTGTAATAGACATTAACAGAGTGTAAGAGAGTGTTATAGACAGTAGCAGAGTTTAAGAGACAGTAACAGGGTGTAAGAGACTGTAACAGAGTGTAAGAGGGTGTAAGAGACAGTAGCAGAGTGTAGGAGAGTGTAAGAGAGTGTAAGAGACAGTAACAGAGTGTAAGAGACAGTAACAGAGTGTAAGAGACAGTAACAGAGTGTAAGAGACAGTAACAGAGTGTAAGAGACAGCAGCAGAGTGTAAGAGACAGCAGCAGAGTGTAAGAGAGTGTAACAGAGTGTAAGAGACAGTAACAGAGCGTAAGAGACAATAGCAGAGTGTAAGAGACAGAAGCAGAGTGAAAGAGAGAGTAGCAGAGTGTAAGAGACAGTAGCAGAGAGTAAGAGACAGTAGCAGAGTGTAAGAGAGTGTAATAGACAGTAACAGAGTGTAAGAGAGTGTAACAGCGTGTAAGAGAGTGTAACAGAGTGTAAGAGAGTGTAAGAGACAGTAACAGAGTGTAAGAGACAGTAACAGAGTGTAAGAGACAGCAGCAGAGTGTAAGAGTGTGTAACATAGTGTAAGAGAGTGAAAGAGACAGTAGCAGAGTGTAATAGACAGTAATAGAGTGTAAGAGACAGTAGCAGAGTGTAAGAGACAATAGCAGAGTGTAAGAGACAGTAGCAGAGTGTAATAGACTGTAGCAGAGTGTAAGAGAGTGTAAGAGACAATAGCAGAGTGTAATAGACAGTAACAGAGTGTAAGAGAGTGTTATAGACAGTAGCAGAGTGCAAGAGACAATAGCAGAGTGTAAGAGACAGTAGCAGAGTGTAATAGACAGTAACAGAGTGTAAGAGACAGTAACAGAGTGTAAGAGACAGCAGCAGAGTGTAAGAGTGTAAGAGACAGTAACAGAGTGTAAGAGAGTGTAACAGAGTGTAAGAGACAGTAACAGAGTGTACGAGACAGTAACAGAGTGTACGAGACAGTAACAGAGTGTAAGAGACAGTAACAGAGTATACAAGAGTGTAGTAGAGTGTAAGAGACAGTAACAGAGCGTAAGAGACAGTAGCAGTGTGTAAGAGACAGAAGCAAAGTGAAAGAGAGAGTAGCAGAGTGTAAGAGACAGTAGCAGAGTGTAAGAGACAGTAGCAGAGTGTAAGAGTGTAAGAGACAGTAACAGAGTGTAAGAGAGTGTAACAGCGTGTAAGAGAGTGTAACAGAGTGTAAGAGACAGTAAGAGAGTGTAACAGAGTGTAAGAGACAGTAACAGAGTGTAGGAGAGTGTAAGAGACAGTAACGGAGTGTAAGAGACAGTAACAGAGTGTAAGAGACAGCAGCAGAGTATTAGAGAGTGTAACATAGTGTAAGAGAGTGTAAGAGACAGTAGCAGAGTGTAATAGACAGTAACAGAGTGTAATAGAGTGTAAGATACAGTAGCAGAGTGTAAGAGACAGTAGCAGAGTGTAATAGACTGTAGCAGAGTGTAACAGAGTGTAAGAGAGTGTAAGAGACAATAGCAGAGTGTAATAGACAGTAACAGAGTGTAAGAGAGTGTTATAGACAGTAGCAGAGTGCAAGAGACAATAGCAGAGTGTAAGAGACAGTAGCAGAGTGTAATAGACTGTAACAGAGTGTAACAGAGTGTAAGAGAGTGTAAGAGACAGTAGCGGAGTGTAATAGACAGTAACAGAGTGTAAGAGAGTGTTATAGACAGTAGCAGAGTGTTATAGACAATAGCAGAGTGTAAGAGACAGTAGCAGAGTGTAATAGAAAGCAGCAGAGTGTAAGAGAGTGTAAGAGACAGTAGCAGAGTGTAATAGACAGTAACAGAGTGTAAGAGAATGTTATAGACAGTATCAGAGTGTAAGAGACAATAGCAGAGTGTAAGAGACAGTAGCAGAGTGTAATAGACTGTAGCAGAGTGTAACATAGTGTAAGAGAGTGTAAGAGACAGTAGCAGAGTGTAATAGACAGTAACAGAGTGTAAGAGAGTGTTATAGACAGTAGCAGAGTGTAAGAGAGTGTAAGAGACAGTTACAGAGTGTAAGAGAGTGTAACAGAGTGTAAGAGAGTGTAAGAGACAGTAACATAGTGTAGGAGAGTGTAAGAGACAGTAACAGAGTGTAAGAGACAGTAACAGAGTGTAAGAGGGTGTAAGAGACAGTAGCAGAGTGTAGGAGAGTGTAAGAGAGTGTAAGAGACAGTAAGAGTGTAAGAGACAGTAACAGAGTGTAAGAGACAGCAGCAGAGTGTAAGAGAGTGTAACAGAGTGTAAGAGACAGTAACAGAGCGTAAGAGACAGTAGCAGAGTGTAAGAGACAGAAGCAGAGTGAAAGAGAGAGTAGCAGAGTGTAAGAGACAGTAGCAGAGTGTAAGAGACAGTAGCAGAGTGTAAGAGAGTGTAAGAGACAGTAACAGAGTGTAAGAGAGTGTAAGAGAGTGTAACAGCATGTAAGAGAGTGTAACAGAGTGTAAGAGAGTGTAAGAGACAGTAACAGAGTGTAGTAGAGTGTAAGAGACAGTAACAGAGTGTAAGAGACAGTAACAGAGTGTAAGAGACAGCAGCAGAGTGTAAGAGAGTGTAACATAGTGTAAGAGACAGTAGCAGAGTGTAATAGACAGTAACAGAGTGTAAGAGAGTGTTATAGACAGTAGCAGAGTGTAAGAGACAATAGCAGAGTGTAAGATACAGTAGTAAAGTGTAAGAGACAGTAACAGAGTGTAAGAGACAGTAGCAGAGTGAAAGAGGCAGTAGTAGAGTGTAGTAGAGTGTACCAGAGTGTCACATGGCATATACCGTCCTCTAGGATCACATAGTCCTGAATGATCTCAGTATACTGTGAACGTCTTTGGGGATCTCTTCGCGTAGACATCGTAAACCTGTGTAAGAGACAGTAAAAGAGTATATGAGACAGTAGCGGAGTGTAAGAGAGTGTGACAGAGCATAGGAGACAGTAACAGAGTATTGGAGACGGTAACAGAGTGTAAGAGAGTGTAAGAGACAGTAACAGAGTGTAAGAGACAGTAACAGAGTGTAAGAGACAGCAGCAGAGTGTAAGAGAGTGTAACATAGTGTAAGAGAGTGAAAGAGACAGTAGCAGAGTGTAATAGACAGTAACAGAGTGTAGGAGAGTGTAACAGCGTGTAAGAGAGTGTAACAGAGTGTAAGAGAGTGTAAGAGACAGTAACAGAGTGTAGGAGAGTGTAAGAGACAGTAACAGAGTGTAAGAGACAGTAACAGATTCTAAGAGACAGTAACAGAGTGTAAGAGACAGCAGCAGAGTGTAAGAGAGTGTAACATAGTGTAAGAGAGTGAAAGAGACAGTAGCAGAGTGTAATAGACAGTAACAGAGTGTAGGAGAGTGTCAGAGACAGTAAGAGAGTGTAAGAGTCAGCAGCAGAGTGTAAGAGCGTGTAACATAGTGTAAGAGAGTGTAAGAGACAGTAGCAGAGTGTAATAGACAGTAACAGAGTGTAAGAGAGTGTTATAGACAGTAGCAGAGTGTAAGAGACAATAGCAGAGTGTAAGATACAGTAGCAGAGTGTAAGAGACAGTAACAGAGTGTAAAAGACAGTAACAGAGTGTAAGAGACAGTAGCAGAGTGAAAGAGACAGTATTAGAGTGTAGTAGAGTGTAAGAGAGTGTCACATGGCATATACCGTCCTCTAGGATCACATAGTCCTGAATGATCTCAGTATACTGTGAACGTCTTTGGGGATCTCTTCGCGTAGACCTCGTAAACCTGTGTAAGAGACAGTAAAAGAGTATATGAGACAGTAGTGGAGTGTAAGAAAGTGTAACAGAGTATAGGAGACAGTAACAGAGTGTAAGAGAGTGTAAGAGACAGTTACAGAGTGTAAGAGAGTGTAAGAGAGTGTAACAGAGTGTAAGAGACAGTAACAGAGTGTAAGAGACAGCAGCAGAGTGTAAGAGAGTGTAAGAGACAGTAGCAGAGTGTAATAGACAGTAACAGAGTGTAAGAGAGTGTTATAGACAGTAGCAGAGTGTTATAGACAATAGCAGAGTGTAAGAGACAGTAGCAGAGTGTAATAGACAGCAGCAGAGTGTAAGAGAGTGTAAGAGACAGTAGCAGAGTGTAATAGACAGTAACAGAGTGTAAGAGAGTGTTATAGACAGTAGCAGAGTGTAAGAGACAATAGCAGAGTGTAAGAGACAGTAGCAGAGTGTAATAGACTGTAGCAGAGTGTAACATAGTGTAAGAGAGTGTAAGAGACAGTAGCAGAGTGTAATAGACAGTAGCAGAGTGTAGGAGAGTGTAAGAGAGTGTAAGGGAGTGTAAGAGACAGTAACAGAGTGTAAGAGACAGTAACAGAGTGTAAGAGACAGCAGCAGAGTGTAAGAGAGTGTAACAGAGTATAGGAGACAGTAACAGAGTATAGGAGACAGTAACAGAGTGTAAGAGAGTGTAAGAGACAGTTACAGAGTGTAAGAGAGTGTAACATAGTGTAAGAGACAGTAACAGAGTGTAAGAGACAGCAGAAGAGTGTAAGAGAGTTGAAGAGACAGTCGCAGAGTGTAATAGACAGTAACAAAATGTAAGAGAGTGTTATAGACAGTAGCAGAGTGTAAGAGACAATAGCAGAGTGTAATAGACTGGAGCAGAGTGTAACATAGTGTAAGAGAGTGTAAGAGACTGCAGCAGAGTGTAATAGACAGTAACAGAGTGTAAGAGAGTGTTATAGACAGTAGCAGAGTGTAAGAGACAATAGCAGAGTGTAAGAGACAGTAGCAGAGTGTAATAGACAGCAGCAGAGTGTAAGAGAGTGTAAGAGACAGTAGCAGAGTGTAATAGACAGTAACAGAGTGTAAGAGAGTGTTATAGACAGTAGCAGAGTGTAAGAGACAATAGCAGAGTGTAAGAGACAGTAGCAGAGTGTAATAGACTGTAGCAGAGTGTAACAGTGTAAGAGAGTGTAAGAGACAGTAGCAGAGTGTAATAGACATTAACAGAGTGTAAGAGAGTGTTATAGACAGTAGCAGAGTTTAAGAGACAGTAACAGAGTGTAAGAGACAGTAACAGAGTGTAAGAGGGTGTAAGAGACAGTAGCAGAGTGTAGGAGAGTGTAAGAGAGTGTAAGAGAGTGTAAGAGAGTGTAAGAGACAGTAACAGAGTGTAAGAGACAGCAGCAGAGTGTAAGAGAGTGTAAGAGACAGTAAAAGAGTGTAAGAGAGTGTAACAGAGTGTAAGAGACAGTAACAGAGTGTAAAAGACAGTAACAGAGTGTAAGAGAGTGTAAGAGAGTGTAAGAGACAGTAACAGAGTGTAAGAGACAGCAGCAGAGTGTAAGAGAGTGTAAGAGACAGTAGCAGAGTGTAAGATACAGTAGCAGAGTGTAAGAGACAGTAACAGAGTGTACGAGACAGTAACAGAGTGTAAGAGACAGTAACAGAGTGTAAGAGACAGTAACAGAGTGTACGAGAGTGTAGTAGAGTGTAAGAGACAGTAACAGAGCGTAAGAGACATTAGCAGAGTGTAAGAGACAGAAGCAAAGTGAAAGAGAGAGTAGCAGAGTGTAAGAGACAGTAGCAGAGTGTAAGAGACAGTAGCAGAGTGTAAGATCGTGTAAGAGACAGTAACAGAGTGTAAGAGAGTGTTATAGACAGTAGCAGTGTGTAAGAGACAATAGCAGAGTGTAAGATACAGTAGCAGAGTGTAAGAGACAGTAACAGAGTGTAAGAGAGTGTTATAGACAGTAGCAGAGTGTAAGAGACAATAGCAGAGTGTAAGAGACAGTAGCAGAGTGCAATAGACTGTAGCAGAGTGTAACATAGTGTAAGAGAGTGTAAGAGACAGTAGCAGAGTGTAATAGACAGTAACAGAGTGTAAGAGAGTGTTATAGACAGTAGCAGAGTTTAAGAGACAGTAACAGAGTGTAAGAGATGGTAACAGAGTGTAAGAGGGTGTAAGAGACAGTAGCAGAGTGTAGGAGAGTGTAAGAGAGTGTAAGAGACAGTAACAGAGTGTAAGAGACAGCAGCAGAGAGTAAGAGAGTGTAAGAGACAGTAACAGAGTGTACGAGACAGTAACAGAGTGTACGAGACAGTAACAGAGTGTAAGAGACAGTAACAGAGTGTACGAGAGTGTAGTAGAGTGTAAGAGACAGTAACAGAGTGTAAGAGACAGTAGCAGAGTGTAAGAGACAGAAGCAGAGTGAAAGAGAGAGTAGCAGAGTGTAAGAGAGAGTAGCAGAGTGTAAGAGACAGTAGCAGAGTGTAAGAGACAGTAGCAGAGTGTAAGAGACAGCAGCAGAGTGTAAGAGAGTGTAACAGTGTAAGAGAGTGTAAGAAAAAGTAGCAGAGTGTAATAGACAGTAACAGAGTGTAAGAGTGTGTTATAGACAGTAGCAGAGTGTAAGAGACAGTAGCAGAGTGTAATAGACTGTAGCAGAGTGTAAGAGAGTGTAAGAGACAGTAGCAGAGTGTAATAGACAGTAACAGAGTGTAAGAGAGTGTTATATACAGTAGCAGAGTGTAAGAGACAATAGCAGAGTGTAAGAGACAGTAGCAGAGTGTAATAGACTGTAGCAGAGTGTAACAGAGTGTAAGAGAGTGTAAGAGACAGTAGCAGAATGTAATAGACAGTAACAGAGTGTATGAGAGTGTTATAGACAGTAGCAGAGTGTAAGAGACAATAGCAGAGTGTAAGAGACAGTAACAGAGTGTAAGAGACAGTAACAGAGTGTAAGAGACAGTAACAGGGTGTAAGAGACAGTAGCAGAGTGAAAGAGACAGCAGTAGAGTGTAGTAGAGTGTAAGAGAGTGTCACATGGCATATACCGTCCTCTAGGATCACATATTCCCGAATGATCTCAGTATACTGTGAACGTCTTTGGGGATCTCTTCGCGTAGACATCGTAAACCTGTGTAAGAGACAGTAACAGAGAGTAAGAGACAGTAACAGAGTATATGAGACAGTAGCAGAGTGTAAGAGAGTGTAACAGAGTATATGAAACAGTAACAGAGTATAGGAGACAGTAACAGAGTGTAAGAGAGTGTAAGAGACAGTTACAGAGTGTAAGAGAGTGTAACAGAGTGTAAGAGACAGCAGCAGAGTGTAAGAGAGTGTAAGAGACAGTAGCAGAGTGTAATAGACAGTAACAGAGTGTAAGAGAATGTTATAGACAGTAGCAGAGTGTAAGAGACAATAGCAGAGTATAAGAGACAGTAGCAGAGTATAAGAGACAGTAGCAGAGTGTAACATAGTGTAAGAGAGTGTAAGAGACAGTAGCAGAGTGTAATAGACAGTAACAGAGTGTAAGAGAGTGTTATAGACAGTAGCAGAGTGTAAGAGAGTGTAACAGAGTGTAAGAGACAGTAACATAGTGTAAGAGGGTGTAAGAGACAGTAGCAGAGTGTAGGAGAGTGTAAGAGAGTGTAAGAGAGTGTAAGAGACAGTAACAGAGTGTAAGAGACAGTAACAGAGTGTAAGAGAGTGTAAGAGACAGTAACAGAGTGTAAGAGAGTGTAACAGAGTGTAAGAGACAGTAACAGAGTGTACGAGAGTGTAGTAGAGTGTAAGAGACAGTAACAGAGCGTAAGAGACAGTAGCAGAGTGTAAGAGAAAGAAGCAGAGTGAAAGAGACAGTAACAGAGTGTAAGAGACAGTAGCAGAGTGCAAGAGACAGTAACAGAGTGTAAGAGAGTGTAACAGCGTGTAAGAGAGTGTAACAGAGTGTAAGAGAGTGTAACAGAGCGTAAGAGAGTGTAAGAGACAGTAACAGAGTGTAGGAGAGTGTAAGAGACAGTAACAGAGTGTAAGACAGTAACAGCGTGTAAGAGACAGCAGCAGAGTGTAACATAGTGTAAGAGAGTGTAAGAGACAGTAGCAGAGTGTAAGAGAGTGTTATAGACAGTAGAAGAGTGTAAGAGACAATAGCAGAGTGTAAGATACAGTAGCAGAGTGTAAGAGACAGTAACAGAGTGTAAGAGACAGTAGCAGAGTGAAAGAGACAGTAGTAGAGTGTAGCAGAGTGTAGTAGAGTGTTAGAGAGTGTAAGAGACAGTAGCAGAGTGCAATACACAGTAACAGAGTGTAAGAGAGTGTTATAGACAGTAGAAGAGTGTAAGAGACAATAGCAGGGTGTAAGATACAGTAGCAGAGTGTAAGAGACAGTAACAGAGTGTAAGAGACAGTAGCAGAGTGAAAGAGACAGTAGTAGAGTG
The DNA here is from genome assembly GCA_023333645.1 of Sceloporus occidentalis. Taxonomy (NCBI): domain Eukaryota; kingdom Metazoa; phylum Chordata; class Lepidosauria; order Squamata; family Phrynosomatidae; genus Sceloporus; species Sceloporus occidentalis. Next base: position 637,414 of record JALMGF010000304.1, on the reverse strand, counting down.
TAGCAGAGTGTAGTTGAGTGTAAGAGAGTGTAAGAGACAGTAGCAGAGTGCAATAGACAGTAACAGAGTGTAAGAGAGTGTTATAGACAGTAGAAGAGTGTAAGAGACAATAGCAGAGTGTAAGATACAGTAGCAGAGTGTAAGAGACAGTAACAGAGTGTAAGGGACAGTAACAGAGTGAAAGAGACAGTAGCAGAGTGAAAGAGACAGTAGTAGAGTGTAAGAGATAGGAGTGTAAGAGACAGTAACAGAGTGTAAGAGACAGTAACAGAGTGTAAGAGACAGCAGCAGAGTGTAAGAGAGTGTAAGAGACAGTAACAGAGTGTAAGAGAGTGTAACAGACTGTAAGAGACAGTAACAGAGTGTACGAGACAGTAACAGAGTGTAAGAGACAGTAACAGAGTGTACGAGAGTGTAGTAGAGTGTAAGAGACAGTAACAGAGCGTAAGAGACAGTAGCAGAGTGTAAGAGACAGAATCAGAGTGAAAGAGAGAGTAGCAGAGTGTACGAGACAGTAGCAGAGTGTAAGAGACAATAGCAGAGTGTAAGAGAGTGTAAGAGACAGTAACAGAGTGTAAGAGAGTGTAACAGAGTGTAAGAGAGTGTAAGAGACAATAACAGAATGTAGGAGAGTGTAAGAGACAGTAACAGAGTGTAAGAGACAGTAACAGAGTGTAAGAGACAGCAGCAGAGTGTAGGAGAGTGTAACATAGTGTAAGAGAGTGTAAGAGACAGTAGCAGAGTGTAATAGACAGTAACAGAGTGTAGGAGAGTGTAAGAGACAGTAACAGTGTAAGAGACAGCATCAGAGTGTAAGAGAGTGTAACTTAGTGTAAGAGAGTGTAAGAGACAGTAGCAGAGTGTAATAGACAGAAACAGAGTGTAAGAGAGTGTTATAGACAGTAGCAGAGTGTAAGAGACAATAGCAGAGTGTAAGATACAGTAGCAGAGTGTAAGAGACAGTAACAGAGTGTAAGAGACAGTAACAGAGTGTAAGAGACAGTAGTAGAGTGTAGTAGAGTGTAAGAGAGTGTCACATGGCATATACCGTCCTCTAGGATCACATAGTCCTGAATGATCTCAGTATACTGTGAACGTCTTTGGGGATCTCTTCGCGTAGACATCGTAAACCTGTGCAAGAGACAGTAGCAGAGAGTAAGAGATGGTAACAGAGTATGTGAGACAGTAGCAGAGTGTGAGAGAGTGTAACAGAGTATAGGAGACAGTAACAGAGTGTAAGAGAATGTAAGAGACAGTAACAGAGTGTAAGAGAGTGTAACAGGGTGTAAGAGACAGTAACAGAGTATAGGAGACAGTAACAGAGTGTAAGAGACAGTAACAGAGTGTACGAGACAGTAACATAGTGTAAGATACAGTAACAGAGTGTATGACAGTGTAGTACAGTGTAAGACACAGTAACAGAGCTTAAGAGATAGTAGCAGAGTGTAAGAGACAGTAGCAGAGTGAAAGAGACAGTAGAAGAGGGTTAGGGACAGTAGCAGAGTGTAAGAAACAGTAACAGAGTGTAAGAGACAGTAGCAGAGTGTAAGAGAGTGTAAGAGACAGTAACAGTGTGTAAGAGAGTGTAACAGCGTGTAAGAGAGTGTAACAGAGTGTAAGAGAGTGTAAGAGACAGTAACAGAGTGTAAGAGGGTGTAAGAGACAGTAGCAGAGTGTAGGAGAGTGTAAGAGAGTGTTATAGACAGTAGCAGAGTGTAAGGGACAATAGCAGAGTGTAAGAGACAGTAGCAGAGTGTAATAGACTGTAGCAGAGTGTAACATAGTGTAAGAGAGTGTAAGAGACAGTAGCAGAGTGTAATAGACAGTAACAGAGTGTAAGAGAGTGTTATAGACAGTAGCAGAGTGTAAGAGACAATAGCAGAGTGTAAGAGACAGTAGCAGAGTGTAATAGACTGTAGCAGAGTGTAACATAGTGTAAGAGAGTGTAAGAGACAGTAGCATAGTGTAATAGACAGTAACAGAGTGTAAGAGAGTGTTATAGACAGTAGCAGAGTTTAAGAGACAGTAACAGAGTGTAAGAGACAGTAACAGAGTGTAAGAGGGTGTAAGAGACAGTAGCAGAGTGTAGGAGAGTGTAAGAGAGTGTAAGAGAGTGTAAGAGAGTGTAAGAGAGTGTAAGAGACAGTAACAGAGTGTAAGAGACAGTAACAGAGTGTAAGAGACAGTAACAGAGTGTAAGAGACAGCAGCAGAGTGTAAGAGAGTGTAACATAGTGTAAGAGAGTGAAAGAGACAGTAGCAGAGTGTAATAGACAGTAAGAGAGTGTTATAGACAGTAGCAGAGTGTAAGAGACAATAGCAGAGTGTAAGATACAGTAGCAAAGTGTAAGAGACAGTAACAGAGTGTAAGAGACAGTAGCAGAGTGAAAGAGACAGTAGTAGAGTGTAGTAGAGTGTACCAGAGTGTCACATGGCATATACCGTCCTCTAGGATCACATAGTCCTGAATGATCTCAGTATACTGTGAACGTCTTTGGGGATCTCTTCGCGTAGACCTCGTAAACCTGTGTAAGAGACAGTAAAAGCGTATATGAGACAGTAGTGGAGTTGAAGAAAGTGTAACAGAGTATAGGAGACAGTAACAGAGTGTAAGAGAGTGTAAGAGACAGTTACAGAGTGTAAGAGAGTGTAACATAGTGTAAGAGACAGTAACAGAGTGTAAGAGACAGCAGAAGAGTGTAAGAGAGTTGAAGAGACAGTCGCAGAGTGTAATAGACAGTAACAGAGTGTAAGAGAGTGTTATAGACAGTAGCAGAGTGTAAGAGACAATAGCAGAGTGTAATAGACTGGAGCAGAGTGTAACATAGTGTAAGAGAGTGTAAGAGACTGTAGCAGAGTGTAATAGACAGTAACAGAGTGTAAGAGAGTGTTATAGACAGTAGCAGAGTGTAAGAGACAATAGCAGAGTGTAAGAGACAGTAGCAGAGTGTAATAGACAGCAGCAGAGTGTAAGAGAGTGTAAGAGACAGTAGCAGAGTGTAATAGACAGTAACAGAGTGTAAGAGAGTGTTATAGACAGTAGCAGAGTGTAAGAGACAATAGCAGAGTGTAAGAGACAGTAGCAGAGTGTAATAGACTGTAGCAGAGTGTAACAGTGTAAGAGAGTGTAAGAGACAGTAGCAGAGTGTAATAGACATTAACAGAGTGTAAGAGAGTGTTATAGACAGTAGCAGAGTTTAAGAGACAGTAACAGAGTGTAAGAGACAGTAACAGAGTGTAAGAGGGTGTAAGAGACAGTAGCAGAGTGTAGGAGAGTGTAAGAGAGTGTAAGAGACAGTAACAGAGTGTAAGAGACAGTAACAGAGTGTAAGAGACAGCAGCAGAGTGTAAGAGTGTGTAACATAGTGTAAGAGAGTGAAAGAGACAGTAGCAGAGTGTAATAGACAGTAACAGAGTGTAGGAGAGTGTAACAGCATGTAAGAGAGTGTAACAGAGTGTAAGAGAGTGTAAGAGACAGTAACAGAGTGTAAGAGACAGTAACAGAGTGTAAGAGACAGCAGCAGAGTGTAAGAGTGTGTAACAGTGTAAGAGAGTGAAAGAGATAGTAGCAGAGTGTAATAGACAGTAACAGAGTGTAATAGAGTGTAAGAGACAGTAGCAGAGTGTAAGAGACAATAGCAGAGTGTAAGAGACAGTAGCAGAGTGTAATAGACTGTAGCAGAGTGTAACAGAGTGTAAGAGAGTGTAAGAGACAATAGCAGAGTGTAATAGACAGTAACAGAGTGTAAGAGAGTGTTATAGACAGTAGCAGAGGGCAAGAGACAATAGCAGAGTGTAAGAGACAGTAGCAGAGTGTAATAGACAGTAACAGAGTGTAAGAGACAGTAACAGAGTGTAAGAGACAGCAGCAGAGTGTAAGAGTGTAAGAGACAGTAACAGAGTGTAAGAGAGTGTAACAGAGTGTAAGAGACAGTAACAGAGTGTACGAGACAGTAACAGAGTGTACGAGACAGTAACAGAGTGTAATAGACAGTAACAGAGTATACGAGAGTGTAGTAGAGTGTAAGAGACAGTAACAGAGCGTAAGAGACAGTAGCAGCGTGTAAGAGACAGAAGCAAAGTGAAAGAGAGAGTAGCAGAGTGTAAGAGACAGTAGCAGAGTGTAAGAGACAGTAGCAGAGTGTAAGAGTGTAAGAGACAGTAACAGAGTGTAAGAGAGTGTAACAGCGTGTAAGAGAGTGTAACAGAGTGTAAGAGACAGTAAGAGAGTGTAACAGAGTGTAAGAGACAGTAACAGAGTGTAGGAGAGTGTAAGAGACAGTAACGGAGTGTAAGAGACAGTAACAGAGTGTAAGAGACAGCAGCAGAGTGTTAGAGAGTGTAACATAGTGTAAGAGAGTGTAAGAGACAGTAGCAGAGTGTAATAGACAGTAACAGAGTGTAATAGAGTGTAAGAGACAGTAGCAGAGTGTAAGAGACAGTAGCAGAGTGTAATAGACTGTAGCAGAGTGTAACAGAGTGTAAGAGAGTGTAAGAGACAATAGCAGAGTGTAATAGACAGTAACAGAGTGTAAGAGAGTGTTATAGACAGTAGCAGAGTGCAAGAGACAATAGCAGAGTGTAAGAGACAGTAGCAGAGTGTAATAGACAGCAGCAGAGTGTAAGAGAGTGTAAGAGACAGTAGCAGAGTGTAATAGACAGTAACAGAGTGTAAGAGAGTGTTATAGACAGTAGCAGAGTGTAAGAGAGTGTAAGAGACAGTTACAGAGTGTAAGAGAGTGTAACAGAGTGTAATAGAGTGTAAGAGACAGTAACATAGTGTAGGAGAGTGTAAGAGACAGTAACAGAGTGTAAGAGACAGTAACAGAGTGTAAGAGGGTGTAAGAGACAGTAGCAGAGTGTAGGACAGTGTAAGAGAGTGTAAGAGACAGTAAGAGTGTAAGAGACAGTAAGAGTGTAAGAGACAGTAACAGAGTGTAAGAGACAGCAGCAGAGTGTAAGAGAGTGTAACAGAGTGTAAGAGACAGTAACAGAGCGTAAGAGACAGTAGCAGAGTGTAAGAGACAGAAGCAGAGTGAAAGAGAGAGTAGCAGAGTGTAAGAGACAGTAGCAGAGTGTAAGAGAGTGTAAGAGACAGTAACAGAGTGTAAGAGAGTGTAACAGCATGTAAGAGAGTGTAACAGAGTGTAAGAGAGTGTAAGAGACAGTAACAGAGTGTAGTAGAGTGTAAGAGACAGTAACAGAGTGTAAGAGACAGTAACAGAGTGTAAGAGACAGCAGCAGAGTGTAAGAGAGTGTAACATAGTGTAAGAGAGTGAAAGAGACAGTAGCAGAGTGTAATAGACAGTAACAGAGTGTAAGAGAGTGTTATAGACAGTAGCAGAGTGTAAGAGACAATAGCAGAGTGTAAGATACAGTAGCAAAGTGTAAGAGACAGTAACAGAGTGTAAGAGACAGTAGCAGAGTGAAAGAGGCAGTAGTAGAGTGTAGTAGAGTGTACCAGAGTGTCACATGGCATATACCGTCCTCTAGGATCACATAGTCCTGAATGATCTCAGTATACTGTGAACGTCTTTGGGGATCTCTTTGCGTAGACATCGTAAACCTGTGTAAGAGACAGTAAAAGAGTATATGAGACAGTAGCGGAGTGTAAGAGAGTGTGACAGAGCATAGGAGACAGTAACAGAGTATAGGAGACGGTAACAGAGTGTAAGAGAGTGTAAGAAACAGTAACAGAGTGTAAGAGACAGTAACAGAGTGTAAGAGACAGCAGCAGAGTGTAAGAGAGTGTAACATAGTGTAAGAGAGTGAAAGAGACAGTAGCAGAGTGTAATAGACAGTAACAGAGTGTAGGAGAGTGTAACAGCGTGTAAGAGAGTGTAACAGAGTGTAAGAGAGTGTAAGAGACAGTAACAGAGTGTAGGAGAGTGTAAGAGACAGTAACAGAGTGTAAGAGACAGTAACAGAGTGTAAGAGACAGTAACAGAGTGTAAGAGACAGCAGCAGAGTGTAAGAGAGTGTAACATAGTGTAAGAGAGTGAAAGAGACAGTAGCAGAGTGTAATAGACAGTAACAGAGTGTAGGAGAGTGTCAGAGACAGTAACAGAGTGTAAGAGTCAGCAGCAGAGTGTAAGAGAGTGTAACATAGTGTAAGAGAGTGTAAGAGACAGTAGCAGAGTGTAATAGACAGTAACAGAGTGTAAGAGAGTGTTATAGACAGTAGCAGAGTGTAAGAGACAATAGCAGAGTGTAAGAGACAGTAACAGAGTGTAAAAGACAGTAACAGAGTGTAAGAGACAGTAGCAGAGTGAAAGAGACAGTAGTAGAGTGTAGTAGAGTGTAAGAGAGTGTCACATGGCATATACCGTCCTCTAGGATCACATAGTCCTGAATGATCTCAGTATACTGTGAACGTCTTTGGGGATCTCTTCGCGTAGACCTCGTAAACCTGTGTAAGAGACAGTAAAAGAGTATATGAGACAGTAGTGGAGTGTAAGAAAGTGTAACAGAGTATAGGAGACAGTAACAGAGTGTAAGAGAGTGTAAGAGACAGTTACAGAGTGTAAGACAGTGTAAGAGAGTGTAACAGAGTGCAAGAGACAGTAACAGAGTGTAAGAGACAGCAGCAGAGTGTAAGAGAGTGTAAGAGACAGTAGCAGAGTGTAATAGACAGTAACAGAGTGTAAGAGAGTGTTATAGACAGTAGCATAGTGTTATAGACAATAGCAGAGTGTAAGAGACAGTAGCAGAGTGTAATAGACAGCAGCAGAGTGTAAGAGAGTGTAAGAGACAGTAGCAGAGTGTAATAGACAGTAACAGAGTGTAAGAGAGTGTTATAGACAGTAGCAGAGTGTAAGAGACAATAGCAGAGTGTAAGAGACAGTAGCAGAGTGTAATAGACTGAAGCAGAGTGTAACATAGTGTAAGAGAGTGTAAGAGACAGTAACAGAGTGTAAGAGAGTGTTATAGACAGTAGCAGAGTTTAAGAGACAGTAACAGAGTGTAAGATGGTGTAAGAGACAGTAGCAGAGTGTAGGAGAGTGTAAGAGAGTGTAAGAGAGTGTAAGAGAGTGTAAGAGAGTGTAAGAGACAGTAACAGAGTGTAAGAGACAGTAACAGAGTGTAAGAGACAGCAGCAGAGTGTAAGAGAGTGTAACAGAGTATAGGAGACAGTAACAGAGTATAGGAGACAGTAACAGAGTGTAAGAGAGTGTAGGAGACAGTTACAGAGTGTAAGAGAGTGTAACATAGTGTAAGAGACAGTAACAGAGTGTAAGAGACAGCAGAAGAGTGTAAGAGAGTTGAAGAGACAGTCGCAGAGTGTAATAGACAGTAACAGAGTTTAAGAGAGTGTTATAGACAGTAGCAGAGTGTAAGAGACAATAGCAGAGTGTAATAGACTGGAGCAGAGTGTAACATAGTGTAAGAGAGTGTAAGAGACTGTAGCAGAGTGTAATAGACAGTAACAGAGTGTAAGAGAGTGTTATAGACAGTAGCAGAGTGTAAGAGACAATAGCAGAGTGTAAGAGACAGTAGCAGAGTGTAATAGACAGCAGCAGAGTGTAATAGAGTGTAAGAGACAGTAGCAGAGTGTAAGAGACAGTAGCAGAGTGTAATAGACTGTAGCAGAGTGTAACAGAGTGTAAGAGAGTGTAAGAGACAATAGCAGAGTGTAATAGACAGTAACAGAGTGTAAGAGAGTGTTATAGACAGTAGCAGAGAGCAAGAGACAATAGCAGAGTGTAAGAGACAGTAGCAGAGTGTAATAGACTGTAACAGAGTGTAACAGAGTGTAAGAGAGTGTAAGAGACAGTAGCGGAGTGTAATAGACAGTAACAGAGTGTAAGAGAGTGTTATAGACAGTAGCAGAGTGTTATAGACAATAGCAGAGTGTAAGAGACAGTAGCAGAGTGTAATAGACAGCAGCAGAGTGTAAGAGAGTGTAAGAGACAGTAGCAGAGTGTAATAGACAGTAACAGAGTGTAAGAGAGTGTTATAGACAGTATCAGAGTGTAAGAGACAATAGCAGAGTGTAAGAGACAGTAGCAGAGTGTAATAGACTGTAGCAGAGTGTAACATAGTGTAAGAGAGTGTAAGAGACAGTAGCAGAGTGTAATGGACAGTAACAGAGTGTAAGAGAGTGTTATAGACAGTAGCAGAGTGTAAGAGAGTGTAAGAGACAGTTACAGAGTGTAAGAGAGTGTAACAGAGTGTAAGAGGGTGTAAGAGACAGTAGCAGAGTGTAGGAGAGTGTAAGAGAGTGTAAGAGACAGTAAGAGTGTAAGAGACAGTAACAGAGTGTAAGAGACAGCAGCAGAGTGTAAGAGAGTGTAACAGAGTGTAAGAGACAGTAACAGAGCGTAAGAGACAGTAGCAGAGTGTAAGAGACAGAAGCAGAGTGAAAGAGAGAGTAGCAGAGTGTAAGAGACAGTAGCAGAGTGTAAGAGACAGTAGCAGAGTGTAAGAGAGTGTAAGAGACAGTAACAGAGTGTAAGAGAGTGTAACAGCATGTAAGAGAGTGTAACAGAGTGTAAGAGAGTGTAAGAGACAGTAACAGAGTGTAGTAGAGTGTAAGAGACAGTAACAGAGTGTAAGAGACAGTAACAGAGTGTAAGAGACAGCAGCAGAGTGTAAGAGAGTGTAACATAGTGTAAGAGAGTGAAAGAGACAGTAGCAGAGTGTAATAGACAGTAACAGAGTGTAAGAGAGTGTTATAGACAGTAGCAGAGTGTAAGAGACAATAGCAGAGTGTAAGATACAGTAGCAAAGTGTAAGAGACAGTAACAGAGTGTAAGAGACAGTAGCAGAGTGAAAGAGGCGGTAGTAGAGTGTAGTAGAGTGTACCAGAGTGTCACATGGCATATACCGTCCTCTAGGATCACATAGTCCTGAATGATCTCAGTATACTGTGAACGTCTTTGGGGATCTCTTCGCGTAGACATCGTAAACCTGTGTAAGAGACAGTAAAAGAGTATATGAGACAGTAGCGGAGTGTAAGAGAGTGTGACAGAGCATAGGAGACAGTAACAGAGTATAGGAGACGGTAACAGAGTGTAAGAGAGTGTAAGAGACAGTAACAGAGTGTAAGAGACAGTAACAGAGTGTAAGAGACAGCAGCAGAGTGTAAGAGAGTGTAACATAGTGTAAGAGAGTGAAAGAGACAGTAGCAGAGTGTAATAGACAGTAACAGAGTGTAGGAGAGTGTCAGAGACAGTAACAGAGTGTAAGAGTCAGCAGCAGAGTGTAAGAGAGTGTAACATAGTGTAAGAGAGTGTAAGAGACAGTAGCAGAGTGTAATAGACAGTAACAGAGTGTAAGAGAGTGTTATAGACAGTAGCAGAGTGTAAGAGACAATAGCAGAGTGTAAGATACAGTAGCAGAGTGTAAGAGACAGTAACAGAGTGTAAAAGACAGTAACAGAGTGTAAGAGACAGTAGCAGAGTGAAAGAGACAGTAGTAGAGTGTAGTAGAGTGTAAGAGAGTGTCACATGGCATATACCGTCCTCTAGGATCACATAGTCCTGAATGATCTCAGTATACTGTGAACGTCTTTGGGGATCTCTTCGCGTAGACCTCGTAAACCTGTGTAAGAGACAGTAAAAGAGTATATGAGACAGTAGTGGAGTGTAAGAAAGTGTAACAGAGTATAGGAGACAGTAACAGAGTGTAAGAGAGTGTAAGAGACAGTTACAGAGTGTAAGAGAGTGTAAGAGAGTGTAACAGAGTGTAAGAGACAGTAACAGAGTGTAAGAGACAGCAGCAGAGTGTAAGAGAGTGTGAGAGACAGTAGCAGAGTGTAATAGACAGTAACAGAGTGTAAGAGAGTGTTATAGACAGTAGCAGAGTGTTATAGACAATAGCAGAGTGTAAGAGACAGTAGCAGAGTGTAATAGACAGCAGCAGAGTGTAAGAGAGTGTAAGAGACAGTAGCAGAGTGTAATAGACAGTAACAGAGTGTAAGAGGGTGTTATAGACAGTAGCAGAGTGTAAGAGACAATAGCAGAGTGTAAGAGACAGTAGCAGAGTGTAATAGACTGTAGCAGAGTGTAACATAGTGTAAGAGAGTGTAAGAGACAGTAGCAGAGTGTAATAGACAGTAACAGAGTGTAAGAGAGTGTTATAGACAGTAGCAGAGTTTAAGAGACAGTAACAGAGTGTAAGAGACAGTAACAGAGTGTAAGAGGGTGTAAGAGACAGTAGCAGAGTGTAGGAGAGTGTAAGAGAGTGTAAGAGAGTGTAAGAGACAGTAACAGAGTGTAAGAGACAGTAACAGAGTGTAAGAGACAGCAGCAGAGTGTAAGAGAGTGTAACAGAGTATAGGAGACAGTAACAGAGTATAGGAGACAGTAACAGAGTGTAAGAGAGTGTAAGAGAGTGTAAGAGACAGTTACAGAGTGTAAGAGAGTGTAACATAGTGTAAGAGACAGTAACAGAGTGTAAGAGACAGCAGAAGAGTGTAAGAGAGTTGAAGAGACAGTTGCAGAGTGTAATAGACAGTAACAGAGTGCAAGAGAGTGTTATAGACAGTAGCAGAGTGTAAGAGACAATAGCAGAGTGTAATAGACTGGAGCAGAGTGTAACATAGTGTAAGAGAGTGTAAGAGACTGTAGCAGAGTGTAATAGACAGTAACAGAGTGTAAGAGAGTGTTATAGACAGTAGCAGAGTGTAAGAGACAATAGCAGAGTGTAAGAGACAGTAGCAGAGTGTAATAGACAGCAGCAGAGTGTAAGAGAGTGTAAGAGACAGTAGCAGAGTGTAATAGACAGTAACAGAGTGTAAGAGAGTGTTATAGACAGTAGCAGAGTGTAAGAGACAATAGCAGAGTGTAAGAGACAGTAGCAGAGTGTAATAGACTGTAGCAGAGTGTAACAGTGTAAGAGAGTGTAAGAGACAGTAGCAGAGTGTAATAGACATTAACAGAGTGTAAGAGAGTGTTATAGACAGTAGCAGAGTTTAAGAGACAGTAACAGAGTGTAAGAGACAGTAACAGAGTGTAAGAGGGTGTAAGAGACAGTAGCAGAGTGTAGGAGAGTGTAAGAGAGTGTAAGAGACAGTAACAGAGTGTAAGAGACAGCAGCAGAGTGTAAGAGAGTGTAACAGAGTGTAAGAGACAGTAACAGAGCGTAAGAGACAGTAGCAGAGTGTAAGAGACAGAAGCAGAGTGAAAGAGAGAGTAGCAGAGTGTAAGAGATAGTAGCAGAGAGTAAGAGACAGTAGCAGAGTGTAAGAGAGTGTAATAGACAGTAACAGAGTGTAAGAGAGTGTAACAGCATGTAAGAGAGTGTAACAGAGTGTAAGAGAGTGTAAGAGACAGTAACAGAGTGTAAGAGACAGTAACAGAGTGTAAGAGACAGCAGCAGAGTGTAAGAGTGTGTAACATAGTGTAAGAGAGTGAAAGAGACAGTAGCAGAGTGTAATAGACAGTAACAGAGTGTAATAGAGTGTAAGAGACAGTAGCAGAGTGTAAGAGACAATAGCAGAGTGTAAGAGACAGTAGCAGAGTGTAATAGACTGTAGCAGAGTGTAACAGAGTGTAAGAGAGTGTAAGAGACAATAGCAGAGTGTAATAGACAGTAACAGAGTGTAAGAGAGTGTTATAGACAGTAGCAGAGTGCAAGAGACAATAGCAGAGTGTAAGAGACAGTAGCAGAGTGTAATAGACAGTAACAGAGTGTAAGAGACAGTAACAGAGTGTAAGAGACAGCAGCAGAGTGTAAGAGTGTAAGAGACAGTAACAGAGTGTAAGAGAGTGTAACAGAGTGTAAAAGACAGTAACAGAGTGTACGAGACAGTAACAGAGTGTACGAGACAGTAACAGAGTGTAAGAGACAGTAACAGAGTATACGAGAGTGTAGTAGAGTGTAAGAGACAGTAACAGAGCGTAAGAGACAGTAGCAGTGTGTAAGAGACAGAAGCAAAGTGAAAGAGAGAGTAGCAGAGTGTAAGAGACAGTAGCAGAGTGTAAGAGACAGTAGCAGAGTGTAAGAGAGTGTAAGAGACAGTAACAGAGTGTAAGAGAGTGTAACAGCGTGTAAGAGAGTGTAACAGAGTGTAAGAGACAGTAAGAGAGTGTAACAGAGTGTAAGAGACAGTAACAGAGTGTAGGAGAGTGTAAGAGACAGTAACAGAGTGTAAGAGACAGTAACAGAGTGTAAGAGACAGCAGCAGAGTGTAAGAGAGTGTAACATAGTGTAAGAGAGTGTAAGAGACAGTAGCAGAGTGTAATAGACAGTAACAGAGTGTAATAGAGTGTAAGAGACAGTAGCAGAGTGTAAGAGACAATAGCAGAGTGTAAGAGACAGTAGCAGAGTGTAACATAGTGTAAGAGAGTGTTATAGACAGTAGCAGAGTGTAAGAGACAGTAACAGAGTGTAAGAGACAGTAACAGAGTGAAAGAGACAGTAGCAGAGTGAAAGAGACAGTAGTAGAGTGTAGTATAGTGTAAGATATAGGAGTGTAAGAGATAGTAACAGAGTGTAAGAGACAGTAACAGAGTGTAAGAGACAGCAGCAGAGTGTAAGAGAGTGTAATAGACAGTAACAGAGTGTACGAGAGTGTAGTAGAGTGTAAGAGACAGTAGCAGAGTGTAAGAGAGTGTAACAGGGTGTAAGAGACAGTAACAGAGTATAGGAGACAGTAACAGAGTGTAAGAGACAGTAACAGAGTGTACGAGACAGTAACATAGTGTAAGATACAGTAACAGAGTGTATGACAGTGTAGTACAGTGTAAGACACAGTAACAGAGCGTAAGAGATAGTAGCAGAGTGTAAGAGACAGTAGCAGAGTGAAAGAGACAGTAGCAGAGTGTTAGAGACAGTAGCAGAGTGTAAGAAACAGTAACAGAGTGTAAGAGACAGTAGCAGAGTGTAAGAGAGTGTAAGAGACAGTAACAGTGTGTAAGAGGGTGTAACAGCGTGTAAGAGAGTGTAACAGCGTGTAAGAGAGTGTAACAGAGTGTAAGAGAGTGTAAGAGACAGTAAAAGAGTGTAAGAGGGTGTAAGAGACAGTAGCAGAGTGTAAGTGAGTGTAAGAGAGTGTTATAGACAGTAGCAGAGTGTAAGAGACAATAGCAGAGTGTAAGAGACAGTAGCAGAGTGTAATAGACTGTAGCAGAGTGTAACAGTGTAAGAGAGTGTAAGAGACAGTAACAGAGTGTAATAGACAGTAACAGAGTGTAAGAGAGTGTTATAGACAGTAGCAGAGTGTAAGAGACAGTAGCAGAGTGTAAGAGACAATAGCAGAGTGTAAGAGACAGTAGCAGAGTGTAATAGACTGTAGCAGAGTGTAACATAGTGTAAGAGAGTGTAAGAGACAGTAGCAGAGTGTAATAGACAGTAACAGAGTGTACGAGAGTGTTATAGACAGTAGCAGAGTTTAAGAGACAGTAACAGAGTGTAAGAGACAGTAACAGAGTGTAAGAGTGTGTAAGAGACAGTAGGAGAGTGTAAGAGAGTGTAAGAGAGTGTAAGAGAGTGTAAGAGAGTGTAAGAGACAGTAACAGAGTGTAAGAGACAGTAACAGAGTGTAAGAGACAGCAGCAGAGTGTAAGAGAGTGTAACAGAGTATAGGAGACAGTAACAGAGTATAGGAGACAGTAACAGAGTGTAAGAGAGTGTAAGAGACAGTTACAGAGTGTAAGAGAGTGTAACATAGTGTAAGAGACAGTAACAGAGTGTAAGAGACAGCAGAAGAGTGTAAGAGAGTTGAAGAGACAGTCGCAGAGTGTAATAGACAGTAACAGAGTGTAAGAGAGTGTTATAGACAGTAGCAGAGTGTAAGAGACAATAGCAGAGTGTAATAGACTGGAGCAGAGTGTAACATAGTGTAAGACAGTGTAAGAGACTGTAGCAGAGTGTAATAGACAGTAACATAGTGTAAGAGAGTGTTATAGACAGTAGCAGAGTGTAAGAGACAATAGCAGAGTGTAAGAGACAGTAGCAGAGTGTAATAGACAGCAGCAGAGTGTAAGAGAGTGTAAGAGACAGTAGCAGAGTGTAATAGACAGTAACAGAGTGTAAGAGAGTGTTATAGACAGTAGCAGAGTGTAAGATACAATAGCAGAGTGTAAGAGACAGTAGCAGAGTGTAATAGACTGTAGCAGAGTGTAACATAGTGTAAGAGAGTGTAAGAGACAGTAGCAGAGTGTAATAGACAGTAACAGAGTGTAAGAGAGTGTTATAGACAGTAGCAGAGTGTAAGAGAGTGTAAGAGACAGTTACAGAGTGTAAGAGAGTGTAACAGAGTGTAAGAGAGTGTAAGAGACAGTAACATAGTGTAGGAGAGTGTAAGAGACAGTAACAGAGTGTAAGAGACAGTAGCAGAGTGTAAGAGAGTGTAAGAGAGTGTTATAGACAGTAGCAGAGTGTAAGGGACAATAGCAGAGTGTAAGAGACAGTAGCAGAGTGTAATAGACTGTAGCAGAGTGTAAAATAGTGTAAGAGAGTGTAAGAGACAGTAGCAGAGTGTAATAGACAGTAATAGAGTGTAAGAGAGTGTTATAGACAGTAGCAGAGTTTAAGAGACAGTAACAGAGTGTAAGAGACAGTAAGAGTGTAAGAGGGTGTAAGAGACAGTAGCAGAGTGTAGGAGAGTGTAAGAGAGTGTAAGAGACAGTAACAGAGTGTAAGAGACAGCAGCAGAGTGTAAGAGACAGTAACAGAGTGTAAGAGAGTGTAACAGAGTGTAAGAGACAGTAACAGAGTGTACGAGAGTGTAGTAGAGTGTAAGAGACAGTAACAGAGCATAAGAGACAGTAACAGAGCATAAGAGACAGAAGCAGAGTGTAAGAGACAGAAACAGAGTGAAAGAGAGAGTAGCAGAGTGTAAGAGACAGTAGCAGAGTGTAAGAGAGTGTAAGAGAAATTAACAGAGTGTAATAGAGTGTAACAGCGTGTAAGAGAGTGTAACAGAGTGTAAGAGAGTGTAGGAGACAGTAACAGAGTGTAGGAGAGTGTAAGAGACAGTAACAGAGTGTAAGAGACAGTAACAGAGTGTAAGAGACAGCAGCAGAGTGTAAGAGAGTGTAACATAGTGTAAGAGAGTGAAAGAGACAGTAGCAGAGTGTAATAGACAGTAACAGAGTGTAAGACAGTGTTATAGACAGTAGCAGAGTGTAAGAGACAATAGCAGAGTGTAAGAGACAGTAACAGAGTGTAAGAGACAGTAACATAGTGTAAGAGACAGTAACAGAGTGTATGAGAGTGTAGTAGAGTGTAAGAGACAGTAACAGAGCGTAAGAGATAGTAGCAGAGTGTAAGAGACAGTAGCAGAGTGAAAGAGACAGTAGCAGAGTGTAAGAGACAGTAACAGAGTGTAAGAGATAGTAGCAGAGTGTAAGAGAGTGTAAGAGACAGTAACAGTGTGTAAGAGGGTGTAACAGCGTGTAAGAGAGTGTAACAGCATGTAAGAGAGTGTAACAGAGTGTAAGGGAGTGTAAGAGACAGTAACAGAGTGTAAGGGGATGTAAGAGACAGTAGAAGAGTGTAGGAGAGTGTAGGAGAGTGTAAGAGAGTGTAATAGACAGTAACAGAGTGTAAGAGACAGTAACAGAGTGTAAGAGACAGCAGCAGAGTGTAAGAGAGTGTAAGAGACAGTAAGAGAGTGTAACAGAGTGTAAGAGACAGTAACAGAGTGTAAGAGACAGTAACAGAGTGTAAGAGACAGTAACAGAGTATACGAGAGTGTAGTAGAGTGTAAGAGACAGTAACAGAGCGTAAGAGACAGTAGCAGTGTGTAAGAGACAGAAGCAAAGTGAAAGAGAGAGTAGCAGAGTGTAAGAGACAGTAGCAGAGTGTAAGAGACAGTAACAGAGTGTAAGAGAGTGTAACAGCGTGTAAGAGAGTGTAACAGAGTGTAAGAGACAGTAAGAGAGTGTAACAGAGTGTAAGAGACAGTAACAGAGTGTAGGAGAGTGTAAGAGACAGTAACGGAGTGTAAGAGACAGTAACAGAGTGTAAGAGACAGCAGCAGAGTGTAAGAGAGTGTAACATAGTGTAAGAGAGTGTAAGAGACAGTAGCAGAGTGTAATAGACAGTAACAGAGTGTAATAGAGTGTAAGAGACAGTAGCAGAGTGTAAGAGACAGTAGCAGAGTGTAATAGACTGTAACAGAGTGTAAGAGAGTGTAAGAGACAATAGCAGAGTGTAATAGACCGTAACAGAGTGTAAGAGAGTGTTATAGACAGTAGCAGAGTGCAAGAGACAATAGCAGAGTGTAAGAGACAGTAGCAGAGTGTAATAGACTGTAACAGAGTGTAACAGAGTGTAAGAGAGTGTAAGAGACAATAGCGGAGTGTAATAGACAGTAAGAGAGTGTAAGAGAGTGTTATAGAGAGTAGCAGAGTGTTATAGACAATAGCAGAGTGTAAGAGACAGTAGCAGAGTGTAATAGACAGCAGCAGAGTGTAAGAGAGTGTAAGAGACAGTAGCAGAGTGTAATAGACAGTAACAGAGTGTTAGAGAGTGTTATAGACAGTATCAGAGTGTAAGAGACAATAGCAGAGTGTAAGAGACAGTAGCAGAGTGTAATAGACTGTAGCAGAGTGTAACATAGAGTAAGAGAGTGTAAGAGACAGTAGCAGAGTGTAATGGACAGTAACAGAGTGTAAGAGAGTGTTATAGACAGTAGCAGAGTGTAAGAGACAGTTACAGAGTGTAAGAGAGTGTAACAGAGTGTAAGAGAGTGTAAGAGACAGTAACATAGTGTAGGAGAGCGTAAGAGACAGTAACAGAGTGTAAGAGACAGTAACAGAGTGTAAGAGGGTGTAAGAGACAGTAGCAGAGTGTAGGAGAGTGTAAGAGAGTGTAAGAGACAGTAAGAGTGTAAGAGACAGTAAGAGTGTAAGAGACAGTAACAGAGTGTAAGAGACAGCAGCAGAGTGTAAGAGACAGCAGCAGAGTGTAAGAGAGTGTAACAGAGTGTAAGAGACAGTAACAGAGCGTAAGAGACAGTAGCAGAGTGTAAGAGACAGAAGCAGAGTGAAAGAGAGAGTAGCAGAGTGTAAGAGACAGTAGCAGAGTGTAAGAGAGTGTAAGAGACAGTAACAGAGTGTAAGAGAGTGTAACAGCATGTAAGAGAGTGTAACAGAGTGTAAGAGAGTGTAAGAGACAGTAGCAGAGTGTAATAGACTGTAACAGAGTGTAAGAGAGTGTTATAGACAGTAGCAGAGTGTAAGAGAGTGTAAGAGACAGTAGCAGAGTGTAATAGACAGTAACAGAGTGTAAGAGAGTGGTATAGACAGTAGCAGAGTGTAAGAGACAATAGCAGAGTGTAAGAGACAGTAGCAGAGTGTAATAGACTGTAGCAGAGTGCAACAGAGTGTAAGAGAGTGTAAGAGACAGTAGCAGAGTGTAATAGACAGTAACAGAGTGTAAGAGAGTGTTATAGACAGTAGCAGAGTGTAAGATACAGTAGCAGAGTGTAAGAGACAGTAACAGAGTGTAAGAGACAGTAGCAGAGTGAAAGGGACAGTAGTAGAGTGTAGTAGAGTGTAAGAGAGTGTCACATGGCATATACCGTCCTCTAGGACCACATAGTCCCGAATGATCTCAGTATACTGTGAACGTCTTTGGGGATCTCTTCGCGTAGACATCGTAAACCTGTGTAAGAGACAGTAACAGAGTATATGAGACAGTAGCAGAGTGTAAGAGAGTGTAACAGAGTATAGGAGACAGTAACAGAGTATAGGAGACAGTAACAGAGTGTAAGAGAGTGTAAGAGAGTGTAACAGAGTGTAAGAGACAGTAACAGAGTGTAAGAGACAGCAGCAGAGTGTAAGAGAGTGTAAGAGACAGTTACAGAGTGTAAGAGAGTGTAACAGAATGTAAGAGACAGTAACAGAGTGTAAGAGACAGCAGCAGAGTGTAAGAGAGTGTAAGAGACAGTAGCAGAGTGTAATAGAGAGTAACAGAGTGTAAGAGAGTGTTATAGACAGTAGCAGAGTGTAAGAGACAATAGCAGAGTGTAAGAGACAGTAGCAGAGTGTAATAGACTGTAGCAGAGTGTAACATAGTGTAAGAGAATGTAAGAGACAGTAGCAGAGTGTAATAGACAGTAACATAGTGTAAGAGAGTGTTATAGACAGTAGCAGAGTTTAAGAGACAGTAACAGAGTGTAAGAGATAGTAACAGAGTGTAAGAGGGTGTAAGAGGCAGTAGCAGAGTGTAGGAGAGTGTAAGAGAGTGTAATAGAGTGTAAGAGACAGTAACAGAGTGTAAGAGACAGTAACAGAGTGTAAGAGACAGCAGAAGAGTGTAAGAGAGTTGAAGAGACAGTCGCAGAGTGTAATAGACAGTAACAGAGTGTAAGAGAGTGTTATAGACAGTAGCAGAGTGTAAGAGACAATAGCAGAGTGTAATAGACTGGAGCAGAGTGTAACATAGTGTAAGAGAGTGTAAGAGACTGCAGCAGAGTGTAATAGACAGTAACAGAGTGTAAGAGAGTGTTATAGACAGTAGCAGAGTGTAAGAGACAATAGCAGAGTGTAAGAGACAGTAGCAGAGTGTAATAGACAGCAGCAGAGTGTAAGAGAGTGTAAGAGACAGTAGCAGAGTGTAATAGACAGTAACATAGTGTAAGAGAGTGTTATAGACAGTAGCAGAGTGTAAGAGACAATAGCAGAGTGTAAGAGACAGTAGCAGAGTGTAATAGACTGTAGCAGAGTGTAACATAGTGTAAGAGAGTGTAAGAGACAGTAGCAGAGTGTAATAGACATTAACAGAGTGTAAGAGAGTGTTATAGACAGTAGCAGAGTTTAAGAGACAGTAACAGGGTGTAAGAGACTGTAACAGAGTGTAAGAGGGTGTAAGAGACAGTAGCAGAGTGTAGGAGAGTGTAAGAGAGTGTAAGAGACAGTAACAGAGTGTAAGAGACAGTAACAGAGTGTAAGAGACAGTAACAGAGTGTAAGAGACAGTAACAGAGTGTAAGAGACAGCAGCAGAGTGTAAGAGACAGCAGCAGAGTGTAAGAGAGTGTAACAGAGTGTAAGAGACAGTAACAGAGCGTAAGAGACAATAGCAGAGTGTAAGAGACAGAAGCAGAGTGAAAGAGAGAGTAGCAGAGTGTAAGAGACAGTAGCAGAGAGTAAGAGACAGTAGCAGAGTGTAAGAGAGTGTAATAGACAGTAACAGAGTGTAAGAGAGTGTAACAGCGTGTAAGAGAGTGTAACAGAGTGTAAGAGAGTGTAAGAGACAGTAACAGAGTGTAAGAGACAGTAACAGAGTGTAAGAGACAGCAGCAGAGTGTAAGAGTGTGTAACATAGTGTAAGAGAGTGAAAGAGACAGTAGCAGAGTGTAATAGACAGTAATAGAGTGTAAGAGACAGTAGCAGAGTGTAAGAGACAATAGCAGAGTGTAAGAGACAGTAGCAGAGTGTAATAGACTGTAGCAGAGTGTAACAGAGTGTAAGAGAGTGTAAGAGACAATAGCAGAGTGTAATAGACAGTAACAGAGTGTAAGAGAGTGTTATAGACAGTAGCAGAGTGCAAGAGACAATAGCAGAGTGTAAGAGACAGTAGCAGAGTGTAATAGACAGTAACAGAGTGTAAGAGACAGTAACAGAGTGTAAGAGACAGCAGCAGAGTGTAAGAGTGTAAGAGACCGTAACAGAGTGTAAGAGAGTGTAACAGAGTGTAAGAGACAGTAACAGAGTGTACGAGACAGTAACAGAGTGTACGAGACAGTAACAGAGTGTAAGAGACAGTAACAGAGTATACAAGAGTGTAGTAGAGTGTAAGAGACAGTAACAGAGCGTAAGAGACAGTAGCAGTGTGTAAGAGACAGAAGCAAAGTGAAAGAGAGAGTAGCAGAGTGTAAGAGACAGTAGCAGAGTGTAAGAGACAGTAGCAGAGTGTAAGAGTGTAAGAGACAGTAACAGAGTGTAAGAGAGTGTAACAGCGTGTAAGAGAGTGTAACAGAGTGTAAGAGACAGTAAGAGAGTGTAACAGAGTGTAAGAGACAGTAACAGAGTGTAGGAGAGTGTAAGAGACAGTAACGGAGTGTAAGAGACAGTAACAGAGTGTAAGAGACAGCAGCAGAGTATTAGAGAGTGTAACATAGTGTAAGAGAGTGTAAGAGACAGTAGCAGAGTGTAATAGACAGTAACAGAGTGTAATAGAGTGTAAGATACAGTAGCAGAGTGTAAGAGACAGTAGCAGAGTGTAATAGACTGTAGCAGAGTGTAACAGAGTGTAAGAGAGTGTAAGAGACAATAGCAGAGTGTAATAGACAGTAACAGAGTGTAAGAGAGTGTTATAGACAGTAGCAGAGTGCAAGAGACAATAGCAGAGTGTAAGAGACAGTAGCAGAGTGTAATAGACTGTAACAGAGTGTAACAGAGTGTAAGAGAGTGTAAGAGACAGTAGCGGAGTGTAATAGACAGTAACAGAGTGTAAGAGAGTGTTATAGACAGTAGCAGAGTGTTATAGACAATAGCAGAGTGTAAGAGACAGTAGCAGAGTGTAATAGAAAGCAGCAGAGTGTAAGAGAGTGTAAGAGACAGTAGCAGAGTGTAATAGACAGTAACAGAGTGTAAGAGAATGTTATAGACAGTATCAGAGTGTAAGAGACAATAGCAGAGTGTAAGAGACAGTAGCAGAGTGTAATAGACTGTAGCAGAGTGTAACATAGTGTAAGAGAGTGTAAGAGACAGTAGCAGAGTGTAATAGACAGTAACAGAGTGTAAGAGAGTGTTATAGACAGTAGCAGAGTGTAAGAGAGTGTAAGAGACAGTTACAGAGTGTAAGAGAGTGTAACAGAGTGTAAGAGAGTGTAAGAGACAGTAACATAGTGTAGGAGAGTGTAAGAGACAGTAACAGAGTGTAAGAGACAGTAACAGAGTGTAAGAGGGTGTAAGAGACAGTAGCAGAGTGTAGGAGAGTGTAAGAGAGTGTAAGAGACAGTAAGAGTGTAAGAGACAGTAACAGAGTGTAAGAGACAGCAGCAGAGTGTAAGAGAGTGTAACAGAGTGTAAGAGACAGTAACAGAGCGTAAGAGACAGTAGCAGAGTGTAAGAGACAGAAGCAGAGTGAAAGAGAGAGTAGCAGAGTGTAAGAGACAGTAGCAGAGTGTAAGAGACAGTAGCAGAGTGTAAGAGAGTGTAAGAGACAGTAACAGAGTGTAAGAGAGTGTAAGAGAGTGTAACAGCATGTAAGAGAGTGTAACAGAGTGTAAGAGAGTGTAAGAGACAGTAACAGAGTGTAGTAGAGTGTAAGAGACAGTAACAGAGTGTAAGAGACAGTAACAGAGTGTAAGAGACAGCAGCAGAGTGTAAGAGAGTGTAACATAGTGTAAGAGACAGTAGCAGAGTGTAATAGACAGTAACAGAGTGTAAGAGAGTGTTATAGACAGTAGCAGAGTGTAAGAGACAATAGCAGAGTGTAAGATACAGTAGTAAAGTGTAAGAGACAGTAACATAGTGTAAGAGACAGTAGCAGAGTGAAAGAGGCAGTAGTAGAGTGTAGTAGAGTGTACCAGAGTGTCACATGGCATATACCGTCCTCTAGGATCACATAGTCCTGAATGATCTCAGTATACTGTGAACGTCTTTGGGGATCTCTTCGCGTAGACATCGTAAACCTGTGTAAGAGACAGTAAAAGAGTATATGAGACAGTAGCGGAGTGTAAGAGAGTGTGACAGAGCATAGGAGACAGTAACAGAGTATTGGAGACGGTAACAGAGTGTAAGAGAGTGTAAGAGACAGTAACAGAGTGTAAGAGACAGTAACAGAGTGTAAGAGACAGCAGCAGAGTGTAAGAGAGTGTAACATAGTGTAAGAGAGTGAAAGAGACAGTAGCAGAGTGTAATAGACAGTAACAGAGTGTAGGAGAGTGTAACAGCGTGTAAGAGAGTGTAACAGAGTGTAAGAGAGTGTAAGAGACAGTAACAGAGTGTAGGAGAGTGTAAGAGACAGTAACAGAGTGTAAGAGACAGTAACAGATTCTAAGAGACAGTAACAGAGTGTAAGAGACAGCAGCAGAGTGTAAGAGAGTGTAACATAGTGTAAGAGAGTGAAAGAGACAGTAGCAGAGTGTAATAGACAGTAACAGAGTGTAGGAGAGTGTCAGAGACAGTAACAGAGTGTAAGAGTCAGCAGCAGAGTGTAAGAGCGTGT
The DNA here is from genome assembly GCA_023333645.1 of Sceloporus occidentalis. Lineage (NCBI taxonomy): Eukaryota > Metazoa > Chordata > Lepidosauria > Squamata > Phrynosomatidae > Sceloporus > Sceloporus occidentalis. The sequence goes on along the minus strand of JALMGF010000304.1, from coordinate 615,343 downwards.
AACATAGTGTAAGAGAGTGTAAGAGACAGTAGCAGAGTGTAATAGACAGTAACAGAGTGTAAGAGAGTGTTATAGACAGTAGCAGAGTGTAAGAGACAATAGCAGAGTGTAAGATACAGTAGCAGAGTGTAAGAGACAGTAACAGAGTGTAAAAGACAGTAACAGAGTGTAAGAGACAGTAGCAGAGTGAAAGAGACAGTATTAGAGTGTAGTAGAGTGTAAGAGAGTGTCACATGGCATATACCGTCCTCTAGGATCACATAGTCCTGAATGATCTCAGTATACTGTGAACGTCTTTGGGGATCTCTTCGCGTAGACCTCGTAAACCTGTGTAAGAGACAGTAAAAGAGTATATGAGACAGTAGTGGAGTGTAAGAAAGTGTAACAGAGTATAGGAGACAGTAACAGAGTGTAAGAGAGTGTAAGAGACAGTTACAGAGTGTAAGAGAGTGTAAGAGAGTGTAACAGAGTGTAAGAGACAGTAACAGAGTGTAAGAGACAGCAGCAGAGTGTAAGAGAGTGTAAGAGACAGTAGCAGAGTGTAATAGACAGTAACAGAGTGTAAGAGAGTGTTATAGACAGTAGCAGAGTGTTATAGACAATAGCAGAGTGTAAGAGACAGTAGCAGAGTGTAATAGACAGCAGCAGAGTGTAAGAGAGTGTAAGAGACAGTAGCAGAGTGTAATAGACAGTAACAGAGTGTAAGAGAGTGTTATAGACAGTAGCAGAGTGTAAGAGACAATAGCAGAGTGTAAGAGACAGTAGCAGAGTGTAATAGACTGTAGCAGAGTGTAACATAGTGTAAGAGAGTGTAAGAGACAGTAGCAGAGTGTAATAGACAGTAGCAGAGTGTAGGAGAGTGTAAGAGAGTGTAAGGGAGTGTAAGAGACAGTAACAGAGTGTAAGAGACAGTAACAGAGTGTAAGAGACAGCAGCAGAGTGTAAGAGAGTGTAACAGAGTATAGGAGACAGTAACAGAGTATAGGAGACAGTAACAGAGTGTAAGAGAGTGTAAGAGACAGTTACAGAGTGTAAGAGAGTGTAACATAGTGTAAGAGACAGTAACAGAGTGTAAGAGACAGCAGAAGAGTGTAAGAGAGTTGAAGAGACAGTCGCAGAGTGTAATAGACAGTAACAAAATGTAAGAGAGTGTTATAGACAGTAGCAGAGTGTAAGAGACAATAGCAGAGTGTAATAGACTGGAGCAGAGTGTAACATAGTGTAAGAGAGTGTAAGAGACTGCAGCAGAGTGTAATAGACAGTAACAGAGTGTAAGAGAGTGTTATAGACAGTAGCAGAGTGTAAGAGACAATAGCAGAGTGTAAGAGACAGTAGCAGAGTGTAATAGACAGCAGCAGAGTGTAAGAGAGTGTAAGAGACAGTAGCAGAGTGTAATAGACAGTAACAGAGTGTAAGAGAGTGTTATAGACAGTAGCAGAGTGTAAGAGACAATAGCAGAGTGTAAGAGACAGTAGCAGAGTGTAATAGACTGTAGCAGAGTGTAACAGTGTAAGAGAGTGTAAGAGACAGTAGCAGAGTGTAATAGACATTAACAGAGTGTAAGAGAGTGTTATAGACAGTAGCAGAGTTTAAGAGACAGTAACAGAGTGTAAGAGACAGTAACAGAGTGTAAGAGGGTGTAAGAGACAGTAGCAGAGTGTAGGAGAGTGTAAGAGAGTGTAAGAGAGTGTAAGAGAGTGTAAGAGAGTGTAAGAGACAGTAACAGAGTGTAAGAGACAGCAGCAGAGTGTAAGAGAGTGTAAGAGACAGTAAAAGAGTGTAAGAGAGTGTAACAGAGTGTAAGAGACAGTAACAGAGTGTAAAAGACAGTAACAGAGTGTAAGAGAGTGTAAGAGAGTGTAAGAGACAGTAACAGAGTGTAAGAGACAGCAGCAGAGTGTAAGAGAGTGTAAGAGACAGTAGCAGAGTGTAAGATACAGTAGCAGAGTGTAAGAGACAGTAACAGAGTGTACGAGACAGTAACAGAGTGTAAGAGACAGTAACAGAGTGTAAGAGACAGTAACAGAGTGTACGAGAGTGTAGTAGAGTGTAAGAGACAGTAACAGAGCGTAAGAGACATTAGCAGAGTGTAAGAGACAGAAGCAAAGTGAAAGAGAGAGTAGCAGAGTGTAAGAGACAGTAGCAGAGTGTAAGAGACAGTAGCAGAGTGTAAGATCGTGTAAGAGACAGTAACAGAGTGTAAGAGAGTGTTATAGACAGTAGCAGTGTGTAAGAGACAATAGCAGAGTGTAAGATACAGTAGCAGAGTGTAAGAGACAGTAACAGAGTGTAAGAGAGTGTTATAGACAGTAGCAGAGTGTAAGAGACAATAGCAGAGTGTAAGAGACAGTAGCAGAGTGCAATAGACTGTAGCAGAGTGTAACATAGTGTAAGAGAGTGTAAGAGACAGTAGCAGAGTGTAATAGACAGTAACAGAGTGTAAGAGAGTGTTATAGACAGTAGCAGAGTTTAAGAGACAGTAACAGAGTGTAAGAGATGGTAACAGAGTGTAAGAGGGTGTAAGAGACAGTAGCAGAGTGTAGGAGAGTGTAAGAGAGTGTAAGAGACAGTAACAGAGTGTAAGAGACAGCAGCAGAGAGTAAGAGAGTGTAAGAGACAGTAACAGAGTGTACGAGACAGTAACAGAGTGTACGAGACAGTAACAGAGTGTAAGAGACAGTAACAGAGTGTACGAGAGTGTAGTAGAGTGTAAGAGACAGTAACAGAGTGTAAGAGACAGTAGCAGAGTGTAAGAGACAGAAGCAGAGTGAAAGAGAGAGTAGCAGAGTGTAAGAGAGAGTAGCAGAGTGTAAGAGACAGTAGCAGAGTGTAAGAGACAGTAGCAGAGTGTAAGAGACAGCAGCAGAGTGTAAGAGAGTGTAACAGTGTAAGAGAGTGTAAGAAAAAGTAGCAGAGTGTAATAGACAGTAACAGAGTGTAAGAGTGTGTTATAGACAGTAGCAGAGTGTAAGAGACAGTAGCAGAGTGTAATAGACTGTAGCAGAGTGTAAGAGAGTGTAAGAGACAGTAGCAGAGTGTAATAGACAGTAACAGAGTGTAAGAGAGTGTTATAGACAGTAGCAGAGTGTAAGAGACAATAGCAGAGTGTAAGAGACAGTAGCAGAGTGTAATAGACTGTAGCAGAGTGTAACATAGTGTAAGAGAGTGTAAGAGACAGTAGCATAGTGTAATAGACAGTAACAGAGTGTAAGAGAGTGTTATAGACAGTAGCAGAGTTTAAGAGACAGTAACAGAGTGTAAGAGACAGTAACAGAGTGTAAGAGGGTGTAAGAGACAGTAGCAGAGTGTAGGAGAGTGTAAGAGAGTGTAAGAGAGTGTAAGAGAGTGTAAGAGAGTGTAAGAGACAGTAACAGAGTGTAAGAGACAGTAACAGAGTGTAAGAGACAGTAACAGAGTGTAAGAGACAGCAGCAGAGTGTAAGAGAGTGTAACATAGTGTAAGAGAGTGAAAGAGACAGTAGCAGAGTGTAATAGACAGTAAGAGAGTGTTATAGACAGTAGCAGAGTGTAAGAGACAATAGCAGAGTGTAAGATACAGTAGCAAAGTGTAAGAGACAGTAACAGAGTGTAAGAGACAGTAGCAGAGTGAAAGAGACAGTAGTAGAGTGTAGTAGAGTGTACCAGAGTGTCACATGGCATATACCGTCCTCTAGGATCACATAGTCCTGAATGATCTCAGTATACTGTGAACGTCTTTGGGGATCTCTTCGCGTAGACCTCGTAAACCTGTGTAAGAGACAGTAAAAGCGTATATGAGACAGTAGTGGAGTTGAAGAAAGTGTAACAGAGTATAGGAGACAGTAACAGAGTGTAAGAGAGTGTAAGAGACAGTTACAGAGTGTAAGAGAGTGTAACATAGTGTAAGAGACAGTAACAGAGTGTAAGAGACAGCAGAAGAGTGTAAGAGAGTTGAAGAGACAGTCGCAGAGTGTAATAGACAGTAACAGAGTGTAAGAGAGTGTTATAGACAGTAGCAGAGTGTAAGAGACAATAGCAGAGTGTAATAGACTGGAGCAGAGTGTAACATAGTGTAAGAGAGTGTAAGAGACTGTAGCAGAGTGTAATAGACAGTAACAGAGTGTAAGAGAGTGTTATAGACAGTAGCAGAGTGTAAGAGACAATAGCAGAGTGTAAGAGACAGTAGCAGAGTGTAATAGACAGCAGCAGAGTGTAAGAGAGTGTAAGAGACAGTAGCAGAGTGTAATAGACAGTAACAGAGTGTAAGAGAGTGTTATAGACAGTAGCAGAGTGTAAGAGACAATAGCAGAGTGTAAGAGACAGTAGCAGAGTGTAATAGACTGTAGCAGAGTGTAACAGTGTAAGAGAGTGTAAGAGACAGTAGCAGAGTGTAATAGACATTAACAGAGTGTAAGAGAGTGTTATAGACAGTAGCAGAGTTTAAGAGACAGTAACAGAGTGTAAGAGACAGTAACAGAGTGTAAGAGGGTGTAAGAGACAGTAGCAGAGTGTAGGAGAGTGTAAGAGAGTGTAAGAGACAGTAACAGAGTGTAAGAGACAGTAACAGAGTGTAAGAGACAGCAGCAGAGTGTAAGAGTGTGTAACATAGTGTAAGAGAGTGAAAGAGACAGTAGCAGAGTGTAATAGACAGTAACAGAGTGTAGGAGAGTGTAACAGCATGTAAGAGAGTGTAACAGAGTGTAAGAGAGTGTAAGAGACAGTAACAGAGTGTAAGAGACAGTAACAGAGTGTAAGAGACAGCAGCAGAGTGTAAGAGTATGTAACAGTGTAAGAGAGTGAAAGAGATAGTAGCAGAGTGTAATAGACAGTAACAGAGTGTAATAGAGTGTAAGAGACAGTAGCAGAGTGTAAGAGACAATAGCAGAGTGTAAGAGACAGTAGCAGAGTGTAATAGACTGTAGCAGAGTGTAACAGAGTGTAAGAGAGTGTAAGAGACAATAGCAGAGTGTAATAGACAGTAACAGAGTGTAAGAGAGTGTTATAGACAGTAGCAGAGGGCAAGAGACAATAGCAGAGTGTAAGAGACAGTAGCAGAGTGTAATAGACAGTAACAGAGTGTAAGAGACAGTAACAGAGTGTAAGAGACAGCAGCAGAGTGTAAGAGTGTAAGAGACAGTAACAGAGTGTAAGAGAGTGTAACAGAGTGTAAGAGACAGTAACAGAGTGTACGAGACAGTAACAGAGTGTACGAGACAGTAACAGAGTGTAAGAGACAGTAACAGAGTATACGAGAGTGTAGTAGAGTGTAAGAGACAGTAACAGAGCGTAAGAGACAGTAGCAGTGTGTAAGAGACAGAAGCAAAGTGAAAGAGAGAGTAGCAGAGTGTAAGAGACAGTAGCAGAGTGTAAGAGACAGTAGCAGAGTGTAAGAGTGTAAGAGACAGTAACAGAGTGTAAGAGAGTGTAACAGCGTGTAAGAGAGTGTAACAGAGTGTAAGAGACAGTAAGAGAGTGTAACAGAGTGTAAGAGACAGTAACAGAGTGTAGGAGAGTGTAAGAGACAGTAACGGAGTGTAAGAGACAGTAACAGAGTGTAAGAGACAGCAGCAGAGTGTTAGAGAGTGTAACATAGTGTAAGAGAGTGTAAGAGACAGTAGCAGAGTGTAATAGACAGTAACAGAGTGTAATAGAGTGTAAGAGACAGTAGCAGAGTGTAAGAGACAGTAGCAGAGTGTAATAGACTGTAGCAGAGTGTAACAGAGTGTAAGAGAGTGTAAGAGACAATAGCAGAGTGTAATAGACAGTAACAGAGTGTAAGAGAGTGTTATAGACAGTAGCAGAGTGCAAGAGACAATAGCAGAGTGTAAGAGACAGTAGCAGAGTGTAATAGACAGCAGCAGAGTGTAAGAGAGTGTAAGAGACAGTAGCAGAGTGTAATAGACAGTAACAGAGTGTAAGAGAGTGTTATAGACAGTAGCAGAGTGTAAGAGAGTGTAAGAGACAGTTACAGAGTGTAAGAGAGTGTAACAGAGTGTAATAGAGTGTAAGAGACAGTAACATAGTGTAGGAGAGTGTAAGAGACAGTAACAGAGTGTAAGAGACAGTAACAGAGTGTAAGAGGGTGTAAGAGACAGTAGCAGAGTGTAGGACAGTGTAAGAGAGTGTAAGAGACAGTAAGAGTGTAAGAGACAGTAAGAGTGTAAGAGACAGTAACAGAGTGTAAGAGACAGCAGCAGAGTGTAAGAGAGTGTAACAGAGTGTAAGAGACAGTAACAGAGCGTAAGAGACAGTAGCAGAGTGTAAGAGACAGAAGCAGAGTGAAAGAGAGAGTAGCAGAGTGTAAGAGACAGTAGCAGAGTGTAAGAGAGTGTAAGAGACAGTAACAGAGTGTAAGAGAGTGTAACAGCATGTAAGAGAGTGTAACAGAGTGTAAGAGAGTGTAAGAGACAGTAACAGAGTGTAGTAGAGTGTAAGAGACAGTAACAGAGTGTAAGAGACAGTAACAGAGTGTAAGAGACAGCAGCAGAGTGTAAGAGAGTGTAACATAGTGTAAGAGAGTGTTATAGACAGTAGCAGAGTGTAATAGACAATAGCAGAGTGTAAGATACAGTAGCAAAGTGTAAGAGACAGTAACAGAGTGTAAGAGACAGTAGCAGAGTGAAAGAGGCAGTAGTAGAGTGTAGTAGAGTGTACCAGAGTGTCACATGGCATATACCGTCCTCTAGGATCACATAGTCCTGAATGATCTCAGTATACTGTGAACGTCTTTGGGGATCTCTTCGCGTAGACATCGTAAACCTGTGTAAGAGACAGTAAAAGAGTATATGAGACAGTAGCGGAGTGTAAGAGAGTGTGACAGAGCATAGGAGACAGTAACAGAGTATTGGAGACGGTAACAGAGTGTAAGAGAGTGTAAGAGACAGTAACAGAGTGTAAGAGACAGTAACAGAGTGTAAGAGACAGTAACAGAGTGTAAGAGACAGCAGCAGAGTGTAAGAGAGTGTAACATAGTGTAAGAGAGTGAAAGAGACAGTAGCAGAGTGTAATAGACAGTAACAGAGTGTAGGAGAGTGTAACAGCGTGTAAGAGAGTGTAACAGAGTGTAAGAGAGTGTAAGAGACAGTAACAGAGTGTAGGAGAGTGTAAGAGACAGTAACAGAGTGTAAGAGACAGTAACAGATTCTAAGAGACAGTAACAGAGTGTAAGAGACAGCAGCAGAGTGTAAGAGAGTGTAACATAGTGTAAGAGAGTGAAAGAGACAGTAGCAGAGTGTAATAGACAGTAACAGAGTGTAGGAGAGTGTCAGAGACAGTAACAGAGTGTAAGAGTCAGCAGCAGAGTGTAAGAGCGTGTAACATAGTGTAAGAGAGTGTAAGAGACAGTAGCAGAGTGTAATAGACATTAACAGAGTGTAAGAGAGTGTTATAGACAGTAGCAGAGTGTAAGAGACAATAGCAGAGTGTAAGATACAGTAGCAGAGTGTAAGAGACAGTAACAGAGTGTAAAAGACAGTAACAGAGTGTAAGAGACAGTAGCAGAGTGAAAGAGACAGTATTAGAGTGTAGTAGAGTGTAAGAGAGTGTCACATGGCATATACCGTCCTCTAGGATCACATAGTCCTGAATGATCTCAGTATACTGTGAACGTCTTTGGGGATCTCTTCGCGTAGACCTCGTAAACCTGTGTAAGAGACAGTAAAAGAGTATATGAGACAGTAGTGGAGTGTAAGAAAGTGTAACAGAGTATAGGAGACAGTAACAGAGTGTAAGAGAGTGTAAGAGACAGTTACAGAGTGTAAGAGAGTGTAAGAGAGTGTAACAGAGTGTAAGAGACAGTAACAGAGTGTAAGAGACAGCAGCAGAGTGTAAGAGAGTGTAAGAGACAGTAGCAGAGTGTAATAGACAGTAACAGAGTGTAAGAGAGTGTTATAGACAGTAGCAGAGTGTTATAGACAATAGCAGAGTGTAAGAGACAGTAGCAGAGTGTAATAGACAGCAGCAGAGTGTAAGAGAGTGTAAGAGACAGTAGCAGAGTGTAATAGACAGTAACAGAGTGTAAGAGAGTGTTATAGACAGTAGCAGAGTGTAAGAGACAATAGCAGAGTGTAAGAGACAGTAGCAGAGTGTAATAGACTGTAGCAGAGTGTAACATAGTGTAAGAGAGTGTAAGAGACAGTAGCAGAGTGTAATAGACAGTAGCAGAGTGTAGGAGAGTGTAAGAGAGTGTAAGGGAGTGTAAGAGACAGTAACAGAGTGTAAGAGACAGTAACAGAGTGTAAGAGACAGCAGCAGAGTGTAAGAGAGTGTAACAGAGTATAGGAGACAGTAACAGAGTATAGGAGACAGTAACAGAGTGTAAGAGAGTGTAAGAGACAGTTACAGAGTGTAAGAGAGTGTAACATAGTGTAAGAGACAGTAACAGAGTGTAAGAGACAGCAGAAGAGTGTAAGAGAGTTGAAGAGACAGTCGCAGAGTGTAATAGACAGTAACAAAATGTAAGAGAGTGTTATAGACAGTAGCAGAGTGTAAGAGACAATAGCAGAGTGTAATAGACTGGAGCAGAGTGTAACATAGTGTAAGAGAGTGTAAGAGACTGCAGCAGAGTGTAATAGACAGTAACAGAGTGTAAGAGAGTGTTATAGACAGTAGCAGAGTGTAAGAGACAATAGCAGAGTGTAAGAGACAGTAGCAGAGTGTAATAGACAGCAGCAGAGTGTAAGAGAGTGTAAGAGACAGTAGCAGAGTGTAATAGACAGTAACAGAGTGTAAGAGAGTGTTATAGACAGTAGCAGAGTGTAAGAGACAATAGCAGAGTGTAAGAGACAGTAGCAGAGTGTAATAGACTGTAGCAGAGTGTAACAGTGTAAGAGAGTGTAAGAGACAGTAGCAGAGTGTAATAGACATTAACAGAGTGTAAGAGAGTGTTATAGACAGTAGCAGAGTTTAAGAGACAGTAACAGAGTGTAAGAGACAGTAACAGAGTGTAAGAGGGTGTAAGAGACAGTAGCAGAGTGTAGGAGAGTGTAAGAGAGTGTAAGAGAGTGTAAGAGAGTGTAAGAGACAGTAACAGAGTGTAAGAGACAGCAGCAGAGTGTAAGAGAGTGTAAGAGACAGTAAAAGAGTGTAAGAGAGTGTAACAGAGTGTAAGAGACAGTAACAGAGTGTAAAAGACAGTAACAGAGTGTAAGAGAGTGTAAGAGAGTGTAAGAGACAGTAACAGAGTGTAAGAGACAGCAGCAGAGTGTAAGAGAGTGTAAGAGACAGTAGCAGAGTGTAAGATACAGTAGCAGAGTGTAAGAGACAGTAACAGAGTGTACGAGACAGTAACAGAGTGTAAGAGACAGTAACAGAGTGTAAGAGACAGTAACAGAGTGTACGAGAGTGTAGTAGAGTGTAAGAGACAGTAACAGAGCGTAAGAGACATTAGCAGAGTGTAAGAGACAGAAGCAAAGTGAAAGAGAGAGTAGCAGAGTGTAAGAGACAGTAGCAGAGTGTAAGAGACAGTAGCAGAGTGTAAGATCGTGTAAGAGACAGTAACAGAGTGTAAGAGAGTGTTATAGACAGTAGCAGTGTGTAAGAGACAATAGCAGAGTGTAAGATACAGTAGCAGAGTGTAAGAGACAGTAACAGAGTGTAAGAGAGTGTTATAGACAGTAGCAGAGTGTAAGAGACAATAGCAGAGTGTAAGAGACAGTAGCAGAGTGCAATAGACTGTAGCAGAGTGTAACATAGTGTAAGAGAGTGTAAGAGACAGTAGCAGAGTGTAATAGACAGTAACAGAGTGTAAGAGAGTGTTATAGACAGTAGCAGAGTTTAAGAGACAGTAACAGAGTGTAAGAGATGGTAACAGAGTGTAAGAGGGTGTAAGAGACAGTAGCAGAGTGTAGGAGAGTGTAAGAGAGTGTAAGAGACAGTAACAGAGTGTAAGAGACAGCAGCAGAGAGTAAGAGAGTGTAAGAGACAGTAACAGAGTGTACGAGACAGTAACAGAGTGTACGAGACAGTAACAGAGTGTAAGAGACAGTAACAGAGTGTACGAGAGTGTAGTAGAGTGTAAGAGACAGTAACAGAGTGTAAGAGACAGTAGCAGAGTGTAAGAGACAGAAGCAGAGTGAAAGAGAGAGTAGCAGAGTGTAAGAGAGAGTAGCAGAGTGTAAGAGACAGTAGCAGAGTGTAAGAGACAGTAGCAGAGTATAAGAGACAGCAGCAGAGTGTAAGAGAGTGTAACAGTGTAAGAGAGTGTAAGAAAAAGTAGCAGAGTGTAATAGACAGTAACAGAGTGTAAGAGTGTGTTATAGACAGTAGCAGAGTGTAAGAGACAGTAGCAGAGTGTAATAGACTGTAGCAGAGTGTAAGAGAGTGTAAGAGACAGTAGCAGAGTGTAATAGACAGTAACAGAGTGTAAGAGAGTGTTATATACAGTAGCAGAGTGTAAGAGACAATAGCAGAGTGTAAGAGACAGTAGCAGAGTGTAATAGACTGTAGCAGAGTGTAACAGAGTGTAAGAGAGTGTAAGAGACAGTAGCAGAATGTAATAGACAGTAACAGAGTGTATGAGAGTGTTATAGACAGTAGCAGAGTGTAAGAGACAATAGCAGAGTGTAAGAGACAGTAACAGAGTGTAAGAGACAGTAACAGAGTGTAAGAGACAGTAACAGGGTGTAAGAGACAGTAGCAGAGTGAAAGAGACAGCAGTAGAGTGTAGTAGAGTGTAAGAGAGTGTCACATGGCATATACCGTCCTCTAGGATCACATATTCCCGAATGATCTCAGTATACTGTGAACGTCTTTGGGGATCTCTTCGCGTAGACATCGTAAACCTGTGTAAGAGACAGTAACAGAGAGTAAGAGACAGTAACAGAGTATATGAGACAGTAGCAGAGTGTAAGAGAGTGTAACAGAGTATATGAAACAGTAACAGAGTATAGGAGACAGTAACAGAGTGTAAGAGAGTGTAAGAGACAGTTACAGAGTGTAAGAGAGTGTAACAGAGTGTAAGAGACAGCAGCAGAGTGTAAGAGAGTGTAAGAGACAGTAGCAGAGTGTAATAGACAGTAACAGAGTGTAAGAGAATGTTATAGACAGTAGCAGAGTGTAAGAGACAATAGCAGAGTATAAGAGACAGTAGCAGAGTATAAGAGACAGTAGCAGAGTGTAACATAGTGTAAGAGAGTGTAAGAGACAGTAGCAGAGTGTAATAGACAGTAACAGAGTGTAAGAGAGTGTTATAGACAGTAGCAGAGTGTAAGAGAGTGTAACAGAGTGTAAGAGACAGTAACATAGTGTAAGAGGGTGTAAGAGACAGTAGCAGAGTGTAGGAGAGTGTAAGAGAGTGTAAGAGAGTGTAAGAGACAGTAACAGAGTGTAAGAGACAGTAACAGAGTGTAAGAGAGTGTAAGAGACAGTAACAGAGTGTAAGAGAGTGTAACAGAGTGTAAGAGACAGTAACAGAGTGTACGAGAGTGTAGTAGAGTGTAAGAGACAGTAACAGAGCGTAAGAGACAGTAGCAGAGTGTAAGAGAAAGAAGCAGAGTGAAAGAGACAGTAACAGAGTGTAAGAGACAGTAGCAGAGTGCAAGAGACAGTAACAGAGTGTAAGAGAGTGTAACAGCGTGTAAGAGAGTGTAACAGAGTGTAAGAGAGTGTAACAGAGCGTAAGAGAGTGTAAGAGACAGTAACAGAGTGTAGGAGAGTGTAAGAGACAGTAACAGAGTGTAAGACAGTAACAGCGTGTAAGAGACAGCAGCAGAGTGTAACATAGTGTAAGAGAGTGTAAGAGACAGTAGCAGAGTGTAAGAGAGTGTTATAGACAGTAGAAGAGTGTAAGAGACAATAGCAGAGTGTAAGATACAGTAGCAGAGTGTAAGAGACAGTAACAGAGTGTAAGAGACAGTAGCAGAGTGAAAGAGACAGTAGTAGAGTGTAGCAGAGTGTAGTAGAGTGTTAGAGAGTGTAAGAGACAGTAGCAGAGTGCAATACACAGTAACAGAGTGTAAGAGAGTGTTATAGACAGTAGAAGAGTGTAAGAGACAATAGCAGGGTGTAAGATACAGTAGCAGAGTGTAAGAGACAGTAACAGAGTGTAAGAGACAGTAGCAGAGTGAAAGAGACAGTAGTAGAGTGTAGCAGAGTGTAGTTGAGTGTAAGAGAGTGTAAGAGACAGTAGCAGAGTGCAATAGACAGTAACAGAGTGTAAGAGAGTGTTATAGACAGTAGAAGAGTGTAAGAGACAATAGCAGAGTGTAAGATACAGTAGCAGAGTGTAAGAGACAGTAACAGAGTGTAAGGGACAGTAACAGAGTGAAAGAGACAGTAGCAGAGTGAAAGAGACAGTAGTAGAGTGTAAGAGATAGGAGTGTAAGAGACAGTAACAGAGTGTAAGAGACAGTAACAGAGTGTAAGAGACAGCAGCAGAGTGTAAGAGAGTGTAAGAGACAGTAACAGAGTGTAAGAGAGTGTAACAGACTGTAAGAGACAGTAACAGAGTGTACGAGACAGTAACAGAGTGTAAGAGACAGTAACAGAGTGTACGAGAGTGTAGTAGAGTGTAAGAGACAGTAACAGAGCGTAAGAGACAGTAGCAGAGTGTAAGAGACAGAATCAGAGTGAAAGAGAGAGTAGCAGAGTGTACGAGACAGTAGCAGAGTGTAAGAGACAATAGCAGAGTGTAAGAGAGTGTAAGAGACAGTAACAGAGTGTAAGAGAGTGTAACAGAGTGTAAGAGAGTGTAAGAGACAATAACAGAATGTAGGAGAGTGTAAGAGACAGTAACAGAGTGTAAGAGACAGTAACAGAGTGTAAGAGACAGCAGCAGAGTGTAGGAGAGTGTAACATAGTGTAAGAGAGTGTAAGAGACAGTAGCAGAGTGTAATAGACAGTAACAGAGTGTAGGAGAGTGTAAGAGACAGTAACAGTGTAAGAGACAGCATCAGAGTGTAAGAGAGTGTAACTTAGTGTAAGAGAGTGTAAGAGACAGTAGCAGAGTGTAATAGACAGAAACAGAGTGTAAGAGAGTGTTATAGACAGTAGCAGAGTGTAAGAGACAATAGCAGAGTGTAAGATACAGTAGCAGAGTGTAAGAGACAGTAACAGAGTGTAAGAGACAGTAACAGAGTGTAAGAGACAGTAGTAGAGTGTAGTAGAGTGTAAGAGAGTGTCACATGGCATATACCGTCCTCTAGGATCACATAGTCCTGAATGATCTCAGTATACTGTGAACGTCTTTGGGGATCTCTTCGCGTAGACATCGTAAACCTGTGCAAGAGACAGTAGCAGAGAGTAAGAGATGGTAACAGAGTATGTGAGACAGTAGCAGAGTGTGAGAGAGTGTAACAGAGTATAGGAGACAGTAACAGAGTGTAAGAGAATGTAAGAGACAGTAACAGAGTGTAAGAGAGTGTAACAGGGTGTAAGAGACAGTAACAGAGTATAGGAGACAGTAACAGAGTGTAAGAGACAGTAACAGAGTGTACGAGACAGTAACATAGTGTAAGATACAGTAACAGAGTGTATGACAGTGTAGTACAGTGTAAGACACAGTAACAGAGCTTAAGAGATAGTAGCAGAGTGTAAGAGACAGTAGCAGAGTGAAAGAGACAGTAGAAGAGGGTTAGGGACAGTAGCAGAGTGTAAGAAACAGTAACAGAGTGTAAGAGACAGTAGCAGAGTGTAAGAGAGTGTAAGAGACAGTAACAGTGTGTAAGAGAGTGTAACAGCGTGTAAGAGAGTGTAACAGAGTGTAAGAGAGTGTAAGAGACAGTAACAGAGTGTAAGAGGGTGTAAGAGACAGTAGCAGAGTGTAGGAGAGTGTAAGAGAGTGTTATAGACAGTAGCAGAGTGTAAGGGACAATAGCAGAGTGTAAGAGACAGTAGCAGAGTGTAATAGACTGTAGCAGAGTGTAACATAGTGTAAGAGAGTGTAAGAGACAGTAGCAGAGTGTAATAGACAGTAACAGAGTGTAAGAGAGTGTTATAGACAGTAGCAGAGTGTAAGAGACAATAGCAGAGTGTAAGAGACAGTAGCAGAGTGTAATAGACTGTAGCAGAGTGTAACATAGTGTAAGAGAGTGTAAGAGACAGTAGCATAGTGTAATAGACAGTAACAGAGTGTAAGAGAGTGTTATAGACAGTAGCAGAGTTTAAGAGACAGTAACAGAGTGTAAGAGACAGTAACAGAGTGTAAGAGGGTGTAAGAGACAGTAGCAGAGTGTAGGAGAGTGTAAGAGAGTGTAAGAGAGTGTAAGAGAGTGTAAGAGAGTGTAAGAGACAGTAACAGAGTGTAAGAGACAGCAGAAGAGTGTAAGAGAGTTGAAGAGACAGTCGCAGAGTGTAATAGACAGTAACAGAGTGTAAGAGAGTGTTATAGACAGTAGCAGAGTGTAAGAGACAATAGCAGAGTGTAATAGACTGGAGCAGAGTGTAACATAGTGTAAGAGAGTGTAAGAGACTGCAGCAGAGTGTAATAGACAGTAACAGAGTGTAAGAGAGTGTTATAGACAGTAGCAGAGTGTAAGAGACAATAGCAGAGTGTAAGAGACAGTAGCAGAGTGTAATAGACAGCAGCAGAGTGTAAGAGAGTGTAAGAGACAGTAGCAGAGTGTAAGAGACAGTAGCAGAGTGTAAGAGAGTGTTATAGACAGTAGCAGAGTGTAAGAGACAGTAGCAGAGTGTAAGAGACAATAGCAGAGTGTAAGAGACAGCAGCAGAGTGTAATAGACTGTAGCAGAGTGTAACAGTGTAAGAGAGTGTAAGAGACAGTAGCAGAGTGTAATAGACATTAACAGAGTGTAAGAGAGTGTTATAGACAGTAGCAGAGTTTAAGAGACAGTAACAGGGTGTAAGAGACTGTAACAGAGTGTAAGAGGGTGTAAGAGACAGTAGCAGAGTGTAGGAGAGTGTAAGAGAGTGTAAGAGACAGTAACAGAGTGTAAGAGACAGTAACAGAGTGTAAGAGACAGTAACAGAGTGTAAGAGACAGCAGCAGAGTGTAAGAGACAGCAGCAGAGTGTAAGAGAGTGTAACAGAGTGTAAGAGACAGTAACAGAGCGTAAGAGACAATAGCAGAGTGTAAGAGACAGAAGCAGAGTGAAAGAGAGAGTAGCAGAGTGTAAGAGACAGTAGCAGAGAGTAAGAGACAGTAGCAGAGTGTAAGAGAGTGTAATAGACAGTAACAGAGTGTAAGAGAGTGTAACAGCGTGTAAGAGAGTGTAACAGAGTGTAAGAGAGTGTAAGAGACAGTAACAGAGTGTAAGAGACAGTAACAGAGTGTAAGAGACAGCAGCAGAGTGTAAGAGTGTGTAACATAGTGTAAGAGAGTGAAAGAGACAGTAGCAGAGTGTGATAGACAGTAATAGAGTGTAAGAGACAGTAGCAGAGTGTAAGAGACAATAGCAGAGTGTAAGAGACAGTAGCAGAGTGTAATAGACTGTAGCAGAGTGTAACAGAGTGTAAGAGAGTGTAAGAGACAATAGCAGAGTGTAATAGACAGTAACAGAGTGTAAGAGAGTGTTATAGACAGTAGCAGAGTGCAAGAGACAATAGCAGAGTGTAAGAGACAGTAGCAGAGTGTAATAGACAGTAACAGAGTGTAAGAGACAGTAACAGAGTGTAAGAGACAGCAGCAGAGTGTAAGAGTGTAAGAGACAGTAACAGAGTGTAAGAGAGTGTAACAGAGTGTAAGAGACAGTAACAGAGTGTACGAGACAGTAACAGAGTGTACGAGACAGTAACAGAGTGTAAGAGACAGTAACAGAGTATACAAGAGTGTAGTAGAGTGTAAGAGACAGTAACAGAGCGTAAGAGACAGTAGCAGTGTGTAAGAGACAGAAGCAAAGTGAAAGAGAGAGTAGCAGAGTGTAAGAGACAGTAGCAGAGTGTAAGAGTGTAAGAGACAGTAACAGAGTGTAAGAGAGTGTAACAGCGTGTAAGAGAGTGTAACAGAGTGTAAGAGACAGTAAGAGAGTGTAACAGAGTGTAAGAGACAGTAACAGAGTGTAGGAGAGTGTAAGAGACAGTAACGGAGTGTAAGAGACAGTAACAGAGTGTAAGAGACAGCAGCAGAGTGTTAGAGAGTGTAACATAGTGTAAGAGAGTGTAAGAGACAGTAGCAGAGTGTAATAGACAGTAACAGAGTGTAATAGAGTGTAAGAGACAGTAGCAGAGTGTAAGAGACAGTAGCAGAGTGTAATAGACTGTAGCAGAGTGTAACAGAGTGTAAGAGAGTGTAAGAGACAATAGCAGAGTGTAATAGACAGTAACAGAGTGTAAGAGAGTGTTATAGACAGTAGCAGAGTGCAAGAGACAATAGCAGAGTGTAAGAGACAGTAGCAGAGTGTAATAGACTGTAACAGAGTGTAACAGAGTGTAAGAGAGTGTAAGAGACAGTAGCGGAGTGTAATAGACAGCAGCAGAGTGTAAGAGAGTGTAAGAGACAGTAGCAGAGTGTAATAGACAGTAACAGAGTGTAAGAGAATGTTATAGACAGTATCAGAGTGTAAGAGACAATAGCAGAGTGTAAGAGACAGTAGCAGAGTGTAATAGACTGTAGCAGAGTGTAACATAGTGTAAGAGAGTGTAAGAGACAGTAGCAGAGTGTAATAGACAGTAACAGAGTGTAAGAGAGTGTTATAGACAGTAGCAGAGTGTAAGAGAGTGTAAGAGACAGTTACAGAGTGTAAGAGAGTGTAACAGAGTGTAAGAGAGTGTAAGAGACAGTAACATAGTGTAGGAGAGTGTAAGAGACAGTAACAGAGTGTAAGAGACAGTAACAGAGTGTAAGAGGGTGTAAGAGACAGTAGCAGAGTGTAGGAGAGTGTAAGAGAGTGTAAGAGACAGTAAGAGTGTAAGAGACAGTAACAGAGTGTAAGAGACAGCAGCAGAGTGTAAGAGAGTGTAACAGAGTGTAAGAGACAGTAACAGAGCGTAAGAGACAGTAGCAGAGTGTAAGAGACAGAAGCAGAGTGAAAGAGAGAGTAGCAGAGTGTAAGAGACAGTAGCAGAGTGTAAGAGACAGTAGCAGAGTGTAAGAGAGTGTAAGAGACAGTAACAGAGTGTAAGAGAGTGTAAGAGAGTGTAACAGCATGTAAGAGAGTGTAACAGAGTGTAAGAGAGTGTAAGAGACAGTAACAGAGTGTAGTAGAGTGTAAGAGACAGTAACAGAGTGTAAGAGACAGTAACAGAGTGTAAGAGACAGCAGCAGAGTGTAAGAGAGTGTAACATAGTGTAAGAGAGTGAAAGAGACAGTAGCAGAGTGTAATAGACAGTAACAGAGTGTAAGAGAGTGTTATAGACAGCAGCAGAGTGTAAGAGACAATAGCAGAGTGTAAGATACAGTAGCAAAGTGTAAGAGACAGTAACAGAGTGTAAGAGACAGTAGCAGAGTGAAAGAGGCAGTAGTAGAGTGTAGTAGAGTGTACCAGAGTGTCACATGGCATATACCGTCCTCTAGGATCACATAGTCCTGAATGATCTCAGTATACTGTGAACGTCTTTGGGGATCTCTTCGCGTAGACATCGTAAACCTGTGTAAGAGACAGTAAAAGAGTATATGAGACAGTAGCGGAGTGTAAGAGAGTGTGACAGAGCATAGGAGACAGTAACAGAGTATAGGAGACGGTAACAGAGTGTAAGAGAGTGTAAGAGACAGTAACAGAGTGTAAGAGACAGTAACAGAGTGTAAGAGACAGCAGCAGAGTGTAAGAGAGTGTAACATAGTGTAAGAGAGTGAAAGAGACAGTAGCAGAGTGTAATAGACAGTAACAGAGTGTAGGAGAGTGTAACAGCGTGTAAGAGAGTGTAACAGAGTGTAAGAGAGTGTAAGAGACAGTAACAGAGTGTAGGAGAGTGTAAGAGACAGTAACAGAGTGTAAGAGACAGTAACAGAGTGTAAGGGACAGTAACAGAGTGTAAGAGACAGCAGCAGAGTGTAAGAGAGTGTAACATAGTGTATGAGAGTGAAAGAGACAGTAGCAGAGTGTAATAGACAGTAACAGAGTGTAGGAGAGTGTCAGAGACAGTAACAGAGTGTAAGAGTCAGCAGCAGAGTGTAAGAGAGTGTAACATAGTGTAAGAGAGTGTAAGAGACAGTAGCAGAGTGTAATAGACAGTAACAGAGTGTAAGAGAGTGTTATAGACAGTAGCAGAGTGTAAGAGACAATAGCAGAGTGTAAGAGACAGTAGCAGAGTGTAATAGACTGTAGCAGAGTGTAACATAGTGTAAGAGAGTGTAAGAGACAGTAGCAGAGTGTAATAGACAGTAACAGAGTGTAAGAGAGTGTTATAGACAGTAGCAGAGTTTAAGAGACAGTAACAGAGTGTAAGAGACAGTAACAGAGTGTAAGAGGGTGTAAGAGACAGTAGCAGAGTGTAGGAGAGTGTAAGAGAGTGTAAGAGAGTGTAAGAGACAGTAACAGAGTGTAAGAGACAGTAACAGAGTGTAAGAGACAGCAGCAGAGTGTAAGAGAGTGTAACATAGTGTAAGAGAGTGTAAGAGACAGTAGCAGAGTGTAATAGACAGTAACAGAGTGTAAGAGAGTGTTATAGACAGTAGCAGAGTGTAAGAGACAATAGCAGAGTGTAAGAGACAATAGCAGAGTGTAATAGACTGTAGCAGAGTGTAACAGAGTGTAAGAGACAGTAGCAGAGTGTAATAGACAGTAACAGAGTGTAAGAGAGTGTTATAGACAGTAGCAGAGTGTAAGAGACAATAGCAGAGTGTAAGATACAGTAGCAGAGTGTAAGAGACAGTAACAGAGTGTAAGAGACAGTAACAGAGTGTAAGAGACAGTAGCAGAGTGAAAGAGACAGTAGTAGAGTGTAGTAGAGTGTAAGAGAGTGTCACATGGCATATACCGTCCTCTAGGATCACATAGTCCCGAATGATCTCAGTATACTGTGAACGTCTTTGGGGATCTCTTCGCGTAGAAATTGTAAACCTGTGTAAGAGACAGTAGCAGAGAGTAAGAGACAGTAACAGAGTATATGAGACAGTAGCAGAGTGTAAGAGAGTGTAACAGAGTATAGGAGACAGTAACAGAGAATAGTAGACAGTAACAGAGTGTAAGAGAGTGTAAGAGACAGTTACAGAGTGTAAGAGAGTGTAACAGAGTGTAAGAGACAGTAAAGGAGTGTAAGAGACAGCAGCAGAGTGTAAGAGAGTGTAAGAGACAGTAGCAGAGTGTAATAGACAGTAACAGAGTGTAAGAGACAGTAGCAGAGTGAAAGAAACAGTAGTAGAGTGTAGTAGAGTATAGTAGAGTGTAAGAGAGTGTCACATGGCATATACCGTCCTCTAGGATCACATAGTCCTGAATGATCTCAGTATACTGTGAACGTCTTTGGGGATCTCTTCGCGTAGACATCGTAAACCTGTGTAAGAGACAGTAGCAGAGAGTAAGAGACGGTAACAGAGTATGTGAGACAGTAGCAGAGTGTAAGAGAGTGTAACAGAGTATAGGAGACAGTAACAGAGTATAGGAGACAGTAACAGAGTGTAAGAGAGTGTAAGAGGGTGTAAGAGACAGTAGCAGAGTGTAGGAGAGTGTAAGAGAGTGTAAGAGACAGTAACAGAGTGTAAGAGACAGTAACAGAGTATATGAGACAGCAGCAGAGTTTAAGAGTGTAACAGAGTATACGAGAGTGTAGTAGAGTGTAAGAGACAGTAACAGAGCGTAAGAGACAGTAGCAGTGTGTAAGAGACAGAAGCAAAGTGAAAGAGAGAGTAGCAGAGTGTAAGAGACAGTAGCAGAGTGTAAGAGACAGTAGCAGAGTGTAAGAGTGTAAGAGACAGTAACAGAGTGTAAGAGAGTGTAACAGCGTGTAAGAGAGTGTAACAGAGTGTAAGAGACAGTAAGAGAGTGTAACAGAGTGTAAGAGACAGTAACAGAGTGTAGGAGAGTGTAAGAGACAGTAACGGAGTGTAAGAGACAGTAACAGAGTGTAAGAGACAGCAGCAGAGTGTTAGAGAGTGTAACATAGTGTAAGAGAGTGTAAGAGACAGTAGCAGAGTGTAATAGACAGTAACAGAGTGTAATAGAGTGTAAGAGACAGTAGCAGAGTGTAAGAGACAGTAGCAGAGTGTAATAGACTGTAGCAGAGTGTAACAGAGTGTAAGAGAGTGTAAGAGACAATAGCAGAGTGTAATAGACAGTAACAGAGTGTAAGAGAGTGTTATAGACAGTAGCAGAGTGCAAGAGACAATAGCAGAGTGTAAGAGACAGTAGCAGAGTGTAATAGACTGTAACAGAGTGTAACAGAGTGTAAGAGAGTGTAAGAGACAGTAGCGGAGTGTAATAGACAGTAACAGAGTGTAAGAGAGTGTTATAGACAGTAGCAGAGTGTTATAGACAATAGCAGAGTGTAAGAGACAGTAGCAAAGTGTAATAGACAGCAGCAGAGTGTAAGAGAGTGTAAGAGACAGTAGCAGAGTGTAATAGACAGTAACAGAGTGTAAGAGAATGTTATAGACAGTATCAGAGTGTAAGAGACAATAGCAGAGTGTAAGAGACAGTAGCAGAGTGTAATAGACTGTAGCAGAGTGTAACATAGTGTAAGAGAGTGTAAGAGACAGTAGCAGAGTGTAATAGACAGTAACAGAGTGTAAGAGAGTGTTATAGACAGTAGCAGAGTGTAAGAGAGTGTAAGAGACAGTTACAGAGTGTAAGAGAGTGTAACAGAGTGTAAGAGAGTGTAAGAGACAGTAACATAGTGTAGGAGAGTGTAAGAGACAGTAACAGAGTGTAAGAGACAGTAACAGAGTGTAAGAGGGTGTAAGAGACAGTAGCAGAGTGTAGGAGAGTGTAAGAGAGTGTAAGAGACAGTAAGAGTGTAAGAGACAGCAGCAGAGTGTAAGAGAGTGTAACAGAGTGTAAGAGACAGTAACAGAGTGTAAGAGACAGTAACAGAGCGTAAGAGACAGTAGCAGAGTGTAAGAGACAGAAGCAGAGTGAAAGAGAGAGTAGCAGAGTGTAAGAGACAGTAGCAGAGTGTAAGAGACAGTAGCAGAGTGTAAGAGAGTGTAAGAGACAGTAACAGAGTGTAAGAGAGTGTAACAGCATGTAAGAGAGTGTAACAGAGTGTAAGAGAGTGTAAGAGACAGTAACAGAGTGTAGTAGAGTGTAAGAGACAGTAACAGAGTGTAAGAGACAGTAACAGAGTGTAAGAGACAGCAGCAGAGTGTAAGAGAGTGAAAGAGACAGTAGCAGAGTGTAATAGACAGTAACAGAGTGTAAGAGAGTGTTATAGACAGTAGCAGAGTGTAAGAGACAATAGCAGAGTGTAAGATACAGTAGCAAAGTGTAAGAGACAGTAACAGAGTGTAAGAGACAGTAGCAGAGTGAAAGAGGCAGTAGTAGAGTGTAGTAGAGTGTACCAGAGTGTCACATGGCATATACCGTCCTCTAGGATCACATAGTCCTGAATGATCTCAGTATACTGTGAACGTCTTTGGGGATCTCTTCGCGTAGACATCGTAAACCTGTGGAAGAGACAGTAAAAGAGTATATGAGACAGTAGCGGAGTGTAAGAGAGTGTGACAGAGCATAGGAGACAGTAACAGAGTATAGGAGACGGTAACAGAGTGTAAGAGAGTGTAAGAGACAGTAACAGAGTGTAAGAGACAGTAACAGAGTGTAAGAGACAGCAGCAGAGTGTAAGAGAGTGTAACATAGTGTAAGAGAGTGAAAGAGACAGTAGCAGAGTGTAATAGACAGTAACAGAGTGTAGGAGAGTGTAACAGCGTGTAAGAGAGTGTAACAGAGTGTAAGAGAGTGTAAGAGACAGTAACAGAGTGTAGGAGAGTGTAAGAGACAGTAACAGAGTGTAAGAGACAGTAACAGAGTGTAAGGGACAGTAACAGAGTGTAAGAGACAGCAGCAGAGTGTAAGAGAGTGTAACATAGTGTAAGAGAGTGAAAGAGACAGTAGCAGAGTGTAATAGACAGTAACAGAGTGTAGGAGAGTGTCAGAGACAGTAACAGAGTGTAAGAGTCAGCAGCAGAGTGTAAGAGAGTGTAACATAGTGTAAGAGAGTGTAAGAGACAGTAGCAGAGTGTAATAGACAGTAACAGAGTGTAAGAGAGTGTTATAGACAGTAGCAGAGTGTAAGAGACAATAGCAGAGTGTAAGATACAGTAGCAGAGTGTAAGAGACAGTAACAGAGTGTAAAAGACAGTAACAGAGTGTAAGAGACAGTAGCAGAGTGAAAGAGACAGTAGTAGAGTGTAGTAGAGTGTAAGAGAGTGTCACATGGCATATACCGTCCTCTAGGATCACATAGTCCTGAATGATCTCAGTATACTGTGAACGTCTTTGGGGATCTCTTCGCGTAGACCTCGTAAACCTGTGTAAGAGACAGTAAAAGAGTATATGAGACAGTAGTGGAGTGTAAGAAAGTGTAACAGAGTATAGGAGACAGTAACAGAGTGTAAGAGAGTGTAAGAGACAGTTACAGAGTGTAAGAGAGTGTAAGAGAGTGTAACAGAGTGTAAGAGACAGTAACAGAGTGTAAGAGACAGCAGCAGAGTGTAAGAGAGTGTAAGAGACAGTAGCAGAGTGTAATAGACAGTAACAGAGTGTAAGAGAGTGTTATAGACAGTAGCAGAGTGTTATAGACAATAGCAGAGTGTAAGAGACAGTAGCAGAGTGTAATAGACAGCAGCAGAGTGTAAGAGAGTGTAAGAGACAGTAGCAGAGTGTAATAGACAGTAACAGAGTGTAAGAGAGTGTTATAGACAGTAGCAGAGTGTAAGAGACAATAGCAGAGTGTAAGAGACAGTAGCAGAGTGTAACATAGTGTAAGAGAGTGTAAGAGACAGTAGCAGAGTGTAATAGACAGTAACAGAGTGTAAGAGAGTGTTATAGACAGTAGCAGAGTGTAAGAGAGTGTAAGAGACAGTTACAGAGTGTAAGAGAGTGTAACAGAGTGTAAGAGAGTGTAAGAGACAGTAACATAGTGTAGGAGAGTGTAAGAGACAGTAACAGAGTGTAAGAGACAGTAACAGAGTGTAAGAGGGTGTAAGAGACAGTAGCAGAGTGTAGGAGAGTGTAAGAGAGTGTAAGAGACAGTAAGAGTGTAAGAGACAGTAACAGAGTGTAAGAGACAGCAGCAGAGTGTAAGAGAGTGTAACAGAGTGTAAGAGACAGTAACAGAGCGTAAGAGACAGTAGCAGAGTGTAAGAGACAGAAGCAGAGTGAAAGAGAGAGTAGCAGAGTGTACGAGACAGTAGCAGAGTGTAAGAGACAATAGCAGAGTGTAAGAGAGTGTAAGAGACAGTAACAGAGTGTAAGAGAGTGTAACAGAGTGTAAGAGAGTGTAAGAGACAATAACAGAATGTAGGAGAGTGTAAGAGACAGTAACAGAGTGTAAGAGACAGTAACAGAGTGTAAGAGACAGCAGCAGAGTGTAGGAGAGTGTAACATAGTGTAAGAGAGTGTAAGAGACAGTAGCAGAGTGTAATAGACAGTAACAGAGTGTAGGAGAGTGTAAGAGACAGTAACAGTGTAAGAGACAGCATCAGAGTGTAAGAGAGTGTAACTTAGTGTAAGAGAGTGTAAGAGACAGTAGCAGAGTGTAATAGACAGAAACAGAGTGTAAGAGAGTGTTATAGACAGTAGCAGAGTGTAAGAGACAATAGCAGAGTGTAAGATACAGTAGCAGAGTGTAAGAGACAGTAACAGAGTGTAAGAGACAGTAACAGAGTGTAAGAGACAGTAGTAGAGTGTAGTAGAGTGTAAGAGAGTGTCACATGGCATATACCGTCCTCTAGGATCACATAGTCCTGAATGATCTCAGTATACTGTGAACGTCTTTGGGGATCTCTTCGCGTAGACATCGTAAACCTGTGCAAGAGACAGTAGCAGAGAGTAAGAGATGGTAACAGAGTATGTGAGACAGTAGCAGAGTGTAAGAGTGTAACAGAGTATAGGAGACAGTAACAGAGTGTAAGAGAATGTAAGAGACAGTAACAGAGTGTAAGAGAGTGTAACAGGGTGTAAGAGACAGTAACAGAGTATAGGAGACAGTAACAGAGTGTAAGAGACAGTAACAGAGTGTACGAGACAGTAACATAGTGTAAGATACAGTAACAGAGTGTATGACAGTGTAGTACAGTGTAAGACACAGTAACAGAGCTTAAGAGATAGTAGCAGAGTGTAAGAGACAGTAGCAGAGTGAAAGAGACAGTAGAAGAGGGTTAGGGACAGTAGCAGAGTGTAAGAAACAGTAACAGAGTGTAAGAGACAGTAGCAGAGTGTAAGAGAGTGTAAGAGACAGTAACAGTGTGTAAGAGGGTGTAACAGCGTGTAAGAGAGTGTAACAGCGTGTAAGAGAGTGTAACAGAGTGTAAGAGAGTGTAAGAGACAGTAACAGAGTGTAAGAGGGTGTAAGAGACAGTAGCAGAGTGTAGGAGAGTGTAAGAGAGTGTTATAGACAGTAGCAGAGTGTAAGGGACAATAGCAGAGTGTAAGAGACAGTAGCAGAGTGTAATAGACTGTAGCAGAGTGTAACATAGTGTAAGAGAGTGTAAGAGACAGTAGCAGAGTGTAATAGACAGTAACAGAGTGTAAGAGAGTGTTATAGACAGTAGCAGAGTGTAAGAGACAATAGCAGAGTGTAAGAGACAGTAGCAGAGTGTAATAGACTGTAGCAGAGTGTAACATAGTGTAAGAGAGTGTAAGAGACAGTAGCATAGTGTAATAGACAGTAACAGAGTGTAAGAGAGTGTTATAGACAGTAGCAGAGTTTAAGAGACAGTAACAGAGTGTAAGAGACAGTAACAGAGTGTAAGAGGGTGTAAGAGACAGTAGCAGAGTGTAGGAGAGTGTAAGAGAGTGTAAGAGAGTGTAAGAGAGTGTAAGAGAGTGTAAGAGACAGTAACAGAGTGTAAGAGACAGTAACAGAGTGTAAGAGACAGTAACAGAGTGTAAGAGACAGCAGCAGAGTGTAAGAGAGTGTAACATAGTGTAAGAGAGTGAAAGAGACAGTAGCAGAGTGTAATAGACAGTAAGAGAGTGTTATAGACAGTAGCAGAGTGTAAGAGACAATAGCAGAGTGTAAGATACAGTAGCAAAGTGTAAGAGACAGTAACAGAGTGTAAGAGACAGTAGCAGAGTGAAAGAGACAGTAGTAGAGTGTAGTAGAGTGTACCAGAGTGTCACATGGCATATACCGTCCTCTAGGATCACATAGTCCTGAATGATCTCAGTATACTGTGAACGTCTTTGGGGAGCTCTTCGCGTAGACATCGTAAACCTGTGTAAGAGACAGTAAAAGAGTATATGAGACAGTAGCGGAGTATAAGAGAGTGTGACAGAGCATAGGAGACAGTAACAGAGTATAGGAGACGGTAACAGAGTGTAAGAGAGTGTAAGAGACAGTAACAGAGTGTAAGAGACAGTAACAGAGTGTAAGAGACAGCAGCAGAGTGTAAGAGAGTGTAACATAGTGTAAGAGAGTGAAAGAGACAGTAGCAGAGTGTAATAGACAGTAACAGAGTGTAGGAGAGTGTAACAGCGTGTAAGAGAGTGTAACAGAGTGTAAGAGAGTGTAAGAGACAGTAACAGAGTGTAGGAGAGTGTAAGAGACAGTAACAGAGTGTAAGAGACAGTAACAGAGTGTAAGAGACAGTAACAGAGTGTAAGAGACAGCAGCAGAGTGTAAGAGAGTGTAACATAGTGTAAGAGAGTGAAAGAGACAGTAGCAGAGTGTAATAGAAAGTAACAGAGTGTAGGAGAGTGTCAGAGACAGTAACAGAGTGTAAGAGTCAGCAGCAGAGTGTAAGAGAGTGTAACATAGTGTAAGAGAGTGTAAGAGACAGTAGCAGAGTGTAATAGACAGTAACAGAGTGTAAGAGAGTGTTATAGACAGTAGCAGAGTGTAAGAGACAATAGCAGAGTGTAAGATACAGTAGCAGAGTGTAAGAGACAGTAACAGAGTGTAAAAGACAGTAACAGAGTGTAAGAGACAGTAGCAGAGTGAAAGAGACAGTAGTAGAGTGTAGTAGAGTGTAAGAGAGTGTCACATGGCATATACCGTCCTCTAGGATCACATAGTCCTGAATGATCTCAGTATACTGTGAACGTCTTTGGGGATCTCTTCGCGTAGACCTCGTAAACCTGTGTAAGAGACAGTAAAAGAGTATATGAGACAGTAGTGGAGTGTAAGAAAGTGTAACAGAGTATAGGAGACAGTAACAGAGTGTAAGAGAGTGTAAGAGACAGTTACAGAGTGTAAGAGAGTGTAAGAGAGTGTAACAGAGTGTAAGAGACAGTAACAGAGTGTAAGAGACAGCAGCAGAGTGTAAGAGAGTGTAAGAGACAGTAGCAGAGTGTAATAGACAGTAACAGAGTGTAAGAGAGTGTTATAGACAGTAGCAGAGTGTAAGATACAGTAGCAGAGTGTAAGAGGCAGTAACAGAGTATAAGAGACAGTAACAGAGTCTAAGAGACAGTAGCAGAGTGTAGTAGAGTGTAGTAGAGTGTAAGAGAGTGTCACATGGCATATACCGTCCTCTAGGATCACATAGTCCCGAATGATCTCAGTATACTGTGAACGTCTTTGGGGATCTCTTCGCGTAGACATCGTAAACCTGTGTAAGAGACAGTAACAGAGAGTAAGAGACAGTAACAGAGTATATGAGACAGTAGCAGAGTGTAAGAGAGTGTAACATAGTGTAAGAGACAGTAACACAGTGTAAGAGACAGCAGAAGAGTGTAAGAGAGTTGAAGAGACAGTCGCAGAGTGTAATAGACAGTAACAGAGTGTAAGAGAGTGTTATAGACAGTAGCAGAGTGTAAGAGACAGTAACAGAGTGTAAGAGGGTGTAAGAGACAGTAGCAGAGTGTAGGAGAGTGTAGGAGAGTGTAAGAGACAGTAACAGAGTGTAAGAGACAGTAACAGAGTGTACGAGAGTGTAGTAGAGTGTAAGAGACAGTAACAGAGCGTAAGAGACAGTAGCAGAGTGTAAGAGACAGAAGCAGAGTGAAAGAGAGAGTAGCAGAGTGTAAGAGACAGTAGCAGAGTGTAAGAGACAGTAGCAGAGTGTAAGAGAGTGTAAGAGACAGTAACAGAGTGTAAGAGAGTGTAACAGCGTGTAAGAGAGTGTAACAGAGTGTAAGAGAGTGTAAGAGACAGTAACAGAGTGTAGGAGAGTGTAAGATACAGTAACAGAGTGTAAGAGACAGTAACAGAGTGTAAGAGACAGCAGCAGCGTGTAAGAGAGTGTAACATAGTGTAAGAGAGTGTAAGAGACAGTAGCAGAGTGTAATAGACAGTAACAGAGTTTAAGAGAGTGTTATAGACCGTAGCAGAGTGTAAGAGACAATAGCGGAGTGTAAGAGACAGTAGCAGAGTGTAATAGACTGTAACAGAGTGTAAGAGAGTGTAAGAGACAGTAGCAGAGTGTAAAAGACAGTAACAGAGTGTAAGAGAGTGTTATAGACAGTAGCAGAGTGTAAGATACAGTAGCAGAGTGTAAGAGACAGTAACAGAGTGTAAGAGACAGTAACATAGTGTACGAGAGTGTAGTAGAGTGTAAGAGACAGTAACAGAGTGTAAGAGACAGCAGCAGAGTGTAAGAGAGTGTAAGAGACAGTAACAGAGTGTAAGAGAGTGTAACAGAGTGTAAGAGACAGTAACAGAGTGTACGAGACAGTAGCAGAGTGTAATAGACAGTAACAGAGTGTAAGAGAGTGTTATAGACAGTAGCATAGTTTAAGAGACAGTAACAGAGTGTAAGAGGGTGTAAGAGACAGTAGCAGAGTGTAGGAGAGTGTAAGAGAGTGTAAGAGAATGTAAGAGACAGTAACAGAGTGTAAGAGACAGCAGCAGAGTGTAAGAGAGTGTAAGAGACATTTACAGAGTGTAAGACAGTGTAACAGAGTGTAAGAGACAGTAACAGAGTGTAAGAGACAGCAGCAGAGTGTAAGAGAGTGTAAGAGACAGTTACAGAGTGTAAGAGAGTGTAACAGAGTGTAAGAGACAGTAACAGAGTGTAAGAGACAGCAGCAGAGTGTAAGATAGTGTAAGAGACAGTAGCAGAGTGTAATAGACAGTAACAGAGTGTGAGAGAGTGTTATAGACAGTAGCAGAGTGTAAGAGACAATAGCAGAGTGTAAGAGACAGTAGCAGAGTGTAATAGACTGTAACAGAGTGTAACATAGTGTAAGAGAGTGTAAGAGACAGTAGCAGAGTGTAATAGACAGTAACAGAGTGTAAGAGAGTGTTATAGACAGTAGCAGAGTTTAAGAGACAGTAACAGAGTGTAAGAGACAGTAACAGAGTGTAAGAGGGTGTAAGAGACAGTAGCAGAGTGTAGGAGAGTGTAAGAGAGTGTAAGAGAGTGTAAGAGAGTGTAAGAGACAGTAACAGAGTGTAAGAGACAGCAGCAGAGTGTAAGAGAGTGTAAGAGACAGTAACAGAGTGTAAGAGAGTGTAACAGAGTGTAAGAGACAGTAACAGAGTGTAAAAGACAGTAACAGAGTGTAAGAGAGTGTAAGAGACAGTAACAGAGTGTAAGAGACAGCAGCAGAGTGTAAGAGAGTGTAAGAGACAGTAGCAGAGTGTAAGATACAGTAGCAGAGTGTAAGAGACAGTAACAGAGTGTACGAGACAGTAACAGAGTGTAAGAGACAGTAACAGAGTGTAAGAGACAGTAACAGAGTGTACGAGAGTGTAGTAGAGTGTAAGAGACAGTAACAGAGCGTAAGAGACATTAGCAGAGTGTAAGAGACAGAAGCAAAGTGAAAGAGAGAGTATCAGAGTGTAAGAGACAGTAGCAGAGTGTAAGAGACAGTAGCAGAGTGTAAGATCGTGTAAGAGACAGTAACAGAGTGTAAGAGAGTGTTATAGACAGTAGCAGTGTGTAAGAGACAATAGCAGAGTGTAAGATACAGTAGCAGAGTGTAAGAGACAGTAACAGAGTGTAAGAGAGTGTTATAGACAGTAGCAGAGTGTAAGAGACAATAGCAGAGTGTAAGAGACAGTAGCAGAGTGCAATAGACTGTAGCAGAGTGTAACATAGTGTAAGAGAGTGTAAGAGACAGTAGCAGAGTGTAATAGACAGTAACAGAGTGTAAGAGAGTGTTATAGACAGTAGCAGAGTTTAAGAGACAGTAACAGAGTGTAAGAGATGGTAACAGAGTGTAAGAGACAGCAGCAGAGTGTAAGAGAGTGTAAGAGACAGTAACAGAGTGTAAGAGACAGTAACAGAGTGTAAGAGACAGTAACAGAGTGTACGAGACAGTAACAGAGTGTAAGAGACAGTAACAGAGTGTACGAGAGTGTAGTAGAGTGTAAGAGACAGTAACAGAGCGTAAGAGACAGTAGCAGAGTGTAAGAGACAGAAGCAGAGTGAAAGAGAGAGTAGCAGAGTGTAAGAGAGAGTAGCAGAGTGTAAGAGACAGTAGCAGAGTGTAAGAGACAGTAGCAGAGTGTAAGAGAGTGTAAGAGACAGTAACAGAGTGTAGGAGAGTGTAAGAGACAGTAACAGAGTATAAGAGACAGTAACAGAGTGTAAGAGACAGCAGCAGAGTGTAAGAGAGTGTAACAGTGTAAGAGAGTGTAAGAAAAAGTAGCAGAGTGTAATAGACAGTAACAGAGTGTAAGAGTGTGTTATAGACAGTAGCAGAGTGTAAGAGACAGTAGCAGAGTGTAATAGACTGTAGCAGAGTGTAAGAGAGTGTAAGAGACAGTAGCAGAGTGTAATAGACAGTAACAGAGTGTAAGAGAGTGTTATATACAGTAGCAGAGTGTAAGAGACAATAGCAGAGTGTAAGAGACAGTAGCAGAGTGTAATAGACTGTAGCAGAGTGTAACAGAGTGTAAGAGAGTGTAAGAGACAGTAGCAGAATGTAATAGACAGTAACAGAGTGTATGAGAGTGTTATAGACAGTAGCAGAGTGTAAGAGACAATAGCAGAGTGTAAGAGACAGTAACAGAGTGTAAGAGACAGTAACAGGGTGTAAGAGACAGTAGCAGAGTGAAAGAGACAGCAGTAGAGTGTAGTAGAGTGTAAGAGAGTGTCACATGGCATATACCGTCCTCTAGGATCATATATTCCCGAATGATCTCAGTATACTGTGAACGTCTTTGGGGATCTCTTCGCGTAGACATCGTAAACCTGTGTAAGAGACAGTAACAGAGAGTAAGAGACAGTAACAGAGTATATGAGACAGTAGCAGAGTGTAAGAGAGTGTAACAGAGTATATGAAACAGTAACAGAGTATAGGAGACAGTAACAGAGTGTAAGAGAGTGTAAGAGACAGTTACAGAGTGTAAGAGAGTGTAACAGAGTGTAAGAGACAGCAGCAGAGTGTAAGAGAGTGTAAGAGACAGTAGCAGAGTGTAATAGACAGTAACAGAGTGTAAGAGAATGTTATAGACAGTAGCAGAGTGTAAGAGACAATAGCAGAGTATAAGAGACAGTAGCAGAGTATAAGAGACAGTAGCAGAGTGTAACATAGTGTAAGAGAGTGTAAGAGACAGTAGCAGAGTGTAATAGACAGTAACAGAGTGTAAGAGAGTGTTATAGACAGTAGCAGAGTTTAAGAGACAGTAACATAGTGTAAGAGGGTGTAAGAGACAGTAGCAGAGTGTAGGAGAGTGTAAGAGAGTGTAAGAGACAGTAACAGAGTGTAAGAGACAGTAACAGAGTGTAAGAGAGTATAAGAGACAGTAACAGAGTGTAAGAGAGTGTAACAGAGTGTAAGAGACAGTAACAGAGTGTACGAGAGTGTAGTAGAGTGTAAGAGACAGTAACAGAGCGTAAGAGACAGTAGCAGAGTGTAAGAGAAAGAAGCAGAGTGAAAGAGACAGTAACAGAGTGTAAGAGACAGTAGCAGAGTGCAAGAGACAGTAACAGAGTGTAAGAGAGTGTAACAGCGTGTAAGAGAGTGTAACAGAGTGTAAGAGAGTGTAACAGAGCGTAAGAGAGTGTAAGAGACAGTAACAGAGTGTAGGAGAGTGTAAGAGACAGTAACAGAGTGTAAGACAGTAACAGCGTGTAAGAGACAGCAGCAGAGTGTAACATAGTGTAAGAGAGTGTAAGAGACAGTAGCAGAGTGTAAGAGAGTGTTATAGACAGTAGAAGAGTGTAAGAGACAATAGCAGAGTGTAAGATACAGTAGCAGAGTGTAAGAGACAGTAACAGAGTGTAAGAGACAGTAGCAGAGTGAAAGAGACAGTAGTAGAGTGTAGCAGAGTGTAGTAGAGTGTTAGAGAGTGTAAGAGACAGTAGCAGAGTGCAATACACAGTAACAGAGTGTAAGAGAGTGTTATAGACAGTAGAAGAGTGTAAGAGACAATAGCAGAGTGTAAGATACAGTAGCAGAGTGTAAGAGACAGTAACAGAGTGTAAGAGACAGTAGCAGAGTGAAAGAGACAGTAGTAGAGTGTAGCAGAGTGTAGTTGAGTGTAAGAGAGTGTAAGAGACAGTAGCAGAGTGCAATAGACAGTAACAGAGTGTAAGAGAGTGTTATAGACAGTAGAAGAGTGTAAGAGACAATAGCAGAGTGTAAGATACAGTAGCAGAGTGTAAGAGACAGTAACAGAGTGTAAGAGACAGTAACAGAGTGAAAGAGACAGTAGCAGAGTGAAAGAGACAGTAGTAGAGTGTAAGAGATAGGAGTGTAAGAGACAGTAACAGAGTGTAAGAGACAGTAACAGAGTGTAAGAGACAGCAGCAGAGTGTAAGAGAGTGTAAGAGACAGTAACAGAGTGTAAGAGAGTGTAACAGACTGTAAGAGACAGTAACAGAGTGTACGAGACAGTAACAGAGTGTAAGAGACAGTAACAGAGTGTACGAGAGTGTAGTAGAGTGTAAGAGACAGTAACAGAGCGTAAGAGACAGTAGCAGAGTGTAAGAGACAGAATCAGAGTGAAAGAGAGAGTAGCAGAGTGTACGAGACAGTAGCAGAGTGTAAGAGACAATAGCAGAGTGTAAGAGAGTGTAAGAGACAGTAACAGAGTGTAAGAGAGTGTAACAGAGTGTAAGAGAGTGTAAGAGACAATAACAGAATGTAGGAGGGTGTAAGAGACAGTAACAGAGTGTAAGAGACAGTAACAGAGTGTAAGAGACAGCAGCAGAGTGTAGGAGAGTGTAACATAGTGTAAGAGAGTGTAAGAGACAGTAGCAGAGTGTAATAGACAGTAACAGAGTGTAGGAGAGTGTAAGAGACAGTAACAGTGTAAGAGACAGCATCAGAGTGTAAGAGAGTGTAACTTAGTGTAAGAGAGTGTAAGAGACAGTAGCAGAGTGTAATAGACAGTAACAGAGTGTAAGAGAGTGTAAGAGACAGTAACAGAGTGTAAGAGAGTGTAACAGCATGTAAGAGAGTGTAACAGAGTGTAAGAGAGTGTAAGAGACAGTAACAGAGTGTAGTAGAGTGTAAGAGACAGTAACAGAGTGTAAGAGACAGTAACAGAGTGTAAGAGACAGCAGCAGAGTGTAAGAGAGTGTAACATAGTGTAAGAGAGTGAAAGAGACAGTAGCAGAGTGTAATAGACAGTAACAGAGTGTAAGAGAGTGTTATAGACAGTAGCAGAGTGTAAGAGACAATAGCAGAGTGTAAGATACAGTAGCAAAGTGTAAGAGACAGTAACAGAGTGTAAGAGACAGTAGCAGAGTGAAAGAGGCAGTAGTAGAGTGTAGTAGAGTGTACCAGAGTGTCACATGGCATATACCGTCCTCTAGGATCACATAGTCCTGAATGATCTCAGTATACTGTGAACGTCTTTGGGGATCTCTTCGCGTAGACATCGTAAACCTGTGTAAGAGACAGTAAAAGAGTATATGAGACAGTAGCGGAGTGTAAGAGAGTGTGACAGAGCATAGGAGACAGTAACAGAGTATAGGAGACGGTAACAGAGTGTAAGAGAGTGTAAGAGACAGTAACAGAGTGTAAGAGACAGTAACAGAGTGTAAGAGACAGCAGCAGAGTGTAAGAGAGTGTAACATAGTGTAAGAGAGTGAAAGAGACAGTAGCAGAGTGTAATAGACAGTAACAGAGTGTAGGAGAGTGTAACAGCGTGTAAGAGAGTGTAACAGAGTGTAAGAGAGTGTAAGAGACAGTAACAGAGTGTAGGAGAGTGTAAGAGACAGTAACAGAGTGTAAGAGACAGTAACAGAGTGTAAGGGACAGTAACAGAGTGTAAGAGACAGCAGCAGAGTGTAAGAGAGTGTAACATAGTGTAAGAGAGTGAAAGAGACAGTAGCAGAGTGTAATAGACAGTAACAGAGTGTAGGAGAGTGTCAGAGACAGTAACAGAGTGTAAGAGTCAGCAGCAGAGTGTAAGAGAGTGTAACATAGTGTAAGAGAGTGTAAGAGACAGTAGCAGAGTGTAATAGACAGTAACAGAGTGTAAGAGAGTGTTATAGACAGTAGCAGAGTGTAAGAGACAATAGCAGAGTGTAAGATACAGTAGCAGAGTGTAAGAGACAGTAGCAGAGTGTAAGAGACAGTAACAGAGTGTAAAAGACAGTAGCAGAGTGAAAGAGACAGTAGTAGAGTGTAGTAGAGTGTAAGAGAGTGTCACATGGCATATACCGTCCTCTAGGATCACATAGTCCTGAATGATCTCAGTATACTGTGAACATCTTTGGGGATCTCTTCGCGTAGACCTCGTAAACCTGTGTAAGAGACAGTAAAAGAGTATATGAGACAGTAGTGGAGTGTAAGAAAGTGTAACAGAGTATAGGAGACAGTAACAGAGTGTAAGAGAGTGTAAGAGACAGTTACAGAGTGTAAGAGAGTGTAAGAGAGTGTAACAGAGTGTAAGAGACAGTAACAGAGTGTAAGAGACAGCAGCAGAGTGTAAGAGAGTGTAAGAGACAGTAACAGAGTGTAATAGACAGTAACAGAGTGTAAGAGAGTGTTATAGACAGTAGCAGAGTGTTATAGACAATAGCAGAGTGTAAGAGACAGCAGCAGAGTGTAATAGACAGCAGCAGAGTGTAAGAGAGTGTAAGAGACAGTAGCAGAGTGTAATAGACAGTAACAGAGTGTAAGAGAGTGTTATAGACAGTAGCAGAGTGTAAGAGACAATAGCAGAGTGTAAGATACAGTAGCAGAGGGTAAGAGACAGTAACAGAGTGTAAGAGACAGTAACAGAGTGTAAGAGAGTGTCACATGGCATATACCGTCCTCTAGGATCACATAGTCCCGAATGATCTCAGTATACTGTGAACGTCTTTGGGGATCTCTTCGCGTAGACAACGTAAACCTGTGTAAGAGACAGTAGCAGAGAGTAAGAGACGGTAACAGAGTATATGAGACAGTAGCAGAGTGTAAGAGATTGTAACAGAGTGTAAGAGACAGTAGCAGAGTGAAAGAGACAGTAGCAGAGTGTAAGAGACAGTAGCAGAGTGTAAGAGACAGTAACAGAGTGTAAGAGGGTGTAAGAGACAGTAGCAGAGTGTAGGAGAGTGTAAGAGAGTGTAAGAGAGTGTAAGAGAGTGTAGGAGAGTGTAAGAGACAGTAACAGAGTGTAAGAGACAGTAACATAGTGTAAGAGACATCAGCAGAGTGTAAGAGAGTGTAACAGAGTGTAAGAGACAGTAACAGAGTGCACGAGACAGTAACAGAGTGTAAGAAACAGTAACAGAGTGTAAGAGAGTGTAACAGAGTGTAAGAGACAGTAACAGAGTGTAGGAGACAGTAACAGAGTGTAAGAGACAGTAACAGAGTGTACGAGAGTGTAGTAGAGTGTAAGAGACAGTAACAGAGCGTAAGAGACAGTAGCAGAGTGTAAGAGACAGAAGCAGAGTGAAAGAGAGAGTAGCAGAGTGTAAGAGACAGTAGCAGAGTGTAAGAGACAGTAGCAGAGTGTAAGAGAGTGTAAGAGACAGTAACAGAGTGAAAGAGAGTGTAACAGCGTGTACAAGAGTGTAACAGAGTGTAAGAGAGTGTAAGAGACAGTACCAGAGTGTAAGAGGGTGTAAGAGACAGTAGCAGAGTGTAGGAGAGTGTAAGAGAGTGTAAGAGAGTGTAAGAGACAGTAACAGAGTGTAAGAGACAGTAACAAAGTGTAAGAGACAGCAGCAGAGTGTAAGAGAGTGTAACAGAGTGTAAGAGACAGTAACAGAGTGTAAGAGACAGTAACAGAGTGTAAGAGACAGTAACAGAGTGTACGAGACAGTAACAGAGTGTAAGACACAGTAACCGAGTGTAAGAGAGTGTAACAGAGTGTAAGAGACAGTAACAGAGTGTACGAGACAGTAACAGAGTGTAAGAGACAGTAACAGAGTGTATGAGAGTGTAGTAGAGTGTAAGAGACAGTAACAGAGCGTAAGAGACAGTAGCAGAGTGTCAGAGACAGAAGCAGAGTGAAAGAGAGAGTAGCAGAGTGTAAGAGACAGTAGCAGAGTGTAAAAGACAGTAGCAGAGTGTAAGAGAGTGTAAGAGACAGTAACAGAGTGTAAGAGAGTGTAACATCATGTAAGAGAGTGTAACAGAGTGTAGGAGAGTGTAAGAGAAAGTAACAGAGTGTAAGAGACAGTAACAGAGTGTAAGAGACAGCAGCAGAGTGTAAGAGAGTGTAACATAGTGTAAGAGAGTGTAAGAGACAGTAGCAGAGTGTAATAGACAGTAACAGAGTGTAAGAGAGTGTTATAGACAGTAGCAGAGTGTAAGAGACAATAGCAGAGTGTAAGAGACAGTCGCAGAGTGTAAGAGATAGTAACAGAGTGTAAGAGACAGTAACAGAGTGTAAGAGACAGTAACAGAGTGTAAGACAGTAGCAGAGTGTAAGAGACAGTAGCAGAGTGTAAGAGAGAGTAGCAGAGTGTAAGAGACAGTAACAGCGTGTAAGAGAGTGTAACAGCATGTAAGAGAGTGTAACAGAGTGTAAGAGAGTGTAAGAGACAGTAACAGAGTGTAGGAGAGTGTAATAGACAGTAACAGAGTGTAAGAGAGTGTTATAGACAGTAGCAGAGTGTAAGAGACAATAGCAGAGTGTAAGAGACAATAGCAGAGTGTAATAGACTGTAGCAGAGTGTAACAGAGTGTAAGAGACAGTAGCAGAGTGTAATAGACAGTAACAGAGTGTAAGAGAGTGTTATAGACAGTAGCAGAGTGTAAGAGACAATAGCAGAGTGTAAGATACAGTAGCAGAGTGTAAGAGACAGTAACAGAGTGTAAGAGACAGTAACAGAGTGTAAGAGACAGTAACAGAGTGTAAGAGACAGTAGCAGAGTGAAAGAGACAGTAGTAGAGTGTAGTAGAGTGTAAGAGAGTGTCACATGGCATATACCGTCCTCTAGGATCACATAGTCCCGAATGATCTCAGTATACTGTGAACGTCTTTGGGGATCTCTTCGCGTAGAAATTGTAAACCTGTGTAAGAGACAGTAGCAGAGAGTAAGAGACAGTAACAGAGTGTATGAGAGTGTAGTAGAGTGTAAGAGACAGTAACAGAGCGTAAGAGACAGTAGCAGAGTGTCAGAGACAGAAGCAGAGTGAAAGAGAGAGTAGCAGAGTGTAAGAGACAGTAGCAGAGTGTAAAAGACAGTAGCAGAGTGTAAGAGAGTGTAAGAGACAGTAACAGAGTGTAAGAGAGTGTAACATCATGTAAGAGAGTGTAACAGAGTGTAGGAGAGTGTAAGAGAAAGTAACAGAGTGTAAGAGACAGTAACAGAGTGTAAGAGACAGCAGCAGAGTGTAAGAGAGTGTAACATAGTGTAAGAGAGTGTAAGAGACAGTAGCAGAGTGTAATAGACAGTAACAGAGTGTAAGAGAGTGTTATAGACAGTAGCAGAGTGTAAGAGACAATAGCAGAGTGTAAGAGACAGTCGCAGAGTGTAAGAGATAGTAACAGAGTGTAAGAGACAGTAACAGAGTGTAAGAGACAGTAACAGAGTGTAAGACAGTAGCAGAGTGTAAGAGACAGTAGCAGAGTGTAAGAGAGAGTAGCAGAGTGTAAGAGACAGTAACAGCGTGTAAGAGAGTGTAACAGCATGTAAGAGAGTGTAACAGAGTGTAAGAGAGTGTAAGAGACAGTAACAGAGTGTAGGAGAGTGTAATAGACAGTAACAGAGTGTAAGAGAGTGTTATAGACAGTAGCAGAGTGTAAGAGACAATAGCAGAGTGTAAGAGACAATAGCAGAGTGTAATAGACTGTAGCAGAGTGTAACAGAGTGTAAGAGACAGTAGCAGAGTGTAATAGACAGTAACAGAGTGTAAGAGAGTGTTATAGACAGTAGCAGAGTGTAAGAGACAATAGCAGAGTGTAAGATACAGTAGCAGAGTGTAAGAGACAGTAACAGAGTGTAAGAGACAGTAACAGAGTGTAAGAGACAGTAACAGAGTGTAAGAGACAGTAGCAGAGTGAAAGAGACAGTAGTAGAGTGTAGTAGAGTGTAAGAGAGTGTCACATGGCATATACCGTCCTCTAGGATCACATAGTCCCGAATGATCTCAGTATACTGTGAACGTCTTTGGGGATCTCTTCGCGTAGAAATTGTAAACCTGTGTAAGAGACAGTAGCAGAGAGTAAGAGACAGTAACAGAGTATATGAGACAGTAGCAGAGTGTAAGAGAGTGTAACAGAGTATAGGAGACAGTAACAGAGAATAGTAGACAGTAACAGAGTGTAAGAGAGTGTAAGAGACAGTTACAGAGTGTAAGAGAGTGTAACAGAGTGTAAGAGACAGTAAAGGAGTGTAAGAGACAGCAGCAGAGTGTAAGAGAGTGTAAGAGACAGTAGCAGAGTGTAATAGACAGTAACAGAGTGTAAGAGACAGTAGCAGAGTGAAAGAAACAGTAGTAGAGTGTAGTAGAGTATAGTAGAGTGTAAGAGAGTGTCACATGGCATATACCGTCCTCTAGGATCACATAGTCCTGAATGATCTCAGTATACTGTGAACGTCTTTGGGGATCTCTTCGCGTAGACATCGTAAACCTGTGTAAGAGACAGTAGCAGAGAGTAAGAGACGGTAACAGAGTATGTGAGACAGTAGCAGAGTGTAAGAGAGTGTAACAGAGTATAGGAGACAGTAACAGAGTATAGGAGACAGTAACAGAGTGTAAGAGAGTGTAAGAGGGTGTAAGAGACAGTAGCAGAGTGTAGGAGAGTGTAAGAGAGTGTAAGAGACAGTAACAGAGTGTAAGAGACAGTAACAGAGTATATGAGACAGCAGCAGAGTTTAAGAGTGTAACAGAGTATACGAGAGTGTAGTAGAGTGTAAGAGACAGTAACAGAGCGTAAGAGACAGTAGCAGTGTGTAAGAGACAGAAGCAAAGTGAAAGAGAGAGTAGCAGAGTGTAAGAGACAGTAGCAGAGTGTAAGAGACAGTAGCAGAGTGTAAGAGTGTAAGAGACAGTAACAGAGTGTAAGAGAGTGTAACAGCGTGTAAGAGAGTGTAACAGAGTGTAAGAGACAGTAAGAGAGTGTAACAGAGTGTAAGAGACAGTAACAGAGTGTAGGAGAGTGTAAGAGACAGTAACGGAGTGTAAGAGACAGTAACAGAGTGTAAGAGACAGCAGCAGAGTGTTAGAGAGTGTAACATAGTGTAAGAGAGTGTAAGAGACAGTAGCAGAGTGTAATAGACAGTAACAGAGTGTAATAGAGTGTAAGAGACAGTAGCAGAGTGTAAGAGACAGTAGCAGAGTG
The DNA here is from genome assembly GCA_023333645.1 of Sceloporus occidentalis. Classification (NCBI taxonomy): domain Eukaryota; kingdom Metazoa; phylum Chordata; class Lepidosauria; order Squamata; family Phrynosomatidae; genus Sceloporus; species Sceloporus occidentalis. The sequence goes on along the minus strand of JALMGF010000304.1, from coordinate 576,806 downwards.
TAATAGACTGTAGCAGAGTGTAACAGAGTGTAAGAGAGTGTAAGAGACAATAGCAGAGTGTAATAGACAGTAACAGAGTGTAAGAGAGTGTTATAGACAGTAGCAGAGTGCAAGAGACAATAGCAGAGTGTAAGAGACAGTAGCAGAGTGTAATAGACTGTAACAGAGTGTAACAGAGTGTAAGAGAGTGTAAGAGACAGTAGCGGAGTGTAATAGACAGTAACAGAGTGTAAGAGAGTGTTATAGACAGTAGCAGAGTGTTATAGACAATAGCAGAGTGTAAGAGACAGTAGCAAAGTGTAATAGACAGCAGCAGAGTGTAAGAGAGTGTAAGAGACAGTAGCAGAGTGTAATAGACAGTAACAGAGTGTAAGAGAATGTTATAGACAGTATCAGAGTGTAAGAGACAATAGCAGAGTGTAAGAGACAGTAGCAGAGTGTAATAGACTGTAGCAGAGTGTAACATAGTGTAAGAGAGTGTAAGAGACAGTAGCAGAGTGTAATAGACAGTAACAGAGTGTAAGAGAGTGTTATAGACAGTAGCAGAGTGTAAGAGAGTGTAAGAGACAGTTACAGAGTGTAAGAGAGTGTAACAGAGTGTAAGAGAGTGTAAGAGACAGTAACATAGTGTAGGAGAGTGTAAGAGACAGTAACAGAGTGTAAGAGACAGTAACAGAGTGTAAGAGGGTGTAAGAGACAGTAGCAGAGTGTAGGAGAGTGTAAGAGAGTGTAAGAGACAGTAAGAGTGTAAGAGACAGCAGCAGAGTGTAAGAGAGTGTAACAGAGTGTAAGAGACAGTAACAGAGTGTAAGAGACAGTAACAGAGCGTAAGAGACAGTAGCAGAGTGTAAGAGACAGAAGCAGAGTGAAAGAGAGAGTAGCAGAGTGTAAGAGACAGTAGCAGAGTGTAAGAGACAGTAGCAGAGTGTAAGAGAGTGTAAGAGACAGTAACAGAGTGTAAGAGAGTGTAACAGCATGTAAGAGAGTGTAACAGAGTGTAAGAGAGTGTAAGAGACAGTAACAGAGTGTAGTAGAGTGTAAGAGACAGTAACAGAGTGTAAGAGACAGTAACAGAGTGTAAGAGACAGCAGCAGAGTGTAAGAGAGTGAAAGAGACAGTAGCAGAGTGTAATAGACAGTAACAGAGTGTAAGAGAGTGTTATAGACAGTAGCAGAGTGTAAGAGACAATAGCAGAGTGTAAGATACAGTAGCAAAGTGTAAGAGACAGTAACAGAGTGTAAGAGACAGTAGCAGAGTGAAAGAGGCAGTAGTAGAGTGTAGTAGAGTGTACCAGAGTGTCACATGGCATATACCGTCCTCTAGGATCACATAGTCCTGAATGATCTCAGTATACTGTGAACGTCTTTGGGGATCTCTTCGCGTAGACATCGTAAACCTGTGGAAGAGACAGTAAAAGAGTATATGAGACAGTAGCGGAGTGTAAGAGAGTGTGACAGAGCATAGGAGACAGTAACAGAGTATAGGAGACGGTAACAGAGTGTAAGAGAGTGTAAGAGACAGTAACAGAGTGTAAGAGACAGTAACAGAGTGTAAGAGACAGCAGCAGAGTGTAAGAGAGTGTAACATAGTGTAAGAGAGTGAAAGAGACAGTAGCAGAGTGTAATAGACAGTAACAGAGTGTAGGAGAGTGTAACAGCGTGTAAGAGAGTGTAACAGAGTGTAAGAGAGTGTAAGAGACAGTAACAGAGTGTAGGAGAGTGTAAGAGACAGTAACAGAGTGTAAGAGACAGTAACAGAGTGTAAGGGACAGTAACAGAGTGTAAGAGACAGCAGCAGAGTGTAAGAGAGTGTAACATAGTGTAAGAGAGTGAAAGAGACAGTAGCAGAGTGTAATAGACAGTAACAGAGTGTAGGAGAGTGTCAGAGACAGTAACAGAGTGTAAGAGTCAGCAGCAGAGTGTAAGAGAGTGTAACATAGTGTAAGAGAGTGTAAGAGACAGTAGCAGAGTGTAATAGACAGTAACAGAGTGTAAGAGAGTGTTATAGACAGTAGCAGAGTGTAAGAGACAATAGCAGAGTGTAAGATACAGTAGCAGAGTGTAAGAGACAGTAACAGAGTGTAAAAGACAGTAACAGAGTGTAAGAGACAGTAGCAGAGTGAAAGAGACAGTAGTAGAGTGTAGTAGAGTGTAAGAGAGTGTCACATGGCATATACCGTCCTCTAGGATCACATAGTCCTGAATGATCTCAGTATACTGTGAACGTCTTTGGGGATCTCTTCGCGTAGACCTCGTAAACCTGTGTAAGAGACAGTAAAAGAGTATATGAGACAGTAGTGGAGTGTAAGAAAGTGTAACAGAGTATAGGAGACAGTAACAGAGTGTAAGAGAGTGTAAGAGACAGTTACAGAGTGTAAGAGAGTGTAAGAGAGTGTAACAGAGTGTAAGAGACAGTAACAGAGTGTAAGAGACAGCAGCAGAGTGTAAGAGAGTGTAAGAGACAGTAGCAGAGTGTAATAGACAGTAACAGAGTGTAAGAGAGTGTTATAGACAGTAGCAGAGTGTTATAGACAATAGCAGAGTGTAAGAGACAGTAGCAGAGTGTAATAGACAGCAGCAGAGTGTAAGAGAGTGTAAGAGACAGTAGCAGAGTGTAATAGACAGTAACAGAGTGTAAGAGAGTGTTATAGACAGTAGCAGAGTGTAAGAGACAATAGCAGAGTGTAAGAGACAGTAGCAGAGTGTAATAGACTGTAGCAGAGTGTAACAGAGTGTAAGAGAGTGTAAGAGACAGTAGCAGAGTGTAATAGACAGTAACAGAGTGTAAGAGAGTGTTATAGACAGTAGCAGAGTTTAAGAGACAGTAACAGAGTGTAAGAGACAGTAACAGAGTGTAAGAGGGTGTAAGAGACAGTAGCAGAGTGTAGGAGAGTGTAAGAGAGTGTAAGAGACAGTAACAAAGTGTAAGAGACAGTAACAGAGTGTAAGAGACAGCAGCAGAGTGTAAGAGAGTGTAACAGAGTGTAAGAGACAGTAACAGAGCATAAGAGACAGTAGCAGAGTGTAAGAGACAGAAGCAGAGTGAAAGAGAGAGTAGCAGAGTGTAAGAGACAGTAGCAGAGAGTAAGAGACAGTAGCAGAGTGTAAGAGAGTGTAATAGACAGTAACAGAGTGTAAGAGAGTGTAACAGCATGTAAGAGAGTGTAACAGAGTGTAAGAGAGTGTAAGAGACAGTAACAGAGTGTAAGAGACAGTAACAGAGTGTAAGAGACAGCAGCAGAGTGTAAGAGTGTGTAACATAGTGTAAGAGAGTGAAAGAGATAGTAGCAGAGTGTAATAGACAGTAACAGAGTGTAATAGAGTGTAAGAGACAGTAGCAGAGTGTAAGAGACAATAGCAGAGTGTAAGAGACAGTAGCAGAGTGTAATAGACTGTAGCAGAGTGTAAGAGAGTGTAAGAGACAATAGCAGAGTGTAATAGACAGTAACAGAGTGTAAGAGAGTGTTATAGACAGTAGCAGAGTGCAAGAGACAATAGCAGAGTGTAAGAGACAGTAGCAGAGTGTAATATACAGTAACAGAGTGTAAGAGACAGTAACAGAGTGTAAGAGACAGCAGCAGAGTGTAAGAGTGTAAGAGACAGTAACAGAGTGTAAGAGAGTGTAACAGAGTGTAAGAGACAGTAACAGAGTGTACGAGACAGTAACAGAGTGTACGAGACAGTAACAGAGTGTACGAGACAGTAACAGAGTGTACGAGACAGTAACAGAGTGTAAGAGACAGTAACAGAGTATACGAGAGTGTAGTAGAGTGTAAGAGACAGTAACACAGCGTAAGAGACAGTAGCAGTGTGTAAGAGACAGAAGCAAAGTGAAAGAGAGAGTAGCAGAGTGTAAGAGACAGTAGCAGAGTGTAAGAGACAGTAGCAGAGTGTAAGAGTGTAAGAGACAGTAACAGAGTGTAAGAGAGTGTAACAGCGTGTAAGAGAGTGTAACAGAGTGTAAGAGACAGTAAGAGAGTGTAACAGAGTGTAAGAGACAGTAACAGAGTGTAGGAGAGTGTAAGAGACAGTAACGGAGTGTAAGAGACAGTAACAGAGTGTAAGAGACAGCAGCAGAGTGTTAGAGAGTGTACCATAGTGTAAGAGAGTGTAAGAGACAGTAGCAGAGTGTAATAGACAGTAACAGAGTGTAATAGAGTGTAAGAGACAGTAGCAGAGTGTAAGAGACAGTAGCAGAGTGTAATAGACTGTAGCAGAGTGTAACAGAGTGTAAGAGAGTGTAAGAGACAATAGCAGAGTGTAATAGACAGTAACAGAGTGTAAGAGAGTGTTATAGACAGTAGCAGAGTGCAAGAGACAATAGCAGAGTGTAAGAGACAGTAGCAGAGTGTAATAGACTGTAACAGAGTGTAACAGAGTGTAAGAGAGTGTAACAGAGTGTAAGAGAGTGTAAGAGACAGTAGCGGAGTGTAATAGACAGTAACAGAGTGTAAGAGAGTGTTATAGACAGTAGCAGAGTGTTATAGACAATAGCAGAGTGTAAGAGACAGTAGCAGAGTGTAATTGACAGCAGCAGAGTGTAAGAGAGTGTAAGAGACAGTAGCAGAGTGTAATAGACAGTAACAGAGTGTAAGAGAGTGTTATAGACAGTAACAGAGTGTAAGAGACAATAGCAGAGTGTAAGATACAGTAGCAAAGTGTAAGAGACAGTAACAGAGTGTAAGAGACAGTAGCAGAGTGAAAGAGGCAGTAGTAGAGTGTAGTAGAGTGTACCAGAGTGTCACATGGCATATACCGTCCTCTAGGATCACATAGTCCTGAATGATCTCAGTATACTGTGAACGTCTTTGGGGATCTCTTCGCGTAGACATCGTAAACCTGTGTAAGAGACAGTAGCAGAGAGTAAGAGACGGTAACAGAGTATGTGAGACAGTAGCAGAGTGTAAGAGAGTGTAACAGAGTATAGGAGACAGTAACAGAGTATAGGAGACAGTAACAGAGTGTAAGAGAGTGTAAGAGGGTGTAAGAGACAGTAGCAGAGTGTAGGAGAGTGTAAGAGAGTGTAAGAGACAGTAACAGAGTGTAAGAGACAGTAACAGAGTATATGAGACAGCAGCAGAGTTTAAGAGTGTAACAGAGTATACGAGAGTGTAGTAGAGTGTAAGAGACAGTAACAGAGCGTAAGAGACAGTAGCAGTGTGTAAGAGACAGAAGCAAAGTGAAAGAGAGAGTAGCAGAGTGTAAGAGACAGTAGCAGAGTGTAAGAGACAGTAGCAGAGTGTAAGAGTGTAAGAGACAGTAACAGAGTGTAAGAGAGTGTAACAGCGTGTAAGAGAGTGTAACAGAGTGTAAGAGACAGTAAGAGAGTGTAACAGAGTGTAAGAGACAGTAACAGAGTGTAGGAGAGTGTAAGAGACAGTAACGGAGTGTAAGAGACAGTAACAGAGTGTAAGAGACAGCAGCAGAGTGTTAGAGAGTGTAACATAGTGTAAGAGAGTGTAAGAGACAGTAGCAGAGTGTAATAGACAGTAACAGAGTGTAATAGAGTGTAAGAGACAGTAGCAGAGTGTAAGAGACAGTAGCAGAGTGTAATAGACTGTAGCAGAGTGTAACAGAGTGTAAGAGAGTGTAAGAGACAATAGCAGAGTGTAATAGACAGTAACAGAGTGTAAGAGAGTGTTATAGACAGTAGCAGAGTGCAAGAGACAATAGCAGAGTGTAAGAGACAGTAGCAGAGTGTAATAGACTGTAACAGAGTGTAACAGAGTGTAAGAGAGTGTAAGAGACAGTAGCGGAGTGTAATAGACAGTAACAGAGTGTAAGAGAGTGTTATAGACAGTAGCAGAGTGTTATAGACAATAGCAGAGTGTAAGAGACAGTAGCAAAGTGTAATAGACAGCAGCAGAGTGTAAGAGAGTGTAAGAGACAGTAGCAGAGTGTAATAGACAGTAACAGAGTGTAAGAGAATGTTATAGACAGTATCAGAGTGTAAGAGACAATAGCAGAGTGTAAGAGACAGTAGCAGAGTGTAATAGACTGTAGCAGAGTGTAACATAGTGTAAGAGAGTGTAAGAGACAGTAGCAGAGTGTAATAGACAGTAACAGAGTGTAAGAGAGTGTTATAGACAGTAGCAGAGTGTAAGAGAGTGTAAGAGACAGTTACAGAGTGTAAGAGAGTGTAACAGAGTGTAAGAGAGTGTAAGAGACAGTAACATAGTGTAGGAGAGTGTAAGAGACAGTAACAGAGTGTAAGAGACAGTAACAGAGTGTAAGAGGGTGTAAGAGACAGTAGCAGAGTGTAGGAGAGTGTAAGAGAGTGTAAGAGACAGTAAGAGTGTAAGAGACAGCAGCAGAGTGTAAGAGAGTGTAACAGAGTGTAAGAGACAGTAACAGAGTGTAAGAGACAGTAACAGAGCGTAAGAGACAGTAGCAGAGTGTAAGAGACAGAAGCAGAGTGAAAGAGAGAGTAGCAGAGTGTAAGAGACAGTAGCAGAGTGTAAGAGACAGTAGCAGAGTGTAAGAGAGTGTAAGAGACAGTAACAGAGTGTAAGAGAGTGTAACAGCATGTAAGAGAGTGTAACAGAGTGTAAGAGAGTGTAAGAGACAGTAACAGAGTGTAGTAGAGTGTAAGAGACAGTAACAGAGTGTAAGAGACAGTAACAGAGTGTAAGAGACAGCAGCAGAGTGTAAGAGAGTGAAAGAGACAGTAGCAGAGTGTAATAGACAGTAACAGAGTGTAAGAGAGTGTTATAGACAGTAGCAGAGTGTAAGAGACAATAGCAGAGTGTAAGATACAGTAGCAAAGTGTAAGAGACAGTAACAGAGTGTAAGAGACAGTAGCAGAGTGAAAGAGGCAGTAGTAGAGTGTAGTAGAGTGTACCAGAGTGTCACATGGCATATACCGTCCTCTAGGATCACATAGTCCTGAATGATCTCAGTATACTGTGAACGTCTTTGGGGATCTCTTCGCGTAGACATCGTAAACCTGTGGAAGAGACAGTAAAAGAGTATATGAGACAGTAGCGGAGTGTAAGAGAGTGTGACAGAGCATAGGAGACAGTAACAGAGTATAGGAGACGGTAACAGAGTGTAAGAGAGTGTAAGAGACAGTAACAGAGTGTAAGAGACAGTAACAGAGTGTAAGAGACAGCAGCAGAGTGTAAGAGAGTGTAACATAGTGTAAGAGAGTGAAAGAGACAGTAGCAGAGTGTAATAGACAGTAACAGAGTGTAGGAGAGTGTAACAGCGTGTAAGAGAGTGTAACAGAGTGTAAGAGAGTGTAAGAGACAGTAACAGAGTGTAGGAGAGTGTAAGAGACAGTAACAGAGTGTAAGAGACAGTAACAGAGTGTAAGGGACAGTAACAGAGTGTAAGAGACAGCAGCAGAGTGTAAGAGAGTGTAACATAGTGTAAGAGAGTGAAAGAGACAGTAGCAGAGTGTAATAGACAGTAACAGAGTGTAGGAGAGTGTCAGAGACAGTAACAGAGTGTAAGAGTCAGCAGCAGAGTGTAAGAGAGTGTAACATAGTGTAAGAGAGTGTAAGAGACAGTAGCAGAGTGTAATAGACAGTAACAGAGTGTAAGAGAGTGTTATAGACAGTAGCAGAGTGTAAGAGACAATAGCAGAGTGTAAGATACAGTAGCAGAGTGTAAGAGACAGTAACAGAGTGTAAAAGACAGTAACAGAGTGTAAGAGACAGTAGCAGAGTGAAAGAGACAGTAGTAGAGTGTAGTAGAGTGTAAGAGAGTGTCACATGGCATATACCGTCCTCTAGGATCACATAGTCCTGAATGATCTCAGTATACTGTGAACGTCTTTGGGGATCTCTTCGCGTAGACCTCGTAAACCTGTGTAAGAGACAGTAAAAGAGTATATGAGACAGTAGTGGAGTGTAAGAAAGTGTAACAGAGTATAGGAGACAGTAACAGAGTGTAAGAGAGTGTAAGAGACAGTTACAGAGTGTAAGAGAGTGTAAGAGAGTGTAACAGAGTGTAAGAGACAGTAACAGAGTGTAAGAGACAGCAGCAGAGTGTAAGAGAGTGTAAGAGACAGTAGCAGAGTGTAATAGACAGTAACAGAGTGTAAGAGAGTGTTATAGACAGTAGCAGAGTGTTATAGACAATAGCAGAGTGTAAGAGACAGTAGCAGAGTGTAATAGACAGCAGCAGAGTGTAAGAGAGTGTAAGAGACAGTAGCAGAGTGTAATAGACAGTAACAGAGTGTAAGAGAGTGTTATAGACAGTAGCAGAGTGTAAGAGACAATAGCAGAGTGTAAGAGACAGTAGCAGAGTGTAATAGACTGTAGCAGAGTGTAACAGAGTGTAAGAGAGTGTAAGAGACAGTAGCAGAGTGTAATAGACAGTAACAGAGTGTAAGAGAGTGTTATAGACAGTAGCAGAGTTTAAGAGACAGTAACAGAGTGTAAGAGACAGTAACAGAGTGTAAGAGGGTGTAAGAGACAGTAGCAGAGTGTAGGAGAGTGTAAGAGAGTGTAAGAGACAGTAACAAAGTGTAAGAGACAGTAACAGAGTGTAAGAGACAGCAGCAGAGTGTAAGAGAGTGTAACAGAGTGTAAGAGACAGTAACAGAGCATAAGAGACAGTAGCAGAGTGTAAGAGACAGAAGCAGAGTGAAAGAGAGAGTAGCAGAGTGTAAGAGACAGTAGCAGAGAGTAAGAGACAGTAGCAGAGTGTAAGAGAGTGTAATAGACAGTAACAGAGTGTAAGAGAGTGTAACAGCATGTAAGAGAGTGTAACAGAGTGTAAGAGAGTGTAAGAGACAGTAACAGAGTGTAAGAGACAGTAACAGAGTGTAAGAGACAGCAGCAGAGTGTAAGAGTGTGTAACATAGTGTAAGAGAGTGAAAGAGATAGTAGCAGAGTGTAATAGACAGTAACAGAGTGTAATAGAGTGTAAGAGACAGTAGCAGAGTGTAAGAGACAATAGCAGAGTGTAAGAGACAGTAGCAGAGTGTAATAGACTGTAGCAGAGTGTAAGAGAGTGTAAGAGACAATAGCAGAGTGTAATAGACAGTAACAGAGTGTAAGAGAGTGTTATAGACAGTAGCAGAGTGCAAGAGACAATAGCAGAGTGTAAGAGACAGTAGCAGAGTGTAATATACAGTAACAGAGTGTAAGAGACAGTAACAGAGTGTAAGAGACAGCAGCAGAGTGTAAGAGTGTAAGAGACAGTAACAGAGTGTAAGAGAGTGTAACAGAGTGTAAGAGACAGTAACAGAGTGTACGAGACAGTAACAGAGTGTACGAGACAGTAACAGAGTGTACGAGACAGTAACAGAGTGTACGAGACAGTAACAGAGTGTAAGAGACAGTAACAGAGTATACGAGAGTGTAGTAGAGTGTAAGAGACAGTAACACAGCGTAAGAGACAGTAGCAGTGTGTAAGAGACAGAAGCAAAGTGAAAGAGAGAGTAGCAGAGTGTAAGAGACAGTAGCAGAGTGTAAGAGACAGTAGCAGAGTGTAAGAGTGTAAGAGACAGTAACAGAGTGTAAGAGAGTGTAACAGCGTGTAAGAGAGTGTAACAGAGTGTAAGAGACAGTAAGAGAGTGTAACAGAGTGTAAGAGACAGTAACAGAGTGTAGGAGAGTGTAAGAGACAGTAACGGAGTGTAAGAGACAGTAACAGAGTGTAAGAGACAGCAGCAGAGTGTTAGAGAGTGTACCATAGTGTAAGAGAGTGTAAGAGACAGTAGCAGAGTGTAATAGACAGTAACAGAGTGTAATAGAGTGTAAGAGACAGTAGCAGAGTGTAAGAGACAGTAGCAGAGTGTAATAGACTGTAGCAGAGTGTAACAGAGTGTAAGAGAGTGTAAGAGACAATAGCAGAGTGTAATAGACAGTAACAGAGTGTAAGAGAGTGTTATAGACAGTAGCAGAGTGCAAGAGACAATAGCAGAGTGTAAGAGACAGTAGCAGAGTGTAATAGACTGTAACAGAGTGTAACAGAGTGTAAGAGAGTGTAACAGAGTGTAAGAGAGTGTAAGAGACAGTAGCGGAGTGTAATAGACAGTAACAGAGTGTAAGAGAGTGTTATAGACAGTAGCAGAGTGTTATAGACAATAGCAGAGTGTAAGAGACAGTAGCAGAGTGTAATTGACAGCAGCAGAGTGTAAGAGAGTGTAAGAGACAGTAGCAGAGTGTAATAGACAGTAACAGAGTGTAAGAGAGTGTTATAGACAGTAACAGAGTGTAAGAGACAATAGCAGAGTGTAAGATACAGTAGCAAAGTGTAAGAGACAGTAACAGAGTGTAAGAGACAGTAGCAGAGTGAAAGAGGCAGTAGTAGAGTGTAGTAGAGTGTACCAGAGTGTCACATGGCATATACCGTCCTCTAGGATCACATAGTCCTGAATGATCTCAGTATACTGTGAACGTCTTTGGGGATCTCTTCGCGTAGACATCGTAAACCTGTGTAAGAGACAGTAAAAGAGTATATGAGACAGTAGCGGAGTGTAAGAGAGTGTGACAGAGCATAGGAGACAGTAACAGAGTATAGGAGACGGTAACAGAGTGTAAGAGAGTGTAAGAGACAGTAACAGAGTGTAAGAGACAGTAACAGAGTGTAAGAGACAGCAGCAGAGTGTAAGAGAGTGTAACATAGTGTAAGAGAGTGAAAGAGACAGTAGCAGAGTGTAATAGACAGTAACAGAGTGTAGGAGAGTGTAACAGCGTGTAAGAGAGTGTAACAGAGTGTAAGAGAGTGTAAGAGACAGTAACAGAGTGTAAGAGACAGTAACAGAGTGTAAGAGACAGTAACAGAGTGTAAGAGACAGCAGCAGAGTGTAAGAGAGTGTAACATAGTGTAAGAGAGTGAAAGAGACAGTAGCAGAGTGTAATAGAAAGTAACAGAGTGTAGGAGAGTGTCAGAGACAGTAACAGAGTGTAAGAGTCAGCAGCAGAGTGTAAGAGAGTGTAACATAGTGTAAGAGAGTGTAAGAGACAGTAGCAGAGTGTAATAGACAGTAACAGAGTGTAAGAGAGTGTTATAGACAGTAGCAGAGTGTAAGAGACAATAGCAGAGTGTAAGATACAGTAGCAGAGTGTAAGAGACAGTAACAGAGTGTAAAAGACAGTAACAGAGTGTAAGAGACAGTAGCAGAGTGAAAGAGACAGTAGTAGAGTGTAGTAGAGTGTAAGAGAGTGTCACATGGCATATACCGTCCTCTAGGATCACATAGTCCTGAATGATCTCAGTATACTGTGAACGTCTTTGGGGATCTCTTCGCGTAGACCTCGTAAACCTGTGTAAGAGACAGTAAAAGAGTATATGAGACAGTAGTGGAGTGTAAGAAAGTGTAACAGAGTATAGGAGACAGTAACAGAGTGTAAGAGAGTGTAAGAGACAGTTACAGAGTGTAAGAGAGTGTAAGAGAGTGTAACAGAGTGTAAGAGACAGTAACAGAGTGTAAGAGACAGCAGCAGAGTGTAAGAGAGTGTAAGAGACAGTAGCAGAGTGTAATAGACAGTAACAGAGTGTAAGAGAGTGTTATAGACAGTAGCAGAGTGTTATAGACAATAGCAGAGTGTAAGAGACAGTAGCAGAGTGTAATAGACAGCAGCAGAGTGTAAGAGAGTGTAAGAGACAGTAGCAGAGTGTAATAGACAGTAACAGAGTGTAAGAGAGTGTTATAGACAGTAGCAGAGTGTAAGAGACAATAGCAGAGTGTAAGAGACAGTAGCAGAGTGTAACATAGTGTAAGAGAGTGTAAGAGACAGTAGCAGAGTGTAATAGACAGTAACAGAGTGTAAGAGAGTGTTATAGACAGTAGCAGAGTGTAAGAGAGTGTAAGAGACAGTTACAGAGTGTAAGAGAGTGTAACAGAGTGTAAGAGAGTGTAAGAGACAGTAACATAGTGTAGGAGAGTGTAAGAGACAGTAACAGAGTGTAAGAGACAGTAACAGAGTGTAAGAGGGTGTAAGAGACAGTAGCAGAGTGTAGGAGAGTGTAAGAGAGTGTAAGAGACAGTAAGAGTGTAAGAGACAGTAACAGAGTGTAAGAGACAGCAGCAGAGTGTAAGAGAGTGTAACAGAGTGTAAGAGACAGTAACAGAGCGTAAGAGACAGTAGCAGAGTGTAAGAGACAGAAGCAGAGTGAAAGAGAGAGTAGCAGAGTGTACGAGACAGTAGCAGAGTGTAAGAGACAATAGCAGAGTGTAAGAGAGTGTAAGAGACAGTAACAGAGTGTAAGAGAGTGTAACAGAGTGTAAGAGAGTGTAAGAGACAATAACAGAATGTAGGAGAGTGTAAGAGACAGTAACAGAGTGTAAGAGACAGTAACAGAGTGTAAGAGACAGCAGCAGAGTGTAGGAGAGTGTAACATAGTGTAAGAGAGTGTAAGAGACAGTAGCAGAGTGTAATAGACAGTAACAGAGTGTAGGAGAGTGTAAGAGACAGTAACAGTGTAAGAGACAGCATCAGAGTGTAAGAGAGTGTAACTTAGTGTAAGAGAGTGTAAGAGACAGTAGCAGAGTGTAATAGACAGAAACAGAGTGTAAGAGAGTGTTATAGACAGTAGCAGAGTGTAAGAGACAATAGCAGAGTGTAAGATACAGTAGCAGAGTGTAAGAGACAGTAACAGAGTGTAAGAGACAGTAACAGAGTGTAAGAGACAGTAGTAGAGTGTAGTAGAGTGTAAGAGAGTGTCACATGGCATATACCGTCCTCTAGGATCACATAGTCCTGAATGATCTCAGTATACTGTGAACGTCTTTGGGGATCTCTTCGCGTAGACATCGTAAACCTGTGCAAGAGACAGTAGCAGAGAGTAAGAGATGGTAACAGAGTATGTGAGACAGTAGCAGAGTGTAAGAGTGTAACAGAGTATAGGAGACAGTAACAGAGTGTAAGAGAATGTAAGAGACAGTAACAGAGTGTAAGAGAGTGTAACAGGGTGTAAGAGACAGTAACAGAGTATAGGAGACAGTAACAGAGTGTAAGAGACAGTAACAGAGTGTACGAGACAGTAACATAGTGTAAGATACAGTAACAGAGTGTATGACAGTGTAGTACAGTGTAAGACACAGTAACAGAGCTTAAGAGATAGTAGCAGAGTGTAAGAGACAGTAGCAGAGTGAAAGAGACAGTAGAAGAGGGTTAGGGACAGTAGCAGAGTGTAAGAAACAGTAACAGAGTGTAAGAGACAGTAGCAGAGTGTAAGAGAGTGTAAGAGACAGTAACAGTGTGTAAGAGGGTGTAACAGCGTGTAAGAGAGTGTAACAGCGTGTAAGAGAGTGTAACAGAGTGTAAGAGAGTGTAAGAGACAGTAACAGAGTGTAAGAGGGTGTAAGAGACAGTAGCAGAGTGTAGGAGAGTGTAAGAGAGTGTTATAGACAGTAGCAGAGTGTAAGGGACAATAGCAGAGTGTAAGAGACAGTAGCAGAGTGTAATAGACTGTAGCAGAGTGTAACATAGTGTAAGAGAGTGTAAGAGACAGTAGCAGAGTGTAATAGACAGTAACAGAGTGTAAGAGAGTGTTATAGACAGTAGCAGAGTGTAAGAGACAATAGCAGAGTGTAAGAGACAGTAGCAGAGTGTAATAGACTGTAGCAGAGTGTAACATAGTGTAAGAGAGTGTAAGAGACAGTAGCATAGTGTAATAGACAGTAACAGAGTGTAAGAGAGTGTTATAGACAGTAGCAGAGTTTAAGAGACAGTAACAGAGTGTAAGAGACAGTAACAGAGTGTAAGAGGGTGTAAGAGACAGTAGCAGAGTGTAGGAGAGTGTAAGAGAGTGTAAGAGAGTGTAAGAGAGTGTAAGAGAGTGTAAGAGACAGTAACAGAGTGTAAGAGACAGTAACAGAGTGTAAGAGACAGTAACAGAGTGTAAGAGACAGCAGCAGAGTGTAAGAGAGTGTAACATAGTGTAAGAGAGTGAAAGAGACAGTAGCAGAGTGTAATAGACAGTAAGAGAGTGTTATAGACAGTAGCAGAGTGTAAGAGACAATAGCAGAGTGTAAGATACAGTAGCAAAGTGTAAGAGACAGTAACAGAGTGTAAGAGACAGTAGCAGAGTGAAAGAGACAGTAGTAGAGTGTAGTAGAGTGTACCAGAGTGTCACATGGCATATACCGTCCTCTAGGATCACATAGTCCTGAATGATCTCAGTATACTGTGAACGTCTTTGGGGAGCTCTTCGCGTAGACATCGTAAACCTGTGTAAGAGACAGTAAAAGAGTATATGAGACAGTAGCGGAGTATAAGAGAGTGTGACAGAGCATAGGAGACAGTAACAGAGTATAGGAGACGGTAACAGAGTGTAAGAGAGTGTAAGAGACAGTAACAGAGTGTAAGAGACAGTAACAGAGTGTAAGAGACAGCAGCAGAGTGTAAGAGAGTGTAACATAGTGTAAGAGAGTGAAAGAGACAGTAGCAGAGTGTAATAGACAGTAACAGAGTGTAGGAGAGTGTAACAGCATGTAAGAGAGTGTAACAGAGTGTAAGAGAGTGTAAGAGACAGTAACAGAGTGTAGGAGAGTGTAAGAGACAGTAACAGAGTGTAAGAGACAGTAACAGAGTGTAAGAGACAGTAACAGAGTGTAAGAGACAGCAGCAGAGTGTAAGAGAGTGTAACATAGTGTAAGAGAGTGAAAGAGACAGTAGCAGAGTGTAATAGAAAGTAACAGAGTGTAGGAGAGTGTCAGAGACAGTAACAGAGTGTAAGAGTCAGCAGCAGAGTGTAAGAGAGTGTAACATAGTGTAAGAGAGTGTAAGAGACAGTAGCAGAGTGTAATAGACAGTAACAGAGTGTAAGAGAGTGTTATAGACAGTAGCAGAGTGTAAGAGACAATAGCAGAGTGTAAGATACAGTAGCAGAGTGTAAGAGACAGTAACAGAGTGTAAAAGACAGTAACAGAGTGTAAGAGACAGTAGCAGAGTGAAAGAGACAGTAGTAGAGTGTAGTAGAGTGTAAGAGAGTGTCACATGGCATATACCGTCCTCTAGGATCACATAGTCCTGAATGATCTCAGTATACTGTGAACGTCTTTGGGGATCTCTTCGCGTAGACCTCGTAAACCTGTGTAAGAGACAGTAAAAGAGTATATGAGACAGTAGTGGAGTGTAAGAAAGTGTAACAGAGTATAGGAGACAGTAACAGAGTGTAAGAGAGTGTAAGAGACAGTTACAGAGTGTAAGAGAGTGTAAGAGAGTGTAACAGAGTGTAAGAGACAGTAACAGAGTGTAAGAGACAGCAGCAGAGTGTAAGAGAGTGTAAGAGACAGTAGCAGAGTGTAATAGACAGTAACAGAGTGTAAGAGAGTGTTATAGACAGTAGCAGAGTGTTATAGACAATAGCAGAGTGTAAGAGACAGTAGCAGAGTGTAATAGACAGCAGCAGAGTGTAAGAGAGTGTAAGAGACAGTAGCAGAGTGTAATAGACAGTAACAGAGTGTAAGAGAGTGTTATAGACAGTAGCAGAGTG
The DNA here is from genome assembly GCA_023333645.1 of Sceloporus occidentalis. Classification (NCBI taxonomy): domain Eukaryota; kingdom Metazoa; phylum Chordata; class Lepidosauria; order Squamata; family Phrynosomatidae; genus Sceloporus; species Sceloporus occidentalis. The sequence goes on along the minus strand of JALMGF010000304.1, from coordinate 561,408 downwards.
TAAGAGACAATAGCAGAGTGTAAGAGACAGTAGCAGAGTGTAACATAGTGTAAGAGAGTGTAAGAGACAGTAGCAGAGTGTAATAGACAGTAACAGAGTGTAAGAGAGTGTTATAGACAGTAGCAGAGTGTAAGAGAGTGTAAGAGACAGTTACAGAGTGTAAGAGAGTGTAACAGAGTGTAAGAGAGTGTAAGAGACAGTAACATAGTGTAGGAGAGTGTAAGAGACAGTAACAGAGTGTAAGAGACAGTAACAGAGTGTAAGAGGGTGTAAGAGACAGTAGCAGAGTGTAGGAGAGTGTAAGAGAGTGTAAGAGACAGTAAGAGTGTAAGAGACAGTAACAGAGTGTAAGAGACAGCAGCAGAGTGTAAGAGAGTGTAACAGAGTGTAAGAGACAGTAACAGAGCGTAAGAGACAGTAGCAGAGTGTAAGAGACAGAAGCAGAGTGAAAGAGAGAGTAGCAGAGTGTAAGAGACAGTAGCAGAGTGTAAGAGACAGTAGCAGAGTGTAAGAGAGTGTAAGAGACAGTAACAGAGTGTAAGAGAGTGTAACAGCATGTAAGAGAGTGTAACAGAGTGTAAGAGAGTGTAAGAGACAGTAACAGAGTGTAGTAGAGTGTAAGAGACAGTAACAGAGTGTAAGAGACAGCAGCAGAGTGTAAGAGAGTGTAACATAGTGTAAGAGAGTGAAAGAGACAGTAGCAGAGTGTAATAGACAGTAACAGAGTGTAGGAGAGTGTCAGAGACAGTAACAGAGTGTAAGAGTCAGCAGCAGAGTGTAAGAGAGTGTAACATAGTGTAAGAGAGTGTAAGAGACAGTAGCAGAGTGTAATAGACAGTAACAGAGTGTAAGAGACAATAGCAGAGTGTAAGATACAGTAGCAGAGTGTAAGAGACAGTAACAGAGTGTAAAAGACAGTAACAGAGTGTAAGAGACAGTAGCAGAGTGAAAGAGACAGTAGTAGAGTGTAGTAGAGTGTAAGAGAGTGTCACATGGCATATACCGTCCTCTAGGATCACATAGTCCTGAATGATCTCAGTATACTGTGAACGTCTTTGGGGATCTCTTCGCGTAGACCTCGTAAACCTGTGTAAGAGACAGTAAAAGAGTATATGAGACAGTAGTGGAGTGTAAGAAAGTGTAACAGAGTATAGGAGACAGTAACAGAGTGTAAGAGAGTGTAAGAGACAGTTACAGAGTGTAAGAGAGTGTAAGAGAGTGTAACAGAGTGTAAGAGAGTGTAACAGAGTGTAAGAGACAGTAACAGAGTGTAAGAGACAGCAGCAGAGTGTAAGAGAGTGTAAGAGACAGTAGCAGAGTGTAATAGACAGTAACAGAGTGTAAGAGAGTGTTATAGACAGTAGCAGAGTGTTATAGACAATAGCAGAGTGTAAGAGACAGTAGCAGAGTGTAATAGACAGCAGCAGAGTGTAAGAGAGTGTAAGAGACAGTAGCAGAGTGTAATAGACAGTAACAGAGTGTAAGAGAGTGTTATAGACAGTAGCAGAGTGTAAGAGACAATAGCAGAGTGTAAGAGACAGTAGCAGAGTGTAATAGACTGTAGCAGAGTGTAACATAGTGTAAGAGAGTGTAAGAGACAGTAGCAGAGTGTAATAGACAGTAACAGAGTGTAAGAGAGTGTTATAGACAGTAGCAGAGTGTAAGAGAGTGTAAGAGACAGTTACAGAGTGTAAGAGAGTGTAACAGAGTGTAAGAGAGTGTAAGAGACAGTAACATAGTGTAGGAGAGTGTAAGAGACAGTAACAGAGTGTAAGAGACAGGAAGAGAGTGTAAGAGAGTGTTATAGACAGTAGCAGAGTGTAAGGGACAATAGCAGAGTGTAAGAGACAGTAGCAGAGTGTAATAGACTGTAGCAGAGTGTAAAATAGTGTAAGAGAGTGTAAGAGACAGTAGCAGAGTGTAATAGACAGTAATAGAGTGTAAGAGAGTGTTATAGACAGTAGCAGAGTTTAAGAGACAGTAACAGAGTGTAAGAGACAGTAAGAGTGTAAGAGGGTGTAAGAGACAGTAGCAGAGTGTAGGAGAGTGTAAGAGAGTGTAAGAGACAGTAACAGAGTGTAAGAGACAGCAGCAGAGTGTAAGAGACAGTAACAGAGTGTAAGAGAGTGTAACAGAGTTTAAGAGACAGTAACAGAGTGTACGAGAGTGTAGTAGAGTGTAAGAGACAGTAACAGAGCATAAGAGACAGTAACAGAGCATAAGAGACAGAAGCAGAGTGTAAGAGACAGAAACAGAGTGAAAGAGAGAGTAGCAGAGTGTAAGAGACAGTAGCAGAGTGTAAGAGAGTGTAAGAGAAATTAACAGAGTGTAGTAGAGTGTAACAGCGTGTAAGAGAGTGTAACAGAGTGTAAGAGAGTGTAGGAGACAGTAACAGAGTGTAGGAGAGTGTAAGAGACAGTAACAGAGTGTAAGAGACAGTAACAGAGTGTAAGAGACAGCAGCAGAGTGTAAGAGAGTGTAACATAGTGTAAGAGAGTGAAAGAGACAGTAGCAGAGTGTAATAGACAGTAACAGAGTGTAAGACAGTGTTATAGACAATAGCAGAGTGTACGAGACAGTAACAGAGTGTAAGAGACAGTAACAGAGTGTAAGATACAGTAACAGAGTGTATGAGAGTGTAGTAGAGTGTAAGAGACAGTAACAGAGCGTAAGAGATAGTAGCAGAGTGTAAGAGACAGTAGCAGAGTGAAAGAGACAGTAGTAGAGTGTAAGAGACAGTAGCAGAGTGTAAGAGACAGTAACAGAGTGTAAGAGATAGTAGCAGAGTGTAAGAGAGTGTAAGAGACAGTAACAGTGTGTAAGAGGGTGTAACAGCGTGTAAGAGAGTGTAACAGCATGTAAGAGAGTGTAACAGAGTGTAAGGGAGTGTAAGAGACAGTAACAGAGTGTAAGGGGGTGTAACAGAGTGTAAGGGGGTGTAAGAGACAGTAGAAGAGTGTAGGAGAGTGTAGGAGAGTGTAAGAGAGTGTAATAGACAGTAACAGAGTGTAAGAGACAGTAACAGAGTGTAAGAGACAGCAGCAGAGTGTAAGAGAGTGTAAGAGACAGTAACAGAGTGTAAGAGAGTGTAACAGAGTGTAAGAGACAGTAACAGAGTGTAAGAGACAGTAACAGAGTATACGAGAGTGTAGTAGAGTGTAAGAGACAGTAACAGAGCGTAAGAGACAGTAGCAGTGTGTAAGAGACAGAAGCAAAGTGAAAGAGAGAGTAGCAGAGTGTAATAGACAGTAGCAGAGTGTAAGAGACAGTAGCAGAGTGTAAGAGAGTGTAAGAGACAGTAACAGAGTGTAAGAGAGTGTAACAGCGTGTAAGAGAGTGTAACAGAGTGTAAGAGACAGTAAGAGAGTGTAAGAGAGTGTAAGAGACAGTAACAGAGTGTAGGAGAGTGTAAGAGACAGTAACAGAGTGTAAGAGACAGTAACAGAGTGTAAGAGACAGCAGCAGAGTGTAAGAGAGTGTAACATAGTGTAAGAGAGTGTAAGAGACAGTAGCAGAGTGTAATAGACAGTAACAGAGTGTAATAGAGTGTAAGAGACAGTAGCAGAGTGTAAGAGACAATAGCAGAGTGTAAGAGACAGTAGCAGAGTGTAACATAGTGTAAGAGAGTGTTATAGACAGTAGCAGAGTGTAAGAGACAGTAACAGAGTGTAAGAGACAGTAACAGAGTGAAAGAGACAGTAGCAGAGTGAAAGAGACAGTAGTAGAGTGTAGTAGAGTGTAAGAGATAGGAGTGTAAGAGACAGTAACAGAGTGTAAGAGACAGCAGCAGAGTGTAAGAGAGTGTAATAGACAGTAACAGAGTGTACGAGAGTGTAGTAGAGTGTAAGAGACAGTAGCAGAGTGTAAGAGAGTGTAACAGGGTGTAAGAGACAGTAACAGAGTATAGGAGACAGTAACAGAGTGTAAGAGACAGTAACAGAGTGTACGAGACAGTAACATAGTGTAAGATACAGTAACATAGTGTAAGATACAGTAACAGAGTGTATGACAGTGTTGTACAGTGTAAGACACAGTAACAGAGCGTAAGACATAGTAGCAGAGTGTAAGAGACAGTAGCAGAGTGAAAGAGACAGTAGCAGAGTGTTAGAGACAGTAGCAGAGTGTAAGAAACAGTAACAGAGTGTAAGAGACAGTAGCAGAGTGTAGGAGAGTGTAAGAGACAGTAACAGTGTGTAAGAGGGTGTAACAGCGTGTAAGAGAGTGTAACAGCGTGTAAGAGAGTGTAACAGAGTGTAAGAGAGTGTAAGAGACAGTAACAGAGTGTAAGAGGGTGTAAGAGACAGTAGCAGAGTGTAAGAGAGTGTAAGAGACAATAGCAGAGTGTAAGAGACAGTAGCAGAGTGTAATAGACTGTAGCAGAGTGTAACAGTGTAAGAGAGTGTAAGAGACAGTAGCAGAGTGTAATAGACAGTAACAGAGTGTAAGAGAGTGTTATAGACAGTAGCAGAGTGTAAGAGACAGTAGCAGAGTGTAAGAGACAATAGCAGAGTGTAAGAGACAGTAGCAGAGTGTAATAGACTGTAGCAGAGTGTAACATAGTGTAAGAGAGTGTAAGAGACAGTAGCAGAGTGTAATAGACAGTAACAGAGTGTACGAGAGTGTTATAGACAGTAGCAGAGTTTAAGAGACAGTAACAGAGTGTAAGAGACAGTAACAGAGTGTAAGAAGGTGTAAGAGACAGTAGGAGAGTGTAAGAGAGTGTAAGAGAGTGTAAGAGAGTGTAAGAGAGTGTAAGAGACAGTAACAGAGTGTAAGAGACAGCAGCAGAGTGTAAGAGAGTGTAACAGAGTATAGGAGACAGTAACAGAGTATAGGAGACAGTAACAGAGTATAGGAGACAGTAACAGAGTGTAAGAGAGTGTAAGAGACAGTTACAGAGTGTAAGAGAGTGTAACATAGTGTAAGAGACAGTAACAGAGTGTAAGAGACAGCAGAAGAGTGTAAGAGAGTTGAAGAGACAGTCGCAGAGTGTAATAGACAGTAACAGAGTGTAAGAGAGTGTTATAGACAGTAGCAGAGTGTAAGAGACAATAGCAGAGTGTAATAGACTGGAGCAGAGTGTAACATAGTGTAAGACAGTGTAAGAGACTGTAGCAGAGTGTAATAGACAGTAACAGAGTGTAAGAGAGTGTTATAGACAGTAGCAGAGTGTAAGAGACAATAGCAGAGTGTAAGAGACAGTAGCAGAGTGTAATAGACAGCAGCAGAGTGTAAGAGAGTGTAAGAGACAGTAGCAGAGTGTAATAGACAGTAACAGAGTGTAAGAGAGTGTTATAGACAGTAGCAGAGTGTAAGAGACAATAGCAGAGTGTAAGAGACAGTAGCAGAGTGTAATAGACTGTAGCAGAGTGTAACATAGTGTAAGAGAGTGTAAGAGACAGTAGCAGAGTGTAATAGACAGTAACAGAGTGTAAGAGAGTGTTATAGACAGTAGCAGAGTGTAAGAGAGTGTAAGAGACAGTTACAGAGTGTAAGAGAGTGTAACAGAGTGTAAGAGAGTGTAAGAGACAGTAACATAGTGTAAGAGAGTGTAAGAGACAGTAACAGAGTGTAAGAGACAGTAGCAGAGTGTAAGAGAGTGTAAGAGAGTGTTATAGACAGTAGCAGAGTGTAAGGGACAATAGCAGAGTGTAAGAGACAGTAGCAGAGTGTAATAGACTGTAGCAGAGTGTAAAATAGTGTAAGAGAGTTTAAGAGACAGTAGCAGAGTGTAATAGACAGTAATAGAGTGTAAGAGAGTGTTATAGACAGTAGCAGAGTTTAAGAGACAGTAACAGAGTGTAAGAGACAGTAAGAGTGTAAGAGGGTGTAAGAGACAGTAGCAGAGTGTAGGAGAGTGTAAGAGAGTGTAAGAGAGTGTAAGAGACAGTAACAGAGTGTAAGAGACAGTAACAGAGTGTAAGAGACAGCAGCAGAGTGTAAGAGAGTGTAAGAGAGTATAGGAGACAGTAACAGAGTATAGGAGACAGTAACAGAGTGTAAGAGAGTGTAAGAGACAGTTACAGAGTGTAAGAGAGTGTAACATAGTGTAAGAGACAGTAACAGAGTGTAAGAGACAGCAGAAGAGTGTAAGAGAGTTGAAGAGACAGTCGCAGAGTGTAATAGACAGTAACAGAGTGTAAGAGAGTGTTATAGACAGTAGCAGAGTGTAAGAGACAATAGCAGAGTGTAATAGACTGGAGCAGAGTGTAACATAGTGTAAGAGAGTGTAAGAGACTGTAGCAGAGTGTAATAGACAGTAACAGAGTGTAAGAGAGTGTTATAGACAGTAGCAGAGTGTAAGAGACAATAGCAGAGTGTAAGAGACAGTAGCAGAGTGTAATAGACAGCAGCAGAGTGTAAGAGAGTGTAAGAGACAGTAGCAGAGTGTAATAGACAGTAACAGAGTGTAAGAGAGTGTTATAGACAGTAGCAGAGTGTAAGAGACAATAGCAGAGTGTAAGAGACAGTAGCAGAGTGTAATAGACTGTAGCAGAGTGTAACAGTGTAAGAGAGTGTAAGAGACAGTAGCAGAGTGTAATAGACATTAACAGAGTGTAAGAGAGTGTTATAGACAGTAGCAGAGTTTAAGAGACAGTAACAGAGTGTAAGAGACAGTAACAGAGTGTAAGAGGGTGTAAGAGACAGTAGCAGAGTGTAGGAGAGTGTAAGAGAGTGTAAGAGACAGTAACAGAGTGTAAGAGACAGTAACAGAGTGTAAGAGACAGCAGCAGAGTGTAAGAGAGTGTAACAGAGTGTAAGAGACAGTAACAGAGCATAAGAGACAGTAGCAGAGTGTAAGAGACAGAAGCAGAGTGAAAGAGAGAGTAGCAGAGTGTAAGAGACAGTAGCAGAGAGTAAGAGACAGTAGCAGAGTGTAAGAGAGTGTAATAGACAGTAACAGAGTGTAAGAGAGTGTAACAGCATGTAAGAGAGTGTAACAGAGTGTAAGAGAGTGTAAGAGACAGTAACAGAGTGTAAGAGACAGTAACAGAGTGTAAGAGACAGCAGCAGAGTGTAAGAGTGTGTAACATAGTGTAAGAGAGTGAAAGAGATAGTAGCAGAGTGTAATAGACAGTAACAGAGTGTAATAGAGTGTAAGAGACAGTAGCAGAGTGTAAGAGACAATAGCAGAGTGTAAGAGACAGTAGCAGAGTGTAATAGACTGTAGCAGAGTGTAACAGAGTGTAAGAGAGTGTAAGAGACAATAGCAGAGTGTAATAGACAGTAACAGAGTGTAAGAGAGTGTTATAGACAGTAGCAGAGTGCAAGAGACAGTAACAGAGTGTAAGAGAGTGTAAGAGACAGTTACAGAGTGTAAGAGAGTGTAACATAGTGTAAGAGACAGTAACAGAGTGTAAGAGACAGCAGAAGAGTGTAAGAGAGTTGAAGAGACAGTCGCAGAGTGTAATAGACAGTAAGAGTGTAAGAGAGTGTTATAGACAGTAGCAGAGTGTAAGAGACAATAGCAGAGTGTAATAGACTGGAGCAGAGTGTAACATAGTGTAAGACAGTGTAAGAGACTGTAGCAGAGTGTAATAGACAGTAACAGAGTGTAAGAGAGTGTTATAGACAGTAGCAGAGTGTAAGAGACAATAGCAGAGTGTAAGAGACAGTAGCAGAGTGTAATAGACAGCAGCAGAGTGTAAGAGAGTGTAAGAGACAGTAGCAGAGTGTAATAGACAGTAACAGAGTGTAAGAGAGTGTTATAGACAGTAGCAGAGTGTAAGAGACAATAGCAGAGTGTAAGAGACAGTAGCAGAGTGTAATAGACTGTAGCAGAGTGTAACATAGTGTAAGAGAGTGTAAGAGACAGTAGCAGAGTGTAATAGACAGTAACAGAGTGTAAGAGAGTGTTATAGACAGTAGCAGAGTGTAAGAGAGTGTAAGAGACAGTTACAGAGTGTAAGAGAGTGTAACAGAGTGTAAGAGAGTGTAAGAGACAGTAACATAGTGTAGGAGAGTGTAAGAGACAGTAACAGAGTGTAAGAGACAGTAGCAGAGTGTAAGAGAGTGTAAGAGAGTGTTATAGACAGTAGCAGAGTGTAAGGGACAATAGCAGAGTGTAAGAGACAGTAGCAGAGTGTAATAGACTGTAGCAGAGTGTAAAATAGTGTAAGAGAGTTTAAGAGACAGTAGCAGAGTGTAATAGACAGTAATAGAGTGTAAGAGAGTGTTATAGACAGTAGCAGAGTTTAAGAGACAGTAACAGAGTGTAAGAGACAGTAAGAGTGTAAGAGGGTGTAAGAGACAGTAGCAGAGTGTAGGAGAGTGTAAGAGAGTGTAAGAGAGTGTAAGAGACAGTAACAGAGTGTAAGAGACAGTAACAGAGTGTAAGAGACAGCAGCAGAGTGTAAGAGAGTGTAAGAGAGTATAGGAGACAGTAACAGAGTATAGGAGACAGTAACAGAGTGTAAGAGAGTGTAAGAGACAGTTACAGAGTGTAAGAGAGTGTAACATAGTGTAAGAGACAGTAACAGAGTGTAAGAGACAGCAGAAGAGTGTAAGAGAGTTGAAGAGACAGTCGCAGAGTGTAATAGACAGTAACAGAGTGTAAGAGAGTGTTATAGACAGTAGCAGAGTGTAAGAGACAATAGCAGAGTGTAATAGACTGGAGCAGAGTGTAACATAGTGTAAGAGAGTGTAAGAGACTGTAGCAGAGTGTAATAGACAGTAACAGAGTGTAAGAGAGTGTTATAGACAGTAGCAGAGTGTAAGAGACAATAGCAGAGTGTAAGAGACAGTAGCAGAGTGTAATAGACAGCAGCAGAGTGTAAGAGAGTGTAAGAGACAGTAGCAGAGTGTAATAGACAGTAACAGAGTGTAAGAGAGTGTTATAGACAGTAGCAGAGTGTAAGAGACAATAGCAGAGTGTAAGAGACAGTAGCAGAGTGTAATAGACTGTAGCAGAGTGTAACAGTGTAAGAGAGTGTAAGAGACAGTAGCAGAGTGTAATAGACATTAACAGAGTGTAAGAGAGTGTTATAGACAGTAGCAGAGTTTAAGAGACAGTAACAGAGTGTAAGAGACAGTAACAGAGTGTAAGAGGGTGTAAGAGACAGTAGCAGAGTGTAGGAGAGTGTAAGAGAGTGTAAGAGACAGTAACAGAGTGTAAGAGACAGTAACAGAGTGTAAGAGACAGCAGCAGAGTGTAAGAGAGTGTAACAGAGTGTAAGAGACAGTAACAGAGCATAAGAGACAGTAGCAGAGTGTAAGAGACAGAAGCAGAGTGAAAGAGAGAGTAGCAGAGTGTAAGAGACAGTAGCAGAGAGTAAGAGACAGTAGCAGAGTGTAAGAGAGTGTAATAGACAGTAACAGAGTGTAAGAGAGTGTAACAGCATGTAAGAGAGTGTAACAGAGTGTAAGAGAGTGTAAGAGACAGTAACAGAGTGTAAGAGACAGTAACAGAGTGTAAGAGACAGCAGCAGAGTGTAAGAGTGTGTAACATAGTGTAAGAGAGTGAAAGAGATAGTAGCAGAGTGTAATAGACAGTAACAGAGTGTAATAGAGTGTAAGAGACAGTAGCAGAGTGTAAGAGACAATAGCAGAGTGTAAGAGACAGTAGCAGAGTGTAATAGACTGTAGCAGAGTGTAACAGAGTGTAAGAGAGTGTAAGAGACAATAGCAGAGTGTAATAGACAGTAACAGAGTGTAAGAGAGTGTTATAGACAGTAGCAGAGTGCAAGAGACAATAGCAGAGTGTATGAGACAGTAGCAGAGTGTAATATACAGTAACAGAGTGTAAGAGACAGTAACAGAGTGTAAGAGACAGTAACAGAGTGTACGAGACAGTAACAGAGTGTAAGAGACAGTAACAGAGTATACGAGAGTGTAGTAGAGTGTAAGAGACAGTAACAGAGCGTAAGAGACAGTAGCAGTGTGTAAGAGACAGAAGCAAAGTGAAAGAGAGAGTAGCAGAGTGTAATAGACAGTAGCAGAGTGTAAGAGACAGTAGCAGAGTGTAAGAGAGTGTAAGAGACAGTAACAGAGTGTAAGAGAGTGTAACAGCGTGTAAGAGAGTGTAACAGAGTGTAAGAGACAGTAAGAGAGTGTAAGAGAGTGTAAGAGACAGTAACAGAGTGTAGGAGAGTGTAAGAGACAGTAACAGAGTGTAAGAGACAGTAACAGAGTGTAAGAGACAGCAGCAGAGTGTAAGAGAGTGTAACATAGTGTAAGTGTAAGAGACAGTAGCAGAGTGTAATAGACAGTAACAGAGTGTAATAGAGTGTAAGAGACAGTAGCAGAGTGTAAGAGACAATAGCAGAGTGTAAGAGACAGTAGCAGAGTGTAACATAGTGTAAGAGAGTGTTATAGACAGTAGCAGAGTGTAAGAGACAGTAACAGAGTGTAAGAGACAGTAACAGAGTGAAAGAGACAGTAGCAGAGTGAAAGAGACAGTAGTAGAGTGTAGTAGAGTGTAAGAGATAGGAGTGTAAGAGACAGTAACAGAGTGTAAGAGACAGTAACAGAGTGTAAGAGACAGCAGCAGAGTGTAAGAGAGTGTAATAGACAGTAACAGAGTGTACGAGAGTGTAGTAGAGTGTAAGAGACAGTAGCAGAGTGTAAGAGAGTGTAACAGGGTGTAAGAGACAGTAACAGAGTATAGGAGACAGTAACAGAGTGTAAGAGACAGTAACAGAGTGTACGAGACAGTAACATAGTGTAAGATACAGTAACATAGTGTAAGATACAGTAACAGAGTGTATGACAGTGTAGTACAGTGTAAGACACAGTAACAGAGCGTAAGACATAGTAGCAGAGTGTAAGAGACAGTAGCAGAGTGAAAGAGACAGTAGCAGAGTGTTAGAGACAGTAGCAGAGTGTAAGAAACAGTAACAGAGTGTAAGAGACAGTAGCAGAGTGTAGGAGAGTGTAAGAGACAGTAACAGTGTGTAAGAGGGTGTAACAGCGTGTAAGAGAGTGTAACAGCGTGTAAGAGAGTGTAACAGAGTGTAAGAGAGTGTAAGAGACAGTAACAGAGTGTAAGAGGGTGTAAGAGACAGTAGCAGAGTGTAAGAGAGTGTAAGAGACAATAGCAGAGTGTAAGAGACAGTAGCAGAGTGTAATAGACTGTAGCAGAGTGTAACAGTGTAAGAGAGTGTAAGAGACAGTAGCAGAGTGTAATAGACAGTAACAGAGTGTAAGAGAGTGTTATAGACAGTAGCAGAGTGTAAGAGACAGTAGCAGAGTGTAAGAGACAATAGCAGAGTGTAAGAGACAGTAGCAGAGTGTAATAGACTGTAGCAGAGTGTAACATAGTGTAAGAGAGTGTAAGAGACAGTAGCAGAGTGTAATAGACAGTAACAGAGTGTACGAGAGTGTTATAGACAGTAGCAGAGTTTAAGAGACAGTAACAGAGTGTAAGAGACAGTAACAGAGTGTAAGAAGGTGTAAGAGACAGTAGGAGAGTGTAAGAGAGTGTAAGAGAGTGTAAGAGAGTGTAAGAGAGTGTAAGAGACAGTAACAGAGTGTAAGAGACAGCAGCAGAGTGTAAGAGAGTGTAACAGAGTATAGGAGACAGTAACAGAGTATAGGAGACAGTAACAGAGTATAGGAGACAGTAACAGAGTGTAAGAGAGTGTAAGAGACAGTTACAGAGTGTAAGAGAGTGTAACATAGTGTAAGAGACAGTAACAGAGTGTAAGAGACAGCAGAAGAGTGTAAGAGAGTTGAAGAGACAGTCGCAGAGTGTAATAGACAGTAACAGAGTGTAAGAGAGTGTTATAGACAGTAGCAGAGTGTAAGAGACAATAGCAGAGTGTAATAGACTGGAGCAGAGTGTAACATAGTGTAAGACAGTGTAAGAGACTGTAGCAGAGTGTAATAGACAGTAACAGAGTGTAAGAGAGTGTTATAGACAGTAGCAGAGTGTAAGAGACAATAGCAGAGTGTAAGAGACAGTAGCAGAGTGTAATAGACAGCAGCAGAGTGTAAGAGAGTGTAAGAGACAGTAGCAGAGTGTAATAGACAGTAACAGAGTGTAAGAGAGTGTTATAGACAGTAGCAGAGTGTAAGAGACAATAGCAGAGTGTAAGAGACAGTAGCAGAGTGTAATAGACTGTAGCAGAGTGTAACATAGTGTAAGAGAGTGTAAGAGACAGTAGCAGAGTGTAATAGACAGTAACAGAGTGTAAGAGAGTGTTATAGACAGTAGCAGAGTGTAAGAGAGTGTAAGAGACAGTTACAGAGTGTAAGAGAGTGTAACAGAGTGTAAGAGAGTGTAAGAGACAGTAACATAGTGTAAGAGAGTGTAAGAGACAGTAACAGAGTGTAAGAGACAGTAGCAGAGTGTAAGAGAGTGTAAGAGAGTGTTATAGACAGTAGCAGAGTGTAAGGGACAATAGCAGAGTGTAAGAGACAGTAGCAGAGTGTAATAGACTGTAGCAGAGTGTAAAATAGTGTAAGAGAGTGTAAGAGACAGTAGCAGAGTGTAATAGACAGTAAGAGAGTGTAAGAGAGTGTTATAGACAGTAGCAGAGTTTAAGAGACAGTAACAGAGTGTAAGAGACAGTAAGAGTGTAAGAGGGTGTAAGAGACAGTAGCAGAGTGTAGGAGAGTGTAAGAGAGTGTAAGAGAGTGTAAGAGACAGTAACAGAGTGTAAGAGACAGTAACAGAGTGTAAGAGACAGCAGCAGAGTGTAAGAGAGTGTAACAGAGTATAGGAGACAGTAACAGAGTATAGGAGACAGTAACAGAGTGTAAGAGAGTGTAAGAGACAGTTACAGAGTGTAAGAGAGTGTAACATAGTGTAAGAGACAGTAACAGAGTGTAAGAGACAGCAGAAGAGTGTAAGAGAGTTGAAGAGACAGTCGCAGAGTGTAATAGACAGTAACAGAGTGTAAGAGAGTGTTATAGACAGTAGCAGAGTGTAAGAGACAATAGCAGAGTGTAATAGACTGGAGCAGAGTGTAACATAGTGTAAGAGAGTGTAAGAGACTGTAGCAGAGTGTAATAGACAGTAACAGAGTGTAAGAGAGTGTTATAGACAGTAGCAGTGTGTAAGAGACAATAGCAGAGTGTAAGAGACAGTAGCAGAGTGTAATAGACAGCAGCAGAGTGTAAGAGAGTGTAAGAGACAGTAGCAGAGTGTAATAGACAGTAACAGAGTGTAAGAGAGTGTTATAGACAGTAGCAGAGTGTAAGAGACAATAGCAGAGTGTAAGAGACAGTAGCAGAGTGTAATAGACTGTAGCAGAGTGTAACAGTGTAAGAGAGTGTAATAGACAGTAGCAGAGTGTAATAGACATTAACAGAGTGTAAGAGAGTGTTATAGACAGTAGCAGAGTTTAAGAGACAGTAACAGAGTGTAAGAGGGTGTAAGAGACAGTAGCAGAGTGTAGGAGGGTGTAAGAGACAGTAGCAGAGTGTAGGAGAGTGTAAGAGAGTGTAAGAGACAGTAACAGAGTGTAAGAGACAGTAACAGAGTGTAAGAGACAGCAGCAGAGTGTGAGAGTGTAACAGAGTGTAAGAGACAGTAACAGAGCGTAAGAGACAGTAGCAGAGTGTAAGAGACAGAAGCAGAGTGAAAGAGAGAGTAGCAGAGTGTAAGAGACAGTAGCAGAGAGTAAGAGACAGTAGCAGAGTGTAAGAGAGTGTAATAGACAGTAACAGAGTGTAAGAGAGTGTAACAGCATGTAAGAGAGTGTAACAGAGTGTAAGAGAGTGTAAGAGACAGTAACAGAGTGTAAGAGACAGTAACAGAGTGTAAGAGACAGCAGCAGAGTGTAAGAGTGTGTAACATAGTGTAAGAGAGTGAAAGAGATAGTAGCAGAGTGTAAGAGACAGTAACAGAGTGTAATAGAGTGTAAGAGACAGTAGCAGAGTGTAAGAGACAATAGCAGAGTGTAAGAGACAGTAGCAGAGTGTAATAGACTGTAGCAGAGTGTAACAGAGTGTAAGAGAGTGTAAGAGACAATAGCAGAGTGTAATAGACAGTAACAGAGTGTAAGAGAGTGTTATAGACAGTAGCAGAGTGCAAGAGACAATAGCAGAGTGTAAGAGACAGTAGCAGAGTGTAATAGACAGTAACAGAGTGTAAGAGACAGTAACAGAGTGTAAGAGACAGCAGCAGAGTGTAAGAGTGTAAGAGACAGTAACAGAGTGTAAGAGAGTGTAACAGAGTGTAAGAGACAGTAACAGAGTGTACGAGACAGTAACAGAGTGTACGAGACAGTAACAGAGTGTACGAGACAGTAACAGAGTGTAAGAGACAGTAACAGAGTATACGAGAGTGTAGTAGAGTGTAAGAGACAGTAACACAGCGTAAGAGACAGTAGCAGTGTGTAAGAGACAGAAGCAAAGTGAAAGAGAGAGTAGCAGAGTGTAAGAGACAGTAGCAGAGTGTAAGAGACAGTAGCAGAGTGTAAGAGTGTAAGAGACAGTAACAGAGTGTAAGAGAGTGTAACAGCGTGTAAGAGAGTGTAACAGAGTGTAAGAGACAGTAAGAGAGTGTAACAGAGTGTAAGAGACAGTAACAGAGTGTAGGAGAGTGTAAGAGACAGTAACGGAGTGTAAGAGACAGTAACAGAGTGTAAGAGACAGCAGCAGAGTGTTAGAGAGTGTAACATAGTGTAAGAGAGTGTAATAGACAGTAGCAGAGTGTAATAGACAGTAACAGAGTGTAATAGAGTGTAAGAGACAGTAGCAGAGTGTAAGAGACAGTAGCAGAGTGTAATAGACTGTAGCAGAGTGTAACAGAGTGTAAGAGAGTGTAAGAGACAATAGCAGAGTGTAATAGACAGTAACAGAGTGTAAGAGAGTGTTATAGACAGTAGCAGAGTGCAAGAGACAATAGCAGAGTGTAAGAGACAGTAGCAGAGTGTAATAGACTGTAACAGAGTGTAACAGAGTGTAAGAGAGTGTAAGAGACAGTAGCGGAGTGTAATAGACAGTAACAGAGTGTAAGAGAGTGTTATAGACAGTAGCAGAGTGTTATAGACAATAGCAGAGTGTAAGAGACAGTAGCAGAGTTTAATAGACAGCAGCAGAGTGTAAGAGAGTGTAAGAGACAGTAGCAGAGTGTAATAGACAGTAACAGAGTGTAAGAGAGTGTTATAGACAGTATCAGAGTGTAAGAGACAATAGCAGAGTGTAAGAGACAGTAGCAGAGTGTAATAGACTGTAGCAGAGTGTAACATAGTGTAAGAGAGTGTAAGAGACAGTAGCAGAGTGTAATAGACAGTAACAGAGTGTAAGAGAGTGTTATAGACAGTAGCAGAGTGTAAGAGAGTGTAAGAGACAGTTACAGAGTGTAAAAGAGTGTAACAGAGTGTAAGAGAGTGTAAGAGACAGTAACATAGTGTAGGAGAGTGTAAGAGACAGTAACAGAGTGTAAGAGACAGTAACAGAGTGTAAGAGGGTGTAAGAGACAGTAGCAGAGTGTAGGAGAGTGTAAGAGAGTGTAAGAGACAGTAAGAGTGTAAGAGACAGTAACAGAGTGTAAGAGACAGCAGCAGAGTGTAAGAGAGTGTAACAGAGTGTAAGAGACAGTAACAGAGCGTAAGAGACAGTAGCAGAGTGTAAGAGACAGAAGCAGAGTGAAAGAGAGAGTAGCAGAGTGTAAGAGACAGTAGCAGAGTGTAAGAGACAGTAGCAGAGTGTAAGAGAGTGTAAGAGACAGTAACAGAGTGTAAGAGAGTGTAACAGCATGTAAGAGAGTGTAACAGAGTGTAAGAGAGTGTAAGAGACAGTAACAGAGTGTAGTAGAGTGTAAGAGACAGTAACAGAGTGTAAGAGACAGTAACAGAGTGTAAGAGACAGCAGCAGAGTGTAAGAGAGTGTAACATAGTGTAAGAGAGTGAAAGAGACAGTAGCAGAGTGTAATAGACAGTAACAGAGTGTAGGAGAGTGTCAGAGACAGTAACAGAGTGTAAGAGTCAGCAGCAGAGTGTAAGAGAGTGTAACATAGTGTAAGAGAGTGTAAGAGACAGTAGCAGAGTGTAATAGACAGTAACAGAGTGTAAGAGAGTATTATAGACAGTAGCAGAGTGTAAGATACAGTAGCAGAGTGTAAGAGACAGTAACAGAGTGTAAAAGACAGTAACAGAGTGTAAGAGACAGTAGCAGAGTGAAAGAGACAGTAGTAGAGTGTAGTAGAGTGTAAGAGAGTGTCACATGGCATATACCGTCCTCTAGGATCACATAGTCCTGAATGATCTCAGTATACTGTGAACGTCTTTGGGGATCTCTTCGCGTAGACCTCGTAAACCTGTGTAAGAGACAGTAAAAGAGTGTATGAGACAGTAGTGGAGTGTAAGAAAGTGTAACAGAGTATAGGAGACAGTAACAGAGTGTAAGAGAGTGTAAGAGACAGTTACAGAGTGTAAGAGAGTGTAACAGAGTGTAAGAGAGTGTAAGAGACAGTAACAGAGTGTAAGAGACAGCAGCAGAGTGTAAGAGAGTGTAAGAGACAGTAGCAGAGTGTAATAGACAGTAACAGAGTGTAAGAGAGTGTTATAGACAGTAGCAGAGTGTTATAGACAATAGCAGAGTGTAAGAGACAGTAGCAGAGTGTAATAGACAACAGCAGAGTGTAAGAGAGTGTAAGAGACAGTAGCAGAGTGTAATAGACAGTAACAGAGTGTAAGAGAGTGTTATAGACAGTAGCAGAGTGTAAGAGACAATAGCAGAGTGTAAGAGACAGTAGCAGAGTGTAACATAGTGTAAGAGAGTGTAAGAGACAGTAGCAGAGTGTAATAGACAGTAACAGAGTGTAAGAGAGTGTTATAGACAGTAGCAGAGTGTAAGAGAGTGTAAGAGACAGTTACAGAGTGTAAGAGAGTGTAACAGAGTGTAAGAGAGTGTAAGAGACAGTAACATAGTGTAGGAGAGTGTAAGAGACAGTAACAGAGTGTAAGAGACAGTAGCAGAGTGTAAGAGAGTGTAAGAGAGTGTTATAGACAGTAGCAGAGTGTAAGGGACAATAGCAGAGTGTAAGAGACAGTAGCAGAGTGTAATAGACTGTAGCAGAGTGTAAAATACTGTAAGAGAGTGTAAGAGACAGTAGCAGAGTGTAATAGACAGTAACAGAGTGTAAGAGAGTGTTATAGACAGTAGCAGAGTGTAAGAGAGTGTAAGAGACAGTTACAGAGTGTAAGAGAGTGTAACAGAGTGTAAGAGAGTGTAAGAGACAGTAACATAGTGTAGGAGAGTGTAAGAGACAGTAACAGAGTGTAAGAGACAGTAGCAGAGTGTAAGAGAGTGTAAGAGAGTGTTATAGACAGTAGCAGAGTGTAAGGGACAATAGCAGAGTGTAAGAGACAGTAGCAGAGTGTAATAGACTGTAGCAGAGTGTAAAATAGTGTAAGAGAGTGTAAGAGACAGTAGCAGAGTGTAATAGACAGTAATAGAGTGTAAGAGAGTGTTATAGACAGTAGCAGAGTTTAAGAGACAGTAACAGAGTGTAAGAGACAGTAAGAGTGTAAGAGGGTGTAAGAGACAGTAGCAGAGTGTAGGAGAGTATAAGAGAGTGTAAGAGACAGTAACAGAGTGTAAGAGACAGCAGCAGAGTGTAAGAGACAGTAACAGAGTGTAAGAGAGTGTAACAGAGTGTAAGAGACAGTAACAGAGTGTACGAGAGTGTAGTAGAGTGTAAGAGACAGTAACAGAGCATAAGAGACAGTAACAGAGCATAAGAGACAGAAGCAGAGTGTAAGAGACAGAAACAGAGTGAAAGAGAGAGTAGCAGAGTGTAAGAGACAGTAGCAGAGTGTAAGAGAGTGTAAGAGAAATTAACAGAGTGTAATAGAGTGTAACAGCGTGTAAGAGAGTGTAACAGAGTGTAAGAGAGTGTAGGAGACAGTAACAGAGTGTAGGAGAGTGTAAGAGACAGTAACAGAGTGTAAGAGACAGTAACAGAGTGTAAGAGACAGCAGCAGAGTGTAAGAGAGTGTAACATAGTGTAAGAGAGTGAAAGAGACAGTAGCAGAGTGTAATAGACAGCAACAGAGTGTAAGACAGTGTTATAGACAGTAGCAGAGTGTAAGAGACAATAGCAGAGTGTAAGAGACAGTAGCAGAGTGTAATAGACAGCAGCAGAGTGTAAGAGAGTGTAAGAGACAGTAGCAGAGTGTAATAGACAGTAACAGAGTGTAAGAGAGTGTTATAGACAGTAGCAGAGTGTAAGAGACAATAGCAGAGTGTAAGAGACAGTAGCAGAGTGTAAGAGACAGTAACAGAGTGTAAGAGATAGTAGCAGAGTGTAAGAGAGTGTAAGAGACAGTAACAGTGTGTAAGAGGGTGTAACAGCGTGTAAGAGAGTGTAACAGCATGTAAGAGAGTGTAACAGAGTGTAAGGGAGTGTAAGAGACAGTAACAGAGTGTAAGGGGGTGTAAGAGACAGTAGAAGAGTGTAGGAGAGTGTAGGAGAGTGTAAGAGAGTGTAATAGACAGTAACAGAGTGTAAGAGACAGTAACAGAGTGTAAGAGACAGCAGCAGAGTGTAAGAGAGTGTAAGAGACAGTAAGAGAGTGTAACAGAGTGTAAGAGACAGTAACAGAGTGTACGAGACAGTAACAGAGTGTAAGAGACAGTAACAGAGTGTAAGAGACAGTAACAGAGTATACGAGAGTTTAGTAGAGTGTAAGAGACAGTAACAGAGCGTAAGAGACAGTAGCAGTGTGTAAGAGACAGAAGCAAAGTGAAAGAGAGAGTAGCAGAGTGTAAGAGACAGTAGCAGAGTGTAAGAGACAGTAGCAGAGTGTAAGAGTGTAAGAGACAGTAACAGAGTGTAAGAGAGTGTAACAGCGTGTAAGAGAGTGTAACATAGTGTAAGAGACAGTAAGAGAGTGTAACAGAGTGTAAGAGACAGTAACAGAGTGTAGGAGAGTGTAAGAGACAGTAACGGAGTGTAAGAGACAGTAACAGAGTGTAAGAGACAGCAGCAGAGTGTAAGAGAGTGTAACATAGTGTAAGAGAGTGTAAGAGACAGTAGCAGAGTGTAATAGACAGTAACAGAGTGTAAGAGAGTGTTATAGACAGTAGCAGAGTTTAAGAGACAATAGCAGAGTGTAAGAGACAGTAGCCGAGTGTAATAGACTGTAACAGAGTGTAACAGAGTGTAAGAGACAGTAGCAGAGTGTAATAGACTGTAACAGAGTGTAAGAGAGTGTAAGAGACAATAGCAGAGTGTAATAGACAGTAACAGAGTGTAAGAGAGTGTTATAGACAGTAGCAGAGTGCAAGAGACAATAGCAGAGTGTAAGAGACAGTAGCAGAGTGTAATATACAGTAACAGAGTGTAAGAGACAGCAGCAGAGTGTAAGAGTGTAAGAGACAGTAACAGAGTGTAAGAGAGTGTAACAGAGTGTAAGAGACAGTAACAGAGTGTACGAGACAGTAACAGAGTGTAAGAGAGTGTAACAGAGTGTAAGAGACAGTAACAGAGTGTAAGAGACAGTAACAGAGTATACGAGAGTGTAGTAGAGTGTAAGAGACAGTAACAGAGCGTAAGAGACAGTAGCAGTGTGTAAGAGACAGAAGCAAAGTGAAAGAGAGAGTAGCAGAGTGTAATAGACAGTAGCAGAGTGTAAGAGACAGTAGCAGAGTGTAAGAGAGTGTAAGAGACAGTAACAGAGTGTAAGAGAGTGTAACAGCGTGTAAGAGAGTGTAACAGAGTGTAAGAGACAGTAAGAGAGTGTAAGAGAGTGTAAGAGACAGTAACAGAGTGTAGGAGAGTGTAAGAGACAGTAACAGAGTGTAAGAGACAGTAACAGAGTGTAAGAGACAGCAGCAGAGTGTAAGAGAGTGTAACATAGTGTAAGAGAGTGTAAGAGACAGTAGCAGAGTGTAATAGACAGTAACAGAGTGTAATAGAGTGTAAGAGACAGTAGCAGAGTGTAATAGACTGTAACAGAGTGTAAGAGAGTGTAAGAGACAATAGCAGAGTGTAATAGACAGTAACAGAGTGTAAGAGAGTGTTATAGACAGTAGCAGAGTGCAAGAGACAATAGCAGAGTGTAAGAGACAGTAGCCGAGTGTAATAGACTGTAACAGAGTGTAACAGAGTGTAAGAGACAGTAGCAGAGTGTAATAGACTGTAACAGAGTGTAAGAGAGTGTAAGAGACAATAGCAGAGTGTAATAGACAGTAACAGAGTGTAAGAGAGTGTTATAGACAGTAGCAGAGTGTAAGAGACAATAGCAGAGTGTAATAGACTGGAGCAGAGTGTAGCATAGTGTAAGACAGTGTAAGAGACTGTAGCAGAGTGTAATAGACAGTAACAGAGTGTAAGAGAGTGTTATAGACAGTAGCAGAGTGTAAGAGACAATAGCAGAGTGTAAGAGACAGTAGCAGAGTGTAAGAGAGTGTAAGAGACAGTAGCAGAGTGTAATAGACAGTAACAGAGTGTAAGAGAGTGTTATAGACAGTAGCAGAGTGTAAGAGACAATAGCAGAGTGTAAGAGACAGTAGCAGAGTGTAATAGACTGTAGCAGAGTGTAACATAGTGTAAGAGAGTGTAAGAGACAGTAGCAGAGTGTAATAGACAGTAACAGAGTGTAAGAGAGTGTTATAGACAGTAGCAGAGTGTAAGAGAGTGTAAGAGACAGTTACAGAGTGTAAGAGAGTGTAACAGAGTGTAAGAGAGTGTAAGAGACAGTAACATAGTGTAGGAGAGTGTAAGAGACAGTAACAGAGTGTAAGAGACAGTAGCAGAGTGTAAGAGAGTGTAAGAGAGTGTTATAGACAGTAGCAGAGTGTAAGGGACAATAGCAGAGTGTAAGAGACAGTAGCAGAGTGTAATAGACTGTAGCAGAGTGTAAAATAGTGTAAGAGAGTGTAAGAGACAGTAGCAGAGTGTAATAGACAGTAATAGAGTGTAAGAGAGTGTTATAGACAGTAGCAGAGTGTAAGAGACAATAGCAGAGTGTAAGAGACAGTAGCAGAGTGTAATAGACAGCAGCAGAGTGTAAGAGAGTGTAAGAGACAGTAGCAGAGTGTAATAGACAGTAACAGAGTGTAAGAGAGTGTTATAGACAGTAGCAGAGTGTAAGAGACAATAGCAGAGTGTAAGAGACAGTAGCAGAGTGTAATAGACTGTAGCAGAGTGTAACAGTGTAAGAGAGTGTAAGAGACAGTAGCAGAGTGTAATAGACATTAACAGAGTGTAAGAGAGTGTTATAGACAGTAGCAGAGTTTAAGAGACAGTAACAGAGTGTAAGAGACAGTAACAGAGTGTAAGAGGGTGTAAGAGACAGTAGCAGAGTGTAGGAGAGTGTAAGAGAGTGTAAGAGACAGTAACAGAGTGTAAGAGACAGTAACAGAGTGTAAGAGACAGCAGCAGAGTGTAAGAGAGTGTAACAGAGTGTAAGAGACAGTAACAGAGCGTAAGAGACAGTAGCAGAGTGTAAGAGACAGAAGCAGAGTGAAAGAGAGAGTAGCAGAGTGTAAGAGACAGTAGCAGAGAGTAAGAGACAGTAGCAGAGTGTAAGAGAGTGTAATAGACAGTAACAGAGTGTAAGAGAGTGTAACAGCATGTAAGAGAGTGTAACAGAGTGTAAGAGAGTGTAAGAGACAGTAACAGAGTGTAAGAGACAGTAACAGAGTGTAAGAGACAGCAGCAGAGTGTAAGAGTGTGTAACATAGTGTAAGAGAGTGAAAGAGATAGTAGCAGAGTGTAATAGACAGTAACAGAGTGTAATAGAGTGTAAGAGACAGTAGCAGAGTGTAAGAGACAATAGCAGAGTGTAAGAGACAGTAGCAGAGTGTAATAGACTGTAGCAGAGTGTAACAGAGTGTAAGAGAGTGTAAGAGACAATAGCAGAGTGTAATAGACAGTAACAGAGTGTAAGAGAGTGTTATAGACAGTAGCAGAGTGCAAGAGACAATAGCATAGTGTAAGAGACAGTAGCAGAGTGTAATATACAGTAACAGAGTGTAAGAGACAGTAACAGAGTGTAAGAGACAGCAGCAGAGTGTAAGAGTGTAAGAGACAGTAACAGAGTGTAAGAGAGTGTAACAGAGTGTAAGAGACAGTAACAGAGTGTACGAGACAGTAACAGAGTGTAAGAGAGTGTAACAGAGTGTAAGAGACAGTAACAGAGTGTAAGAGACAGTAACAGAGTATACGAGAGTGTAGTAGAGTGTAAGAGACAGTAACAGAGCGTAAGAGACAGTAGCAGTGTGTAAGAGACAGAAGCAAAGTGAAAGAGAGAGTAGCAGAGTGTAATAGACAGTAGCAGAGTGTAAGAGACAGTAGCAGAGTGTAAGAGAGTGTCAGAGACAGTAACAGAGTGTAAGAGAGTGTAACAGCGTGTAAGAGAGTGTAACAGAGTGTAAGAGACAGTAAGAGAGTGTAACAGAGTGTAAGAGACAGTAACAGAGTGTAGGAGAGTGTAAGAGACAGTAACAGAGTGTAAGAGACAGTAACAGAGTGTAAGAGACAGCAGCAGAGTGTTAGAGAGTGTAACATAGTGTAAGAGAGTGTAAGAGACAGTAGCAGAGTGTAATAGACAGTAACAGAGTGTAATAGAGTGTAAGAGACAGTAGCAGAGTGTAAGAGACAGTAGCAGAGTGTAATAGACTGTAGCAGAGTGTAACAGAGTGTAAGAGAGTGTAAGAGACAATAGCAGAGTGTAATAGACAGTAACAGAGTGTAAGAGAGTGTTATAGACAGTAGCAGAGTGCAAGAGACAATAACAGAGTGTAAGAGACAGTAGCAGAGTGTAATAGACTGTAACAGAGTGTAACAGAGTGTAAGAGAGTGTAAGAGACAGTAGCGGAGTGTAATAGACAGTAACAGAGTGTAAGAGAGTGTTATAGACAGTAGCAGAGTGTTATAGACAATAGCAGAGTGTAAGAGACAGTAGCAGAGTTTAATAGACAGCAGCAGAGTGTAAGAGAGTGTAAGAGACAGTAGCAGAGTGTAATAGACAGTAACAGAGTGTAAGAGAGTGTTATAGACAGTATCAGAGTGTAAGAGACAATAGCAGAGTGTAAGAGACAGTAGCAGAGTGTAATAGACTGTATCAGAGTGTAACATAGTGTAAGAGAGTGTAAGAGACAGTAGCAGAGTGTAATAGACAGTAACAGAGTGTAAGAGAGTGTTATAGACAGTAGCAGAGTGTAAGAGAGTGTAAGAGACAGTAACATAGTGTAGGAGAGTGTAAGAGACAGTAACAGAGTGTAAGAGACAGTAACAGAGTGTAAGAGGGTGTAAGAGACAGTAGCAGAGTGTAGGAGAGTGTAAGAGAGTGTAAGAGACAGTAAGAGTGTAAGAGACAGTAAGAGAGTGTAAGAGACAGCAGCAGAGTGTAAGAGAGTGTAACAGAGTGTAAGAGACAGTAACAGAGCGTAAGAGACAGTAGCAGAGTGTAAGAGACAGAAGCAGAGTGAAAGAGAGAGTAGCAGAGTGTAAGAGACAGTAGCAGAGTGTAAGAGACAGTAGCAGAGTGTAAGAGAGTGTAAGAGACAGTAACAGAGTGTAAGAGAGTGTAACAGCATGTAAGAGAGTGTAACAGAGTGTAAGAGAGTGTAAGAGACAGTAACAGAGTGTAGTAGAGTGTAAGAGACAGTAACAGAGTGTAAGAGACAGTAACAGAGTGTAAGAGACAGCAGCAGAGTGTAAGAGAGTGTAACATAGTGTAAGAGAGTGAAAGAGACAGTAGCAGAGTGTAATAGACAGTAACAGAGTGTAGGAGAGTGTCAGAGACAGTAACAGAGTGTAAGAGTCAGCAGCAGAGTGTAAGAGAGTGTAACATAGTGTAAGAGAGTGTAAGAGACAGTAGCAGAGTGTAATAGACAGTAACAGAGTGTAAGAGAGTGTTATAGACAGTAGCAGAGTGTAAGATACAGTAGCAGAGTGTAAGAGACAGTAACAGAGTGTAAAAGACAGTAACAGAGTGTAAGAGACAGTAGCAGAGTGAAAGAGACAGTAGTAGAGTGTAGTAGAGTGTAAGAGAGTGTCACATGGCATATACCGTCCTCTAGGATCACATAGTCCTGAATGATCTCAGTATACTGTGAACGTCTTTGGGGATCTCTTCGCGTAGACCTCGTAAACCTGTGTAAGAGACAGTAAAAGAGTGTATGAGACAGTAGTGGAGTGTAAGAAAGTGTAACAGAGTATAGGAGACAGTAACAGAGTGTAAGAGAGTGTAAGAGACAGTTACAGAGTGTAAGAGAGTGTAAGAGAGTGTAACAGAGTGTAAGAGACAGTAACAGAGTGTAAGAGACAGCAGCAGAGTGTAAGAGAGTGTAAGAGACAGTAGCAGAGTGTAATAGACAGTAACAGAGTGTAAGAGAGTGTTATAGACAGTAGCAGAGTGTTATAGACAATAGCAGAGTGTAAGAGACAGTAGCAGAGTGTAATAGACAGCAGCAGAGTGTAAGAGAGTGTAAGAGACAGTAGCAGAGTGTAATAGACAGTAACAGAGTGTAAGAGAGTGTTATAGACAGTAGCAGAGTGTAAGAGACAATAGCAGAGTGTAAGAGACAGTAGCAGAGTGTAACATAGTGTAAGAGAGTGTAAGAGACAGTAGCAGAGTGTAATAGACAGTAACAGAGTGTAAGAGAGTGTTATAGACAGTAGCAGAGTGTAAGAGAGTGTAAGAGACAGTTACAGAGTGTAAGAGAGTGTAACAGAGTGTAAGAGAGTGTAAGAGACAGTAACATAGTGTAGGAGAGTGTAAGAGACAGTAACAGAGTGTAAGAGACAGTAGCAGAGTGTAAGAGAGTGTAAGAGAGTGTTATAGACAGTAGCAGAGTGTAAGGGACAATAGCAGAGTGTAAGAGACAGTAGCAGAGTGTAATAGACTGTAGCAGAGTGTAAAATACTGTAAGAGAGTGTAAGAGACAGTAGCAGAGTGTAATAGACAGTAATAGAGTGTAAGAGAGTGTTATAGACAGTAGCAGAGTTTAAGAGACAGTAACAGAGTGTAAGAGACAGTAAGAGTGTAAGAGGGTGTAAGAGACAGTAGCAGAGTGTAGGAGAGTGTAAGAGAGTATAAGAGACAGTAACAGAGTGTAAAAGACAGCAGCAGAGTGTAAGAGACAGTAACATAGTGTAAGAGAGTGTAACAGAGTGTAAGAGACAGTAACAGAGTGTACGAGAGTGTAGTAGAGTGTAAGAGACAGTAACAGAGCATAAGAGACAGTAACAGAGCATAAGAGACAGAAGCAGAGTGTAAGAGACAGAAACAGAGTGAAAGAGAGAGTAGCAGAGTGTAAGAGACAGTAGCAGAGTGTAAGAGAGTGTAAGAGAAATTAACAGAGTGTAATAGAGTGTAACAGCGTGTAAGAGAGTGTAACAGAGTGTAAGAGAGTGTAGGAGACAGTAACAGAGTGTAGGAGAGTGTAAGAGACAGTAACAGAGTGTAAGAGACAGTAACAGAGTGTAAGAGACAGCAGCGGAGTGTAAGAGAGTGTAACATAGTGTAAGAGAGTGAAAGAGACAGTAGCAGAGTGTAATAGACAGTAACAGAGTGTAAGACAGTGTTATAGACAGTAGCAGAGTGTAAGAGACAATAGCAGAGTGTAAGAGACAGTAACAGAGTGTAAGATACAGTAACAGAGTGTATGAGAGTGTAGTAGAGTGTAAGAGACAGTAACAGAGCGTAAGAGATAGTAGCAGAGTGTAAGAGACAGTAGCAGAGTGAAAGAGACAGTAGTAGAGTGTAAGAGACAGTAGCAGAGTGTAAGAGACAGTAACAGAGTGTAAGAGATAGTAGCAGAGTGTAAGAGAGTGTAAGAGACAGTAACAGTGTGTAAGAGGGTGTAACAGCGTGTAAGAGAGTGTAACAGCATGTAAGAGAGTGTAACAGAGTGTAAGGGAGTGTAAGAGACAGTAACAGAGTGTAAGGGGGTGTAAGAGACAGTAGAAGAGTGTAGGAGAGTGTAGGAGAGTGTAAGAGAGTGTAATAGACAGTAACAGAGTGTAAGAGACAGTAACAGAGTGTAAGAGACAGCAGCAGAGTGTAAGAGACAGCAGCAGAGTGTAAGAGAGTGTAAGAGACAGTAACAGAGTGTAAGAGAGTGTAACAGAGTGTAAGAGACAGTAACAGAGTGTATGAGACAGTAACAGAGTGTAAGAGACAGTAACAGAGTGTAAGAGACAGTAACAGAGTATACGAGAGTGTAGTAGAGTGTAAGAGACAGTAACAGAGCGTAAGAGACAGTAGCAGTGTGTAAGAGACAGAAGCAAAGTGAAAGAGAGAGTAGCAGAGTGTAAGAGACAGTAGCAGAGTGTAAGAGACAGTAGCAGAGTGTAAGAGAGTGTAAGAGACAGTAACAGAGTGTAAGAGAGTGTAACAGCGTGTAAGAGAGTGTAACAGAGTGTAAGAGACAGTAAGAGAGTGTAACAGAGTGTAAGAGACAGTAACAGAGTGTAGGAGAGTGTAAGAGACAGTAACGGAGTGTAAGAGACAGTAACAGTGTGTAAGAGACAGCAGCAGAGTGTAAGAGAGTGTAACATAGTGTAAGAGAGTGTAAGAGACAGTAGCAGAGTGTAATAGACAGTAACAGAGTGTAATAGAGTGTAAGAGACAGTAGCAGAGTATAAGAGACAATAGCAGAGTGTAAGAGACAGTAGCAGAGTGTAATAGACTGTAGCAGAGTGTAATAGACTGTAGCAGAGTGTAACAGAGTGTAAGAGACAATAGCAGAGTGTAATAGACAGTAACAGAGTGTAAGAGAGTGTTATAGACAGTAGCAGAGTGCAAGAGACAATAGCAGAGTGTAAGAGACAGTAGCAGAGTGTAATAGACAGTAACAGAGTGTAAGAGACAGTAACAGAGTGTAAGAGACAGCAGCAGAGTGTAAGAGTGTAAGAGACAGTAACAGAGTGTAAGAGAGTGTAACAGAGTGTAAGAGACAGTAACAGAGTGTACGAGACAGTAACAGAGTGTAAGAGACAGCAGCAGAGTGTAAGAGAGTGTAACATAGTGTAAGAGAGTGAAAGAGACAGTAGCAGAGTGTAATAGACAGTAACAGAGTGTAGGAGAGTGTAACAGCGTGTAAGAGAGTGTAACAGAGTGTAAGAGAGTGTAAGAGACAGTAACAGAGTGTAGGAGAGTGTAAGAGACAGTAACAGAGTGTAAGAGACAGTAACAGAGTGTAAGAGACAGTAACAGAGTGTTAGAGACAGCAGCAGAGTGTAAGAGAGTGTAACATAGTGTAAGAGAGTGTAAGAGACAGTAGCAGAGTGTAATAGACAGTAACAGTGTGTAAGAGAGTGTTATAGACAGTAGCAGAGTGTAAGAGACAATAGCAGAGTGTAAGATACAGTAGCAGAGTGTAAGAGACAGTAACAGAGTGTAAAAGACAGTAACAGAGTGTAAGAGAGTGTAAGAGACAGTAACAGAGTGTAAGAGAGTGTAACAGCATGTAAGAGAGTGTAACAGAGTGTAAGAGAGTGTAAGAGACAGTAACAGAGTGTAGTAGAGTGTAAGAGACAGTAACAGAGTGTAAGAGACAGTAACAGAGTGTAAGAGACAGCAGCAGAGTGTAAGAGAGTGTAACATAGTGTAAGAGAGTGAAAGAGACAGTAGCAGAGTGTAATAGACAGTAACAGAGTGTAAGAGAGTGTTATAGACAGTAGCAGAGTGTAAGAGACAATAGCAGAGTGTAAGATACAGTAGCAAAGTGTAAGAGACAGTAACAGAGTGTAAGAGACAGTAGCAGAGTGAAAGAGGCAGTAGTAGAGTGTAGTAGAGTGTACCAGAGTGTCACATGGCATATACCGTCCTCTAGGATCACATAGTCCTGAATGATCTCAGTATACTGTGAACGTCTTTGGGGATCTCTTCGCGTAGACATCGTAAACCTGTGTAAGAGACAGTAAAAGAGTATATGAGACAGTAGCGGAGTGTAAGAGAGTGTGACAGAGCATAGGAGATAGTAACAGAGTATAGGAGACGGTAACAGAGTGTAAGAGAGTGTAAGAGACAGTAACAGAGTGTAAGAGACAGTAACAGAGTGTAAGAGACAGCAGCAGAGTGTAAGAGAGTGTAACATAGTGTAAGAGAGTGAAAGAGACAGTAGCAGAGTGTAATAGACAGTAACAGAGTGTAGGAGAGTGTAACAGCGTGTAAGAGAGTGTAACAGAGTGTAAGAGAGTGTAAGAGACAGTAACAGAGTGTAGGAGAGTGTAAGAGACAGTAACAGAGTGTAAGAGACAGTAACAGAGTGTAAGAGACAGTAACAGAGTGTAAGAGACAGCAGCAGAGTGTAAGAGAGTGTAACATAGTGTAAGAGAGTGAAAGAGACAGTAGCAGAGTGTAATAGACAGTAACAGAGTGTAGGAGAGTGTCAGAGACAGTAACAGAGTGTAAGAGTCAGCAGCAGAGTGTAAGAGAGTGTAACATAGTGTAAGAGAGTGTAAGAGACAGTAGCAGAGTGTAATAGACAGTAACAGAGTGTAAGAGAGTGTTATAGACAGTAGCAGAGTGTAAGAGACAATAGCAGAGTGTAAGATACAGTAGCAGAGTGTAAGAGACAGTAACAGAGTGTAAAAGACAGTAACAGAGTGTAAGAGACAGTAGCAGAGTGAAAGAGACAGTAGTAGAGTGTAGTAGAGTGTAAGAGAGTGTCACATGGCATATACCGTCCTCTAGGATCACATAGTCCTGAATGATCTCAGTATACTGTGAACGTCTTTGGGGATCTCTTCGCGTAGACCTCGTAAACCTGTGTAAGAGACAGTAAAAGAGTATATGAGACAGTAGTGGAGTGTAAGAAAGTGTAACAGAGTATAGGAGACAGTAACAGAGTGTAAGAGAGTGTAAGAGACAGTTACAGAGTGTAAGAGAGTGTAAGAGAGTGTAACAGAGTGTAAGAGACAGTAACAGAGTGTAAGAGACAGCAGCAGAGTGTAAGAGAGTGTAAGAGACAGTAGCAGAGTGTAATAGACAGTAACAGAGTGTAAGAGAGTGTTATAGACAGTAGCAGAGTGTTATAGACAATAGCAGAGTGTAAGAGACAGTAGCAGAGTGTAATAGACAGCAGCAGAGTGTAAGAGAGTGTAAGAGACAGTAGCAGAGTGTAATAGACAGTAACAGAGTGTAAGAGAGTGTTATAGACAGTAGCAGAGTGTAAGAGACAATAGCAGAGTGTAAGAGACAGTAGCAAAGTGTAATAGACTGTAGCAGAGTGTAACAGTGTAAGAGAGTGTAAGAGACAGTAGCAGAGTGTAATAGACATTAACAGAGTGTAAGAGAGTGTTATAGACAGTAGCAGAGTTTAAGAGACAGTAACAGAGTGTAAGAGACAGTAACAGAGTGTAAGAGGGTGTAAGAGACAGTAGCAGAGTGTAGGAGAGTGTAAGAGAGTGTAAGAGACAGTAACAGAGTGTAAGAGACAGTAACAGAGTGTAAGAGACAGCAGCAGAGTGTAAGAGAGTGTAACAGAGTGTAAGAGACAGTAACAGAGCGTAAGAGACAGTAGCAGAGTGTAAGAGACAGAAGCAGAGTGAAAGAGAGAGTAGCAGAGTGTAAGAGACAGTAGCAGAGAGTAAGAGACAGTAGCAGAGTGTAAGAGAGTGTAATAGACAGTAACAGAGTGTAAGAGAGTGTAACAGCATGTAAGAGAGTGTAACAGAGTGTAAGAGAGTGTAAGAGACAGTAACAGAGTGTAAGAGACAGTAACAGAGTGTAAGAGACAGCAGCAGAGTGTAAGAGTGTGTAACATAGTGTAAGAGAGTGAAAGAGATAGTAGCAGAGTGTAATAGACAGTAACAGAGTGTAATAGAGTGTAAGAGACAGTAGCAGAGTGTAAGAGACAATAGCAGAGTGTAAGAGACAGTAGCAGAGTGTAATAGACTGTAGCAGAGTGTAACAGAGTGTAAGAGAGTGTAAGAGACAATAGCAGAGTGTAATAGACAGTAACAGAGTGTAAGAGAGTGTTATAGACAGTAGCAGAGTGCAAGAGACAATAGCAGAGTGTAAGAGACAGTAGCAGAGTGTAATATACAGTAACAGAGTGTAAGAGACAGTAACAGAGTGTAAGAGACAGCAGCAGAGTGTAAGAGTGTAAGAGACAGTAACAGAGTGTAAGAGAGTGTAACAGAGTGTAAGAGACAGTAACAGAGTGTACGAGACAGTAACAGAGTGTAAGAGAGTGTAACAGAGTGTAAGAGACAGTAACAGAGTGTAAGAGACAGTAACAGAGTATACGAGAGTGTAGTAGAGTGTAAGAGACAGTAACAGAGCGTAAGAGACAGTAGCAGTGTGTAAGAGACAGAAGCAAAGTGAAAGAGAGAGTAGCAGAGTGTAATAGACAGTAGCAGAGTGTAAGAGACAGTAGCAGAGTGTAAGAGAGTGTCAGAGACAGTAACAGAGTGTAAGAGAGTGTAACAGCGTGTAAGAGAGTGTAACAGAGTGTAAGAGACAGTAAGAGAGTGTAACAGAGTGTAAGAGACAGTAACAGAGTGTAGGAGAGTGTAAGAGACAGTAACAGAGTGTAAGAGACAGTAACAGAGTGTAAGAGACAGCAGCAGAGTGTTAGAGAGTGTAACATAGTGTAAGAGAGTGTAAGAGACAGTAGCAGAGTGTAATAGACAGTAACAGAGTGTAATAGAGTGTAAGAGACAGTAGCAGAGTGTAAGAGACAGTAGCAGAGTGTAATAGACTGTAGCAGAGTGTAACAGAGTGTAAGAGAGTGTAAGAGACAATAGCAGAGTGTAATAGACAGTAACAGAGTGTAAGAGAGTGTTATAGACAGTAGCAGAGTGCAAGAGACAATAACAGAGTGTAAGAGACAGTAGCAGAGTGTAATAGACTGTAACAGAGTGTAACAGAGTGTAAGAGAGTGTAAGAGACAGTAGCGGAGTGTAATAGACAGTAACAGAGTGTAAGAGAGTGTTATAGACAGTAGCAGAGTGTTATAGACAATAGCAGAGTGTAAGAGACAGTAGCAGAGTTTAATAGACAGCAGCAGAGTGTAAGAGAGTGTAAGAGACAGTAGCAGAGTGTAATAGACAGTAACAGAGTGTAAGAGAGTGTTATAGACAGTATCAGAGTGTAAGAGACAATAGCAGAGTGTAAGAGACAGTAGCAGAGTGTAATAGACTGTATCAGAGTGTAACATAGTGTAAGAGAGTGTAAGAGACAGTAGCAGAGTGTAATAGACAGTAACAGAGTGTAAGAGAGTGTTATAGACAGTAGCAGAGTGTAAGAGAGTGTAAGAGACAGTAACATAGTGTAGGAGAGTGTAAGAGACAGTAACAGAGTGTAAGAGACAGTAACAGAGTGTAAGAGGGTGTAAGAGACAGTAGCAGAGTGTAGGAGAGTGTAAGAGAGTGTAAGAGACAGTAAGAGTGTAAGAGACAGTAAGAGAGTGTAAGAGACAGCAGCAGAGTGTAAGAGAGTGTAACAGAGTGTAAGAGACAGTAACAGAGCGTAAGAGACAGTAGCAGAGTGTAAGAGACAGAAGCAGAGTGAAAGAGAGAGTAGCAGAGTGTAAGAGACAGTAGCAGAGTGTAAGAGACAGTAGCAGAGTGTAAGAGAGTGTAAGAGACAGTAACAGAGTGTAAGAGAGTGTAACAGCATGTAAGAGAGTGTAACAGAGTGTAAGAGAGTGTAAGAGACAGTAACAGAGTGTAGTAGAGTGTAAGAGACAGTAACAGAGTGTAAGAGACAGTAACAGAGTGTAAGAGACAGCAGCAGAGTGTAAGAGAGTGTAACATAGTGTAAGAGAGTGAAAGAGACAGTAGCAGAGTGTAATAGACAGTAACAGAGTGTAGGAGAGTGTCAGAGACAGTAACAGAGTGTAAGAGTCAGCAGCAGAGTGTAAGAGAGTGTAACATAGTGTAAGAGAGTGTAAGAGACAGTAGCAGAGTGTAATAGACAGTAACAGAGTGTAAGAGAGTGTTATAGACAGTAGCAGAGTGTAAGATACAGTAGCAGAGTGTAAGAGACAGTAACAGAGTGTAAAAGACAGTAACAGAGTGTAAGAGACAGTAGCAGAGTGAAAGAGACAGTAGTAGAGTGTAGTAGAGTGTAAGAGAGTGTCACATGGCATATACCGTCCTCTAGGATCACATAGTCCTGAATGATCTCAGTATACTGTGAACGTCTTTGGGGATCTCTTCGCGTAGACCTCGTAAACCTGTGTAAGAGACAGTAAAAGAGTGTATGAGACAGTAGTGGAGTGTAAGAAAGTGTAACAGAGTATAGGAGACAGTAACAGAGTGTAAGAGAGTGTAAGAGACAGTTACAGAGTGTAAGAGAGTGTAAGAGAGTGTAACAGAGTGTAAGAGACAGTAACAGAGTGTAAGAGACAGCAGCAGAGTGTAAGAGAGTGTAAGAGACAGTAGCAGAGTGTAATAGACAGTAACAGAGTGTAAGAGAGTGTTATAGACAGTAGCAGAGTGTTATAGACAATAGCAGAGTGTAAGAGACAGTAGCAGAGTGTAATAGACAGCAGCAGAGTGTAAGAGAGTGTAAGAGACAGTAGCAGAGTGTAATAGACAGTAACAGAGTGTAAGAGAGTGTTATAGACAGTAGCAGAGTGTAAGAGACAATAGCAGAGTGTAAGAGACAGTAGCAGAGTGTAACATAGTGTAAGAGAGTGTAAGAGACAGTAGCAGAGTGTAATAGACAGTAACAGAGTGTAAGAGAGTGTTATAGACAGTAGCAGAGTGTAAGAGAGTGTAAGAGACAGTTACAGAGTGTAAGAGAGTGTAACAGAGTGTAAGAGAGTGTAAGAGACAGTAACATAGTGTAGGAGAGTGTAAGAGACAGTAACAGAGTGTAAGAGACAGTAGCAGAGTGTAAGAGAGTGTAAGAGAGTGTTATAGACAGTAGCAGAGTGTAAGGGACAATAGCAGAGTGTAAGAGACAGTAGCAGAGTGTAATAGACTGTAGCAGAGTGTAAAATACTGTAAGAGAGTGTAAGAGACAGTAGCAGAGTGTAATAGACAGTAATAGAGTGTAAGAGAGTGTTATAGACAGTAGCAGAGTTTAAGAGACAGTAACAGAGTGTAAGAGACAGTAAGAGTGTAAGAGGGTGTAAGAGACAGTAGCAGAGTGTAGGAGAGTGTAAGAGAGTATAAGAGACAGTAACAGAGTGTAAAAGACAGCAGCAGAGTGTAAGAGACAGTAACATAGTGTAAGAGAGTGTAACAGAGTGTAAGAGACAGTAACAGAGTGTACGAGAGTGTAGTAGAGTGTAAGAGACAGTAACAGAGCATAAGAGACAGTAACAGAGCATAAGAGACAGAAGCAGAGTGTAAGAGACAGAAACAGAGTGAAAGAGAGAGTAGCAGAGTGTAAGAGACAGTAGCAGAGTGTAAGAGAGTGTAAGAGAAATTAACAGAGTGTAATAGAGTGTAACAGCGTGTAAGAGAGTGTAACAGAGTGTAAGAGAGTGTAGGAGACAGTAACAGAGTGTAGGAGAGTGTAAGAGACAGTAACAGAGTGTAAGAGACAGTAACAGAGTGTAAGAGACAGCAGCGGAGTGTAAGAGAGTGTAACATAGTGTAAGAGAGTGAAAGAGACAGTAGCAGAGTGTAATAGACAGTAACAGAGTGTAAGACAGTGTTATAGACAGTAGCAGAGTGTAAGAGACAATAGCAGAGTGTAAGAGACAGTAACAGAGTGTAAGATACAGTAACAGAGTGTATGAGAGTGTAGTAGAGTGTAAGAGACAGTAACAGAGCGTAAGAGATAGTAGCAGAGTGTAAGAGACAGTAGCAGAGTGAAAGAGACAGTAGTAGAGTGTAAGAGACAGTAGCAGAGTGTAAGAGACAGTAACAGAGTGTAAGAGATAGTAGCAGAGTGTAAGAGAGTGTAAGAGACAGTAACAGTGTGTAAGAGGGTGTAACAGCGTGTAAGAGAGTGTAACAGCATGTAAGAGAGTGTAACAGAGTGTAAGGGAGTGTAAGAGACAGTAACAGAGTGTAAGGGGGTGTAAGAGACAGTAGAAGAGTGTAGGAGAGTGTAGGAGAGTGTAAGAGAGTGTAATAGACAGTAACAGAGTGTAAGAGACAGTAACAGAGTGTAAGAGACAGCAGCAGAGTGTAAGAGACAGCAGCAGAGTGTAAGAGAGTGTAAGAGACAGTAACAGAGTGTAAGAGAGTGTAACAGAGTGTAAGAGACAGTAACAGAGTGTATGAGACAGTAACAGAGTGTAAGAGACAGTAACAGAGTGTAAGAGACAGTAACAGAGTATACGAGAGTGTAGTAGAGTGTAAGAGACAGTAACAGAGCGTAAGAGACAGTAGCAGTGTGTAAGAGACAGAAGCAAAGTGAAAGAGAGAGTAGCAGAGTGTAAGAGACAGTAGCAGAGTGTAAGAGACAGTAGCAGAGTGTAAGAGAGTGTAAGAGACAGTAACAGAGTGTAAGAGAGTGTAACAGCGTGTAAGAGAGTGTAACAGAGTGTAAGAGACAGTAAGAGAGTGTAACAGAGTGTAAGAGACAGTAACAGAGTGTAGGAGAGTGTAAGAGACAGTAACGGAGTGTAAGAGACAGTAACAGTGTGTAAGAGACAGCAGCAGAGTGTAAGAGAGTGTAACATAGTGTAAGAGAGTGTAAGAGACAGTAGCAGAGTGTAATAGACAGTAACAGAGTGTAATAGAGTGTAAGAGACAGTAGCAGAGTATAAGAGACAATAGCAGAGTGTAAGAGACAGTAGCAGAGTGTAATAGACTGTAGCAGAGTGTAATAGACTGTAGCAGAGTGTAACAGAGTGTAAGAGACAATAGCAGAGTGTAATAGACAGTAACAGAGTGTAAGAGAGTGTTATAGACAGTAGCAGAGTGCAAGAGACAATAGCAGAGTGTAAGAGACAGTAGCAGAGTGTAATAGACAGTAACAGAGTGTAAGAGACAGTAACAGAGTGTAAGAGACAGCAGCAGAGTGTAAGAGTGTAAGAGACAGTAACAGAGTGTAAGAGAGTGTAACAGAGTGTAAGAGACAGTAACAGAGTGTACGAGACAGTAACAGAGTGTAAGAGACAGCAGCAGAGTGTAAGAGAGTGTAACATAGTGTAAGAGAGTGAAAGAGACAGTAGCAGAGTGTAATAGACAGTAACAGAGTGTAGGAGAGTGTAACAGCGTGTAAGAGAGTGTAACAGAGTGTAAGAGAGTGTAAGAGACAGTAACAGAGTGTAGGAGAGTGTAAGAGACAGTAACAGAGTGTAAGAGACAGTAACAGAGTGTAAGAGACAGTAACAGAGTGTTAGAGACAGCAGCAGAGTGTAAGAGAGTGTAACATAGTGTAAGAGAGTGTAAGAGACAGTAGCAGAGTGTAATAGACAGTAACAGTGTGTAAGAGAGTGTTATAGACAGTAGCAGAGTGTAAGAGACAATAGCAGAGTGTAAGATACAGTAGCAGAGTGTAAGAGACAGTAACAGAGTGTAAAAGACAGTAACAGAGTGTAAGAGAGTGTAAGAGACAGTAACAGAGTGTAAGAGAGTGTAACAGCATGTAAGAGAGTGTAACAGAGTGTAAGAGAGTGTAAGAGACAGTAACAGAGTGTAGTAGAGTGTAAGAGACAGTAACAGAGTGTAAGAGACAGTAACAGAGTGTAAGAGACAGCAGCAGAGTGTAAGAGAGTGTAACATAGTGTAAGAGAGTGAAAGAGACAGTAGCAGAGTGTAATAGACAGTAACAGAGTGTAAGAGAGTGTTATAGACAGTAGCAGAGTGTAAGAGACAATAGCAGAGTGTAAGATACAGTAGCAAAGTGTAAGAGACAGTAACAGAGTGTAAGAGACAGTAGCAGAGTGAAAGAGGCAGTAGTAGAGTGTAGTAGAGTGTACCAGAGTGTCACATGGCATATACCGTCCTCTAGGATCACATAGTCCTGAATGATCTCAGTATACTGTGAACGTCTTTGGGGATCTCTTCGCGTAGACATCGTAAACCTGTGTAAGAGACAGTAAAAGAGTATATGAGACAGTAGCGGAGTGTAAGAGAGTGTGACAGAGCATAGGAGATAGTAACAGAGTATAGGAGACGGTAACAGAGTGTAAGAGAGTGTAAGAGACAGTAACAGAGTGTAAGAGACAGTAACAGAGTGTAAGAGACAGCAGCAGAGTGTAAGAGAGTGTAACATAGTGTAAGAGAGTGAAAGAGACAGTAGCAGAGTGTAATAGACAGTAACAGAGTGTAGGAGAGTGTAACAGCGTGTAAGAGAGTGTAACAGAGTGTAAGAGAGTGTAAGAGACAGTAACAGAGTGTAGGAGAGTGTAAGAGACAGTAACAGAGTGTAAGAGACAGTAACAGAGTGTAAGAGACAGTAACAGAGTGTAAGAGACAGCAGCAGAGTGTAAGAGAGTGTAACATAGTGTAAGAGAGTGAAAGAGACAGTAGCAGAGTGTAATAGACAGTAACAGAGTGTAGGAGAGTGTCAGAGACAGTAACAGAGTGTAAGAGTCAGCAGCAGAGTGTAAGAGAGTGTAACATAGTGTAAGAGAGTGTAAGAGACAGTAGCAGAGTGTAATAGACAGTAACAGAGTGTAAGAGAGTGTTATAGACAGTAGCAGAGTGTAAGAGACAATAGCAGAGTGTAAGATACAGTAGCAGAGTGTAAGAGACAGTAACAGAGTGTAAAAGACAGTAACAGAGTGTAAGAGACAGTAGCAGAGTGAAAGAGACAGTAGTAGAGTGTAGTAGAGTGTAAGAGAGTGTCACATGGCATATACCGTCCTCTAGGATCACATAGTCCTGAATGATCTCAGTATACTGTGAACGTCTTTGGGGATCTCTTCGCGTAGACCTCGTAAACCTGTGTAAGAGACAGTAAAAGAGTATATGAGACAGTAGTGGAGTGTAAGAAAGTGTAACAGAGTATAGGAGACAGTAACAGAGTGTAAGAGAGTGTAAGAGACAGTTACAGAGTGTAAGAGAGTGTAAGAGAGTGTAACAGAGTGTAAGAGACAGTAACAGAGTGTAAGAGACAGCAGCAGAGTGTAAGAGAGTGTAAGAGACAGTAGCAGAGTGTAATAGACAGTAACAGAGTGTAAGAGAGTGTTATAGACAGTAGCAGAGTGTTATAGACAATAGCAGAGTGTAAGAGACAGTAGCAGAGTGTAATAGACAGCAGCAGAGTGTAAGAGAGTGTAAGAGACAGTAGCAGAGTGTAATAGACAGTAACAGAGTGTAAGAGAGTGTTATAGACAGTAGCAGAGTGTAAGAGACAATAGCAGAGTGTAAGAGACAGTAGCAGAGTGTAACATAGTGTAAGAGAGTGTAAGAGACAGTAGCAGAGTGTAATAGACAGTAACAGAGTGTAAGAGAGTGTAAGAGACAGTAACATAGTGTAGGAGAGTGTAAGAGACAGTAACAGAGTGTAAGAGACAGTAACAGAGTGTAAGAGGGTGTAAGAGACAGTAGCAGAGTGTAGGAGAGTGTAAGAGAGTGTAAGAGACAGTAAGAGTGTAAGAGACAGTAACAGAGTGTAAGAGACAGCAGCAGAGTGTAAGAGAGTGTAACAGAGTGTAAGAGACAGTAACAGAGCGTAAGAGACAGTAGCAGAGTGTAAGAGACAGAAGCAGAGTGAAAGAGAGAGTAGCAGAGTGTAAGAGACAGTAGCAGAGTGTAAGAGAGTGTAAGAGACAGTAACAGAGTGTAAGAGAGTGTAACAGCATGTAAGAGAGTGTAACAGAGTGTAAGAGAGTGTAAGAGACAGTAACAGAGTGTAGTAGAGTGTAAGAGACAGTAACAGAGTGTAAGAGACAGTAACAGAGTGTAAGAGACAGTAACAGAGTGTAAGAGACAGCAGCAGAGTGTAAGAGAGTGTAACATAGTGTAAGAGAGTGAAAGAGACAGTAGCAGAGTGTAATAGACAGTAACAGAGTGTAGGAGAGTGTCAGAGACAGTAACAGAGTGTAAGAGTCAGCAGCAGAGTGTAAGAGAGTGTAACATAGTGTAAGAGAGTGTAAGAGACAGTAGCAGAGTGTAATAGACAGTAACAGAGTGTAAGAGACAATAGCAGAGTGTAAGATACAGTAGCAGAGTGTAAGAGACAGTAACAGAGTGTAAAAGACAGTAACAGAGTGTAAGAGACAGTAGCAGAGTGAAAGAGACAGTAGTAGAGTGTAGTAGAGTGTAAGAGAGTGTCACATGGCATATACCGTCCTCTAGGATCACATAGTCCTGAATGATCTCAGTATACTGTGAACGTCTTTGGGGATCTCTTCGCGTAGACCTCGTAAACCTGTGTAAGAGACAGTAAAAGAGTATATGAGACAGTAGTGGAGTGTAAGAAAGTGTAACAGAGTATAGGAGACAGTAACAGAGTGTAAGAGAGTGTAAGAGACAGTTACAGAGTGTAAGAGAGTGTAAGAGAGTGTAACAGAGTGTAAGAGAGTGTAACAGAGTTTAAGAGACAGTAACAGAGTGTACGAGAGTGTAGTAGAGTGTAAGAGACAGTAACAGAGCATAAGAGACAGTAACAGAGCATAAGAGACAGAAGCAGAGTGTAAGAGACAGAAACAGAGTGAAAGAGAGAGTAGCAGAGTGTAAGAGACAGTAGCAGAGTGTAAGAGAGTGTAAGAGAAATTAACAGAGTGTAGTAGAGTGTAACAGCGTGTAAGAGAGTGTAACAGAGTGTAAGAGAGTGTAGGAGACAGTAACAGAGTGTAGGAGAGTGTAAGAGACAGTAACAGAGTGTAAGAGACAGTAACAGAGTGTAAGAGACAGCAGCAGAGTGTAAGAGAGTGTAACATAGTGTAAGAGAGTGAAAGAGACAGTAGCAGAGTGTAATAGACAGTAATAGAGTGTAAGACAGTGTTATAGACAGTAGCAGAGTGTAAGAGACAATAGCAGAGTGTAAGAGACAGTAATAGAGTGTAAGAGACAGTAACAGAGTGTAAGATACAGTAACAGAGTGTATGAGAGTGTAGTAGAGTGTAAGAGACAGTAACAGAGCGTAAGAGATAGTAGCAGAGTGTAAGAGACAGTAGCAGAGTGAAAGAGACAGTAGTAGAGTGTAAGAGACAGTAGCAGAGTGTAAGAGACAGTAACAGAGTGTAAGAGATAGTAGCAGAGTGTAAGAGAGTGTAAGAGACAGTAACAGTGTGTAAGAGGGTGTAACAGCGTGTAAGAGAGTGTAACAGCATGTAAGAGAGTGTAACAGAGTGTAACAGAGTGTAAGGGAGTGTAAGAGACAGTAACAGAGTGTAAAGGGGTGTAAGAGACAGTAGAAGAGTGTAGGAGAGTGTAGGAGAGTGTAAGAGAGTGTAATAGACAGTAACAGAGTGTAAGAGACAGTAACAGAGTGTAAGAGACAGCAGCAGAGTGTAAGAGAGTGTAAGAGACAGTAACAGAGTGTAAGAGAGTGTAACAGAGTGTAAGAGACAGTAACAGAGTGTAAGAGACAGTAACAGAGTATACGAGAGTGTAGTAGAGTGTAAGAGACAGTAACAGAGCGTAAGAGACAGTAGCAGTGTGTAAGAGACAGAAGCAAAGTGAAAGAGAGAGTAGCAGAGTGTAAGAGACAGTAGCAGAGTGTAAGAGACAGTAGCAGAGTGTAAGAGTGTAAGAGACAGTAACAGAGTGTAAGAGAGTGTAACAGCGTGTAAGAGAGTGTAACAGAGTGTAAGAGACAGTAAGAGAGTGTAACAGAGTGTAAGAGACAGTAACAGAGTGTAGGAGAGTGTAAGAGACAGTAACGGAGTGTAAGAGACAGTAACAGAGTGTAAGAGACAGCAGCAGAGTGTAAGAGAGTGTAACATAGTGTAAGAGAGTGTAAGAGACAGTAGCAGAGTGTAATAGACAGTAACAGAGTGTAATAGAGTGTAAGAGACAGTAGCAGAGTGTAATAGACTGTAACAGAGTGTAAGAGAGTGTAAGAGACAATAGCAGAGTGTAATAGACAGTAACAGAGTGTAAGAGAGTGTTATAGACAGTAGCAGAGTGCAAGAGACAATAGCAGAGTGTAAGAGACAGTAGCCGAGTGTAATAGACTGTAACAGAGTGTAACAGAGTGTAAGAGACAGTAGCAGAGTGTAATAGACTGTAACAGAGTGTAAGAGAGTGTAAGAGACAATAGCAGAGTGTAATAGACAGTAACAGAGTGTAAGAGAGTGTTATAGACAGT
The DNA here is from genome assembly GCA_023333645.1 of Sceloporus occidentalis. Classification (NCBI taxonomy): domain Eukaryota; kingdom Metazoa; phylum Chordata; class Lepidosauria; order Squamata; family Phrynosomatidae; genus Sceloporus; species Sceloporus occidentalis. Next base: position 521,434 of record JALMGF010000304.1, on the reverse strand, counting down.
AGCAGAGTGTAAGAGACAATAGCAGAGTGTAATAGACTGGAGCAGAGTGTAGCATAGTGTAAGACAGTGTAAGAGACTGTAGCAGAGTGTAATAGACAGTAACAGAGTGTAAGAGAGTGTTATAGACAGTAGCAGAGTGTAAGAGACAATAGCAGAGTGTAAGAGACAGTAGCAGAGTGTAATAGACAGCAGCAGAGTGTAAGAGAGTGTAAGAGACAGTAGCAGAGTGTAATAGACAGTAACAGAGTGTAAGAGAGTGTTATAGACAGTAGCAGAGTGTAAGAGACAATAGCAGAGTGTATGAGACAGTAGCAGAGTGTAAGAGACAGTAACAGAGTGTAAGAGATAGTAGCAGAGTGTAAGAGAGTGTAAGAGACAGTAACAGTGTGTAAGAGGGTGTAACAGCGTGTAAGAGAGTGTAACAGCATGTAAGAGAGTGTAACAGAGTGTAAGGGAGTGTAAGAGACAGTAACAGAGTGTAAGGGGGTGTAAGAGACAGTAGAAGAGTGTAGGAGAGTGTAGGAGAGTGTAAGAGAGTGTAATAGACAGTAACAGAGTGTAAGAGACAGTAACAGAGTGTAAGAGACAGCAGCAGAGTGTAAGAGAGTGTAAGAGACAGTAAGAGAGTGTAACAGAGTGTAAGAGACAGTAACAGAGTGTACGAGACAGTAACAGAGTGTAAGAGACAGTAACAGAGTGTAAGAGACAGTAACAGAGTATACGAGAGTGTAGTAGAGTGTAAGAGACAGTAACAGAGCGTAAGAGACAGTAGCAGTGTGTAAGAGACAGAAGCAAAGTGAAAGAGAGAGTAGCAGAGTGTAAGAGACAGTAGCAGAGTGTAAGAGACAGTAGCAGAGTGTAAGAGTGTAAGAGACAGTAACAGAGTGTAAGAGAGTGTAACAGCGTGTAAGAGAGTGTAACATAGTGTAAGAGACAGTAAGAGAGTGTAACAGAGTGTAAGAGACAGTAACAGAGTGTAGGAGAGTGTAAGAGACAGTAACGGAGTGTAAGAGACAGTAACAGAGTGTAAGAGACAGCAGCAGAGTGTAAGAGAGTGTAACATAGTGTAAGAGAGTGTAAGAGACAGTAGCAGAGTGTAATAGACAGTAACAGAGTGTAATAGAGTGTAAGAGACAGTAGCAGAGTGTAATAGACTGTAACAGAGTGTAAGAGAGTGTAAGAGACAATAGCAGAGTGTAATAGACAGTAACAGAGTGTAAGAGAGTGTTATAGACAGTAGCAGAGTGCAAGAGACAATAGCAGAGTGTAAGAGACAGTAGCCGAGTGTAATAGACTGTAACAGAGTGTAACAGAGTGTAAGAGACAGTAGCAGAGTGTAATAGACTGTAACAGAGTGTAAGAGAGTGTAAGAGACAATAGCAGAGTGTAATAGACAGTAACAGAGTGTAAGAGAGTGTTATAGACAGTAGCAGAGTGTAAGAGACAATAGCAGAGTGTAATAGACTGGAGCAGAGTGTAACATAGTGTAAGAGAGTGTAAGAGACTGTAGCAGAGTGTAATAGACAGTAACAGAGTGTAAGAGAGTGTTATAGACAGTAGCAGAGTGTAAGAGACAATAGCAGAGTGTAAGAGACAGTAGCAGAGTGTAATAGACAGCAGCAGAGTGTAAGAGAGTGTAAGAGACAGTAGCAGAGTGTAATAGACAGTAACAGAGTGTAAGAGAGTGTTATAGACAGTAGCAGAGTGTAAGAGACAATAGCAGAGTGTAAGAGACAGTAGCAGAGTGTAATAGACAGCAGCAGAGTGTAAGAGAGTGTAAGAGACAGTAGCAGAGTGTAATAGACAGTAACAGAGTGTAAGAGAGTGTTATAGACAGTAGCAGAGTGTAAGAGACAATAGCAGAGTGTAAGAGACAGTAGCAGAGTGTAATAGACTGTAGCAGAGTGTAACATAGTGTAAGAGAGTGTAAGAGACAGTAGCAGAGTGTAATAGACAGTAACAGAGTGTAAGAGAGTGTTATAGACAGTAGCAGAGTGTAAGAGAGTGTAAGAGACAGTTACAGAGTGTAAGAGAGTGTAACAGAGTGTAAGAGAGTGTAAGAGACAGTAACATAGTGTAGGAGAGTGTAAGAGACAGTAACAGAGTGTAAGAGACAGTAGCAGAGTGTAAGAGAGTGTAAGAGAGTGTTATAGACAGTAGCAGAGTGTAAGGGACAATAGCAGAGTGTAAGAGACAGTAGCAGAGTGTAATAGACTGTAGCAGAGTGTAAAATAGTGTAAGAGAGTGTAAGAGACAGTAGCAGAGTGTAATAGACAGTAATAGAGTGTAAGAGAGTGTTATAGACAGTAGCAGAGTTTAAGAGACAGTAACAGAGTGTAAGAGACAGTAAGAGTGTAAGAGGGTGTAAGAGACAGTAGCAGAGTGTAAGAGAGTGTAAGAGAGTGTAAGAGACAGTAACAGAGTGTAAGAGACAGTAACAGAGTGTAAGAGACAGCAGCAGAGTGTAAGAGAGTGTAACAGAGTATAGGAGACAGTAACAGAGTATAGGAGACAGTAACAGAGTGTAAGAGAGTGTAAGAGACAGTTAGAGAGTGTAAGAGAGTGTAACATAGTGTAAGAGACAGTAACAGAGTGTAAGAGACAGCAGAAGAGTGTAAGAGAGTTGAAGAGACAGTCGCAGAGTGTAATAGACAGTAACAGAGTGTAAGAGAGTGTTATAGACAGTAGCAGAGTGTAAGAGACAATAGCAGAGTGTAATAGACTGGAGCAGAGTGTAACATAGTGTAAGAGAGTGTAAGAGACTGTAGCAGAGTGTAATAGACAGTAACAGAGTGTAAGAGAGTGTTATAGACAGTAGCAGAGTGTAAGAGACAATAGCAGAGTGTAAGAGACAGTAGCAGAGTGTAATAGACAGCAGCAGAGTGTAAGAGAGTGTAAGAGACAGTAGCAGAGTGTAATAGACAGTAACAGAGTGTAAGAGAGTGTTATAGACAGTAGCAGAGTGTAAGAGACAATAGCAGAGTGTAAGAGACAGTAGCAGAGTGTAATAGACTGTAGCAGAGTGTAACAGTGTAAGAGAGTGTAAGAGACAGTAGCAGAGTGTAATAGACATTAACAGAGTGTAAGAGAGTGTTATAGACAGTAGCAGAGTTTAAGAGACAGTAACAGAGTGTAAGAGACAGTAACAGAGTGTAAGAGGGTGTAAGAGACAGTAGCAGAGTGTAGGAGAGTGTAAGAGAGTGTAACAGAGTGTAAGAGACAGTAACAGAGCGTAAGAGACAGTAGCAGAGTGTAAGAGACAGAAGCAGAGTGAAAGAGAGAGTAGCAGAGTGTAAGAGACAGTAGCAGAGAGTAAGAGACAGTAGCAGAGTGTAAGAGAGTGTAATAGACAGTAACAGAGTGTAAGAGAGTGTAACAGCATGTAAGAGAGTGTAACAGAGTGTAAGAGAGTGTAAGAGACAGTAACAGAGTGTAAGAGACAGTAACAGAGTGTAAGAGACAGCAGCAGAGTGTAAGAGTGTGTAACATAGTGTAAGAGAGTGAAAGAGATAGTAGCAAAGTGTAATAGACAGTAACAGAGTGTAATAGAGTGTAAGAGACAGTAGCAGAGTGTAAGAGACAATAGCAGAGTGTAAGAGACAGTAGCAGAGTGTAATAGACTGTAGCAGAGTGTAACAGAGTGTAAGAGAGTGTAAGAGACAATAGCAGAGTGTAATAGACAGTAACAGAGTGTAAGAGAGTGTTATAGACAGTAGCAGAGTGCAAGAGACAATAGCAGAGTGTAAGAGACAGTAGCAGAGTGTAATATACAGTAACAGAGTGTAAGAGACAGTAACAGAGTGTAAGAGACAGCAGCAGAGTGTAAGAGTGTAAGAGACAGTAACAGAGTGTAAGAGAGTGTAACAGAGTGTAAGAGACAGTAACAGAGTGTACGAGACAGTAACAGAGTGTAAGAGAGTGTAACAGAGTGTAAGAGACAGTAACAGAGTGTAAGAGACAGTAACAGAGTATACGAGAGTGTAGTAGAGTGTAAGAGACAGTAACAGAGCGTAAGAGACAGTAGCAGTGTGTAAGAGACAGAAGCAAAGTGAAAGAGAGAGTAGCAGAGTGTAATAGACAGTAGCAGAGTGTAAGAGACAGTAGCAGAGTGTAAGAGAGTGTCAGAGACAGTAACAGAGTGTAAGAGAGTGTAACAGCGTGTAAGAGAGTGTAACAGAGTGTAAGAGACAGTAAGAGAGTGTAAGAGAGTGTAAGAGACAGTAACAGAGTGTAGGAGAGTGTAAGAGACAGTAACAGAGTGTAAGAGACAGTAACAGAGTGTAAGAGACAGCAGCAGAGTGTAAGAGAGTGTAACATAGTGTAAGAGAGTGTAAGAGACAGTAGCAGAGTGTAATAGACAGTAACAGAGTGTAATAGAGTGTAAGAGACAGTAGCAGAGTGTAAGAGACAATAGCAGAGTGTAAGAGACAGTAGCAGAGTGTAACATAGTGTAAGAGAGTGTTATAGACAGTAGCAGAGTGTAATAGACAGTAACAGAGTGTAAGAGACAGTAACAGAGTGAAAGAGACAGTAGCAGAGTGAAAGAGACAGTAGTAGAGTGTAGTAGAGTGTAAGAGATAGGAGTGTAAGAGACAGTAACAGAGTGTAAGAGACAGTAACAGAGTGTAAGAGACAGCAGTAGAGTGTAAGAGAGTGTAATAGACAGTAACAGAGTGTACGAGAGTGTAGTAGAGTGTAAGAGACAGTAGCAGAGTGTAAGAGAGTGTAACAGGGTGTAAGAGACAGTAACAGAGTATAGGAGACAGTAACAGAGTGTAAGAGACAGTAACAGAGTGTACGAGACAGTAACATAGTGTAAGATACAGTAACATAGTGTAAGATACAGTAACAGAGCGTAAGAGATAGTAGCAGAGTGTAAGAGACAGTAGCAGAGTGAAAGAGACAGTAGCAGAGTGTTAGAGACAGTAGCAGAGTGTAAGAAACAGTAACAGAGTGTAAGAGACAGTAGCAGAGTGTAGGAGAGTGTAAGAGACAGTAACAGTGTGTAAGAGGGTGTAACAGCGTGTAAGAGAGTGTAACAGCGTGTAAGAGAGTGTAACAGAGTGTAAGAGAGTGTAAGAGACAGTAACAGAGTGTAAGAGGGTGTAAGAGACAGTAGCAGAGTGTAAGAGAGTGTAAGAGACAATAGCAGAGTGTAAGAGACAGTAGCAGAGTGTAATAGACTGTAGCAGAGTGTAACAGTGTAAGAGAGTGTAAGAGACAGTAGCAGAGTGTAATAGACAGTAACAGAGTGTAAGAGAGTGTTATAGACAGTAACAGAGTGTAAGAGACAGTAGCAGAGTGTAAGAGACAATAGCAGAGTGTAAGAGACAGTAGCAGAGTGTAATAGACTGTAGCAGAGTGTAACATAGTGTAAGAGAGTGTAAGAGACAGTAGCAGAGTGTAATAGACAGTAACAGAGTGTACGAGAGTGTTATAGACAGTAGCAGAGTTTAAGAGACAGTAAAAGAGTGTAAGAGACAGTAACAGAGTGTAAGAGGGTGTAAGAGACAGTAGGAGAGTGTAAGAGAGTGTAAGAGAGTGTAAGAGAGTGTAAGAGAGTGTAAGAGACAGTAACAGAGTGTAAGAGACAGCAGCAGAGTGTAAGAGAGTGTAACAGAGTATAGGAGACAGTAACAGAGTATAGGAGACAGTAACAGAGTATAGGAGACAGTAACAGAGTGTAAGAGAGTGTAAGAGACAGTTACAGAGTGTAAGAGAGTGTAACATAGTGTAAGAGACAGTAACAGAGTGTAAGAGACAGCAGAAGAGTGTAAGAGAGTTGAAGAGACAGTCGCAGAGTGTAATAGACAGTAAGAGTGTAAGAGAGTGTTATAGACAGTAGCAGAGTGTAAGAGACAATAGCAGAGTGTAATAGACTGGAGCAGAGTGTAACATAGTGTAAGACAGTGTAAGAGACTGTAGCAGAGTGTAATAGACAGTAACAGAGTGTAAGAGAGTGTTATAGACAGTAGCAGAGTGTAAGAGACAATAGCAGAGTGTAAGAGACAGTAGCAGAGTGTAATAGACAGCAGCAGAGTGTAAGAGAGTGTAAGAGACAGTAGCAGAGTGTAATAGACAGTAACAGAGTGTAAGAGAGTGTTATAGACAGTAGCAGAGTGTAAGAGACAATAGCAGAGTGTAAGAGACAGTAGCAGAGTGTAATAGACTGTAGCAGAGTGTAACATAGTGTAAGAGAGTGTAAGAGACAGTAGCAGAGTGTAATAGACAGTAACAGAGTGTAAGAGAGTGTTATAGACAGTAGCAGAGTGTAAGAGAGTGTAAGAGACAGTTACAGAGTGTAAGAGAGTGTAACAGAGTGTAAGAGAGTGTAAGAGACAGTAACATAGTGTAGGAGAGTGTAAGAGACAGTAACAGAGTGTAAGAGACAGTAGCAGAGTGTAAGAGAGTGTAAGAGAGTGTTATAGACAGTAGCAGAGTGTAAGGGACAATAGCAGAGTGTAAGAGACAGTAGCAGAGTGTAATAGACTGTAGCAGAGTGTAAAATAGTGTAAGAGAGTGTAAGAGACAGTAGCAGAGTGTAATAGACAGTAATAGAGTGTAAGAGAGTGTTATAGACAGTAGCAGAGTTTAAGAGACAGTAACAGAGTGTAAGAGACAGTAAGAGTGTAAGAGGGTGTAAGAGACAGTAGCAGAGTGTAAGAGAGTGTAAGAGAGTGTAAGAGACAGTAACAGAGTGTAAGAGACAGTAACAGAGTGTAAGAGACAGCAGCAGAGTGTAAGAGAGTGTAACAGAGTATAGGAGACAGTAACAGAGTATAGGAGACAGTAACAGAGTGTAAGAGAGTGTAAGAGACAGTTACAGAGTGTAAGAGAGTGTAACATAGTGTAAGAGACAGTAACAGAGTGTAAGAGACAGCAGAAGAGTGTAAGAGAGTTGAAGAGACAGTCGCAGAGTGTAATAGACAGTAACAGAGTGTAAGAGAGTGTTATAGACAGTAGCAGAGTGTAAGAGACAATAGCAGAGTGTAATAGACTGGAGCAGAGTGTAACATAGTGTAAGAGAGTGTAAGAGACTGTAGCAGAGTGTAATAGACAGTAACAGAGTGTAAGAGAGTGTTATAGACAGTAGCAGAGTGTAAGAGACAATAGCAGAGTGTAAGAGACAGTAGCAGAGTGTAATAGACAGCAGCAGAGTGTAAGAGAGTGTAAGAGACAGTAGCAGAGTGTAATAGACAGTAACAGAGTGTAAGAGAGTGTTATAGACAGTAGCAGAGTGTAAGAGACAATAGCAGAGTGTAAGAGACAGTAGCAGAGTGTAACATAGTGTAAGAGAGTGTAAGAGACAGTAGCAGAGTGTAATAGACATTAACAGAGTGTAAGAGAGTGTTATAGACAGTAGCAGAGTTTAAGAGACAGTAACAGAGTGTAAGAGGGTGTAAGAGACAGTAGCAGAGTGTAGGAGGGTGTAAGAGACAGTAGCAGAGTGTAGGAGAGTGTAAGAGAGTGTAAGAGACAGTAACAGAGTGTAAGAGACAGTAACAGAGTGTAAGAGACAGCAGCAGAGTGTAAGAGAGTGTAACAGAGTGTAAGAGACAGTAACAGAGCGTAAGAGACAGTAGCAGAGTGTAAGAGACAGAAGCAGAGTGAAAGAGAGAGTAGCAGAGTGTAAGAGACAGTAGCAGAGTGTAAGAGAGTGTAAGAGACAGTAACAGAGTGTAAGAGAGTGTAACAGCATGTAAGAGAGTGTAACAGAGTGTAAGAGAGTGTAAGAGACAGTAACAGAGTGTAGTAGAGTGTAAGAGACAGTAACAGAGTGTAAGAGACAGTAACAGAGTGTAAGAGACAGTAACAGAGTGTAAGAGACAGCAGCAGAGTGTAAGAGAGTGTAACATAGTGTAAGAGAGTGAAAGAGACAGTAGCAGAGTGTAATAGACAGTAACAGAGTGTAGGAGAGTGTCAGAGACAGTAACAGAGTGTAAGAGTCAGCAGCAGAGTGTAAGAGAGTGTAACATAGTGTAAGAGAGTGTAAGAGACAGTAGCAGAGTGTAATAGACAGTAACAGAGTGTAAGAGACAATAGCAGAGTGTAAGATACAGTAGCAGAGTGTAAGAGACAGTAACAGAGTGTAAAAGACAGTAACAGAGTGTAAGAGACAGTAGCAGAGTGAAAGAGACAGTAGTAGAGTGTAGTAGAGTGTAAGAGAGTGTCACATGGCATATACCGTCCTCTAGGATCACATAGTCCTGAATGATCTCAGTATACTGTGAACGTCTTTGGGGATCTCTTCGCGTAGACCTCGTAAACCTGTGTAAGAGACAGTAAAAGAGTATATGAGACAGTAGTGGAGTGTAAGAAAGTGTAACAGAGTATAGGAGACAGTAACAGAGTGTAAGAGAGTGTAAGAGACAGTTACAGAGTGTAAGAGAGTGTAAGAGAGTGTAACAGAGTGTAAGAGAGTGTAACAGAGTGTAAGAGACAGTAACAGAGTGTACGAGAGTGTAGTAGAGTGTAAGAGACAGTAACAGAGCATAAGAGACAGTAACAGAGCATAAGAGACAGAAGCAGAGTGTAAGAGACAGAAACAGAGTGAAAGAGAGAGTAGCAGAGTGTAAGAGACAGTAGCAGAGTGTAAGAGAGTGTAAGAGAAATTAACAGAGTGTAGTAGAGTGTAACAGCGTGTAAGAGAGTGTAACAGAGTGTAAGAGAGTGTAGGAGACAGTAACAGAGTGTAGGAGAGTGTAAGAGACAGTAACAGAGTGTAAGAGACAGTAACAGAGTGTAAGAGACAGCAGCAGAGTGTAAGAGAGTGTAACATAGTGTAAGAGAGTGAAAGAGACAGTAGCAGAGTGTAATAGACAGTAATAGAGTGTAAGACAGTGTTATAGACAGTAGCAGAGTGTAAGAGACAATAGCAGAGTGTAAGAGACAGTAATAGAGTGTAAGAGACAGTAACAGAGTGTAAGATACAGTAACAGAGTGTATGAGAGTGTAGTAGAGTGTAAGAGACAGTAACAGAGCGTAAGAGATAGTAGCAGAGTGTAAGAGACAGTAGCAGAGTGAAAGAGACAGTAGTAGAGTGTAAGAGACAGTAGCAGAGTGTAAGAGACTGTAACAGAGTGTAAGAGATAGTAGCAGAGTGTAAGAGAGTGTAAGAGACAGTAACAGTGTGTAAGAGGGTGTAACAGCGTGTAAGAGAGTGTAACAGCATGTAAGAGAGTGTAACAGAGTGTAACAGAGTGTAAGGGAGTGTAAGAGACAGTAACAGAGTGTAAGGGGGTGTAAGAGACAGTAGAAGAGTGTAGGAGAGTGTAGGAGAGTGTAAGAGAGTGTAATAGACAGTAACAGAGTGTAAGAGACAGTAACAGAGTGTAAGAGACAGCAGCAGAGTGTAAGAGAGTGTAAGAGACAGTAACAGAGTGTAAGAGAGTGTAACAGAGTGTAAGAGACAGTAACAGAGTGTAAGAGACAGTAACAGAGTATACGAGAGTGTAGTAGAGTGTAAGAGACAGTAACAGAGCGTAAGAGACAGTAGCAGTGTGTAAGAGACAGAAGCAAAGTGAAAGAGAGAGTAGCAGAGTGTAAGAGACAGTAGCAGAGTGTAAGAGACAGTAGCAGAGTGTAAGAGTGTAAGAGACAGTAACAGAGTGTAAGAGAGTGTAACAGCGTGTAAGAGAGTGTAACAGAGTGTAAGAGACAGTAAGAGAGTGTAACAGAGTGTAAGAGACAGTAACAGAGTGTAGGAGAGTGTAAGAGACAGTAACGGAGTGTAAGAGACAGTAACAGAGTGTAAGAGACAGCAGCAGAGTGTAAGAGAGTGTAACATAGTGTAAGAGAGTGTAAGAGACAGTAGCAGAGTGTAATAGACAGTAACAGAGTGTAATAGAGTGTAAGAGACAGTAGCAGAGTGTAATAGACTGTAACAGAGTGTAAGAGAGTGTAAGAGACAATAGCAGAGTGTAATAGACAGTAACAGAGTGTAAGAGAGTGTTATAGACAGTAGCAGAGTGCAAGAGACAATAGCAGAGTGTAAGAGACAGTAGCCGAGTGTAATAGACTGTAACAGAGTGTAACAGAGTGTAAGAGACAGTAGCAGAGTGTAATAGACTGTAACAGAGTGTAAGAGAGTGTAAGAGACAATAGCAGAGTGTAATAGACAGTAACAGAGTGTAAGAGAGTGTTATAGACAGTAGCAGAGTGTAAGAGACAATAGCAGAGTGTAATAGACTGGAGCAGAGTGTAGCATAGTGTAAGACAGTGTAAGAGACTGTAGCAGAGTGTAATAGACAGTAACAGAGTGTAAGAGAGTGTTATAGACAGTAGCAGAGTGTAAGAGACAATAGCAGAGTGTAAGAGACAGTAGCAGAGTGTAATAGACAGCAGCAGAGTGTAAGAGAGTGTAAGAGACAGTAGCAGAGTGTAATAGACAGTAACAGAGTGTAAGAGAGTGTTATAGACAGTAGCAGAGTGTAAGAGACAATAGCAGAGTGTAAGAGACAGTAGCAGAGTGTAATAGACTGTAGCAGAGTGTAACATAGTGTAAGAGAGTGTAAGAGACAGTAGCAGAGTGTAATAGACAGTAACAGAGTGTAAGAGAGTGTTATAGACAGTAGCAGAGTGTAAGAGAGTGTAAGAGACAGTTACAGAGTGTAAGAGAGTGTAACAGAGTGTAAGAGAGTGTAAGAGACAGTAACATAGTGTAGGAGAGTGTAAGAGACAGTAACAGAGTGTAAGAGACAGTAGCAGAGTGTAAGAGAGTGTAAGAGAGTGTTATAGACAGTAGCAGAGTGTAAGGGACAATAGCAGAGTGTAAGAGACAGTAGCAGAGTGTAATAGACTGTAGCAGAGTGTAAAATAGTGTAAGAGAGTGTAAGAGACAGTAGCAGAGTGTAATAGACAGTAATAGAGTGTAAGAGAGTGTTATAGACAGTAGCAGAGTTTAAGAGACAGTAACAGAGTGTAAGAGACAGTAAGAGTGTAAGAGGGTGTAAGAGACAGTAGCAGAGTGTAAGAGAGTGTAAGAGAGTGTAAGAGACAGTAACAGAGTGTAAGAGACAGTAACAGAGTGTAAGAGACAGCAGCAGAGTGTAAGAGAGTGTAACAGAGTATAGGAGACAGTAACAGAGTATAGGAGACAGTAACAGAGTGTAAGAGAGTGTAAGAGACAGTTACAGAGTGTAAGAGAGTGTAACATAGTGTAAGAGACAGTAACAGAGTGTAAGAGACAGCAGGAGAGTGTAAGAGAGTTGAAGAGACAGTCGCAGAGTGTAATAGACAGTAACAGAGTGTAAGAGAGTGTTATAGACAGTAGCAGAGTGTAAGAGACAATAGCAGAGTGTAATAGACTGGAGCAGAGTGTAACATAGTGTAAGAGAGTGTAAGAGACTGTAGCAGAGTGTAATAGACAGTAACAGAGTGTAAGAGAGTGTTATAGACAGTAGCAGAGTGTAAGAGACAATAGCAGAGTGTAAGAGACAGTAGCAGAGTGTAATAGACAGCAGCAGAGTGTAAGAGAGTGTAAGAGACAGTAGCAGAGTGTAATAGACAGTAACAGAGTGTAAGAGAGTGTTATAGACAGTAGCAGAGTGTAAGAGACAATAGCAGAGTGTAAGAGACAGTAGCAGAGTGTAATAGACTGTAGCAGAGTGTAACAGTGTAAGAGAGTGTAAGAGACAGTAGAAGAGTGTAATAGACATTAACAGAGTGTAAGAGAGTGTTATAGACAGTAGCAGAGTTTAAGAGACAGTAACAGAGTGTAAGAGGGTGTAAGAGACAGTAGCAGAGTGTAGGAGGGTGTAAGAGACAGTAGCAGAGTGTAGGAGAGTGTAAGAGAGTGTAAGAGACAGTAACAGAGTGTAAGAGACAGTAACAGAGTGTAAGAGACAGCAGCAGAGTGTAAGAGAGTGTAACAGAGTGTAAGAGACAGTAACAGAGCGTAAGAGACAGTAGCAGAGTGTAAGAGACAGAAGCAGAGTGAAAGAGAGAGTAGCAGAGTGTAAGAGACAGTAGCAGAGAGTAAGAGACAGTAGCAGAGTGTAAGAGAGTGTAATAGACAGTAACAGAGTGTAAGAGAGTGTAACAGCATGTAAGAGAGTGTAACAGAGTGTAAGAGAGTGTAAGAGACAGTAACAGAGTGTAAGAGACAGTAACAGAGTGTAAGAGACAGCAGCAGAGTGTAAGAGTGTGTAACATAGTGTAAGAGAGTGAAAGAGATAGTAGCAGAGTGTAATAGACAGTAACAGAGTGTAATAGAGTGTAAGAGACAGTAGCAGAGTGTAAGAGACAATAGCAGAGTGTAAGAGACAGTAGCAGAGTGTAATAGACTGTAGCAGAGTGTAACAGAGTGTAAGAGAGTGTAAGAGACAATAGCAGAGTGTAATAGACAGTAACAGAGTGTAAGAGAGTGTTATAGACAGTAGCAGAGTGCAAGAGACAATAGCAGAGTGTAAGAGACAGTAGCAGAGTGTAATATACAGTAACAGAGTGTAAGAGACAGTAACAGAGTGTAAGAGACAGCAGCAGAGTGTAAGAGTGTAAGAGACAGTAACATAGTGTAAGAGAGTGTAACAGAGTGTAAGAGACAGTAACAGAGTGTACGAGACAGTAACAGAGTGTACGAGACAGTAACAGAGTGTACGAGACAGTAACAGAGTGTAAGAGACAGTAACAGAGTATACGAGAGTGTAGTAGAGTGTAAGAGACAGTAACACAGCGTAAGAGACAGTAGCAGTGTGTAAGAGACAGAAGCAAAGTGAAAGAGAGAGTAGCAGAGTGTAAGAGACAGTAGCAGAGTGTAAGAGACAGTAGCAGAGTGTAAGAGTGTAAGAGACAGTAACAGAGTGTAAGAGAGTGTAACAGCGTGTAAGAGAGTGTAACAGAGTGTAAGAGACAGTAAGAGAGTGTAACAGAGTGTAAGAGACAGTAACAGAGTGTAGGAGAGTGTAAGAGACAGTAACGGAGTGTAAGAGACAGTAACAGAGTGTAAGAGACAGCAGCAGAGTGTTAGAGAGTGTAACATAGTGTAAGAGAGTGTAAGAGACAGTAGCAGAGTGTAATAGACAGTAACAGAGTGTAATAGAGTGTAAGAGACAGTAGCAGAGTGTAAGAGACAGTAGCAGAGTGTAATAGACTGTAGCAGAGTGTAACAGAGTGTAAGAGAGTGTAAGAGACAATAGCAGAGTGTAATAGACAGTAACAGAGTGTAAGAGAGTGTTATAGACAGTAGCAGAGTGCAAGAGACAATAACAGAGTGTAAGAGACAGTAGCAGAGTGTAATAGACTGTAACAGAGTGTAACAGAGTGTAAGAGAGTGTAAGAGACAGTAGCGGAGTGTAATAGACAGTAACAGAGTGTAAGAGAGTGTTATAGACAGTAGCAGAGTGTTATAGACAATAGCAGAGTGTAAGAGACAGTAGCAGAGTTTAATAGACAGCAGCAGAGTGTAAGAGAGTGTAAGAGACAGTAGCAGAGTGTAATAGACAGTAACAGAGTGTAAGAGAGTGTTATAGACAGTATCAGAGTGTAAGAGACAATAGCAGAGTGTAAGAGACAGTAGCAGAGTGTAATAGACTGTATCAGAGTGTAACATAGTGTAAGAGAGTGTAAGAGACAGTAGCAGAGTGTAATAGACAGTAACAGAGTGTAAGAGAGTGTTATAGACAGTAGCAGAGTGTAAGAGAGTGTAAGAGACAGTAACATAGTGTAGGAGAGTGTAAGAGACAGTAACAGAGTGTAAGAGACAGTAACAGAGTGTAAGAGACAGTAACAGAGTGTAAGAGGGTGTAAGAGACAGTAGCAGAGTGTAGGAGAGTGTAAGAGAGTGTAAGAGACAGTAAGAGTGTAAGAGACAGTAACAGAGTGTAAGAGACAGCAGCAGAGTGTAAGAGAGTGTAACAGAGTGTAAGAGACAGTAACAGAGCATAAGAGACAGTAGCAGAGTGTAAGAGACAGAAGCAGAGTGAAAGAGAGAGTAGCAGAGTGTAAGAGACAGTAGCAGAGTGTAAGAGACAGTAGCAGAGTGTAAGAGAGTGTAAGAGACAGTAACAGAGTGTAAGAGAGTGTAACAGCATGTAAGAGAGTGTAACAGAGTGTAAGAGAGTGTAAGAGACAGTAACAGAGTGTAGTAGAGTGTAAGAGACAGTAACAGAGTGTAAGAGACAGTAACAGAGTGTAAGAGACAGCAGCAGAGTGTAAGAGAGTGTAACATAGTGTAAGAGAGTGAAAGAGACAGTAGCAGAGTGTAATAGACAGTAACAGAGTGTAGGAGAGTGTCAGAGACAGTAACAGAGTGTAAGAGTCAGCAGCAGAGTGTAAGAGAGTGTAACATAGTGTAAGAGAGTGTAAGAGACAGTAGCAGAGTGTAATAGACAGTAACAGAGTGTAAGAGAGTGTTATAGACAGTAGCAGAGTGTAAGATACAGTAGCAGAGTGTAAGAGACAGTAACAGAGTGTAAAAGACAGTAACAGAGTGTAAGAGACAGTAGCAGAGTGAAAGAGACAGTAGTAGAGTGTAGTAGAGTGTAAGAGAGTGTCACATGGCATATACCGTCCTCTAGGATCACATAGTCCTGAATGATCTCAGTATACTGTGAACGTCTTTGGGGATCTCTTCGCGTAGACCTCGTAAACCTGTGTAAGAGACAGTAAAAGAGTGTATGAGACAGTAGTGGAGTGTAAGAAAGTGTAACAGAGTATAGGAGACAGTAACAGAGTGTAAGAGAGTGTAAGAGACAGTTACAGAGTGTAAGAGAGTGTAAGAGAGTGTAACAGAGTGTAAGAGACAGTAACAGAGTGTAAGAGACAGCAGCAGAGTGTAAGAGAGTGTAAGAGACAGTAGCAGAGTGTAATAGACAGTAACAGAGTGTAAGAGAGTGTTATAGACAGTAGCAGAGTGTTATAGACAATAGCAGAGTGTAAGAGACAGTAGCAGAGTGTAATAGACAGCAGCAGAGTGTAAGAGAGTGTAAGAGACAGTAGCAGAGTGTAATAGACAGTAACAGAGTGTAAGAGAGTGTTATAGACAGTAGCAGAGTGTAAGAGACAATAGCAGAGTGTAAGAGACAGTAGCAGAGTGTAACATAGTGTAAGAGAGTGTAAGAGACAGTAGCAGAGTGTAATAGACAGTAACAGAGTGTAAGAGAGTGTTATAGACAGTAGCAGAGTGTAAGAGAGTGTAAGAGACAGTTACAGAGTGTAAGAGAGTGTAACAGAGTGTAAGAGAGTGTAAGAGACAGTAACATAGTGTAGGAGAGTGTAAGAGACAGTAACAGAGTGTAAGAGACAGTAGCAGAGTGTAAGAGAGTGTAAGAGAGTGTTATAGACAGTAGCAGAGTGTAAGGGACAATAGCAGAGTGTAAGAGACAGTAGCAGAGTGTAATAGACTGTAGCAGAGTGTAAAATACTGTAAGAGAGTGTAAGAGACAGTAGCAGAGTGTAATAGACAGTAATAGAGTGTAAGAGAGTGTTATAGACAGTAGCAGAGTTTAAGAGACAGTAACAGAGTGTAAGAGACAGTAAGAGTGTAAGAGGGTGTAAGAGACAGTAGCAGAGTGTAGGAGAGTGTAAGAGAGTATAAGAGACAGTAACAGAGTGTAAAAGACAGCAGCAGAGTGTAAGAGACAGTAACATAGTGTAAGAGAGTGTAACAGAGTGTAAGAGACAGTAACAGAGTGTACGAGAGTGTAGTAGAGTGTAAGAGACAGTAACAGAGCATAAGAGACAGTAACAGAGCATAAGAGACAGAAGCAGAGTGTAAGAGACAGAAACAGAGTGAAAGAGAGAGTAGCAGAGTGTAAGAGACAGTAGCAGAGTGTAAGAGAGTGTAAGAGAAATTAACAGAGTGTAATAGAGTGTAACAGCGTGTAAGAGAGTGTAACAGAGTGTAAGAGAGTGTAGGAGACAGTAACAGAGTGTAGGAGAGTGTAAGAGACAGTAACAGAGTGTAAGAGACAGTAACAGAGTGTAAGAGACAGCAGCAGAGTGTAAGAGAGTGTAACATAGTGTAAGAGAGTGAAAGAGTCAGTAGCAGAGTGTAATAGACAGTAACAGAGTGTAAGACAGTGTTATAGACAGTAGCAGAGTGTAAGAGACAATAGCAGAGTGTAAGAGACAGTAACAGAGTGTAAGAGACAGTAACAGAGTGTAAGATACAGTAACAGAGTGTATGAGAGTGTAGTAGAGTGTAAGAGACAGTAACAGAGCGTAAGAGATAGTAGCAGAGTGTAAGAGACAGTAGCAGAGTGAAAGAGACAGTAGTAGAGTGTAAGAGACAGTAGCAGAGTGTAAGAGACAGTAACAGAGTGTAAGAGATAGTAGCAGAGTGTAAGAGAGTGTAAGAGACAGTAACAGTGTGTAAGAGGGTGTAACAGCGTGTAAGAGAGTGTAACAGCATGTAAGAGAGTGTAACAGAGTGTAAGGGAGTGTAAGAGACAGTAACAGAGTGTAAGGGGGTGTAAGAGACAGTAGAAGAGTGTAGGAGAGTGTAGGAGAGTGTAAGAGAGTGTAATAGACAGTAACAGAGTGTAAGAGAGTGTAACAGAGTGTAAGAGACAGTAACAGAGTGTACGAGACAGTAACAGAGTGTAAGAGACAGTAACAGAGTGTAAGAGACAGCAGCAGAGTGTAAGAGACAGCAGCAGAGTGTAAGAGAGTGTAAGAGACAGTAACAGAGTGTAAGAGAGTGTAACAGAGTGTAAGAGACAGTAACAGAGTGTACGAGACAGTAACAGAGTGTAAGAGACAGTAACAGAGTGTAAGAGACAGTAACAGAGTATACGAGAGTGTAGTAGAGTGTAAGAGACAGTAACAGAGCGTAAGAGACAGTAGCAGAGTGTAAGAGAGTGTAAGAGACAGTAACAGAGTGTAAGAGAGTGTAACAGCGTGTAAGAGAGTGTAACAGAGTGTAAGAGACAGTAAGAGAGTGTAACAGAGTGTAAGAGACAGTAACAGAGTGTAGGAGAGTGTAAGAGACAGTAACGGAGTGTAAGAGACAGTAACAGTGTGTAAGAGACAGCAGCAGAGTGTAAGAGAGTGTAACATAGTGTAAGAGAGTGTAAGAGACAGTAGCAGAGTGTAATAGACAGTAACAGAGTGTAATAGAGTGTAAGAGACAGTAGCAGAGTATAAGAGACAATAGCAGAGTGTAAGAGACAGTAGCAGAGTGTAATAGACTGTAGCAGAGTGTAATAGACTGTAGCAGAGTGTAACAGAGTGTAAGAGACAATAGCAGAGTGTAATAGACAGTAACAGAGTGTAAGAGAGTGTTATAGACAGTAGCAGAGTGCAAGAGACAATAGCAGAGTGTAAGAGACAGTAGCAGAGTGTAATAGACAGTAACAGAGTGTAAGAGACAGTAACAGAGTGTAAGAGACAGCAGCAGAGTGTAAGAGTGTAAGAGACAGTAACAGAGTGTAAGAGAGTGTAACAGAGTGTAAGAGACAGTAACAGAGTGTACGAGACAGTAACAGAGTGTAAGAGACAGCAGCAGAGTGTAAGAGAGTGTAACATAGTGTAAGAGAGTGAAAGAGACAGTAGCAGAGTGTAATAGACAGTAACAGAGTGTAGGAGAGTGTAACAGCGTGTAAGAGAGTGTAACAGAGTGTAAGAGAGTGTAAGAGACAGTAACAGAGTGTAGGAGAGTGTAAGAGACAGTAACAGAGTGTAAGAGACAGTAACAGAGTGTAAGAGACAGTAACAGAGTGTTAGAGAGAGCAGCAGAGTGTAAGAGAGTGTAACATAGTGTAAGAGAGTGTAAGAGACAGTAGCAGAGTGTAATAGACAGTAACAGTGTGTAAGAGAGTGTTATAGACAGTAGCAGAGTGTAAGAGACAATAGCAGAGTGTAAGATACAGTAGCAGAGTGTAAGAGACAGTAACAGAGTGTAAAAGACAGTAACAGAGTGTAAGAGAGTGTAAGAGACAGTAACAGAGTGTAAGAGAGTGTAACAGCATGTAAGAGAGTGTAACAGAGTGTAAGAGAGTGTAAGAGACAGTAACAGAGTGTAGTAGAGTGTAAGAGACAGTAACAGAGTGTAAGAGACAGTAACAGAGTGTAAGAGACAGCAGCAGAGTGTAAGAGAGTGTAACATAGTGTAAGAGAGTGAAAGAGACAGTAGCAGAGTGTAATAGACAGTAACAGAGTGTAAGAGAGTGTTATAGACAGTAGCAGAGTGTAAGAGACAATAGCAGAGTGTAAGATACAGTAGCAAAGTGTAAGAGACAGTAACAGAGTGTAAGAGACAGTAGCAGAGTGAAAGAGGCAGTAGTAGAGTGTAGTAGAGTGTACCAGAGTGTCACATGGCATATACCGTCCTCTAGGATCACATAGTCCTGAATGATCTCAGTATACTGTGAACGTCTTTGGGGATCTCTTCGCGTAGACATCGTAAACCTGTGTAAGAGACAGTAAAAGAGTATATGAGACAGTAGCGGAGTGTAAGAGAGTGTGACAGAGCATAGGAGACAGTAACAGAGTATAGGAGACGGTAACAGAGTGTAAGAGAGTGTAAGAGACAGTAACAGAGTGTAAGAGACAGTAACAGAGTGTAAGAGACAGCAGCAGAGTGTAAGAGAGTGTAACATAGTGTAAGAGAGTGAAAGAGACAGTAGCAGAGTGTAATAGACAGTAACAGAGTGTAGGAGAGTGTAACAGCGTGTAAGAGAGTGTAACAGAGTGTAAGAGAGTGTAAGAGACAGTAACAGAGTGTAGGAGAGTGTAAGAGACAGTAACAGAGTGTAAGAGACAGTAACAGAGTGTAAGAGACAGTAACAGAGTGTAAGAGACAGCAGCAGAGTGTAAGAGAGTGTAACATAGTGTAAGAGAGTGAAAGAGACAGTAGCAGAGTGTAATAGACAGTAACAGAGTGTAGGAGAGTGTCAGAGACAGTAACAGAGTGTAAGAGTCAGCAGCAGAGTGTAAGAGAGTGTAACATAGTGTAAGAGAGTGTAAGAGACAGTAGCAGAGTGTAATAGACAGTAACAGAGTGTAAGAGAGTGTTATAGACAGTAGCAGAGTGTAAGAGACAATAGCAGAGTGTAAGATACAGTAGCAGAGTGTAAGAGACAGTAACAGAGTGTAAAAGACAGTAACAGAGTGTAAGAGACAGTAGCAGAGTGAAAGAGACAGTAGTAGAGTGTAGTAGAGTGTAAGAGAGTGTCACATGGCATATACCGTCCTCTAGGATCACATAGTCCTGAATGATCTCAGTATACTGTGAACGTCTTTGGGGATCTCTTCGCGTAGACCTCGTAAACCTGTGTAAGAGACAGTAAAAGAGTATATGAGACAGTAGTGGAGTGTAAGAAAGTGTAACAGAGTATAGGAGACAGTAACAGAGTGTAAGAGAGTGTAAGAGACAGTTACAGAGTGTAAGAGAGTGTAAGAGAGTGTAACAGAGTGTAAGAGACAGTAACAGAGTGTAAGAGACAGCAGCAGAGTGTAAGAGAGTGTAAGAGACAGTAGCAGAGTGTAATAGACAGTAACAGAGTGTAAGAGAGTGTTATAGACAGTAGCAGAGTGTTATAGACAATAGCAGAGTGTAAGAGACAGTAGCAGAGTGTAACATAGTGTAAGAGACAGTAGCAGAGTGTAAGAGACAATAGCAGAGTGTAAGAGACAGTAGCAGAGTGTAACATAGTGTAAGAGAGTGTTATAGACAGTAGCAGAGTGTAAGAGACAGTAACAGAGTGTAAGAGACAGTAACAGAGTGAAAGAGACAGTAGCAGAGTGAAAGAGACAGTAGTAGAGTGTAGTAGAGTGTAAGAGATAGGAGTGTAAGAGACAGTAACAGAGTGTAAGAGACAGTAACAGAGTGTAAGAGACAGCAGTAGAGTGTAAGAGAGTGTAATAGACAGTAACAGAGTGTACGAGAGTGTAGTAGAGTGTAAGAGACAGTAGCAGAGTGTAAGAGAGTGTAACAGGGTGTAAGAGACAGTAACAGAGTATAGGAGACAGTAACAGAGTGTAAGAGACAGTAACAGAGTGTACGAGACAGTAACATAGTGTAAGATACAGTAACATAGTGTAAGATACAGTAACAGAGCGTAAGAGATAGTAGCAGAGTGTAAGAGACAGTAGCAGAGTGAAAGAGACAGTAGCAGAGTGTTAGAGACAGTAGCAGAGTGTAAGAAACAGTAACAGAGTGTAAGAGACAGTAGCAGAGTGTAGGAGAGTGTAAGAGACAGTAACAGTGTGTAAGAGGGTGTAACAGCGTGTAAGAGAGTGTAACAGCGTGTACGAGAGTGTAACAGAGTGTAAGAGAGTGTAAGAGACAGTAACAGAGTGTAAGAGGGTGTAAGAGACAGTAGCAGAGTGTAAGAGAGTGTAAGAGACAATAGCAGAGTGTAAGAGACAGTAGCAGAGTGTAATAGACTGTAGCAGAGTGTAACAGTGTAAGAGAGTGTAAGAGACAGTAGCAGAGTGTAATAGACAGTAACAGAGTGTAAGAGAGTGTTATAGACAGTAACAGAGTGTAAGAGACAGTAGCAGAGTGTAAGAGACAATAGCAGAGTGTAAGAGACAGTAGCAGAGTGTAATAGACTGTAGCAGAGTGTAACATAGTGTAAGAGAGTGTAAGAGACAGTAGCAGAGTGTAATAGACAGTAACAGAGTGTACGAGAGTGTTATAGACAGTAGCAGAGTTTAAGAGACAGTAACAGAGTGTAAGAGACAGTAACAGAGTGTAAGAGGGTGTAAGAGACAGTAGGAGAGTGTAAGAGAGTGTAAGAGAGTGTAAGAGAGTGTAAGAGACAGTAACAGAGTGTAAGAGACAGCAGCAGAGTGTAAGAGAGTGTAACAGAGTATAGGAGACAGTAACAGAGTATAGGAGACAGTAACAGAGTATAGGAGACAGTAACAGAGTGTAAGAGAGTGTAAGAGACAGTTACAGAGTGTAAGAGAGTGTAACATAGTGTAAGAGCCAGTAACAGAGTGTAAGAGACAGCAGAAGAGTGTAAGAGAGTTGAAGAGACAGTCGCAGAGTGTAATAGACAGTAAGAGTGTAAGAGAGTGTTATAGACAGTAGCAGAGTGTAAGAGACAATAGCAGAGTGTAATAGACTGGAGCAGAGTGTAACATAGTGTAAGACAGTGTAAGAGACTGTAGCAGAGTGTAATAGACAGTAACAGAGTGTAAGAGAGTGTTATAGACAGTAGCAGAGTGTAAGAGACAATAGCAGAGTGTAAGAGACAGTAGCAGAGTGTAATAGACAGCAGCAGAGTGTAAGAGAGTGTAAGAGACAGTAGCAGAGTGTAATAGACAGTAACAGAGTGTAAGAGAGTGTTATAGACAGTAGCAGAGTGTAAGAGACAATAGCAGAGTGTAAGAGACAGTAGCAGAGTGTAATAGACTGTAGCAGAGTGTAACATAGTGTAAGAGAGTGTAAGAGACAGTAGCAGAGTGTAATAGACAGTAACAGAGTGTAAGAGAGTGTTATAGACAGTAGCAGAGTTTAAGAGACAGTAACAGAGTGTAAGAGACAGTAAGAGTGTAAGAGGGTGTAAGAGACAGTAGCAGAGTGTAGGAGAGTGTAAGAGAGTGTAAGAGAGTGTAAGAGAGTGTAAGAGACAGTTACAGAGTGTAAGAGAGTGTAACAGAGTGTAAGAGAGTGTAAGAGACAGTAACATAGTGTAGGAGAGTGTAAGAGACAGTAACAGAGTGTAAGAGACAGTGGCAGAGTGTAAGAGAGTGTAAGAGAGTGTTATAGACAGTAGCAGAGTGTAAGGGACAATAGCAGAGTGTAAGAGACAGTAGCAGAGTGTAATAGACTGTAGCAGAGTGTAAAATAGTGTAAGAGAGTTTAAGAGACAGTAGCAGAGTGTAATAGACAGTAATAGAGTGTAAGAGAGTGTTATAGACAGTAGCAGAGTTTAAGAGACAGTAACAGAGTGTAAGAGACAGTAAGAGTGTAAGAGGGTGTAAGAGACAGTAGCAGAGTGTAGGAGAGTGTAAGAGAGTGTAAGAGAGTGTAAGAGACAGTAACAGAGTGTAAGAGACAGTAACAGAGTGTAAGAGACAGTAACAGAGTGTAAGAGACAGCAGCAGAGTGTAAGAGTGTGTAACATAGTGTAAGAGAGTGAAAGAGATAGTAGCAGAGTGTAATAGACAGTAACAGAGTGTAATAGAGTGTAAGAGACAGTAGCAGAGTGTAAGAGACAATAGCAGAGTGTAAGAGACAGTAGCAGAGTGTAATAGACTGTAGCAGAGTGTAACAGAGTGTAAGAGAGTGTAAGAGACAATAGCAGAGTGTAATAGACAGTAACAGAGTGTAAGAGAGTGTTATAGACAGTAGCAGAGTGCAAGAGACAATAGCAGAGTGTAAGAGACAGTAGCAGAGTGTAATATACAGTAACAGAGTGTAAGAGACAGTAACAGAGTGTAAGAGACAGCAGCAGAGTGTAAGAGTGTAAGAGACAGTAACAGAGTGTAAGAGAGTGTAACAGAGTGTAAGAGACAGTAACAGAGTGTACGAGACAGTAACAGAGTGTACGAGACAGTAACAGAGTGTACAAGACAGTAACAGAGTGTAAGAGACAGTAACAGAGTATACGAGAGTGTAGTAGAGTGTAAGAGACAGTAACACAGCGTAAGAGACAGTAGCAGTGTGTAAGAGACAGAAGCAAAGTGAA
This sequence comes from Sceloporus occidentalis, assembly GCA_023333645.1. Taxonomy (NCBI): domain Eukaryota; kingdom Metazoa; phylum Chordata; class Lepidosauria; order Squamata; family Phrynosomatidae; genus Sceloporus; species Sceloporus occidentalis. The sequence goes on along the minus strand of JALMGF010000304.1, from coordinate 498,851 downwards.
AGAGAGAGTAGCAGAGTGTAAGAGACAGTAGCAGAGTGTAAGAGACAGTAGCAGAGTGTAAGAGTGTAAGAGACAGTAACAGAGTGTAAGAGAGTGTAACAGCGTGTAAGAGAGTGTAACAGAGTGTAAGAGACAGTAAGAGAGTGTAACAGAGTGTAAGAGACAGTAACAGAGTGTAGGAGAGTGTAAGAGACAGTAACGGAGTGTAAGAGACAGTAACAGAGTGTAAGAGACAGCAGCAGAGTGTTAGAGAGTGTAACATAGTGTAAGAGAGTGTAAGAGACAGTAGCAGAGTGTAATAGACAGTAACAGAGTGTAATAGAGTGTAAGAGACAGTAGCAGAGTGTAAGAGACAGTAGCAGAGTGTAATAGACTGTAGCAGAGTGTAACAGAGTGTAAGAGAGTGTAAGAGACAATAGCAGAGTGTAATAGACAGTAACAGAGTGTAAGAGAGTGTTATAGACAGTAGCAGAGTGCAAGAGACAATAGCAGAGTGTAAGAGACAGTAGCAGAGTGTAATAGACTGTAACAGAGTGTAACAGAGTGTAAGAGAGTGTAAGAGACAGTAGCGGAGTGTAATAGACAGTAACAGAGTGTAAGAGAGTGTTATAGACAGTAGCAGAGTGTTATAGACAATAGCAGAGTGTAAGAGACAGTAGCAGAGTGTAATAGACAGCAGCAGAGTGTAAGAGAGTGTAAGAGACAGTAGCAGAGTGTAATAGACAGTAACAGAGTGTAAGAGAGTGTTATAGACAGTATCAGAGTGTAAGAGACAATAGCAGAGTGTAAGAGACAGTAGCAGAGTGTAATAGACTGTAGCAGAGTGTAACATAGTGTAAGAGAGTGTAAGAGACAGTAGCAGAGTGTAATAGACAGTAACAGAGTGTAAGAGAGTGTTATAGACAGTAGCAGAGTGTAAGAGAGTGTAAGAGACAGTTACAGAGTGTAAAAGAGTGTAACAGAGTGTAAGAGAGTGTAAGAGACAGTAACATAGTGTAGGAGAGTGTAAGAGACAGTAACAGAGTGTAAGAGACAGTAACAGAGTGTAAGAGGGTGTAAGAGACAGTAGCAGAGTGTAGGAGAGTGTAAGAGAGTGTAAGAGACAGTAAGAGTGTAAGAGACAGTAACAGAGTGTAAGAGAGTGTAACAGCATGTAAGAGAGTGTAACAGAGTGTAAGAGAGTGTAAGAGACAGTAACAGAGTGTAGTAGAGTGTAAGAGACAGTAGCAGAGTGTAATAGACTGTAGCAGAGTGTAACATAGTGTAAGAGAGTGTAAGAGACAGTAGCAGAGTGTAATAGACAGTAACAGAGTGTAAGAGAGTGTTATAGACAGTAGCAGAGTTTAAGAGACAGTAACAGAGTGTAAGAGACAGTAACAGAGTGTAAGAGGGTGTAAGAGACAGTAGCAGAGTGTAGGAGAGTGTAAGAGAGTGTAAGAGAGTGTAAGAGACAGTAACAGAGTGTAAGAGACAGTAACAGAGTGTAAGAGACAGCAGCAGAGTGTAAGAGAGTGTAACAGAGTATAGGAGACAGTAACAGAGTATAGGAGACAGTAACAGAGTGTAAGAGAGTGTAAGAGACAGTTACAGAGTGTAAGAGAGTGTAACATAGTGTAAGAGACAGTAACAGAGTGTAAGAGACAGCAGAAGAGTGTAAGAGAGTTGAAGAGACAGTCGCAGAGTGTAAGAGACAATAGCAGAGTGTAAGAGACAGTAGCAGAGTGTAATAGACTGTAGCAGAGTGTAACATAGTGTAAGAGAGTGTAAGAGACAGTAGCAGAGTGCAATAGACAGTAACAGAGTGTAAGAGAGTGTTATAGACAGTAGCAGAGTGTAAGAGACAATAGCAGAGTGTAATAGAGTGTAGCAGAGTGTAATAGAGTGTAGCAGAGTGTAAGAGAGTGTAAGAGACAGTAGCAGAGTGTAATAGACAGTAACAGAGTGTAAGAGAGTGTTATAGACAGTTGCAGAGTGTAAGAGACAATAGCAGAGTGTAAGATACAGTAGAAGAGTGTAAGAGACTGTAACAGAGTGTAAGAGACAGTAACAGAGTGTAAGAGACAGTAACAGAGTGTAAGAGACAGTAGCAGAGTGAAAGAGACAGTAGTAGAGTGTAGTAGAGTGTAAGAGAGCGTCACATGGCATATACCGTCCTCTAGGACCACATGGTCCCGAATGATCTCAGTATACTGTGAACGTCTTTGGGTATCTCTTCGCGTAGACATCGTAAACCTGTGTAAGAGACAGTAACAGAGTATATGAGACAGCAGCAGAGTGTAAGAGAGTGTAACATAGTGTAAGACAGTGTAAGAGACAGTAGCAGAGTGAAAGAGACAGTAGCAGAGTGTTAGAGACAGTAGCAGAGTGTAAGAAACAGTAACAGAGTGTAAGAGACAGTAGCAGAGTGTAAGAGAGTGTAAGAGACAGTAACAGTGTGTAAGAGGGTGTAACAGCGTGTAAGAGAGTGTAACAGCGTGTAAGAGAGTGTAACAGAGTGTAAGAGAGTGTAAGAGACAGTAACAGAGTGTAAGAGGGTGTAAGAGACAGTAGCAGAGTGTAAGAGAGTGTAAGAGAGTGTTATAGACAGTAGCAGAGTGTAAGAGACAATAGCAGAGTGTAAGAGACAGTAGCAGAGTGTAATAGACAGTAACAGAGTGTAAGAGAGTGTTATAGACAGTTGCAGAGTGTAAGAGACAATAGCAGAGTGTAAGATACAGTAGAAGAGTGTAAGAGACTGTAACAGAGTGTAAGAGACAGTAACAGAGTGTAAGAGACAGTAACAGAGTGTAAGAGACAGTAGCAGAGTGAAAGAGACAGTAGTAGAGTGTAGTAGAGTGTAAGAGAGCGTCACATGGCATATACCGTCCTCTAGGACCACATGGTCCCGAATGATCTCAGTATACTGTGAACGTCTTTGGGTATCTCTTCGCGTAGACATCGTAAACCTGTGTAAGAGACAGTAACAGAGTATATGAGACAGCAGCAGAGTGTAAGAGAGTGTAACATAGTGTAAGACAGTGTAAGAGACAGTAGCAGAGTGAAAGAGACAGTAGCAGAGTGTAAGAGACAGTAGCAGAGTGTAAGAGACAGTAACAGAGTGTAAGAGATAGTAGCAGAGTGTAAGAGAGTGTAAGAGACAGTAACAGTGTGTAAGAGGGTGTAACAGCGTGTAAGAGAGTGTAACAGCATGTAAGAGAGTGTAACAGCATGTAAGAGAGTGTAACAGAGTGTAAGGGAGTGTAAGAGACAGTAACAGAGTGTAAGGGGGTGTAAGAGACAGTAGAATAGTGTAGGAGAGTGTAAGAGAGTGTAATAGACAGTAACAGAGTGTAAGAGACAGTAAAAGAGTGTAAGAGACAGCAGCAGAGTGTAAGAGAGTGTAAGAGACAGTAACAGAGTGTAAGAGACAGTAACAGAGTGTAAGAGACAGTAAATGAGTATACGAGAGTGTAGTAGAGTGTAAGAGACAGTAACAGAGCGTAAGAGACAGTAGCAGTGTGTAAGAGACAGAAGCAAAGTGTAATAGACAGTAACAGAGTGTAAGAGAGTGTAATAGACAGTAACAGAGTGTAAGAGACAGTAAAAGAGTGTAAGAGACAGCAGCAGAGTGTAAGAGAGTGTAAGAGACAGTAACAGAGTGTAAGAGACAGTAACAGAGTGTAAGAGACAGTAAATGAGTATACGAGAGTGTAGTAGAGTGTAAGAGACAGTAACAGAGCGTAAGAGACAGTAGCAGTGTGTAAGAGACAGAAGCAAAGTGAAAGAGAGAGTAGCAGAGTGTAAGAGACAGTAGCAGAGTGTAAGAGACAGTAGCAGAGTGTAAGAGAGTGTAAGAGACAGTAACAGAGTGTAAGAGAGTGTAACAGCGTGTAAGAGAGTGCAACAGAGTGTAAGAGACAGTAACAGAGTGTAGGAGAGTGTAAGAGACAGTAACAGAGTGTAAGAGACAGTAACAGAGTGTAAGAGACAGCAGCAGAGTGTAAGAGAGTGTAACATAGTGTAAGAGAGTGTAAGAGACAGTAGCAGAGTGTAATAGACAGTAACAGAGTGTAATAGAGTGTAAGAGACAGTAGAAGAGTGTAAGAGACAATAGCAGAGTGTAAGAGACAGTAGCAGAGTGTAACATAGTGTAAGAGAGTGTTATAGACAGTAGCAGAGTGTAAGAGACAGTAACAGAGTGTAAGAGACAGTAACAGAGTGAAAGAGACAGTAGCAGAGTGAAAGAGACAGTAGTAGAGTGTAGTAGAGTGTAAGAGATAGGAGTGTAAGAGACAGTAACAGAGTGTAAGAGACAGTAACAGAGTGTAAGAGACAGCAGCAGAGTGTAAGAGAGTGTAATAGACAGTAACAGAGTGTACGAGAGTGTAGTAGAGTGTAAGAGACAGTAGCAGAGTGTAAGAGAGTGTAACAGGGTGTAAGAGACAGTAACAGAGTATAGGAGACAGTAACAGAGTGTAAGAGACAGTAACAGAGTGTACGAGACAGTAACATAGTGTAAGATACAGTAACAGAGTGTATGACAGTGTAGTACAGTGTAAGACACAGTAACAGAGCGTAAGAGATAGTAGCAGAGTGTAAGAGACAGTAGCAGAGTGAAAGAGACAGTAGCAGAGTGTTAGAGACAGTAGCAGAGTGTAAGAAACAGTAACAGAGTGTAAGAGACAGTAGCAGAGTGTAAGAGAGTGTAAGAGACAGTAACAGTGTGTAAGAGGGTGTAACAGCGTGTAAGAGAGTGTAACAGCGTGTAAGAGAGTGTAACAGAGTGTAAGAGAGTGTAAGAGACAGTAACAGAGTGTAAGAGGGTGTAAGAGACAGTAGCAGAGTGTAAGAGAGTGTAAGAGAGTGTTATAGACAGTAGCAGAGTGTAAGAGACAATAGCAGAGTGTAAGAGACAGTAGCAGAGTGTAATAGACTGTAGCAGAGTGTAACAGTGTAAGAGAGTGTAAGAGACAGTAGCAGAGTGTAATAGACAGTAACAGAGTGTAAGAGAGTGTTATAGACAGTAGCAGAGTTTAAGAGACAGTAACAGAGTGTAAGAGACAGTAACAGAGTGTAAGAGGGTGTAAGAGACAGTAGGAGAGTGTAAGAGAGTGTAAGAGAGTGTAAGAGAGTGTAAGAGTGTAAGAGACAGTAACAGAGTGTAAGAGACAGTAACAGAGTGTAAGAGACAGCAGCAGAGTGTAAGAGAGTGTAACAGAGTATAGGAGACAGTAACAGAGTATAGGAGACAGTAACAGAGTGTAAGAGAGTGTAAGAGACAGTTACAGAGTGTAAGAGAGTGTAACATAGTGTAAGAGACAGTAACAGAGTGTAAGAGACAGCAGAAGAGTGTAAGAGAGTTGAAGAGACAGTCGCAGAGTGTAATAGACAGTAACAGAGTGTAAGAGAGTGTTATAGACAGTAGCAGAGTGTAAGAGACAATAGCAGAGTGTAATAGACTGGAGCAGAGTGTAACATAGTGTAAGACAGTGTAAGAGACTGTAGCAGAGTGTAATAGACAGTAACAGAGTGTAAGAGAGTGTTATAGACAGTAGCAGAGTGTAAGAGACAATAGCAGAGTGTAAGAGACAGTAGCAGAGTGTAATAGACAGCAGCAGAGTGTAAGAGAGTGTAAGAGACAGTAGCAGAGTGTAATAGACAGTAACAGAGTGTAAGAGAGTGTTATAGACAGTAGCAGAGTGTAAGAGACAATAGCAGAGTGTAAGAGACAGTAGCAGAGTGTAATAGACTGTAGCAGAGTGTAACATAGTGTAAGAGAGTGTTATAGACAGTAGCAGAGTGTAAGAGAGTGTAAGAGACAGTTACAGAGTGTAAGAGAGTGTAACAGAGTGTAAGAGAGTGTAAGAGACAGTAACATAGTGTAGGAGAGTGTAAGAGACAGTAACAGAGTGTAAGAGACAGTAAGAGAGTGTAAGAGAGTGTTATAGACAGTAGCAGAGTGTAAGGGACAATAGCAGAGTGTAAGAGACAGTAGCAGAGTGTAAGAGACAGTAGCAGAGTGTAAAATAGTGTAAGAGAGTGTAAGAGACAGTAGCAGAGTGTAATAGACAGTAATAGAGTGTAAGAGAGTGTTATAGACAGTAGCAGAGTTTAAGAGACAGTAACAGAGTGTAAGAGACAGTAAGAGTGTAAGAGGGTGTAAGAGACAGTAGCAGAGTGTAGGAGAGTGTAAGAGAGTGTAAGAGACAGTAACAGAGTGTAAGAGACAGCAGCAGAGTGTAAGAGACAGTAACAGAGTGTAAGAGAGTGTAACAGAGTTTAAGAGACAGTAACAGAGTGTACAAGAGTGTAGTAGAGTGTAAGAGACAGTAACAGAGCATAAGAGACAGTAACAGAGCATAAGAGACAGAAGCAGAGTGTAAGAGACAGAAACAGAGTGAAAGAGAGAGTAGCAGAGTGTAAGAGACAGTAGCAGAGTGTAAGAGAGTGTAAGAGAAATTAACAGAGTGTAATAGAGTGTAACAGCGTGTAAGAGAGTGTAACAGAGTGTAAGAGAGTGTAGGAGACAGTAACAGAGTGTAGGAGAGTGTAAGAGACAGTAACAGAGTGTAAGAGACAGTAACAGAGTGTAAGAGAGTGTAACATAGTGTAAGAGAGTGAAAGAGACAGTAGCAGAGTGTAATAGACAGTAACAGAGTGTAAGACAGTGTTATAGACAGTAGCAGAGTGTAAGAGACAATAGCAGAGTGTAAGAGACAGTAACAGAGTGTAAGAGACAGTAACAGAGTGTAAGATACAGTAACAGAGTGTATGAGAGTGTAGTAGAGTGTAAGAGACAGTAACAGAGCGTAAGAGATAGTAGCAGAGTGTAAGAGACAGTAGCAGAGTGAAAGAGACAGTAGTAGAGTGTAAGAGACAGTAGCAGAGTGTAAGAGACAGTAACAGAGTGTAAGAGATAGTAGCAGAGTGTAAGAGATAGTAGCAGAGTGTAAGAGAGTGTAAGAGACAGTAACAGTGTGTAAGAGGGTGTAACAGCGTGTAAGAGAGTGTAACAGCATGTAAGAGAGTGTAACAGAGTGTAAGGGAGTGTAAGAGACAGTAACAGAGTGTAAGGGGGTGTAAGAGACAGTAGAAGAGTGTAGGAGAGTGTAGGAGAGTGTAAGAGACAGTAACAGAGTGTAAGAGACAGTAACAGAGTGTAAGAGACAGCAGCAGAGTGTAAGAGAGTGTAACAGAGTATAGGAGACAGTAACAGAGTATAGGAGACAGTAACAGAGTGTAAGAGAGTGTAAGAGACAGTTACAGAGTGTAAGAGAGTGTAACATAGTGTAAGAGACAATAGCAGAGTGTAAGAGACAGTAGCAGAGTGTAATAGACAGCAGCAGAGTGTAAGAGAGTGTAAGAGACAGTAGCAGAGTGTAATAGACAGTAACAGAGTGTAAGAGAGTGTTATAGACAGTAGCAGAGTGTAAGAGACAATAGCAGAGTGTAAGAGACAGTAGCAGAGTGTAATAGACTGTAGCAGAGTGTAACAGTGTAAGAGAGTGTAAGAGACAGTAGCAGAGTGTAATAGACATTAACAGAGTGTAAGAGAGTGTTATAGACAGTAGCAGAGTTTAAGAGACAGTAACAGAGTGTAAGAGACAGTAACAGAGTGTAAGAGGGTGTAAGAGACAGTAGCAGAGTGTAGGAGAGTGTAAGAGAGTGTAAGAGACAGTAACAGAGTGTAAGAGACAGTAACAGAGTGTAAGAGACAGCAGCAGAGTGTAAGAGAGTGTAACAGAGTGTAAGAGACAGTAACAGAGCATAAGAGACAGTAGCAGAGTGTAAGAGACAGAAGCAGAGTGAAAGAGAGAGTAGCAGAGTGTAAGAGACAGTAGCAGAGAGTAAGAGACAGTAGCAGAGTGTAAGAGAGTGTAATAGACAGTAACAGAGTGTAAGAGAGTGTAACAGCATGTAAGAGAGTGTAACAGAGTGTAAGAGAGTGTAAGAGACAGTAACAGAGTGTAAGAGACAGTAACAGAGTGTAAGAGACAGCAGCAGAGTGTAAGAGTGTGTAACATAGTGTAAGAGAGTGAAAGAGATAGTAGCAGAGTGTAATAGACAGTAACAGAGTGTAATAGAGTGTAAGAGACAGTAGCAGAGTGTAAGAGACAATAGCAGAGTGTAAGAGACAGTAGCAGAGTGTAATAGACTGTAGCAGAGTGTAACAGAGTGTAAGAGAGTGTAAGAGACAATAGCAGAGTGTAATAGACAGTAACAGAGTGTAAGAGAGTGTTATAGACAGTAGCAGAGTGCAAGAGACAATAGCAGAGTGTAAGAGACAGTAGCAGAGTGTAATATACAGTAACAGAGTGTAAGAGACAGTAACAGAGTGTAAGAGACAGCAGCAGAGTGTAAGAGTGTAAGAGACAGTAACAGAGTGTAAGAGAGTGTAACAGAGTGTAAGAGACAGTAACAGAGTGTACGAGACAGTAACAGAGTGTACGAGACAGTAACAGAGTGTACGAGACAGTAACAGAGTGTAAGAGACAGTAACAGAGTATACGAGAGTGTAGTAGAGTGTAAGAGACAGTAACACAGCGTAAGAGACAGTAGCAGTGTGTAAGAGACAGAAGCAAAGTGAAAGAGAGAGTAGCAGAGTGTAAGAGACAGTAGCAGAGTGTAAGAGACAGTAGCAGAGTGTAAGAGTGTAAGAGACAGTAACAGAGTGTAAGAGAGTGTAACAGCGTGTAAGAGAGTGTAACAGAGTGTAAGAGACAGTAAGAGAGTGTAACAGAGTGTAAGAGACAGTAACAGAGTGTAGGAGAGTGTAAGAGACAGTAACGGAGTGTAAGAGACAGTAACAGAGTGTAAGAGACAGCAGCAGAGTGTTAGAGAGTGTACCATAGTGTAAGAGAGTGTAAGAGACAGTAGCAGAGTGTAATAGACAGTAACAGAGTGTAATAGAGTGTAAGAGACAGTAGCAGAGTGTAAGAGACAGTAGCAGAGTGTAATAGACTGTAGCAGAGTGTAACAGAGTGTAAGAGAGTGTAAGAGACAATAGCAGAGTGTAATAGACAGTAACAGAGTGTAAGAGAGTGTTATAGACAGTAGCAGAGTGCAAGAGACAATAGCAGAGTGTAAGAGACAGTAGCAGAGTGTAATAGACTGTAACAGAGTGTAACAGAGTGTAAGAGAGTGTAACAGAGTGTAAGAGAGTGTAAGAGACAGTAGCGGAGTGTAATAGACAGTAACAGAGTGTAAGAGAGTGTTATAGACAGTAGCAGAGTGTTATAGACAATAGCAGAGTGTAAGAGACAGTAGCAGAGTGTAATTGACAGCAGCAGAGTGTAAGAGAGTGTAAGAGACAGTAGCAGAGTGTAATAGACAGTAACAGAGTGTAAGAGAGTGTTATAGACAGTAACAGAGTGTAAGAGACAATAGCAGAGTGTAAGATACAGTAGCAAAGTGTAAGAGACAGTAACAGAGTGTAAGAGACAGTAGCAGAGTGAAAGAGGCAGTAGTAGAGTGTAGTAGAGTGTACCAGAGTGTCACATGGCATATACCGTCCTCTAGGATCACATAGTCCTGAATGATCTCAGTATACTGTGAACGTCTTTGGGGATCTCTTCGCGTAGACATCGTAAACCTGTGTAAGAGACAGTAAAAGAGTATATGAGACAGTAGCGGAGTGTAAGAGAGTGTGACAGAGCATAGGAGACAGTAACAGAGTATAGGAGACGGTAACAGAGTGTAAGAGAGTGTAAGAGACAGTAACAGAGTGTAAGAGACAGTAACAGAGTGTAAGAGACAGCAGCAGAGTGTAAGAGAGTGTAACATAGTGTAAGAGAGTGAAAGAGACAGTAGCAGAGTGTAATAGACAGTAACAGAGTGTAGGAGAGTGTAACAGCGTGTAAGAGAGTGTAACAGAGTGTAAGAGAGTGTAAGAGACAGTAACAGAGTGTAGGAGAGTGTAAGAGACAGTAACAGAGTGTAAGAGACAGTAACAGAGTGTAAGAGACAGTAACAGAGTGTAAGAGACAGCAGCAGAGTGTAAGAGAGTGTAACATAGTGTAAGAGAGTGAAAGAGACAGTAGCAGAGTGTAATAGACAGTAACAGAGTGTAGGAGAGTGTCAGAGACAGTAACAGAGTGTAAGAGTCAGCAGCAGAGTGTAAGAGAGTGTAACATAGTGTAAGAGAGTGTAAGAGACAGTAGCAGAGTGTAATAGACAGTAACAGAGTGTAAGAGAGTGTTATAGACAGTAGCAGAGTGTAAGAGACAATAGCAGAGTGTAAGATACAGTAGCAGAGTGTAAGAGACAGTAACAGAGTGTAAAAGACAGTAACAGAGTGTAAGAGACAGTAGCAGAGTGAAAGAGACAGTAGTAGAGTGTAGTAGAGTGTAAGAGAGTGTCACATGGCATATACCGTCCTCTAGGATCACATAGTCCTGAATGATCTCAGTATACTGTGAACGTCTTTGGGGATCTCTTCGCGTAGACCTCGTAAACCTGTGTAAGAGACAGTAAAAGAGTATATGAGACAGTAGTGGAGTGTAAGAAAGTGTAACAGAGTATAGGAGACAGTAACAGAGTGTAAGAGAGTGTAAGAGACAGTTACAGAGTGTAAGAGAGTGTAAGAGAGTGTAACAGAGTGTAAGAGACAGTAACAGAGTGTAAGAGACAGCAGCAGAGTGTAAGAGAGTGTAAGAGACAGTAGCAGAGTGTAATAGACAGTAACAGAGTGTAAGAGAGTGTTATAGACAGTAGCAGAGTGTTATAGACAATAGCAGAGTGTAAGAGACAGTAGCAGAGTGTAATAGACAGCAGCAGAGTGTAAGAGAGTGTAAGAGACAGTAGCAGAGTGTAATAGACAGTAACAGAGTGTAAGAGAGTGTTATAGACAGTAGCAGAGTGTAAGAGACAATAGCAGAGTGTAAGAGACAGTAGCAGAGTGTAACATAGTGTAAGAGAGTGTAAGAGACAGTAGCAGAGTGTAATAGACAGTAACAGAGTGTAAGAGAGTGTTATAGACAGTAGCAGAGTGTAAGAGAGTGTAAGAGACAGTTACAGAGTGTAAGAGAGTGTAACAGAGTGTAAGAGAGTGTAAGAGACAGTAACATAGTGTAGGAGAGTGTAAGAGACAGTAACAGAGTGTAAGAGACAGTAACAGAGTGTAAGAGGGTGTAAGAGACAGTAGCAGAGTGTAGGAGAGTGTAAGAGAGTGTAAGAGACAGTAAGAGTGTAAGAGACAGTAACAGAGTGTAAGAGACAGCAGCAGAGTGTAAGAGAGTGTAACAGAGTGTAAGAGACAGTAACAGAGCGTAAGAGACAGTAGCAGAGTGTAAGAGACAGAAGCAGAGTGAAAGAGAGAGTAGCAGAGTGTAAGAGACAGTAGCAGAGTGTAAGAGACAGTAGCAGAGTGTAAGAGAGTGTAAGAGACAGTAACAGAGTGTAAGAGAGTGTAACAGCATGTAAGAGAGTGTAACAGAGTGTAAGAGAGTGTAAGAGACAGTAACAGAGTGTAGTAGAGTGTAAGAGACAGTAACAGAGTGTAAGAGACAGCAGCAGAGTGTAAGAGAGTGTAACATAGTGTAAGAGAGTGAAAGAGACAGTAGCAGAGTGTAATAGACAGTAACAGAGTGTAGGAGAGTGTCAGAGACAGTAACAGAGTGTAAGAGTCAGCAGCAGAGTGTAAGAGAGTGTAACATAGTGTAAGAGAGTGTAAGAGACAGTAGCAGAGTGTAATAGACAGTAACAGAGTGTAAGAGACAATAGCAGAGTGTAAGATACAGTAGCAGAGTGTAAGAGACAGTAACAGAGTGTAAAAGACAGTAACAGAGTGTAAGAGACAGTAGCAGAGTGAAAGAGACAGTAGTAGAGTGTAGTAGAGTGTAAGAGAGTGTCACATGGCATATACCGTCCTCTAGGATCACATAGTCCTGAATGATCTCAGTATACTGTGAACGTCTTTGGGGATCTCTTCGCGTAGACCTCGTAAACCTGTGTAAGAGACAGTAAAAGAGTATATGAGACAGTAGTGGAGTGTAAGAAAGTGTAACAGAGTATAGGAGACAGTAACAGAGTGTAAGAGAGTGTAAGAGACAGTTACAGAGTGTAAGAGAGTGTAAGAGAGTGTAACAGAGTGTAAGAGAGTGTAACAGAGTGTAAGAGACAGTAACAGAGTGTAAGAGACAGCAGCAGAGTGTAAGAGAGTGTAAGAGACAGTAGCAGAGTGTAATAGACAGTAACAGAGTGTAAGAGAGTGTTATAGACAGTAGCAGAGTGTTATAGACAATAGCAGAGTGTAAGAGACAGTAGCAGAGTGTAATAGACAGCAGCAGAGTGTAAGAGAGTGTAAGAGACAGTAGAAGAGTGTAATAGACAGTAACAGAGTGTAAGAGAGTGTTATAGACAGTAGCAGAGTGTAAGAGACAATAGCAGAGTGTAAGAGACAGTAGCAGAGTGTAATAGACTGTAGCAGAGTGTAACATAGTGTAAGAGAGTGTAAGAGACAGTAGCAGAGTGTAATAGACAGTAACAGAGTGTAAGAGAGTGTTATAGACAGTAGCAGAGTGTAAGAGAGTGTAAGAGACAGTTACAGAGTGTAAGAGAGTGTAACAGAGTGTAAGAGAGTGTAAGAGACAGTAACATAGTGTAGGAGAGTGTAAGAGACAGTAACAGAGTGTAAGAGACAGTAAGAGAGTGTAAGAGAGTGTTATAGACAGTAGCAGAGTGTAAGGGACAATAGCAGAGTGTAAGAGACAGTAGCAGAGTGTAATAGACTGTAGCAGAGTGTAAAATAGTGTAAGAGAGTGTAAGAGACAGTAGCAGAGTGTAATAGACAGTAATAGAGTGTAAGAGAGTGTTATAGACAGTAGCAGAGTTTAAGAGACAGTAACAGAGTGTAAGAGACAGTAAGAGTGTAAGAGGGTGTAAGAGACAGTAGCAGAGTGTAGGAGAGTGTAAGAGAGTGTAAGAGACAGTAACAGAGTGTAAGAGACATCAGCAGAGTGTAAGAGACAGTAACAGAGTGTAAGAGAGTGTAACAGAGTTTAAGAGACAGTAACAGAGTGTACGAGAGTGTAGTAGAGTGTAAGAGACAGTAACAGAGCATAAGAGACAGTAACAGAGCATAAGAGACAGAAGCAGAGTGTAAGAGACAGAAACAGAGTGAAAGAGAGAGTAGCAGAGTGTAAGAGACAGTAGCAGAGTGTAAGAGAGTGTAAGAGAAATTAACAGAGTGTAGTAGAGTGTAACAGCGTGTAAGAGAGTGTAACAGAGTGTAAGAGAGTGTAGGAGACAGTAACAGAGTGTAGGAGAGTGTAAGAGACAGTAACAGAGTGTAAGAGACAGTAACAGAGTGTAAGAGACAGTAACAGAGTGTAAGAGACAGCAGCAGAGTGTAAGAGAGTGTAACATAGTGTAAGAGAGTGAAAGAGACAGTAGCAGAGTGTAATAGACAGTAACAGAGTGTAAGACAGTGTTATAGACAATAGCAGAGTGTACGAGACAGTAACAGAGTGTAAGAGACAGTAACAGAGTGTAAGATACAGTAACAGAGTGTATGAGAGTGTAGTAGAGTGTAAGAGACAGTAACAGAGCGTAAGAGATAGTAGCAGAGTGTAAGAGACAGTAGCAGAGTGAAAGAGACAGTAGTAGAGTGTAAGAGACAGTAGCAGAGTGTAAGAGACAGTAACAGAGTGTAAGAGATAGTAGCAGAGTGTAAGAGAGTGTAAGAGACAGTAACAGTGTGTAAGAGGGTGTAACAGCGTGTAAGAGAGTGTAACAGCATGTAAGAGAGTGTAACAGAGTGTAAGGGAGTGTAAGAGACAGTAACAGAGTGTAAGGGGGTGTAAGAGACAGTAGAAGAGTGTAGGAGAGTGTAGGAGAGTGTAAGAGAGTGTAATAGACAGTAACAGAGTGTAAGAGACAGTAACAGAGTGTAAGAGACAGCAGCAGAGTGTAAGAGAGTGTAAGAGACAGTAACAGAGTGTAAGAGAGTGTAACAGAGTGTAAGAGACAGTAACAGAGTGTAAGAGACAGTAACAGAGTATACGAGAGTGTAGTAGAGTGTAAGAGACAGTAACAGAGTGTAAGAGACAGTAACAGAGCGTAAGAGACAGTAGCAGTGTGTAAGAGACAGAAGCAAAGTGAAAGAGAGAGTAGCAGAGTGTAATAGACAGTAGCAGAGTGTAAGAGACAGTAGCAGAGTGTAAGAGAGTGTAAGAGACAGTAACAGAGTGTAAGAGAGTGTAACAGCGTGTAAGAGAGTGTAACAGAGTGTAAGAGACAGTAAGAGAGTGTAAGAGGGTGTAAGAGACAGTAGCAGAGTGTAAGAGAGTGTAAGAGAGTGTTATAGACAGTAGCAGAGTGTAAGAGACAATAGCAGAGTGTAAGAGACAGTAGCAGAGTGTAATAGACAGTAACAGAGTGTAAGAGAGTGTTATAGACAGTTGCAGAGTGTAAGAGACAATAGCAGAGTGTAAGATACAGTAGAAGAGTGTAAGAGACTGTAACAGAGTGTAAGAGACAGTAACAGAGTGTAAGAGACAGTAACAGAGTGTAAGAGACAGTAGCAGAGTGAAAGAGACAGTAGTAGAGTGTAGTAGAGTGTAAGAGAGCGTCACATGGCATATACCGTCCTCTAGGACCACATGGTCCCGAATGATCTCAGTATACTGTGAACGTCTTTGGGTATCTCTTCGCGTAGACATCGTAAACCTGTGTAAGAGACAGTAACAGAGTATATGAGACAGCAGCAGAGTGTAAGAGAGTGTAACATAGTGTAAGACAGTGTAAGAGACAGTAGCAGAGTGAAAGAGACAGTAGCAGAGTGTAAGAGACAGTAGCAGAGTGTAAGAGACAGTAACAGAGTGTAAGAGATAGTAGCAGAGTGTAAGAGAGTGTAAGAGACAGTAACAGTGTGTAAGAGGGTGTAACAGCGTGTAAGAGAGTGTAACAGCATGTAAGAGAGTGTAACAGCATGTAAGAGAGTGTAACAGAGTGTAAGGGAGTGTAAGAGACAGTAACAGAGTGTAAGGGGGTGTAAGAGACAGTAGAATAGTGTAGGAGAGTGTAAGAGAGTGTAATAGACAGTAACAGAGTGTAAGAGACAGTAAAAGAGTGTAAGAGACAGCAGCAGAGTGTAAGAGAGTGTAAGAGACAGTAACAGAGTGTAAGAGACAGTAACAGAGTGTAAGAGACAGTAAATGAGTATACGAGAGTGTAGTAGAGTGTAAGAGACAGTAACAGAGCGTAAGAGACAGTAGCAGTGTGTAAGAGACAGAAGCAAAGTGTAATAGACAGTAACAGAGTGTAAGAGAGTGTAATAGACAGTAACAGAGTGTAAGAGACAGTAAAAGAGTGTAAGAGACAGCAGCAGAGTGTAAGAGAGTGTAAGAGACAGTAACAGAGTGTAAGAGACAGTAACAGAGTGTAAGAGACAGTAAATGAGTATACGAGAGTGTAGTAGAGTGTAAGAGACAGTAACAGAGCGTAAGAGACAGTAGCAGTGTGTAAGAGACAGAAGCAAAGTGAAAGAGAGAGTAGCAGAGTGTAAGAGACAGTAGCAGAGTGTAAGAGACAGTAGCAGAGTGTAAGAGAGTGTAAGAGACAGTAACAGAGTGTAAGAGAGTGTAACAGCGTGTAAGAGAGTGCAACAGAGTGTAAGAGACAGTAACAGAGTGTAGGAGAGTGTAAGAGACAGTAACAGAGTGTAAGAGACAGTAACAGAGTGTAAGAGACAGCAGCAGAGTGTAAGAGAGTGTAACATAGTGTAAGAGAGTGTAAGAGACAGTAGCAGAGTGTAATAGACAGTAACAGAGTGTAATAGAGTGTAAGAGACAGTAGAAGAGTGTAAGAGACAATAGCAGAGTGTAAGAGACAGTAGCAGAGTGTAACATAGTGTAAGAGAGTGTTATAGACAGTAGCAGAGTGTAAGAGACAGTAACAGAGTGTAAGAGACAGTAACAGAGTGAAAGAGACAGTAGCAGAGTGAAAGAGACAGTAGTAGAGTGTAGTAGAGTGTAAGAGATAGGAGTGTAAGAGACAGTAACAGAGTGTAAGAGACAGTAACAGAGTGTAAGAGACAGCAGCAGAGTGTAAGAGAGTGTAATAGACAGTAACAGAGTGTACGAGAGTGTAGTAGAGTGTAAGAGACAGTAGCAGAGTGTAAGAGAGTGTAACAGGGTGTAAGAGACAGTAACAGAGTATAGGAGACAGTAACAGAGTGTAAGAGACAGTAACAGAGTGTACGAGACAGTAACATAGTGTAAGATACAGTAACAGAGTGTATGACAGTGTAGTACAGTGTAAGACACAGTAACAGAGCGTAAGAGATAGTAGCAGAGTGTAAGAGACAGTAGCAGAGTGAAAGAGACAGTAGCAGAGTGTTAGAGACAGTAGCAGAGTGTAAGAAACAGTAACAGAGTGTAAGAGACAGTAGCAGAGTGTAAGAGAGTGTAAGAGACAGTAACAGTGTGTAAGAGGGTGTAACAGCGTGTAAGAGAGTGTAACAGCGTGTAAGAGAGTGTAACAGAGTGTAAGAGAGTGTAAGAGACAGTAACAGAGTGTAAGAGGGTGTAAGAGACAGTAGCAGAGTGTAAGAGAGTGTAAGAGAGTGTTATAGACAGTAGCAGAGTGTAAGAGACAATAGCAGAGTGTAAGAGACAGTAGCAGAGTGTAATAGACTGTAGCAGAGTGTAACAGTGTAAGAGAGTGTAAGAGACAGTAGCAGAGTGTAATAGACAGTAACAGAGTGTAAGAGAGTGTTATAGACAGTAGCAGAGTTTAAGAGACAGTAACAGAGTGTAAGAGACAGTAACAGAGTGTAAGAGGGTGTAAGAGACAGTAGGAGAGTGTAAGAGAGTGTAAGAGAGTGTAAGAGAGTGTAAGAGTGTAAGAGACAGTAACAGAGTGTAAGAGACAGTAACAGAGTGTAAGAGACAGCAGCAGAGTGTAAGAGAGTGTAACAGAGTATAGGAGACAGTAACAGAGTATAGGAGACAGTAACAGAGTGTAAGAGAGTGTAAGAGACAGTTACAGAGTGTAAGAGAGTGTAACATAGTGTAAGAGACAGTAACAGAGTGTAAGAGACAGCAGAAGAGTGTAAGAGAGTTGAAGAGACAGTCGCAGAGTGTAATAGACAGTAACAGAGTGTAAGAGAGTGTTATAGACAGTAGCAGAGTGTAAGAGACAATAGCAGAGTGTAATAGACTGGAGCAGAGTGTAACATAGTGTAAGACAGTGTAAGAGACTGTAGCAGAGTGTAATAGACAGTAACAGAGTGTAAGAGAGTGTTATAGACAGTAGCAGAGTGTAAGAGACAATAGCAGAGTGTAAGAGACAGTAGCAGAGTGTAATAGACAGCAGCAGAGTGTAAGAGAGTGTAAGAGACAGTAGCAGAGTGTAATAGACAGTAACAGAGTGTAAGAGAGTGTTATAGACAGTAGCAGAGTGTAAGAGACAATAGCAGAGTGTAAGAGACAGTAGCAGAGTGTAATAGACTGTAGCAGAGTGTAACATAGTGTAAGAGAGTGTTATAGACAGTAGCAGAGTGTAAGAGAGTGTAAGAGACAGTTACAGAGTGTAAGAGAGTGTAACAGAGTGTAAGAGAGTGTAAGAGACAGTAACATAGTGTAGGAGAGTGTAAGAGACAGTAACAGAGTGTAAGAGACAGTAAGAGAGTGTAAGAGAGTGTTATAGACAGTAGCAGAGTGTAAGGGACAATAGCAGAGTGTAAGAGACAGTAGCAGAGTGTAAGAGACAGTAGCAGAGTGTAAAATAGTGTAAGAGAGTGTAAGAGACAGTAGCAGAGTGTAATAGACAGTAATAGAGTGTAAGAGAGTGTTATAGACAGTAGCAGAGTTTAAGAGACAGTAACAGAGTGTAAGAGACAGTAAGAGTGTAAGAGGGTGTAAGAGACAGTAGCAGAGTGTAGGAGAGTGTAAGAGAGTGTAAGAGACAGTAACAGAGTGTAAGAGACAGCAGCAGAGTGTAAGAGACAGTAACAGAGTGTAAGAGAGTGTAACAGAGTTTAAGAGACAGTAACAGAGTGTACAAGAGTGTAGTAGAGTGTAAGAGACAGTAACAGAGCATAAGAGACAGTAACAGAGCATAAGAGACAGAAGCAGAGTGTAAGAGACAGAAACAGAGTGAAAGAGAGAGTAGCAGAGTGTAAGAGACAGTAGCAGAGTGTAAGAGAGTGTAAGAGAAATTAACAGAGTGTAATAGAGTGTAACAGCGTGTAAGAGAGTGTAACAGAGTGTAAGAGAGTGTAGGAGACAGTAACAGAGTGTAGGAGAGTGTAAGAGACAGTAACAGAGTGTAAGAGACAGTAACAGAGTGTAAGAGAGTGTAACATAGTGTAAGAGAGTGAAAGAGACAGTAGCAGAGTGTAATAGACAGTAACAGAGTGTAAGACAGTGTTATAGACAGTAGCAGAGTGTAAGAGACAATAGCAGAGTGTAAGAGACAGTAACAGAGTGTAAGAGACAGTAACAGAGTGTAAGATACAGTAACAGAGTGTATGAGAGTGTAGTAGAGTGTAAGAGACAGTAACAGAGCGTAAGAGATAGTAGCAGAGTGTAAGAGACAGTAGCAGAGTGAAAGAGACAGTAGTAGAGTGTAAGAGACAGTAGCAGAGTGTAAGAGACAGTAACAGAGTGTAAGAGATAGTAGCAGAGTGTAAGAGATAGTAGCAGAGTGTAAGAGAGTGCAAGAGACAGTAACAGTGTGTAAGAGGGTGTAACAGCGTGTAAGAGAGTGTAACAGCATGTAAGAGAGTGTAACAGAGTGTAAGGGAGTGTAAGAGACAGTAACAGAGTGTAAGGGGGTGTAAGAGACAGTAGAAGAGTGTAGGAGAGTGTAGGAGAGTGTAAGAGACAGTAACAGAGTGTAAGAGACAGTAACAGAGTGTAAGAGACAGCAGCAGAGTGTAAGAGAGTGTAACAGAGTATAGGAGACAGTAACAGAGTATAGGAGACAGTAACAGAGTGTAAGAGAGTGTAAGAGACAGTTACAGAGTGTAAGAGAGTGTAACATAGTGTAAGAGACAATAGCAGAGTGTAAGAGACAGTAGCAGAGTGTAATAGACAGCAGCAGAGTGTAAGAGAGTGTAAGAGACAGTAGCAGAGTGTAATAGACAGTAACAGAGTGTAAGAGAGTGTTATAGACAGTAGCAGAGTGTAAGAGACAATAGCAGAGTGTAAGAGACAGTAGCAGAGTGTAATAGACTGTAGCAGAGTGTAACAGTGTAAGAGAGTGTAAGAGACAGTAGCAGAGTGTAATAGACATTAACAGAGTGTAAGAGAGTGTTATAGACAGTAGCAGAGTTTAAGAGACAGTAACAGAGTGTAAGAGACAGTAACAGAGTGTAAGAGGGTGTAAGAGACAGTAGCAGAGTGTAGGAGAGTGTAAGAGAGTGTAAGAGACAGTAACAGAGTGTAAGAGACAGTAACAGAGTGTAAGAGACAGCAGCAGAGTGTAAGAGAGTGTAACAGAGTGTAAGAGACAGTAACAGAGCATAAGAGACAGTAGCAGAGTGTAAGAGACAGAAGCAGAGTGAAAGAGAGAGTAGCAGAGTGTAAGAGACAGTAGCAGAGAGTAAGAGACAGTAGCAGAGTGTAAGAGAGTGTAATAGACAGTAACAGAGTGTAAGAGAGTGTAACAGCATGTAAGAGAGTGTAACAGAGTGTAAGAGAGTGTAAGAGACAGTAACAGAGTGTAAGAGACAGTAACAGAGTGTAAGAGACAGCAGCAGAGTGTAAGAGTGTGTAACATAGTGTAAGAGAGTGAAAGAGATAGTAGCAGAGTGTAATAGACAGTAACAGAGTGTAATAGAGTGTAAGAGACAGTAGCAGAGTGTAAGAGACAATAGCAGAGTGTAAGAGACAGTAGCAGAGTGTAATAGACTGTAGCAGAGTGTAACAGAGTGTAAGAGAGTGTAAGAGACAATAGCAGAGTGTAATAGACAGTAACAGAGTGTAAGAGAGTGTTATAGACAGTAGCAGAGTGCAAGAGACAATAGCAGAGTGTAAGAGACAGTAGCAGAGTGTAATATACAGTAACAGAGTGTAAGAGACAGTAACAGAGTGTAAGAGACAGCAGCAGAGTGTAAGAGTGTAAGAGACAGTAACAGAGTGTAAGAGAGTGTAACAGAGTGTAAGAGACAGTAACAGAGTGTACGAGACAGTAACAGAGTGTACGAGACAGTAACAGAGTGTACGAGACAGTAACAGAGTGTAAGAGACAGTAACAGAGTATACGAGAGTGTAGTAGAGTGTAAGAGACAGTAACACAGCGTAAGAGACAGTAGCAGTGTGTAAGAGACAGAAGCAAAGTGAAAGAGAGAGTAGCAGAGTGTAAGAGACAGTAGCAGAGTGTAAGAGACAGTAGCAGAGTGTAAGAGTGTAAGAGACAGTAACAGAGTGTAAGAGAGTGTAACAGCGTGTAAGAGAGTGTAACAGAGTGTAAGAGACAGTAAGAGAGTGTAACAGAGTGTAAGAGACAGTAACAGAGTGTAGGAGAGTGTAAGAGACAGTAACGGAGTGTAAGAGACAGTAACAGAGTGTAAGAGACAGCAGCAGAGTGTTAGAGAGTGTACCATAGTGTAAGAGAGTGTAAGAGACAGTAGCAGAGTGTAATAGACAGTAACAGAGTGTAATAGAGTGTAAGAGACAGTAGCAGAGTGTAAGAGACAGTAGCAGAGTGTAATAGACTGTAGCAGAGTGTAACAGAGTGTAAGAGAGTGTAAGAGACAATAGCAGAGTGTAATAGACAGTAACAGAGTGTAAGAGAGTGTTATAGACAGTAGCAGAGTGCAAGAGACAATAGCAGAGTGTAAGAGACAGTAGCAGAGTGTAATAGACTGTAACAGAGTGTAACAGAGTGTAAGAGAGTGTAACAGAGTGTAAGAGAGTGTAAGAGACAGTAGCGGAGTGTAATAGACAGTAACAGAGTGTAAGAGAGTGTTATAGACAGTAGCAGAGTGTTATAGACAATAGCAGAGTGTAAGAGACAGTAGCAGAGTGTAATTGACAGCAGCAGAGTGTAAGAGAGTGTAAGAGACAGTAGCAGAGTGTAATAGACAGTAACAGAGTGTAAGAGAGTGTTATAGACAGTAACAGAGTGTAAGAGACAATAGCAGAGTGTAAGATACAGTAGCAAAGTGTAAGAGACAGTAACAGAGTGTAAGAGACAGTAGCAGAGTGAAAGAGGCAGTAGTAGAGTGTAGTAGAGTGTACCAGAGTGTCACATGGCATATACCGTCCTCTAGGATCACATAGTCCTGAATGATCTCAGTATACTGTGAACGTCTTTGGGGATCTCTTCGCGTAGACATCGTAAACCTGTGTAAGAGACAGTAAAAGAGTATATGAGACAGTAGCGGAGTGTAAGAGAGTGTGACAGAGCATAGGAGACAGTAACAGAGTATAGGAGACGGTAACAGAGTGTAAGAGAGTGTAAGAGACAGTAACAGAGTGTAAGAGACAGTAACAGAGTGTAAGAGACAGCAGCAGAGTGTAAGAGAGTGTAACATAGTGTAAGAGAGTGAAAGAGACAGTAGCAGAGTGTAATAGACAGTAACAGAGTGTAGGAGAGTGTAACAGCGTGTAAGAGAGTGTAACAGAGTGTAAGAGAGTGTAAGAGACAGTAACAGAGTGTAGGAGAGTGTAAGAGACAGTAACAGAGTGTAAGAGACAGTAACAGAGTGTAAGAGACAGTAACAGAGTGTAAGAGACAGCAGCAGAGTGTAAGAGAGTGTAACATAGTGTAAGAGAGTGAAAGAGACAGTAGCAGAGTGTAATAGACAGTAACAGAGTGTAGGAGAGTGTCAGAGACAGTAACAGAGTGTAAGAGTCAGCAGCAGAGTGTAAGAGAGTGTAACATAGTGTAAGAGAGTGTAAGAGACAGTAGCAGAGTGTAATAGACAGTAACAGAGTGTAAGAGAGTGTTATAGACAGTAGCAGAGTGTAAGAGACAATAGCAGAGTGTAAGATACAGTAGCAGAGTGTAAGAGACAGTAACAGAGTGTAAAAGACAGTAACAGAGTGTAAGAGACAGTAGCAGAGTGAAAGAGACAGTAGTAGAGTGTAGTAGAGTGTAAGAGAGTGTCACATGGCATATACCGTCCTCTAGGATCACATAGTCCTGAATGATCTCAGTATACTGTGAACGTCTTTGGGGATCTCTTCGCGTAGACCTCGTAAACCTGTGTAAGAGACAGTAAAAGAGTATATGAGACAGTAGTGGAGTGTAAGAAAGTGTAACAGAGTATAGGAGACAGTAACAGAGTGTAAGAGAGTGTAAGAGACAGTTACAGAGTGTAAGAGAGTGTAAGAGAGTGTAACAGAGTGTAAGAGACAGTAACAGAGTGTAAGAGACAGCAGCAGAGTGTAAGAGAGTGTAAGAGACAGTAGCAGAGTGTAATAGACAGTAACAGAGTGTAAGAGAGTGTTATAGACAGTAGCAGAGTGTTATAGACAATAGCAGAGTGTAAGAGACAGTAGCAGAGTGTAACATAGTGTAAGAGACAGTAGCAGAGTGTAAGAGACAATAGCAGAGTGTAAGAGACAGTAGCAGAGTGTAACATAGTGTAAGAGAGTGTTATAGACAGTAGCAGAGTGTAAGAGACAGTAACAGAGTGTAAGAGACAGTAACAGAGTGAAAGAGACAGTAGCAGAGTGAAAGAGACAGTAGTAGAGTGTAGTAGAGTGTAAGAGATAGGAGTGTAAGAGACAGTAACAGAGTGTAAGAGACAGTAACAGAGTGTAAGAGACAGCAGTAGAGTGTAAGAGAGTGTAATAGACAGTAACAGAGTGTACGAGAGTGTAGTAGAGTGTAAGAGACAGTAGCAGAGTGTAAGAGAGTGTAACAGGGTGTAAGAGACAGTAACAGAGTATAGGAGACAGTAACAGAGTGTAAGAGACAGTAACAGAGTGTACGAGACAGTAACATAGTGTAAGATACAGTAACATAGTGTAAGATACAGTAACAGAGCGTAAGAGATAGTAGCAGAGTGTAAGAGACAGTAGCAGAGTGAAAGAGACAGTAGCAGAGTGTTAGAGACAGTAGCAGAGTGTAAGAAACAGTAACAGAGTGTAAGAGACAGTAGCAGAGTGTAGGAGAGTGTAAGAGACAGTAACAGTGTGTAAGAGGGTGTAACAGCGTGTAAGAGAGTGTAACAGCGTGTAAGAGAGTGTAACAGAGTGTAAGAGAGTGTAAGAGACAGTAACAGAGTGTAAGAGGGTGTAAGAGACAGTAGCAGAGTGTAAGAGAGTGTAAGAGACAATAGCAGAGTGTAAGAGACAGTAGCAGAGTGTAATAGACTGTAGCAGAGTGTAACAGTGTAAGAGAGTGTAAGAGACAGTAGCAGAGTGTAATAGACAGTAACAGAGTGTAAGAGAGTGTTATAGACAGTAACAGAGTGTAAGAGACAGTAGCAGAGTGTAAGAGACAATAGCAGAGTGTAAGAGACAGTAGCAGAGTGTAATAGACTGTAGCAGAGTGTAACATAGTGTAAGAGAGTGTAAGAGACAGTAGCAGAGTGTAATAGACAGTAACAGAGTGTACGAGAGTGTTATAGACAGTAGCAGAGTTTAAGAGACAGTAACAGAGTGTAAGAGACAGTAACAGAGTGTAAGAGGGTGTAAGAGACAGTAGGAGAGTGTAAGAGAGTGTAAGAGAGTGTAAGAGAGTGTAAGAGACAGTAACAGAGTGTAAGAGACAGCAGCAGAGTGTAAGAGAGTGTAACAGAGTATAGGAGACAGTAACAGAGTATAGGAGACAGTAACAGAGTATAGGAGACAGTAACAGAGTGTAAGAGAGTGTAAGAGACAGTTACAGAGTGTAAGAGAGTGTAACATAGTGTAAGAGCCAGTAACAGAGTGTAAGAGACAGCAGAAGAGTGTAAGAGAGTTGAAGAGACAGTCGCAGAGTGTAATAGACAGTAAGAGTGTAAGAGAGTGTTATAGACAGTAGCAGAGTGTAAGAGACAATAGCAGAGTGTAATAGACTGGAGCAGAGTGTAACATAGTGTAAGACAGTGTAAGAGACTGTAGCAGAGTGTAATAGACAGTAACAGAGTGTAAGAGAGTGTTATAGACAGTAGCAGAGTGTAAGAGACAATAGCAGAGTGTAAGAGACAGTAGCAGAGTGTAATAGACAGCAGCAGAGTGTAAGAGAGTGTAAGAGACAGTAGCAGAGTGTAATAGACAGTAACAGAGTGTAAGAGAGTGTTATAGACAGTAGCAGAGTGTAAGAGACAATAGCAGAGTGTAAGAGACAGTAGCAGAGTGTAATAGACTGTAGCAGAGTGTAACATAGTGTAAGAGAGTGTAAGAGACAGTAGCAGAGTGTAATAGACAGTAACAGAGTGTAAGAGAGTGTTATAGACAGTAGCAGAGTTTAAGAGACAGTAACAGAGTGTAAGAGACAGTAAGAGTGTAAGAGGGTGTAAGAGACAGTAGCAGAGTGTAGGAGAGTGTAAGAGAGTGTAAGAGAGTGTAAGAGAGTGTAAGAGACAGTTACAGAGTGTAAGAGAGTGTAACAGAGTGTAAGAGAGTGTAAGAGACAGTAACATAGTGTAGGAGAGTGTAAGAGACAGTAACAGAGTGTAAGAGACAGTGGCAGAGTGTAAGAGAGTGTAAGAGAGTGTTATAGACAGTAGCAGAGTGTAAGGGACAATAGCAGAGTGTAAGAGACAGTAGCAGAGTGTAATAGACTGTAGCAGAGTGTAAAATAGTGTAAGAGAGTTTAAGAGACAGTAGCAGAGTGTAATAGACAGTAATAGAGTGTAAGAGAGTGTTATAGACAGTAGCAGAGTTTAAGAGACAGTAACAGAGTGTAAGAGACAGTAAGAGTGTAAGAGGGTGTAAGAGACAGTAGCAGAGTGTAGGAGAGTGTAAGAGAGTGTAAGAGAGTGTAAGAGACAGTAACAGAGTGTAAGAGACAGTAACAGAGTGTAAGAGACAGTAACAGAGTGTAAGAGACAGCAGCAGAGTGTAAGAGTGTGTAACATAGTGTAAGAGAGTGAAAGAGATAGTAGCAGAGTGTAATAGACAGTAACAGAGTGTAATAGAGTGTAAGAGACAGTAGCAGAGTGTAAGAGACAATAGCAGAGTGTAAGAGACAGTAGCAGAGTGTAATAGACTGTAGCAGAGTGTAACAGAGTGTAAGAGAGTGTAAGAGACAATAGCAGAGTGTAATAGACAGTAACAGAGTGTAAGAGAGTGTTATAGACAGTAGCAGAGTGCAAGAGACAATAGCAGAGTGTAAGAGACAGTAGCAGAGTGTAATATACAGTAACAGAGTGTAAGAGACAGTAACAGAGTGTAAGAGACAGCAGCAGAGTGTAAGAGTGTAAGAGACAGTAACAGAGTGTAAGAGAGTGTAACAGAGTGTAAGAGACAGTAACAGAGTGTACGAGACAGTAACAGAGTGTACGAGACAGTAACAGAGTGTACAAGACAGTAACAGAGTGTAAGAGACAGTAACAGAGTATACGAGAGTGTAGTAGAGTGTAAGAGACAGTAACACAGCGTAAGAGACAGTAGCAGTGTGTAAGAGACAGAAGCAAAGTGAAAGAGAGAGTAGCAGAGTGTAAGAGACAGTAGCAGAGTGTAAGAGACAGTAGCAGAGTGTAAGAGTGTAAGAGACAGTAACAGAGTGTAAGAGAGTGTAACAGCGTGTAAGAGAGTGTAACAGAGTGTAAGAGACAGTAAGAGAGTGTAACAGAGTGTAAGAGACAGTAACAGAGTGTAGGAGAGTGTAAGAGACAGTAACGGAGTGTAAGAGACAGTAACAGAGTGTAAGAGACAGCAGCAGAGTGTTAGAGAGTGTAACATAGTGTAAGAGAGTGTAAGAGACAGTAGCAGAGTGTAATAGACAGTAACAGAGTGTAATAGAGTGTAAGAGACAGTAGCAGAGTGTAAGAGACAGTAGCAGAGTGTAATAGACTGTAGCAGAGTGTAACAGAGTGTAAGAGAGTGTAAGAGACAATAGCAGAGTGTAATAGACAGTAACAGAGTGTAAGAGAGTGTTATAGACAGTAGCAGAGTGCAAGAGACAATAGCAGAGTGTAAGAGACAGTAGCAGAGTGTAATAGACTGTAACAGAGTGTAACAGAGTGTAAGAGAGTGTAAGAGACAGTAGCGGAGTGTAATAGACAGTAACAGAGTGTAAGAGAGTGTTATAGACAGTAGCAGAGTGTTATAGACAATAGCAGAGTGTAAGAGACAGTAGCAGAGTGTAATAGACAGCAGCAGAGTGTAAGAGAGTGTAAGAGACAGTAGCAGAGTGTAATAGACAGTAACAGAGTGTAAGAGAGTGTTATAGACAGTATCAGAGTGTAAGAGACAATAGCAGAGTGTAAGAGACAGTAGCAGAGTGTAATAGACTGTAGCAGAGTGTAACATAGTGTAAGAGAGTGTAAGAGACAGTAGCAGAGTGTAATAGACAGTAACAGAGTGTAAGAGAGTGTTATAGACAGTAGCAGAGTGTAAGAGAGTGTAAGAGACAGTTACAGAGTGTAAAAGAGTGTAACAGAGTGTAAGAGAGTGTAAGAGACAGTAACATAGTGTAGGAGAGTGTAAGAGACAGTAACAGAGTGTAAGAGACAGTAACAGAGTGTAAGAGGGTGTAAGAGACAGTAGCAGAGTGTAGGAGAGTGTAAGAGAGTGTAAGAGACAGTAAGAGTGTAAGAGACAGTAACAGAGTGTAAGAGAGTGTAACAGCATGTAAGAGAGTGTAACAGAGTGTAAGAGAGTGTAAGAGACAGTAACAGAGTGTAGTAGAGTGTAAGAGACAGTAGCAGAGTGTAATAGACTGTAGCAGAGTGTAACATAGTGTAAGAGAGTGTAAGAGACAGTAGCAGAGTGTAATAGACAGTAACAGAGTGTAAGAGAGTGTTATAGACAGTAGCAGAGTTTAAGAGACAGTAACAGAGTGTAAGAGACAGTAACAGAGTGTAAGAGGGTGTAAGAGACAGTAGCAGAGTGTAGGAGAGTGTAAGAGAGTGTAAGAGAGTGTAAGAGACAGTAACAGAGTGTAAGAGACAGTAACAGAGTGTAAGAGACAGCAGCAGAGTGTAAGAGAGTGTAACAGAGTATAGGAGACAGTAACAGAGTATAGGAGACAGTAACAGAGTGTAAGAGAGTGTAAGAGACAGTTACAGAGTGTAAGAGAGTGTAACATAGTGTAAGAGACAGTAACAGAGTGTAAGAGACAGCAGAAGAGTGTAAGAGAGTTGAAGAGACAGTCGCAGAGTGTAAGAGACAATAGCAGAGTGTAAGAGACAGTAGCAGAGTGTAATAGACTGTAGCAGAGTGTAACATAGTGTAAGAGAGTGTAAGAGACAGTAGCAGAGTGCAATAGACAGTAACAGAGTGTAAGAGAGTGTTATAGACAGTAGCAGAGTGTAAGAGACAATAGCAGAGTGTAATAGAGTGTAGCAGAGTGTAATAGAGTGTAGCAGAGTGTAAGAGAGTGTAAGAGACAGTAGCAGAGTGTAATAGACAGTAACAGAGTGTAAGAGAGTGTTATAGACAGTTGCAGAGTGTAAGAGACAATAGCAGAGTGTAAGATACAGTAGAAGAGTGTAAGAGACTGTAACAGAGTGTAAGAGACAGTAACAGAGTGTAAGAGACAGTAACAGAGTGTAAGAGACAGTAGCAGAGTGAAAGAGACAGTAGTAGAGTGTAGTAGAGTGTAAGAGAGCGTCACATGGCATATACCGTCCTCTAGGACCACATGGTCCCGAATGATCTCAGTATACTGTGAACGTCTTTGGGTATCTCTTCGCGTAGACATCGTAAACCTGTGTAAGAGACAGTAACAGAGTATATGAGACAGCAGCAGAGTGTAAGAGAGTGTAACATAGTGTAAGACAGTGTAAGAGACAGTAGCAGAGTGAAAGAGACAGTAGCAGAGTGTAAGAGACAGTAGCAGAGTGTAAGAGACAGTAACAGAGTGTAAGAGATAGTAGCAGAGTGTAAGAGAGTGTAAGAGACAGTAACAGTGTGTAAGAGGGTGTAACAGCGTGTAAGAGAGTGTAACAGCATGTAAGAGAGTGTAACAGCATGTAAGAGAGTGTAACAGAGTGTAAGGGAGTGTAAGAGACAGTAACAGAGTGTAAGGGGGTGTAAGAGACAGTAGAAGAGTGTAGGAGAGTGTAAGAGAGTGTAATAGACAGTAACAGAGTGTAAGAGACAGTAAAAGAGTGTAAGAGACAGCAGC
This sequence comes from Sceloporus occidentalis, assembly GCA_023333645.1. NCBI lineage: Eukaryota > Metazoa > Chordata > Lepidosauria > Squamata > Phrynosomatidae > Sceloporus > Sceloporus occidentalis. The sequence continues at coordinate 470,693 of JALMGF010000304.1, read as the reverse complement.
AGAGTGTAAGAGAGTGTAAGAGACAGTAACAGAGTGTAAGAGACAGTAACAGAGTGTAAGAGACAGTAAATGAGTATACGAGAGTGTAGTAGAGTGTAAGAGACAGTAACAGAGCGTAAGAGACAGTAGCAGTGTGTAAGAGACAGAAGCAAAGTGTAATAGACAGTAACAGAGTGTAAGAGACAGTAAAAGAGTGTAAGAGACAGCAGCAGAGTGTAAGAGAGTGTAAGAGACAGTAACAGAGTGTAAGAGACAGTAACAGAGTGTAAGAGACAGTAAATGAGTATACGAGAGTGTAGTAGAGTGTAAGAGACAGTAACAGAGCGTAAGAGACAGTAGCAGTGTGTAAGAGACAGAAGCAAAGTGAAAGAGAGAGTAGCAGAGTGTAAGAGACAGTAGCAGAGTGTAAGAGACAGTAGCAGAGTGTAAGAGAGTGTAAGAGACAGTAACAGAGTGTAAGAGAGTGTAACAGCGTGTAAGAGAGTGCAACAGAGTGTAAGAGACAGTAACAGAGTGTAGGAGAGTGTAAGAGACAGTAACAGAGTGTAAGAGACAGTAACAGAGTGTAAGAGACAGCAGCAGAGTGTAAGAGAGTGTAACATAGTGTAAGAGAGTGTAAGAGACAGTAGCAGAGTGTAATAGACAGTAACAGAGTGTAATAGAGTGTAAGAGACAGTAGAAGAGTGTAAGAGACAATAGCAGAGTGTAAGAGACAGTAGCAGAGTGTAACATAGTGTAAGAGAGTGTTATAGACAGTAGCAGAGTGTAAGAGACAGTAACAGAGTGTAAGAGACAGTAACAGAGTGAAAGAGACAGTCGCAGAGTGAAAGAGACAGTAGTAGAGTGTAGTAGAGTGTAAGAGATAGGAGTGTAAGAGACAGTAACAGAGTGTAAGAGACAGTAACAGAGTGTAAGAGACAGCAGCAGAGTGTAAGAGAGTGTAATAGACAGTAACAGAGTGTACGAGAGTGTAGTAGAGTGTAAGAGACAGTAGCAGAGTGTAAGAGAGTGTAACAGGGTGTAAGAGACAGTAACAGAGTATAGGAGACAGTAACAGAGTGTAAGAGACAGTAACAGAGTGTACGAGACAGTAACATAGTGTAAGATACAGTAACAGAGTGTATGACAGTGTAGTACAGTGTAAGACACAGTAACAGAGCGTAAGAGATAGTAGCAGAGTGTAAGAGACAGTAGCAGAGTGAAAGAGACAGTAGCAGAGTGTTAGAGACAGTAGCAGAGTGTAAGAAACAGTAACAGAGTGTAAGAGACAGTAGCAGAGTGTAAGAGAGTGTAAGAGACAGTAACAGTGTGTAAGAGGGTGTAACAGCGTGTAAGAGAGTGTAACAGCGTGTAAGAGAGTGTAACAGAGTGTAAGAGAGTGTAAGAGACAGTAACAGAGTGTAAGAGGGTGTAAGAGACAGTAGCAGAGTGTAAGAGACAATAGCAGAGTGTAAGAGACAGTAGCAGAGTGTAATAGACTGTAGCAGAGTGTAACAGTGTAAGAGAGTGTAAGAGACAGTAGCAGAGTGTAATAGACAGTAACAGAGTGTAAGAGAGTGTTATAGACAGTAGCAGAGTTTAAGAGACAGTAACAGAGTGTAAGAGACAGTAACAGAGTGTAAGAGGGTGTAAGAGACAGTAGGAGAGTGTAAGAGAGTGTAAGAGAGTGTAAGAGAGTGTAAGAGTGTAAGAGACAGTAACAGAGTGTAAGAGACAGTAACAGAGTGTAAGAGACAGCAGCAGAGTGTAAGAGAGTGTAACAGAGTATAGGAGACAGTAACAGAGTATAGGAGACAGTAACAGAGTGTAAGAGAGTGTAAGAGACAGTTACAGAGTGTAAGAGAGTGTAACATAGTGTAAGAGACAGTAACAGAGTGTAAGAGACAGCAGAAGAGTGTAAGAGAGTTGAAGAGACAGTCGCAGAGTGTAATAGACAGTAACAGAGTGTAAGAGAGTGTTATAGACAGTAGCAGAGTGTAAGAGACAATAGCAGAGTGTAATAGACTGGAGCAGAGTGTAACATAGTGTAAGACAGTGTAAGAGACTGTAGCAGAGTGTAATAGACAGTAACAGAGTGTAAGAGAGTGTTATAGACAGTAGCAGAGTGTAAGAGACAATAGCAGAGTGTAAGAGACAGTAGCAGAGTGTAATAGACAGCAGCAGAGTGTAAGAGAGTGTAAGAGACAGTAGCAGAGTGTAATAGACAGTAACAGAGTGTAAGAGAGTGTTATAGACAGTAGCAGAGTGTAAGAGACAATAGCAGAGTGTAAGAGACAGTAGCAGAGTGTAATAGACTGTAGCAGAGTGTAACATAGTGTAAGAGAGTGTTATAGACAGTAGCAGAGTGTAAGAGAGTGTAAGAGACAGTTACAGAGTGTAAGAGAGTGTAACAGAGTGTAAGAGAGTGTAAGAGACAGTAACATAGTGTAGGAGAGTGTAAGAGACAGTAACAGAGTGTAAGAGACAGTAAGAGAGTGTAAGAGAGTGTTATAGACAGTAGCAGAGTGTAAGGGACAATAGCAGAGTGTAAGAGACAGTAGCAGAGTGTAAGAGACAGTAGCAGAGTGTAAAATAGTGTAAGAGAGTGTAAGAGACAGTAGCAGAGTGTAATAGACAGTAATAGAGTGTAAGAGAGTGTTATAGACAGTAGCAGAGTTTAAGAGACAGTAACAGAGTGTAAGAGACAGTAAGAGTGTAAGAGGGTGTAAGAGACAGTAGCAGAGTGTAGGAGAGTGTAAGAGAGTGTAAGAGACAGTAACAGAGTGTAAGAGACAGCAGCAGAGTGTAAGAGACAGTAACAGAGTGTAAGAGAGTGTAACAGAGTTTAAGAGACAGTAACAGAGTGTACAAGAGTGTAGTAGAGTGTAAGAGACAGTAACAGAGCATAAGAGACAGTAACAGAGCATAAGAGACAGAAGCAGAGTGTAAGAGACAGAAACAGAGTGAAAGAGAGAGTAGCAGAGTGTAAGAGACAGTAGCAGAGTGTAAGAGAGTGTAAGAGAAATTAACAGAGTGTAATAGAGTGTAACAGCGTGTAAGAGAGTGTAACAGAGTGTAAGAGAGTGTAGGAGACAGTAACAGAGTGTAGGAGAGTGTAAGAGACAGTAACAGAGTGTAAGAGACAGTAACAGAGTGTAAGAGAGTGTAACATAGTGTAAGAGAGTGAAAGAGACAGTAGCAGAGTGTAATAGACAGTAACAGAGTGTAAGACAGTGTTATAGACAGTAGCAGAGTGTAAGAGACAATAGCAGAGTGTAAGAGACAGTAACAGAGTGTAAGAGACAGTAACAGAGTGTAAGATACAGTAACAGAGTGTATGAGAGTGTAGTAGAGTGTAAGAGACAGTAACAGAGCGTAAGAGATAGTAGCAGAGTGTAAGAGACAGTAGCAGAGTGAAAGAGACAGTAGTAGAGTGTAAGAGACAGTAGCAGAGTGTAAGAGACAGTAACAGAGTGTAAGAGATAGTAGCAGAGTGTAAGAGATAGTAGCAGAGTGTAAGAGAGTGTAAGAGACAGTAACAGTGTGTAAGAGGGTGTAACAGCGTGTAAGAGAGTGTAACAGCATGTAAGAGAGTGTAACAGAGTGTAAGGGAGTGTAAGAGACAGTAACAGAGTGTAAGGGGGTGTAAGAGACAGTAGAAGAGTGTAGGAGAGTGTAGGAGAGTGTAAGAGACAGTAACAGAGTGTAAGAGACAGTAACAGAGTGTAAGAGACAGCAGCAGAGTGTAAGAGAGTGTAACAGAGTATAGGAGACAGTAACAGAGTATAGGAGACAGTAACAGAGTGTAAGAGAGTGTAAGAGACAGTTACAGAGTGTAAGAGAGTGTAACATAGTGTAAGAGACAATAGCAGAGTGTAAGAGACAGTAGCAGAGTGTAATAGACAGCAGCAGAGTGTAAGAGAGTGTAAGAGACAGTAGCAGAGTGTAATAGACAGTAACAGAGTGTAAGAGAGTGTTATAGACAGTAGCAGAGTGTAAGAGACAATAGCAGAGTGTAAGAGACAGTAGCAGAGTGTAATAGACTGTAGCAGAGTGTAACAGTGTAAGAGAGTGTAAGAGACAGTAGCAGAGTGTAATAGACATTAACAGAGTGTAAGAGAGTGTTATAGACAGTAGCAGAGTTTAAGAGACAGTAACAGAGTGTAAGAGACAGTAACAGAGTGTAAGAGGGTGTAAGAGACAGTAGCAGAGTGTAGGAGAGTGTAAGAGAGTGTAAGAGACAGTACCAGAGTGTAAGAGACAGTAACAGAGTGTAAGAGACAGCAGCAGAGTGTAAGAGAGTGTAACAGAGTGTAAGAGACAGTAACAGAGCATAAGAGACAGTAGCAGAGTGTAAGAGACAGAAGCAGAGTGAAAGAGAGAGTAGCAGAGTGTAAGAGACAGTAGCAGAGAGTAAGAGACAGTAGCAGAGTGTAAGAGAGTGTAATAGACAGTAACAGAGTGTAAGAGAGTGTAACAGCATGTAAGAGAGTGTAACAGAGTGTAAGAGAGTGTAAGAGACAGTAACAGAGTGTAAGAGACAGTAACAGAGTGTAAGAGACAGCAGCAGAGTGTAAGAGTGTGTAACATAGTGTAAGAGAGTGAAAGAGATAGTAGCAGAGTGTAATAGACAGTAACAGAGTGTAATAGAGTGTAAGAGACAGTAGCAGAGTGTAAGAGACAATAGCAGAGTGTAAGAGACAGTAGCAGAGTGTAATAGACTGTAGCAGAGTGTAACAGAGTGTAAGAGAGTGTAAGAGACAATAGCAGAGTGTAATAGACAGTAACAGAGTGTAAGAGAGTGTTATAGACAGTAGCAGAGTGCAAGAGACAATAGCAGAGTGTAAGAGACAGTAGCAGAGTGTAATATACAGTAACAGAGTGTAAGAGACAGTAACAGAGTGTAAGAGACAGCAGCAGAGTGTAAGAGTGTAAGAGACAGTAACAGAGTGTAAGAGAGTGTAACAGAGTGTAAGAGACAGTAACAGAGTGTACGAGACAGTAACAGAGTGTACGAGACAGTAACAGAGTGTACGAGACAGTAACAGAGTGTAAGAGACAGTAACAGAGTATACGAGAGTGTAGTAGAGTGTAAGAGACAGTAACACAGCGTAAGAGACAGTAGCAGTGTGTAAGAGACAGAAGCAAAGTGAAAGAGAGAGTAGCAGAGTGTAAGAGACAGTAGCAGAGTGTAAGAGACAGTAGCAGAGTGTAAGAGTGTAAGAGACAGTAACAGAGTGTAAGAGAGTGTAACAGCGTGTAAGAGAGTGTAACAGAGTGTAAGAGACAGTAAGAGAGTGTAACAGAGTGTAAGAGACAGTAACAGAGTGTAGGAGAGTGTAAGAGACAGTAACGGAGTGTAAGAGACAGTAACAGAGTGTAAGAGACAGCAGCAGAGTGTTAGAGAGTGTACCATAGTGTAAGAGAGTGTAAGAGACAGTAGCAGAGTGTAATAGACAGTAACAGAGTGTAATAGAGTGTAAGAGACAGTAGCAGAGTGTAAGAGACAGTAGCAGAGTGTAATAGACTGTAGCAGAGTGTAACAGAGTGTAAGAGAGTGTAAGAGACAATAGCAGAGTGTAATAGACAGTAACAGAGTGTAAGAGAGTGTTATAGACAGTAGCAGAGTGCAAGAGACAATAGCAGAGTGTAAGAGACAGTAGCAGAGTGTAATAGACTGTAACAGAGTGTAACAGAGTGTAAGAGAGTGTAACAGAGTGTAAGAGAGTGTAAGAGACAGTAGCGGAGTGTAATAGACAGTAACAGAGTGTAAGAGAGTGTTATAGACAGTAGCAGAGTGTTATAGACAATAGCAGAGTGTAAGAGACAGTAGCAGAGTGTAATTGACAGCAGCAGAGTGTAAGAGAGTGTAAGAGACAGTAGCAGAGTGTAATAGACAGTAACAGAGTGTAAGAGAGTGTTATAGACAGTAACAGAGTGTAAGAGACAATAGCAGAGTGTAAGATACAGTAGCAAAGTGTAAGAGACAGTAACAGAGTGTAAGAGACAGTAGCAGAGTGAAAGAGGCAGTAGTAGAGTGTAGTAGAGTGTACCAGAGTGTCACATGGCATATACCGTCCTCTAGGATCACATAGTCCTGAATGATCTCAGTATACTGTGAACGTCTTTGGGGATCTCTTCGCGTAGACATCGTAAACCTGTGTAAGAGACAGTAAAAGAGTATATGAGACAGTAGCGGAGTGTAAGAGAGTGTGACAGAGCATAGGAGACAGTAACAGAGTATAGGAGACGGTAACAGAGTGTAAGAGAGTGTAAGAGACAGTAACAGAGTGTAAGAGACAGTAACAGAGTGTAAGAGACAGCAGCAGAGTGTAAGAGAGTGTAACATAGTGTAAGAGAGTGAAAGAGACAGTAGCAGAGTGTAATAGACAGTAACAGAGTGTAGGAGAGTGTAACAGCGTGTAAGAGAGTGTAACAGAGTGTAAGAGAGTGTAAGAGACAGTAACAGAGTGTAGGAGAGTGTAAGAGACAGTAACAGAGTGTAAGAGACAGTAACAGAGTGTAAGAGACAGTAACAGAGTGTAAGAGACAGCAGCAGAGTGTAAGAGAGTGTAACAGTGTAAGAGAGTGAAAGAGACAGTAGCAGAGTGTAATAGACAGTAACAGAGTGTAGGAGAGTGTCAGAGACAGTAACAGAGTGTAAGAGTCAGCAGCAGAGTGTAAGAGAGTGTAACATAGTGTAAGAGAGTGTAAGAGACAGTAGCAGAGTGTAATAGACAGTAACAGAGTGTAAGAGAGTGTTATAGACAGTAGCAGAGTGTAAGAGACAATAGCAGAGTGTAAGATACAGTAGCAGAGTGTAAGAGACAGTAACAGAGTGTAAAAGACAGTAACAGAGTGTAAGAGACAGTAGCAGAGTGAAAGAGACAGTAGTAGAGTGTAGTAGAGTGTAAGAGAGTGTCACATGGCATATACCGTCCTCTAGGATCACATAGTCCTGAATGATCTCAGTATACTGTGAACGTCTTTGGGGATCTCTTCGCGTAGACCTCGTAAACCTGTGTAAGAGACAGTAAAAGAGTATATGAGACAGTAGTGGAGTGTAAGAAAGTGTAACAGAGTATAGGAGACAGTAACAGAGTGTAAGAGAGTGTAAGAGACAGTTACAGAGTGTAAGAGAGTGTAAGAGAGTGTAACAGAGTGTAAGAGACAGCAGCAGAGTGTAAGAGAGTGTAAGAGACAGTAGCAGAGTGTAATAGACAGTAACAGAGTGTAAGAGAGTGTTATAGACAGTAGCAGAGTGTTATAGACAATAGCAGAGTGTAAGAGACAGTAGCAGAGTGTAATAGACAGCAGCAGAGTGTAAGAGAGTGTAAGAGACAGTAGCAGAGTGTAATAGACAGTAACAGAGTGTAAGAGAGTGTTATAGACAGTAGCAGAGTGTAAGAGACAATAGCAGAGTGTAAGAGACAGTAGCAGAGTGTAACATAGTGTAAGAGAGTGTAAGAGACAGTAGCAGAGTGTAATAGACAGTAACAGAGTGTAAGAGAGTGTTATAGACAGTAGCAGAGTGTAAGAGAGTGTAAGAGACAGTTACAGAGTGTAAGAGAGTGTAACAGAGTGTAAGAGAGTGTAAGAGACAGTAACATAGTGTAGGAGAGTGTAAGAGACAGTAACAGAGTGTAAGAGACAGTAACAGAGTGTAAGAGGGTGTAAGAGACAGTAGCAGAGTGTAGGAGAGTGTAAGAGAGTGTAAGAGACAGTAAGAGTGTAAGAGACAGTAACAGAGTGTAAGAGACAGCAGCAGAGTGTAAGAGAGTGTAACAGAGTGTAAGAGACAGTAACAGAGCGTAAGAGACAGTAGCAGAGTGTAAGAGACAGAAGCAGAGTGAAAGAGAGAGTAGCAGAGTGTAAGAGACAGTAGCAGAGTGTAAGAGACAGTAGCAGAGTGTAAGAGAGTGTAAGAGACAGTAACAGAGTGTAAGAGAGTGTAACAGCATGTAAGAGAGTGTAACAGAGTGTAAGAGAGTGTAAGAGACAGTAACAGAGTGTAGTAGAGTGTAAGAGACAGTAACAGAGTGTAAGAGACAGCAGCAGAGTGTAAGAGAGTGTAACATAGTGTAAGAGAGTGAAAGAGACAGTAGCAGAGTGTAATAGACAGTAACAGAGTGTAGGAGAGTGTCAGAGACAGTAACAGAGTGTAAGAGTCAGCAGCAGAGTGTAAGAGAGTGTAACATAGTGTAAGAGAGTGTAAGAGACAGTAGCAGAGTGTAATAGACAGTAACAGAGTGTAAGAGACAATAGCAGAGTGTAAGATACAGTAGCAGAGTGTAAGAGACAGTAACAGAGTGTAAAAGACAGTAACAGAGTGTAAGAGACAGTAGCAGAGTGAAAGAGACAGTAGTAGAGTGTAGTAGAGTGTAAGAGAGTGCCACATGGCATATACCGTCCTCTAGGATCACATAGTCCTGAATGATCTCAGTATACTGTGAACGTCTTTGGGGATCTCTTCGCGTAGACCTCGTAAACCTGTGTAAGAGACAGTAAAAGAGTATATGAGACAGTAGTGGAGTGTAAGAAAGTGTAACAGAGTATAGGAGACAGTAACAGAGTGTAAGAGAGTGTAAGAGACAGTTACAGAGTGTAAGAGAGTGTAAGAGAGTGTAACAGAGTGTAAGAGAGTGTAACAGAGTGTAAGAGACAGTAACAGAGTGTAAGAGACAGCAGCAGAGTGTAAGAGAGTGTAAGAGACAGTAGCAGAGTGTAATAGACAGTAACAGAGTGTAAGAGAGTGTTATAGACAGTAGCAGAGTGTTATAGACAATAGCAGAGTGTAAGAGACAGTAGCAGAGTGTAATAGACAGCAGCAGAGTGTAAGAGAGTGTAAGAGACAGTAGAAGAGTGTAATAGACAGTAACAGAGTGTAAGAGAGTGTTATAGACAGTAGCAGAGTGTAAGAGACAATAGCAGAGTGTAAGAGACAGTAGCAGAGTGTAATAGACTGTAGCAGAGTGTAACATAGTGTAAGAGAGTGTAAGAGACAGTAGCAGAGTGTAATAGACAGTAACAGAGTGTAAGAGAGTGTTATAGACAGTAGCAGAGTGTAAGAGAGTGTAAGAGACAGTTACAGAGTGTAAGAGAGTGTAACAGAGTGTAAGAGAGTGTAAGAGACAGTAACATAGTGTAGGAGAGTGTAAGAGACAGTAACAGAGTGTAAGAGACAGTAAGAGAGTGTAAGAGAGTGTTATAGACAGTAGCAGAGTGTAAGGGACAATAGCAGAGTGTAAGAGACAGTAGCAGAGTGTAATAGACTGTAGCAGAGTGTAAAATAGTGTAAGAGAGTGTAAGAGACAGTAGCAGAGTGTAATAGACAGTAATAGAGTGTAAGAGAGTGTTATAGACAGTAGCAGAGTTTAAGAGACAGTAACAGAGTGTAAGAGACAGTAAGAGTGTAAGAGGGTGTAAGAGACAGTAGCAGAGTGTAGGAGAGTGTAAGAGAGTGTAAGAGACAGTAACAGAGTGTAAGAGACATCAGCAGAGTGTAAGAGACAGTAACAGAGTGTAAGAGAGTGTAACAGAGTTTAAGAGACAGTAACAGAGTGTACGAGAGTGTAGTAGAGTGTAAGAGACAGTAACAGAGCATAAGAGACAGTAACAGAGCATAAGAGACAGAAGCAGAGTGTAAGAGACAGAAACAGAGTGAAAGAGAGAGTAGCAGAGTGTAAGAGACAGTAGCAGAGTGTAAGAGAGTGTAAGAGAAATTAACAGAGTGTAGTAGAGTGTAACAGCGTGTAAGAGAGTGTAACAGAGTGTAAGAGAGTGTAGGAGACAGTAACAGAGTGTAGGAGAGTGTAAGAGACAGTAACAGAGTGTAAGAGACAGTAACAGAGTGTAAGAGACAGTAACAGAGTGTAAGAGACAGCAGCAGAGTGTAAGAGAGTGTAACATAGTGTAAGAGAGTGAAAGAGACAGTAGCAGAGTGTAATAGACAGTAACAGAGTGTAAGACAGTGTTATAGACAATAGCAGAGTGTACGAGACAGTAACAGAGTGTAAGAGACAGTAACAGAGTGTAAGATACAGTAACAGAGTGTATGAGAGTGTAGTAGAGTGTAAGAGACAGTAACAGAGCGTAAGAGATAGTAGCAGAGTGTAAGAGACAGTAGCAGAGTGAAAGAGACAGTAGTAGAGTGTAAGAGACAGTAGCAGAGTGTAAGAGACAGTAACAGAGTGTAAGAGATAGTAGCAGAGTGTAAGAGAGTGTAAGAGACAGTAACAGTGTGTAAGAGGGTGTAACAGCGTGTAAGAGAGTGTAACAGCATGTAAGAGAGTGTAACAGAGTGTAAGGGAGTGTAAGAGACAGTAACAGAGTGTAAGGGGGTGTAAGAGACAGTAGAAGAGTGTAGGAGAGTGTAGGAGAGTGTAAGAGAGTGTAATAGACAGTAACAGAGTGTAAGAGACAGTAACAGAGTGTAAGAGACAGCAGCAGAGTGTAAGAGAGTGTAAGAGACAGTAACAGAGTGTAAGAGAGTGTAACAGAGTGTAAGAGACAGTAACAGAGTGTAAGAGACAGTAACAGAGTATACGAGAGTGTAGTAGAGTGTAAGAGACAGTAACAGAGTGTAAGAGACAGTAACAGAGCGTAAGAGACAGTAGCAGTGTGTAAGAGACAGAAGCAAAGTGAAAGAGAGAGTAGCAGAGTGTAATAGACAGTAGCAGAGTGTAAGAGACAGTAGCAGAGTGTAAGAGAGTGTAAGAGACAGTAACAGAGTGTAAGAGAGTGTAACAGCGTGTAAGAGAGTGTAACAGAGTGTAAGAGACAGTAAGAGAGTGTAAGAGGGTGTAAGAGACAGTAGCAGAGTGTAAGAGAGTGTAAGAGAGTGTTATAGACAGTAGCAGAGTGTAAGAGACAATAGCAGAGTGTAAGAGACAGTAGCAGAGTGTAATAGACAGTAACAGAGTGTAAGAGAGTGTTATAGACAGTTGCAGAGTGTAAGAGACAATAGCAGAGTGTAAGATACAGTAGAAGAGTGTAAGAGACTGTAACAGAGTGTAAGAGACAGTAACAGAGTGTAAGAGACAGTAACAGAGTGTAAGAGACAGTAGCAGAGTGAAAGAGACAGTAGTAGAGTGTAGTAGAGTGTAAGAGAGCGTCACATGGCATATACCGTCCTCTAGGACCACATGGTCCCGAATGATCTCAGTATACTGTGAACGTCTTTGGGTATCTCTTCGCGTAGACATCGTAAACCTGTGTAAGAGACAGTAACAGAGTATATGAGACAGCAGCAGAGTGTAAGAGAGTGTAACATAGTGTAAGACAGTGTAAGAGACAGTAGCAGAGTGAAAGAGACAGTAGCAGAGTGTAAGAGACAGTAGCAGAGTGTAAGAGACAGTAACAGAGTGTAAGAGATAGTAGCAGAGTGTAAGAGAGTGTAAGAGACAGTAACAGTGTGTAAGAGGGTGTAACAGCGTGTAAGAGAGTGTAACAGCATGTAAGAGAGTGTAACAGCATGTAAGAGAGTGTAACAGAGTGTAAGGGAGTGTAAGAGACAGTAACAGAGTGTAAGGGGGTGTAAGAGACAGTAGAATAGTGTAGGAGAGTGTAAGAGAGTGTAATAGACAGTAACAGAGTGTAAGAGACAGTAAAAGAGTGTAAGAGACAGCAGCAGAGTGTAAGAGAGTGTAAGAGACAGTAACAGAGTGTAAGAGACAGTAACAGAGTGTAAGAGACAGTAAATGAGTATACGAGAGTGTAGTAGAGTGTAAGAGACAGTAACAGAGCGTAAGAGACAGTAGCAGTGTGTAAGAGACAGAAGCAAAGTGTAATAGACAGTAACAGAGTGTAAGAGAGTGTAATAGACAGTAACAGAGTGTAAGAGACAGTAAAAGAGTGTAAGAGACAGCAGCAGAGTGTAAGAGAGTGTAAGAGACAGTAACAGAGTGTAAGAGACAGTAACAGAGTGTAAGAGACAGTAAATGAGTATACGAGAGTGTAGTAGAGTGTAAGAGACAGTAACAGAGCGTAAGAGACAGTAGCAGTGTGTAAGAGACAGAAGCAAAGTGAAAGAGAGAGTAGCAGAGTGTAAGAGACAGTAGCAGAGTGTAAGAGACAGTAGCAGAGTGTAAGAGAGTGTAAGAGACAGTAACAGAGTGTAAGAGAGTGTAACAGCGTGTAAGAGAGTGCAACAGAGTGTAAGAGACAGTAACAGAGTGTAGGAGAGTGTAAGAGACAGTAACAGAGTGTAAGAGACAGTAACAGAGTGTAAGAGACAGCAGCAGAGTGTAAGAGAGTGTAACATAGTGTAAGAGAGTGTAAGAGACAGTAGCAGAGTGTAATAGACAGTAACAGAGTGTAATAGAGTGTAAGAGACAGTAGAAGAGTGTAAGAGACAATAGCAGAGTGTAAGAGACAGTAGCAGAGTGTAACATAGTGTAAGAGAGTGTTATAGACAGTAGCAGAGTGTAAGAGACAGTAACAGAGTGTAAGAGACAGTAACAGAGTGAAAGAGACAGTAGCAGAGTGAAAGAGACAGTAGTAGAGTGTAGTAGAGTGTAAGAGATAGGAGTGTAAGAGACAGTAACAGAGTGTAAGAGACAGTAACAGAGTGTAAGAGACAGCAGCAGAGTGTAAGAGAGTGTAATAGACAGTAACAGAGTGTACGAGAGTGTAGTAGAGTGTAAGAGACAGTAGCAGAGTGTAAGAGAGTGTAACAGGGTGTAAGAGACAGTAACAGAGTATAGGAGACAGTAACAGAGTGTAAGAGACAGTAACAGAGTGTACGAGACAGTAACATAGTGTAAGATACAGTAACAGAGTGTATGACAGTGTAGTACAGTGTAAGACACAGTAACAGAGCGTAAGAGATAGTAGCAGAGTGTAAGAGACAGTAGCAGAGTGAAAGAGACAGTAGCAGAGTGTTAGAGACAGTAGCAGAGTGTAAGAAACAGTAACAGAGTGTAAGAGACAGTAGCAGAGTGTAAGAGAGTGTAAGAGACAGTAACAGTGTGTAAGAGGGTGTAACAGCGTGTAAGAGAGTGTAACAGCGTGTAAGAGAGTGTAACAGAGTGTAAGAGAGTGTAAGAGACAGTAACAGAGTGTAAGAGGGTGTAAGAGACAGTAGCAGAGTGTAAGAGAGTGTAAGAGAGTGTTATAGACAGTAGCAGAGTGTAAGAGACAATAGCAGAGTGTAAGAGACAGTAGCAGAGTGTAATAGACTGTAGCAGAGTGTAACAGTGTAAGAGAGTGTAAGAGACAGTAGCAGAGTGTAATAGACAGTAACAGAGTGTAAGAGAGTGTTATAGACAGTAGCAGAGTTTAAGAGACAGTAACAGAGTGTAAGAGACAGTAACAGAGTGTAAGAGGGTGTAAGAGACAGTAGGAGAGTGTAAGAGAGTGTAAGAGAGTGTAAGAGAGTGTAAGAGTGTAAGAGACAGTAACAGAGTGTAAGAGACAGTAACAGAGTGTAAGAGACAGCAGCAGAGTGTAAGAGAGTGTAACAGAGTATAGGAGACAGTAACAGAGTATAGGAGACAGTAACAGAGTGTAAGAGAGTGTAAGAGACAGTTACAGAGTGTAAGAGAGTGTAACATAGTGTAAGAGACAGTAACAGAGTGTAAGAGACAGCAGAAGAGTGTAAGAGAGTTGAAGAGACAGTCGCAGAGTGTAATAGACAGTAACAGAGTGTAAGAGAGTGTTATAGACAGTAGCAGAGTGTAAGAGAGTGTAAGAGACAGTTACAGAGTGTAAGAGGGTGTAAGAGACAGTAGGAGAGTGTAAGAGAGTGTAAGAGAGTGTAAGAGAGTGTAAGAGTGTAAGAGACAGTAACAGAGTGTAAGAGACAGTAACAGAGTGTAAGAGACAGCAGCAGAGTGTAAGAGAGTGTAACAGAGTATAGGAGACAGTAACAGAGTATAGGAGACAGTAACAGAGTGTAAGAGAGTGTAAGAGACAGTTACAGAGTGTAAGAGAGTGTAACATAGTGTAAGAGACAGTAACAGAGTGTAAGAGACAGCAGAAGAGTGTAAGAGAGTTGAAGAGACAGTCGCAGAGTGTAATAGACAGTAACAGAGTGTAAGAGAGTGTTATAGACAGTAGCAGAGTGTAAGAGACAATAGCAGAGTGTAATAGACTGGAGCAGAGTGTAACATAGTGTAAGACAGTGTAAGAGACTGTAGCAGAGTGTAATAGACAGTAACAGAGTGTAAGAGAGTGTTATAGACAGTAGCAGAGTGTAAGAGACAATAGCAGAGTGTAAGAGACAGTAGCAGAGTGTAATAGACAGCAGCAGAGTGTAAGAGAGTGTAAGAGACAGTAGCAGAGTGTAATAGACAGTAACAGAGTGTAAGAGAGTGTTATAGACAGTAGCAGAGTGTAAGAGACAATAGCAGAGTGTAAGAGACAGTAGCAGAGTGTAATAGACTGTAGCAGAGTGTAACATAGTGTAAGAGAGTGTTATAGACAGTAGCAGAGTGTAAGAGAGTGTAAGAGACAGTTACAGAGTGTAAGAGAGTGTAACAGAGTGTAAGAGAGTGTAAGAGACAGTAACATAGTGTAGGAGAGTGTAAGAGACAGTAACAGAGTGTAAGAGACAGTAAGAGAGTGTAAGAGAGTGTTATAGACAGTAGCAGAGTGTAAGGGACAATAGCAGAGTGTAAGAGACAGTAGCAGAGTGTAAGAGACAGTAGCAGAGTGTAAAATAGTGTAAGAGAGTGTAAGAGACAGTAGCAGAGTGTAATAGACAGTAATAGAGTGTAAGAGAGTGTTATAGACAGTAGCAGAGTTTAAGAGACAGTAACAGAGTGTAAGAGACAGTAAGAGTGTAAGAGGGTGTAAGAGACAGTAGCAGAGTGTAGGAGAGTGTAAGAGAGTGTAAGAGACAGTAACAGAGTGTAAGAGACAGCAGCAGAGTGTAAGAGACAGTAACAGAGTGTAAGAGAGTGTAACAGAGTTTAAGAGACAGTAACAGAGTGTACAAGAGTGTAGTAGAGTGTAAGAGACAGTAACAGAGCATAAGAGACAGTAACAGAGCATAAGAGACAGAAGCAGAGTGTAAGAGACAGAAACAGAGTGAAAGAGAGAGTAGCAGAGTGTAAGAGACAGTAGCAGAGTGTAAGAGAGTGTAAGAGAAATTAACAGAGTGTAATAGAGTGTAACAGCGTGTAAGAGAGTGTAACAGAGTGTAAGAGAGTGTAGGAGACAGTAACAGAGTGTAGGAGAGTGTAAGAGACAGTAACAGAGTGTAAGAGACAGTAACAGAGTGTAAGAGAGTGTAACATAGTGTAAGAGAGTGAAAGAGACAGTAGCAGAGTGTAATAGACAGTAACAGAGTGTAAGACAGTGTTATAGACAGTAGCAGAGTGTAAGAGACAATAGCAGAGTGTAAGAGACAGTAACAGAGTGTAAGAGACAGTAACAGAGTGTAAGATACAGTAACAGAGTGTATGAGAGTGTAGTAGAGTGTAAGAGACAGTAACAGAGCGTAAGAGATAGTAGCAGAGTGTAAGAGACAGTAGCAGAGTGAAAGAGACAGTAGTAGAGTGTAAGAGACAGTAGCAGAGTGTAAGAGACAGTAACAGAGTGTAAGAGATAGTAGCAGAGTGTAAGAGAGTGTAAGAGACAGTAACAGTGTGTAAGAGGGTGTAACAGCTTGTAAGAGAGTGTAACAGCATGTAAGAGAGTGTAACAGAGTGTAAGGGAGTGTAAGAGACAGTAACAGAGTGTAAGGGGGTGTAAGAGACAGTAGAAGAGTGTAGGAGAGTGTAGGAGAGTGTAAGAGACAGTAACAGAGTGTAAGAGACAGTAACAGAGTGTAAGAGACAGCAGCAGAGTGTAAGAGAGTGTAACAGAGTATAGGAGACAGTAACAGAGTATAGGAGACAGTAACAGAGTGTAAGAGAGTGTAAGAGACAGTTACAGAGTGTAAGAGAGTGTAACATAGTGTAAGAGACAATAGCAGAGTGTAAGAGACAGTAGCAGAGTGTAATAGACAGCAGCAGAGTGTAAGAGAGTGTAAGAGACAGTAGCAGAGTGTAATAGACAGTAACAGAGTGTAAGAGAGTGTTATAGACAGTAGCAGAGTGTAAGAGACAATAGCAGAGTGTAAGAGACAGTAGCAGAGTGTAATAGACTGTAGCAGAGTGTAACAGTGTAAGAGAGTGTAAGAGACAGTAGCAGAGTGTAATAGACATTAACAGAGTGTAAGAGAGTGTTATAGACAGTAGCAGAGTTTAAGAGACAGTAACAGAGTGTAAGAGACAGTAACAGAGTGTAAGAGGGTGTAAGAGACAGTAGCAGAGTGTAGGAGAGTGTAAGAGAGTGTAAGAGACAGTAACAGAGTGTAAGAGACAGTAACAGAGTGTAAGAGACAGCAGCAGAGTGTAAGAGAGTGTAACAGAGTGTAAGAGACAGTAACAGAGCATAAGAGACAGTAGCAGAGTGTAAGAGACAGAAGCAGAGTGAAAGAGAGAGTAGCAGAGTGTAAGAGACAGTAGCAGAGAGTAAGAGACAGTAGCAGAGTGTAAGAGAGTGTAATAGACAGTAACAGAGTGTAAGAGAGTGTAACAGCATGTAAGAGAGTGTAACAGAGTGTAAGAGAGTGTAAGAGACAGTAACAGAGTGTAAGAGACAGTAACAGAGTGTAAGAGACAGCAGCAGAGTGTAAGAGTGTGTAACATAGTGTAAGAGAGTGAAAGAGATAGTAGCAGAGTGTAATAGACAGTAACAGAGTGTAATAGAGTGTAAGAGACAGTAGCAGAGTGTAAGAGACAATAGCAGAGTGTAAGAGACAGTAGCAGAGTGTAATAGACTGTAGCAGAGTGTAACAGAGTGTAAGAGAGTGTAAGAGACAATAGCAGAGTGTAATAGACAGTAACAGAGTGTAAGAGAGTGTTATAGACAGTAGCAGAGTGCAAGAGACAATAGCAGAGTGTAAGAGACAGTAGCAGAGTGTAATATACAGTAACAGAGTGTAAGAGACAGTAACAGAGTGTAAGAGACAGCAGCAGAGTGTAAGAGTGTAAGAGACAGTAACAGAGTGTAAGAGAGTGTAACAGAGTGTAAGAGACAGTAACAGAGTGTACGAGACAGTAACAGAGTGTACGAGACAGTAACAGAGTGTACGAGACAGTAACAGAGTGTAAGAGACAGTAACAGAGTATACGAGAGTGTAGTAGAGTGTAAGAGACAGTAACACAGCGTAAGAGACAGTAGCAGTGTGTAAGAGACAGAAGCAAAGTGAAAGAGAGAGTAGCAGAGTGTAAGAGACAGTAGCAGAGTGTAAGAGACAGTAGCAGAGTGTAAGAGTGTAAGAGACAGTAACAGAGTGTAAGAGAGTGTAACAGCGTGTAAGAGAGTGTAACAGAGTGTAAGAGACAGTAAGAGAGTGTAACAGAGTGTAAGAGACAGTAACAGAGTGTAGGAGAGTGTAAGAGACAGTAACGGAGTGTAAGAGACAGTAACAGAGTGTAAGAGACAGCAGCAGAGTGTTAGAGAGTGTACCATAGTGTAAGAGAGTGTAAGAGACAGTAGCAGAGTGTAATAGACAGTAACAGAGTGTAATAGAGTGTAAGAGACAGTAGCAGAGTGTAAGAGACAGTAGCAGAGTGTAATAGACTGTAGCAGAGTGTAACAGAGTGTAAGAGAGTGTAAGAGACAATAGCAGAGTGTAATAGACAGTAACAGAGTGTAAGAGAGTGTTATAGACAGTAGCAGAGTGCAAGAGACAATAGCAGAGTGTAAGAGACAGTAGCAGAGTGTAATAGACTGTAACAGAGTGTAACAGAGTGTAAGAGAGTGTAACAGAGTGTAAGAGAGTGTAAGAGACAGTAGCGGAGTGTAATAGACAGTAACAGAGTGTAAGAGAGTGTTATAGACAGTAGCAGAGTGTTATAGACAATAGCAGAGTGTAAGAGACAGTAGCAGAGTGTAATTGACAGCAGCAGAGTGTAAGAGAGTGTAAGAGACAGTAGCAGAGTGTAATAGACAGTAACAGAGTGTAAGAGAGTGTTATAGACAGTAACAGAGTGTAAGAGACAATAGCAGAGTGTAAGATACAGTAGCAAAGTGTAAGAGACAGTAACAGAGTGTAAGAGACAGTAGCAGAGTGAAAGAGGCAGTAGTAGAGTGTAGTAGAGTGTACCAGAGTGTCACATGGCATATACCGTCCTCTAGGATCACATAGTCCTGAATGATCTCAGTATACTGTGAACGTCTTTGGGGATCTCTTCGCGTAGACATCGTAAACCTGTGTAAGAGACAGTAAAAGAGTATATGAGACAGTAGCGGAGTGTAAGAGAGTGTGACAGAGCATAGGAGACAGTAACAGAGTATAGGAGACGGTAACAGAGTGTAAGAGAGTGTAAGAGACAGTAACAGAGTGTAAGAGACAGTAACAGAGTGTAAGAGACAGCAGCAGAGTGTAAGAGAGTGTAACATAGTGTAAGAGAGTGAAAGAGACAGTAGCAGAGTGTAATAGACAGTAACAGAGTGTAGGAGAGTGTAACAGCGTGTAAGAGAGTGTAACAGAGTGTAAGAGAGTGTAAGAGACAGTAACAGAGTGTAGGAGAGTGTAAGAGACAGTAACAGAGTGTAAGAGACAGTAACAGAGTGTAAGAGACAGTAACAGAGTGTAAGAGACAGCAGCAGAGTGTAAGAGAGTGTAACATAGTGTAAGAGAGTGAAAGAGACAGTAGCAGAGTGTAATAGACAGTAACAGAGTGTAGGAGAGTGTCAGAGACAGTAACAGAGTGTAAGAGTCAGCAGCAGAGTGTAAGAGAGTGTAACATAGTGTAAGAGAGTGTAAGAGACAGTAGCAGAGTGTAATAGACAGTAACAGAGTGTAAGAGAGTGTTATAGACAGTAGCAGAGTGTAAGAGACAATAGCAGAGTGTAAGATACAGTAGCAGAGTGTAAGAGACAGTAACAGAGTGTAAAAGACAGTAACAGAGTGTAAGAGACAGTAGCAGAGTGAAAGAGACAGTAGTAGAGTGTAGTAGAGTGTAAGAGAGTGTCACATGGCATATACCGTCCTCTAGGATCACATAGTCCTGAATGATCTCAGTATACTGTGAACGTCTTTGGGGATCTCTTCGCGTAGACCTCGTAAACCTGTGTAAGAGACAGTAAAAGAGTATATGAGACAGTAGTGGAGTGTAAGAAAGTGTAACAGAGTATAGGAGACAGTAACAGAGTGTAAGAGAGTGTAAGAGACAGTTACAGAGTGTAAGAGAGTGTAACAGAGTGTAACAGAGTGTAAGAGACAGTAACAGAGTGTAAGAGACAGCAGCAGAGTGTAAGAGAGTGTAAGAGACAGTAGCAGAGTGTAATAGACAGTAACAGAGTGTAAGAGAGTGTTATAGACAGTAGCAGAGTGTTATAGACAATAGCAGAGTGTAAGAGACAGTAGCAGAGTGTAATAGACAGCAGCAGAGTGTAAGAGAGTGTAAGAGACAGTAGCAGAGTGTAATAGACAGTAACAGAGTGTAAGAGAGTGTTATAGACAGTAGCAGAGTGTAAGAGACAATAGCAGAGTGTAAGAGACAGTAGCAGAGTGTAACATAGTGTAAGAGAGTGTAAGAGACAGTAGCAGAGTGTAATAGACAGTAACAGAGTGTAAGAGAGTGTTATAGACAGTAGCAGAGTGTAAGAGAGTGTAAGAGACAGTTACAGAGTGTAAGAGAGTGTAACAGAGTGTAAGAGAGTGTAAGAGACAGTAACATAGTGTAGGAGAGTGTAAGAGACAGTAACAGAGTGTAAGAGACAGTAACAGAGTGTAAGAGGGTGTAAGAGACAGTAGCAGAGTGTAGGAGAGTGTAAGAGAGTGTAAGAGACAGTAAGAGTGTAAGAGACAGTAACAGAGTGTAAGAGACAGCAGCAGAGTGTAAGAGAGTGTAACAGAGTGTAAGAGACAGTAACAGAGCGTAAGAGACAGTAGCAGAGTGTAAGAGACAGAAGCAGAGTGAAAGAGAGAGTAGCAGAGTGTAAGAGACAGTAGCAGAGTGTAAGAGACAGTAGCAGAGTGTAAGAGAGTGTAAGAGACAGTAACAGAGTGTAAGAGAGTGTAACAGCATGTAAGAGAGTGTAACAGAGTGTAAGAGAGTGTAAGAGACAGTAACAGAGTGTAGTAGAGTGTAAGAGACAGTAACAGAGTGTAAGAGACAGCAGCAGAGTGTAAGAGAGTGTAACATAGTGTAAGAGAGTGAAAGAGACAGTAGCAGAGTGTAATAGACAGTAACAGAGTGTAGGAGAGTGTCAGAGACAGTAACAGAGTGTAAGAGTCAGCAGCAGAGTGTAAGAGAGTGTAACATAGTGTAAGAGAGTGTAAGAGACAGTAGCAGAGTGTAATAGACAGTAACAGAGTGTAAGAGACAATAGCAGAGTGTAAGATACAGTAGCAGAGTGTAAGAGACAGTAACAGAGTGTAAAAGACAGTAACAGAGTGTAAGAGACAGTAGCAGAGTGAAAGAGACAGTAGTAGAGTGTAGTAGAGTGTAAGAGAGTGTCACATGGCATATACCGTCCTCTAGGATCACATAGTCCTGAATGATCTCAGTATACTGTGAACGTCTTTGGGGATCTCTTCGCGTAGACCTCGTAAACCTGTGTAAGAGACAGTAAAAGAGTATATGAGACAGTAGTGGAGTGTAAGAAAGTGTAACAGAGTATAGGAGACAGTAACAGAGTGTAAGAGAGTGTAAGAGACAGTTACAGAGTGTAAGAGAGTGTAAGAGAGTGTAACAGAGTGTAAGAGAGTGTAACAGAGTGTAAGAGACAGTAACAGAGTGTAAGAGACAGCAGCAGAGTGTAAGAGAGTGTAAGAGACAGTAGCAGAGTGTAATAGACAGTAACAGAGTGTAAGAGAGTGTTATAGACAGTAGCAGAGTGTTATAGACAATAGCAGAGTGTAAGAGACAGTAGCAGAGTGTAATAGACAGCAGCAGAGTGTAAGAGAGTGTAAGAGACAGTAGAAGAGTGTAATAGACAGTAACAGAGTGTAAGAGAGTGTTATAGACAGTAGCAGAGTGTAAGAGACAATAGCAGAGTGTAAGAGACAGTAGCAGAGTGTAATAGACTGTAGCAGAGTGTAACATAGTGTAAGAGAGTGTAAGAGACAGTAGCAGAGTGTAATAGACAGTAACAGAGTGTAAGAGAGTGTTATAGACAGTAGCAGAGTGTAAGAGAGTGTAAGAGACAGTTACAGAGTGTAAGAGAGTGTAACAGAGTGTAAGAGAGTGTAAGAGACAGTAACATAGTGTAGGAGAGTGTAAGAGACAGTAACAGAGTGTAAGAGACAGTAAGAGAGTGTAAGAGAGTGTTATAGACAGTAGCAGAGTGTAAGGGACAATAGCAGAGTGTAAGAGACAGTAGCAGAGTGTAATAGACTGTAGCAGAGTGTAAAATAGTGTAAGAGAGTGTAAGAGACAGTAGCAGAGTG
Organism: Sceloporus occidentalis; assembly: GCA_023333645.1. Classification (NCBI taxonomy): domain Eukaryota; kingdom Metazoa; phylum Chordata; class Lepidosauria; order Squamata; family Phrynosomatidae; genus Sceloporus; species Sceloporus occidentalis. The sequence goes on along the minus strand of JALMGF010000304.1, from coordinate 449,320 downwards.
TAATAGACAGTAATAGAGTGTAAGAGAGTGTTATAGACAGTAGCAGAGTTTAAGAGACAGTAACAGAGTGTAAGAGACAGTAAGAGTGTAAGAGGGTGTAAGAGACAGTAGCAGAGTGTAGGAGAGTGTAAGAGAGTGTAAGAGACAGTAACAGAGTGTAAGAGACATCAGCAGAGTGTAAGAGACAGTAACAGAGTGTAAGAGAGTGTAACAGAGTTTAAGAGACAGTAACAGAGTGTACGAGAGTGTAGTAGAGTGTAAGAGACAGTAACAGAGCATAAGAGACAGTAACAGAGCATAAGAGACAGAAGCAGAGTGTAAGAGACAGAAACAGAGTGAAAGAGAGAGTAGCAGAGTGTAAGAGACAGTAGCAGAGTGTAAGAGAGTGTAAGAGAAATTAACAGAGTGTAGTAGAGTGTAACAGCGTGTAAGAGAGTGTAACAGAGTGTAAGAGAGTGTAGGAGACAGTAACAGAGTGTAGGAGAGTGTAAGAGACAGTAACAGAGTGTAAGAGACAGTAACAGAGTGTAAGAGACAGTAACAGAGTGTAAGAGACAGCAGCAGAGTGTAAGAGAGTGTAACATAGTGTAAGAGAGTGAAAGAGACAGTAGCAGAGTGTAATAGACAGTAACAGAGTGTAAGACAGTGTTATAGACAATAGCAGAGTGTACGAGACAGTAACAGAGTGTAAGAGACAGTAACAGAGTGTAAGATACAGTAACAGAGTGTATGAGAGTGTAGTAGAGTGTAAGAGACAGTAACAGAGCGTAAGAGATAGTAGCAGAGTGTAAGAGACAGTAGCAGAGTGAAAGAGACAGTAGTAGAGTGTAAGAGACAGTAGCAGAGTGTAAGAGACAGTAACAGAGTGTAAGAGATAGTAGCAGAGTGTAAGAGAGTGTAAGAGACAGTAACAGTGTGTAAGAGGGTGTAACAGCGTGTAAGAGAGTGTAACAGCATGTAAGAGAGTGTAACAGAGTGTAAGGGAGTGTAAGAGACAGTAACAGAGTGTAAGGGGGTGTAAGAGACAGTAGAAGAGTGTAGGAGAGTGTAGGAGAGTGTAAGAGAGTGTAATAGACAGTAACAGAGTGTAAGAGACAGTAACAGAGTGTAAGAGACAGCAGCAGAGTGTAAGAGAGTGTAAGAGACAGTAACAGAGTGTAAGAGAGTGTAACAGAGTGTAAGAGACAGTAACAGAGTGTAAGAGACAGTAACAGAGTATACGAGAGTGTAGTAGAGTGTAAGAGACAGTAACAGAGTGTAAGAGACAGTAACAGAGCGTAAGAGACAGTAGCAGTGTGTAAGAGACAGAAGCAAAGTGAAAGAGAGAGTAGCAGAGTGTAATAGACAGTAGCAGAGTGTAAGAGACAGTAGCAGAGTGTAAGAGAGTGTAAGAGACAGTAACAGAGTGTAAGAGAGTGTAACAGCGTGTAAGAGAGTGTAACAGAGTGTAAGAGACAGTAAGAGAGTGTAAGAGAGTGTAAGAGACAGTAACAGAGTGTAGGAGAGTGTAAGAGACAGTAACAGAGTGTAAGAGACAGTAACAGAGTGTAAGAGACAGCAGCAGAGTGTAAGAGAGTGTAACATAGTGTAAGAGAGTGTAAGAGACAGTAGCAGAGTGTAATAGACAGTAACAGAGTGTAATAGAGTGTAAGAGACAGTAGCAGAGTGTAAGAGACAATAGCAGAGTGTAAGAGACAGTAGCAGAGTGTAACATAGTGTAAGAGAGTGTTATAGACAGTAGCAGAGTGTAAGAGACAGTAACAGAGTGTAAGAGACAGTAACAGAGTGAAAGAGACAGTAGCAGAGTGAAAGAGACAGTAGTAGAGTGTAGTAGAGTGTAAGAGATAGGAGTGTAAGAGACAGTAACAGAGTGTAAGAGACAGTAACAGAGTGTAAGAGACAGCAGCAGAGTGTAAGAGAGTGTAATAGACAGTAACAGAGTGTACGAGAGTGTAGTAGAGTGTAAGAGACAGTAGCAGAGTGTAAGAGAGTGTAACAGGGTGTAAGAGACAGTAACAGAGTATAGGAGACAGTAACAGAGTGTAAGAGACAGTAACAGAGTGTACGAGACAGTAACATAGTGTAAGATACAGTAACAGAGTGTATGACAGTGTAGTACAGTGTAAGACACAGTAACAGAGCGTAAGAGATAGTAGCAGAGTGTAAGAGACAGTAGCAGAGTGAAAGAGTCAGTAGCAGAGTGTTAGAGACAGTAGCAGAGTGTAAGAAACAGTAACAGAGTGTAAGAGACAGTAGCAGAGTGTAAGAGAGTGTAAGAGACAGTAACAGTGTGTAAGAGGGTGTAACAGCGTGTAAGAGAGTGTAACAGCGTGTAAGAGAGTGTAACAGAGTGTAAGAGAGTGTAAGAGACAGTAACAGAGTGTAAGAGGGTGTAAGAGACAGTAGCAGAGTGTAAGAGAGTGTAAGAGAGTGTTATAGACAGTAGCAGAGTGTAAGAGACAATAGCAGAGTGTAAGAGACAGTAGCAGAGTGTAATAGACTGTAGCAGAGTGTAACAGTGTAAGAGAGTGTAAGAGACAGTAGCAGAGTGTAATAGACAGTAACAGAGTGTAAGAGAGTGTTATAGACAGTAGCAGAGTGTAAGACACAGTAGCAGAGTGTAAGAGACAGTAGCAGAGTGTAATAGACTGTAGCAGAGTGTAACATAGTGTAAGAGAGTGTAAGAGACAGTAGCAGAGTGTAATAGACAGTAACAGAGTGTACGAGAGTGTTATAGACAGTAGCAGAGTTTAAGAGACAATAGCAGAGTGTAAGAGACAGTAGCAGAGTGTAACATAGTGTAAGAGAGTGTTATAGACAGTAGCAGAGTGTAAGAGACAGTAACAGAGTGTAAGAGACAGCAGCAGAGTGTAAGAGAGTGTAACATAGTGTAAGAGAGTGTAAGAGACAGTAGCAGAGTGTAATAGACAGTAACAGAGTGTAATAGAGTGTAAGAGACAGTAGCAGAGTGTAAGAGACAATAGCAGAGTGTAAGAGACAGTAGCAGAGTGTAACATAGTGTAAGAGAGTGTTATAGACAGTAGCAGAGTGTAAGAGACAGTAACAGAGTGTAAGAGACAGTAACAGAGTGAAAGAGACAGTAGCAGAGTGAAAGAGACAGTAGTAGAGTGTAGTAGAGTGTAAGAGATAGGAGTGTAAGAGACAGTAACAGAGTGTAAGAGACAGTAACAGAGTGTAAGAGACAGCAGCAGAGTGTAAGAGAGTGTAATAGACAGTAAGAGTGTACGAGAGTGTAGTAGAGTGTAAGAGACAGTAGCAGAGTGTAAGAGAGTGTAACAGGGTGTAAGAGACAGTAACAGAGTATAGGAGACAGTAACAGAGTGTAAGAGACAGTAACAGAGTGTACGAGACAGTAACATAGTGTAAGATACAGTAACATAGTGTAAGATACAGTAACAGAGTGTATGACAGTGTAGTACAGTGTAAGACACAGTAACAGAGCGTAAGAGATAGTAGCAGAGTGTAAGAGACAGTAGCAGAGTGAAAGAGACAGTAGCAGAGTGTTAGAGACAGTAGCAGAGTGTAAGAAACAGTAACAGAGTGTAAGAGACAGTAGCAGAGTGTAGGAGAGTGTAAGAGACAGTAACAGTGTGTAAGAGGGTGTAACAGCGTGTAAGAGAGTGTAACAGCGTGTAAGAGAGTGTAACAGAGTGTAAGAGAGTGTAAGAGACAGTAACAGAGTGTAAGAGGGTGTAAGAGACAGTAGCAGAGTGTAAGAGAGTGTAAGAGACAATAGCAGAGTGTAAGAGACAGTAGCAGAGTGTAATAGACTGTAGCAGAGTGTAACAGTGTAAGAGAGTGTAAGAGACAGTAGCAGAGTGTAATAGACAGTAACAGAGTGTAAGAGAGTGTTATAGACAGTAGCAGAGTGTAAGAGACAGTAGCAGAGTGTAAGAGACAATAGCAGAGTGTAAGAGACAGTAGCAGAGTGTAATAGACTGTAGCAGAGTGTAACATAGTGTAAGAGAGTGTAAGAGACAGTAGCAGAGTGTAATAGACAGTAACAGAGTGTACGAGAGTGTTATAGACAGTAGCAGAGTTTAAGAGACAGTAACAGAGTGTAAGAGACAGTAACAGAGTGTAAGAGGGTGTAAGAGACAGTAGGAGAGTGTAAGAGAGTGTAAGAGAGTGTAAGAGAGTGTAAGAGACAGTAACAGAGTGTAAGAGACAGCAGCAGAGTGTAAGAGAGTGTAACAGAGTATAGGAGACAGTAACAGAGTATAGGAGACAGTAACAGAGTATAGGAGACAGTAACAGAGTGTAAGAGAGTGTAAGAGACAGTTACAGAGTGTAAGAGAGTGTAACATAGTGTAAGAGACAGTAACAGAGTGTAAGAGACAGCAGAAGAGTGTAAGAGAGTTGAAGAGACAGTCGCAGAGTGTAATAGACAGTAACAGAGTGTAAGAGAGTGTTATAGACAGTAGCAGAGTGTAAGAGACAATAGCAGAGTGTAATAGACTGGAGCAGAGTGTAACATAGTGTAAGAGAGTGTAAGAGACTGTAGCAGAGTGTAATAGACAGTAACAGAGTGTAAGAGAGTGTTATAGACAGTAGCAGAGTGTAAGAGACAATAGCAGAGTGTAAGAGACAGTAGCAGAGTGTAATAGACAGCAGCAGAGTGTAAGAGAGTGTAAGAGACAGTAGCAGAGTGTAATAGACAGTAACAGAGTGTAAGAGAGTGTTATAGACAGTAGCAGAGTGTAAGAGACAGTAGCAGAGTGTAATAGACTGTAGCAGAGTGTAATAGACTGTAGCAGAGTGTAACAGAGTGTAAGAGAGTGTAAGAGACAATAGCAGAGTGTAATAGACAGTAACAGAGTGTAAGAGAGTGTTATAGACAGTAGCAGAGTGCAAGAGACAATAGCAGAGTGTAAGAGACAGTAGCAGAGTGTAATATACAGTAACAGAGTGTAAGAGACAGTAACAGAGTGTAAGAGACAGCAGCAGAGTGTAAGAGTGTAAGAGACAGTAACAGAGTGTAAGAGAGTGTAACAGGGTGTAAGAGACAGTAACAGAGTGTACGAGACAGTAACAGAGTGTACGAGACAGTAACAGAGTGTACGAGACAGTAACAGAGTGTAAGAGACAGTAACAGAGTATACGAGAGTGTAGTAGAGTGTAAGAGACAGTAACAGAGCGTAAGAGACAGTAGCAGTGTGTAAGAGACAGAAGCAAAGTGAAAGAGAGAGTAGCAGAGTGTAATAGACAGTAGCAGAGTGTAAGAGACAGTAGCAGAGTGTAAGAGAGTGTAAGAGACAGTAACAGAGTGTAAGAGAGTGTAACAGCATGTAAGAGAGTGTAACAGAGTGTAAGAGACAGTAAGAGAGTGTAAGAGAGTGTAATAGACAGTAACAGAGTGTAAGAGAGTGTAACAGCATGTAAGAGAGTGTAACAGAGTGTAAGAGAGTGTAAGAGACAGTAACAGAGTGTAAGAGACAGTAACAGAGTGTAAGAGACAGTAACAGAGTGTAAGAGACAGCAGCAGAGTGTAAGAGTGTGTAACATAGTGTAAGAGAGTGAAAGAGATAGTAGCAGAGTGTAATAGACAGTAACAGAGTGTAATAGAGTGTAAGAGACAGTAGCAGAGTGTAAGAGACAATAGCAGAGTGTAAGAGACAGTAGCAGAGTGTAATAGACTGTAGCAGAGTGTAACAGAGTGTAAGAGAGTGTAAGAGACAATAGCAGAGTGTAATAGACAGTAACAGAGTGTAAGAGAGTGTTATAGACAGTAGCAGAGTGCAAGAGACAATAGCAGAGTGTAAGAGACAGTAGCAGAGTGTAATATACAGTAACAGAGTGTAAGAGACAGTAACAGAGTGTAAGAGACAGCAGCAGAGTGTAAGAGTGTAAGAGACAGTAACAGAGTGTAAGAGAGTGTAACAGAGTGTAAGAGACAGTAACAGAGTGTACGAGACAGTAACAGAGTGTACGAGACAGTAACAGAGTGTACGAGACAGTAACAGAGTGTAAGAGACAGTAACAGAGTATACGAGAGTGTAGTAGAGTGTAAGAGACAGTAACACAGCGTAAGAGACAGTAGCAGTGTGTAAGAGACAGAAGCAAAGTGAAAGAGAGAGTAGCAGAGTGTAAGAGACAATAGCAGAGTGTAAGAGACAGTAGCAGAGTGTAACATAGTGTAAGAGAGTGTTATAGACAGTAGCAGAGTGTAAGAGACAGTAACAGAGTGTAAGAGACAGTAACAGAGTGAAAGAGACAGTAGCAGAGTGAAAGAGACAGTAGTAGAGTGTAGTAGAGTGTAAGAGATAGGAGTGTAAGAGACAGTAACAGAGTGTAAGAGACAGTAACAGAGTGTAAGAGACAGCAGCAGAGTGTAAGAGAGTGTAATAGACAGTAACAGAGTGTACGAGAGTGTAGTAGAGTGTAAGAGACAGTAGCAGAGTGTAAGAGAGTGTAACAGGGTGTAAGAGACAGTAACAGAGTATAGGAGACAGTAACAGAGTGTAAGAGACAGTAACAGAGTGTACGAGACAGTAACATAGTGTAAGATACAGTAACAGAGTGTATGACAGTGTAGTACAGTGTAAGACACAGTAACAGAGCGTAAGAGATAGTAGCAGAGTGTAAGAGACAGTAGCAGAGTGAAAGAGACAGTAGCAGAGTGTTAGAGACAGTAGCAGAGTGTAAGAAACAGTAACAGAGTGTAAGAGACAGTAGCAGAGTGTAAGAGAGTGTAAGAGACAGTAACAGTGTGTAAGAGGGTGTAACAGCGTGTAAGAGAGTGTAACAGCATGTAAGAGAGTGTAACAGAGTGTAAGAGAGTGTAAGAGACAGTAACAGAGTGTAAGAGGGTGTAAGAGACAGTAGCAGAGTGTAAGAGAGTGTAAGAGAGTGTTATAGACAGTAGCAGAGTGTAAGAGACAATAGCAGAGTGTAAGAGACAGTAGCAGAGTGTAATAGACTGTAGCAGAGTGTAACAGTGTAAGAGAGTGTAAGAGACAGTAGCAGAGTGTAATAGACAGTAACAGAGTGTAAGAGAGTGTTATAGACAGTAGCAGAGTTTAAGAGACAGTAACAGAGTGTAAGAGACAGTAACAGAGTGTAAGAGGGTGTAAGAGACAGTAGGAGAGTGTAAGAGAGTGTAAGAGAGTGTAAGAGAGTGTAAGAGTGTAAGAGACAGTAACAGAGTGTAAGAGACAGTAACAGAGTGTAAGAGACAGCAGCAGAGTGTAAGAGAGTGTAACAGAGTATAGGAGACAGTAACAGAGTATAGGAGACAGTAACAGAGTGTAAGAGAGTGTAAGAGACAGTTACAGAGTGTAAGAGAGTGTAACATAGTGTAAGAGACAGTAACAGAGTGTAAGAGACAGCAGAAGAGTGTAAGAGAGTTGAAGAGACAGTCGCAGAGTGTAATAGACAGTAACAGAGTGTAAGAGAGTGTTATAGACAGTAGCAGAGTGTAAGAGACAATAGCAGAGTGTAATAGACTGGAGCAGAGTGTAACATAGTGTAAGACAGTGTAAGAGACTGTAGCAGAGTGTAATAGACAGTAACAGAGTGTAAGAGAGTGTTATAGACAGTAGCAGAGTGTAAGAGACAATAGCAGAGTGTAAGAGACAGTAGCAGAGTGTAATAGACAGCAGCAGAGTGTAAGAGAGTGTAAGAGACAGTAGCAGAGTGTAATAGACAGTAACAGAGTGTAAGAGAGTGTTATAGACAGTAGCAGAGTGTAAGAGACAATAGCAGAGTGTAAGAGACAGTAGCAGAGTGTAATAGACTGTAGCAGAGTGTAACATAGTGTAAGAGAGTGTTATAGACAGTAGCAGAGTGTAAGAGAGTGTAAGAGACAGTTACAGAGTGTAAGAGAGTGTAACAGAGTGTAAGAGAGTGTAAGAGACAGTAACATAGTGTAGGAGAGTGTAAGAGACAGTAACAGAGTGTAAGAGACAGTAAGAGAGTGTAAGAGAGTGTTATAGACAGTAGCAGAGTGTAAGGGACAATAGCAGAGTGTAAGAGACAGTAGCAGAGTGTAAGAGACAGTAGCAGAGTGTAAAATAGTGTAAGAGAGTGTAAGAGACAGTAGCAGAGTGTAATAGACAGTAATAGAGTGTAAGAGAGTGTTATAGACAGTAGCAGAGTTTAAGAGACAGTAACAGAGTGTAAGAGACAGTAAGAGTGTAAGAGGGTGTAAGAGACAGTAGCAGAGTGTAGGAGAGTGTAAGAGAGTGTAAGAGACAGTAACAGAGTGTAAGAGACAGCAGCAGAGTGTAAGAGACAGTAACAGAGTGTAAGAGAGTGTAACAGAGTTTAAGAGACAGTAACAGAGTGTACAAGAGTGTAGTAGAGTGTAAGAGACAGTAACAGAGCATAAGAGACAGTAACAGAGCATAAGAGACAGAAGCAGAGTGTAAGAGACAGAAACAGAGTGAAAGAGAGAGTAGCAGAGTGTAAGAGACAGTAGCAGAGTGTAAGAGAGTGTAAGAGAAATTAACAGAGTGTAATAGAGTGTAACAGCGTGTAAGAGAGTGTAACAGAGTGTAAGAGAGTGTAGGAGACAGTAACAGAGTGTAGGAGAGTGTAAGAGACAGTAACAGAGTGTAAGAGACAGTAACAGAGTGTAAGAGAGTGTAACATAGTGTAAGAGAGTGAAAGAGACAGTAGCAGAGTGTAATAGACAGTAACAGAGTGTAAGACAGTGTTATAGACAGTAGCAGAGTGTAAGAGACAATAGCAGAGTGTAAGAGACAGTAACAGAGTGTAAGAGACAGTAACAGAGTGTAAGATACAGTAACAGAGTGTATGAGAGTGTAGTAGAGTGTAAGAGACAGTAACAGAGCGTAAGAGATAGTAGCAGAGTGTAAGAGACAGTAGCAGAGTGAAAGAGACAGTAGTAGAGTGTAAGAGACAGTAGCAGAGTGTAAGAGACAGTAACAGAGTGTAAGAGATAGTAGCAGAGTGTAAGAGATAGTAGCAGAGTGTAAGAGAGTGTAAGAGACAGTAACAGTGTGTCAGAGGGTGTAACAGCGTGTAAGAGAGTGTAACAGCATGTAAGAGAGTGTAACAGAGTGTAAGGGAGTGTAAGAGACAGTAACAGAGTGTAAGGGGGTGTAAGAGACAGTAGAAGAGTGTAGGAGAGTGTAGGAGAGTGTAAGAGACAGTAACAGAGTGTAAGAGACAGTAACAGAGTGTAAGAGACAGCAGCAGAGTGTAAGAGAGTGTAACAGAGTATAGGAGACAGTAACAGAGTATAGGAGACAGTAACAGAGTGTAAGAGAGTGTAAGAGACAGTTACAGAGTGTAAGAGAGTGTAACATAGTGTAAGAGACAATAGCAGAGTGTAAGAGACAGTAGCAGAGTGTAATAGACAGCAGCAGAGTGTAAGAGAGTGTAAGAGACAGTAGCAGAGTGTAATAGACAGTAACAGAGTGTAAGAGAGTGTTATAGACAGTAGCAGAGTGTAAGAGACAATAGCAGAGTGTAAGAGACAGTAGCAGAGTGTAATAGACTGTAGCAGAGTGTAACAGTGTAAGAGAGTGTAAGAGACAGTAGCAGAGTGTAATAGACATTAACAGAGTGTAAGAGAGTGTTATAGACAGTAGCAGAGTTTAAGAGACAGTAACAGAGTGTAAGAGACAGTAACAGAGTGTAAGAGGGTGTAAGAGACAGTAGCAGAGTGTAGGAGAGTGTAAGAGAGTGTAAGAGACAGTAACAGAGTGTAAGAGACAGTAACAGAGTGTAAGAGACAGCAGCAGAGTGTAAGAGAGTGTAACACAGTGTAAGAGACAGTAACAGAGCATAAGAGACAGTAGCAGAGTGTAAGAGACAGAAGCAGAGTGAAAGAGAGAGTAGCAGAGTGTAAGAGACAGTAGCAGAGAGTAAGAGACAGTAGCAGAGTGTAAGAGAGTGTAATAGACAGTAACAGAGTGTAAGAGAGTGTAACAGCATGTAAGAGAGTGTAACAGAGTGTAAGAGAGTGTAAGAGACAGTAACAGAGTGTAAGAGACAGTAACAGAGTGTAAGAGACAGCAGCAGAGTGTAAGAGTGTGTAACATAGTGTAAGAGAGTGAAAGAGATAGTAGCAGAGTGTAATAGACAGTAACAGAGTGTAATAGAGTGTAAGAGACAGTAGCAGAGTGTAAGAGACAATAGCAGAGTGTAAGAGACAGTAGCAGAGTGTAATAGACTGTAGCAGAGTGTAACAGAGTGTAAGAGAGTGTAAGAGACAATAGCAGAGTGTAATAGACAGTAACAGAGTGTAAGAGAGTGTTATAGACAGTAGCAGAGTGCAAGAGACAATAGCAGAGTGTAAGAGACAGTAGCAGAGTGTAATATACAGTAACAGAGTGTAAGAGACAGTAACAGAGTGTAAGAGACAGCAGCAGAGTGTAAGAGTGTAAGAGACAGCAGCAGAGTGTAAGAGTGTAAGAGACAGTAACAGAGTGTAAGAGAGTGTAACAGAGTGTAAGAGACAGTAACAGAGTGTACGAGACAGTAACAGAGTGTACGAGACAGTAACAGAGTGTACGAGACAGTAACAGAGTGTAAGAGACAGTAACAGAGTATACGAGAGTGTAGTAGAGTGTAAGAGACAGTAACAGAGCGTAAGAGACAGTAGCAGTGTGTAAGAGACAGAAGCAAAGTGAAAGAGAGAGTAGCAGAGTGTAATAGACAGTAGCAGAGTGTAAGAGACAGTAGCAGAGTGTAAGAGAGTGTAAGAGACAGTAACAGAGTGTAAGAGAGTGTAACAGCGTGTAAGAGAGTGTAACAGAGTGTAAGAGACAGTAAGAGAGTGTAAGAGAGTGTAAGAGACAGTAACAGAGTGTAGGAGAGTGTAAGAGACAGTAACAGAGTGTAAGAGACAGTAACAGAGTGTAAGAGACAGCAGCAGAGTGTAAGAGAGTGTAACATAGTGTAAGAGAGTGTAAGAGACAGTAGCAGAGTGTAATAGACAGTAACAGAGTGTAATAGAGTGCAAGAGACAGTAGCAGAGTGTAAGAGACAATAGCAGAGTGTAAGAGACAGTAGCAGAGTGTAACATAGTGTAAGAGAGTGTTATAGACAGTAGCAGAGTGTAAGAGACAGTAACAGAGTGTAAGAGACAGTAACAGAGTGAAAGAGACAGTAGCAGAGTGAAAGAGACAGTAGTAGAGTGTAGTAGAGTGTAAGAGATAGGAGTGTAAGAGACAGTAACAGAGTGTAAGAGACAGTAACAGAGTGTAAGAGACAGCAGCAGAGTGTAAGAGAGTGTAATAGACAGTAACAGAGTGTACGAGAGTGTAGTAGAGTGTAAGAGACAGTAGCAGAGTGTAAGAGAGTGTAACAGGGTGTAAGAGACAGTAACAGAGTATAGAAGACAGTAACAGAGTGTAAGAGACAGTAACAGAGTGTAAGAGACAGTAACATAGTGTAAGATACAGTAACATAGTGTAAGATACAGTAACAGAGTGTATGACAGTGTAGTACAGTGTAAGACACAGTAACAGAGCGTAAGAGATAGTAGCAGAGTGTAAGAGACAGTAGCAGAGTGAAAGAGACAGTAGCAGAGTGTTAGAGACAGTAGCAGAGTGTAAGAAACAGTAACAGAGTGTAAGAGACAGTAGCAGAGTGTAGGAGAGTGTAAGAGACAGTAACAGTGTGTAAGAGGGTGTAACAGCGTGTAAGAGAGTGTAACAGCGTGTAAGAGAGTGTAACAGAGTGTAAGAGAGTGTAAGAGACAGTAACAGAGTGTAAGAGGGTGTAAGAGACAGTAGCAGAGTGTAAGAGAGTGTAAGAGACAATAGCAGAGTGTAAGAGACAGTAGCAGAGTGTAATAGACTGTAGCAGAGTGTAACAGTGTAAGAGAGTGTAAGAGACAGTAGCAGAGTGTAATAGACAGTAACAGAGTGTAAGAGAGTGTTATAGACAGTAGCAGAGTGTAAGAGACAGTAGCAGAGTGTAAGAGACAATAGCAGAGTGTAAGAGACAGTAGCAGAGTGTAATAGACTGTAGCAGAGTGTAACATAGTGTAAGAGAGTGTAAGAGACAGTAGCAGAGTGTAATAGACAGTAACAGAGTGTACGAGAGTGTTATAGACAGTAGCAGAGTTTAAGAGACAGTAACAGAGTGTAAGAGACAGTAACAGAGTGTAAGAGGGTGTAAGAGACAGTAGGAGAGTGTAAGAGAGTGTAAGAGACAGTAACAGAGTGTAAGAGACAGCAGCAGAGTGTAAGAGAGTGTAACAGAGTATAGGAGACAGTAACAGAGTATAGGAGACAGTAACAGAGTATAGGAGACAGTAACAGAGTGTAAGAGAGTGTAAGAGACAGTTACAGAGTGTAAGAGAGTGTAACATAGTGTAAGAGACAGTAACAGAGTGTAAGAGACAGCAGAAGAGTGTAAGAGAGTTGAAGAGACAGTCGCAGAGTGTAATAGACAGTAACAGAGTGTAAGAGAGTGTTATAGACAGTAGCAGAGTGTAAGAGACAATAGCAGAGTGTAATAGACTGGAGCAGAGTGTAACATAGTGTAAGACAGTGTAAGAGACTGTAGCAGAGTGTAATAGACAGTAACAGAGTGTAAGAGAGTGTTATAGACAGTAGCAGAGTGTAAGAGACAATAGCAGAGTGTAAGAGACAGTAGCAGAGTGTAATAGACAGCAGCAGAGTGTAAGAGAGTGTAAGAGACAGTAGCAGAGTGTAATAGACAGTAACAGAGTGTAAGAGAGTGTTATAGACAGTAGCAGAGTGTAAGAGACAATAGCAGAGTGTAAGAGACAGTAGCAGAGTGTAATAGACTGTAGCAGAGTGTAACATAGTGTAAGAGAGTGTAAGAGACAGTAGCAGAGTGTAATAGACAGTAACAGAGTGTAAGAGAGTGTTATAGACAGTAGCAGAGTGTAAGAGAGTGTAAGAGACAGTTACAGAGTGTAAGAGAGTGTAACAGAGTGTAAGAGAGTGTAAGAGACAGTAACATAGTGTAGGAGAGTGTAAGAGACAGTAACAGAGTGTAAGAGACAGTAGCAGAGTGTAAGAGAGTGTAAGAGAGTGTTATAGACAGTAGCAGAGTGTAAGAGACAATAGCAGAGTGTAAGAGACAGTAGCAGAGTGTAATAGACTGTAGCAGAGTGTAACAGTGTAAGAGAGTGTAAGAGACAGTAGCAGAGTGTAATAGACAGTAACAGAGTGTAAGAGAGTGTTATAGACAGTAGCAGAGTGTAAGAGACAGTAGCAGAGTGTAAGAGACAGTAGCAGAGTGTAATAGACTGTAGCAGAGTGTAACATAGTGTAAGAGAGTGTAAGAGACAGTAGCAGAGTGTAATAGACAGTAACAGAGTGTACGAGAGTGTTATAGACAGTAGCAGAGTTTAAGAGACAGTAACAGAGTGTAAGAGACAGTAACAGAGTGTAAGAGGGTGTAAGAGACAGTAGGAGAGTGTAAGAGAGTGTAAGAGAGTGTAAGAGAGTGTAAGAGACAGTAACAGAGTGTAAGAGACAGCAGCAGAGTGTAAGAGAGTGTAACAGAGTATAGGAGACAGTAACAGAGTATAGGAGACAGTAACAGAGTATAGGAGACAGTAACAGAGTGTAAGAGAGTGTAAGAGACAGTTACAGAGTGTAAGAGAGTGTAACATAGTGTAAGAGACAGTAACAGAGTGTAAGAGACAGCAGAAGAGTGTAAGAGAGTTGAAGAGACAGTCGCAGAGTGTAATAGACAGTAACAGAGTGTAAGAGAGTGTTATAGACAGTAGCAGAGTGTAAGAGACAATATCAGAGTGTAATAGACTGGAGCAGAGTGTAACATAGTGTAAGACAGTGTAAGAGACTGTAGCAGAGTGTAATAGACAGTAACAGAGTGTAAGAGAGTGTTATAGACAGTAGCAGAGTGTAAGAGACAATAGCAGAGTGTAAGAGACAGTAGCAGAGTGTAATAGACAGCAGCAGAGTGTAAGAGAGTGTAAGAGACAGTAGCAGAGTGTAATAGACAGTAACAGAGTGTAAGAGAGTGTTATAGACAATAGCAGAGTGTAAGAGACAATAGCAGAGTGTAAGAGACAGTAGCAGAGTGTAATAGACTGTAGCAGAGTGTAACATAGTGTAAGAGAGTGTAAGAGACAGTAGCAGAGTGTAATAGACAGTAACAGAGTGTAAGAGAGTGTTATAGACAGTAGCAGAGTGTAAGAGAGTGTAAGAGACAGTTACAGAGTGTAAGAGAGTGTAACAGAGTGTAAGAGAGTGTAAGAGACAGTAACATAGTGTAGGAGAGTGTAAGAGACAGTAACAGAGTGTAAGAGACAGTAGCAGAGTGTAAGAGAGTGTAAGAGAGTGTTATAGACAGTAGCAGAGTGTAAGGGACAATAGCAGAGTGTAAGAGACAGTAGCAGAGTGTAATAGACTGTAGCAGAGTGTAAAATAGTGTAAGAGAGTGTAAGAGACAGTAGCAGATTGTAATAGACAGTAATAGAGTGTAAGAGAGTGTTATAGACAGTAGCATAGTTTAAGAGACAGTAACAGAGTGTAAGAGACAGTAAGAGTGTAAGAGGGTGTAAGAGACAGTAGCAGAGTGTAGGAGAGTGTAAGAGAGTGTAAGAGAGTGTAAGAGACAGTAACAGAGTGTAAGAGACAGTAACAGAGTGTAAGAGACAGCAGCAGAGTGTAAGAGAGTGTAACAGAGTATAGGAGACAGTAACAGAGTATAGGAGACAGTAACAGAGTGTAAGAGAGTGTAAGAGACAGTTACAGAGTGTAAGAGAGTGTAACATAGTGTAAGAGACAGTAACAGAGTGTAAGAGACAGCAGAAGAGTGTAAGAGAGTTGAAGAGACAGTCGCAGAGTGTAATAGACAGTAACAGAGTGTAAGAGAGTGTTATAGACAGTAGCAGAGTGTAAGAGACAATAGCAGAGTGTAAGAGACAGTAGCAGAGTGTAATAGACAGCAGCAGAGTGTAAGAGAGTGTAAGAGACAGTAGCAGAGTGTAATAGACAGTAACAGAGTGTAAGAGAGTGTTATAGACAGTAGCAGAGTGTAAGAGACAATAGCAGAGTGTAAGAGACAGTAGCAGAGTGTAATAGACTGTAGCAGAGTGTAACAGTGTAAGAGAGTGTAAGAGACAGTAGCAGAGTGTAATAGACATTAACAGAGTGTAAGAGAGTGTTATAGACAGTAGCAGAGTTTAAGAGACAGTAACAGAGTGTAAGAGACAGTAACAGAGTGTAAGAGGGTGTAAGAGACAGTAGCAGAGTGTAGGAGAGTGTAAGAGAGTGTAAGAGACAGTAACAGAGTGTAAGAGACAGTAACAGAGTGTAAGAGACAGCAGCAGAGTGTAAGAGAGTGTAACAGAGTGTAAGAGACAGTAACAGAGCATAAGAGACAGTAGCAGAGTGTAAGAGACAGAAGCAGAGTGAAAGAGAGAGTAGCAGAGTGTAAGAGACAGTAGCAGAGAGTAAGAGACAGTAGCAGAGTGTAAGAGAGTGTAATAGACAGTAACAGAGTGTAAGAGAGTGTAACAGCATGTAAGAGAGTGTAACAGAGTGTAAGAGAGTGTAAGAGACAGTAACAGAGTGTAAGAGACAGTAACAGAGTGTAAGAGACAGCAGCAGAGTGTAAGAGTGTGTAACATAGTGTAAGAGAGTGAAAGAGATAGTAGCAGAGTGTAATAGACAGTAACAGAGTGTAATAGAGTGTAAGAGACAGTAGCAGAGTGTAAGAGACAATAGCAGAGTGTAATAGACTGTAGCAGAGTGTAACAGAGTGTAAGAGAGTGTAAGAGACAATAGCAGAGTGTAATAGACAGTAACAGAGTGTAAGAGAGTGTTATAGACAGTAGCAGAGTGCAAGAGACAATAGCAGAGTGTAAGAGACAGTAGCAGAGTGTAATATACAGTAACAGAGTGTAAGAGACAGTAACAGAGTGTAAGAGACAGCAGCAGAGTGTAAGAGTGTAAGAGACAGTAACAGAGTGTAAGAGAGTGTAACAGAGTGTAAGAGACAGTAACAGAGTGTACGAGACAGTAACAGAGTGTACGAGACAGTAACAGAGTGTACGAGACAGTAACAGAGTGTAAGAGACAGTAACAGAGTATACGAGAGTGTAGTAGAGTGTAAGAGACAGTAACACAGCGTAAGAGACAGTAGCAGTGTGTAAGAGACAGAAGCAAAGTGAAAGAGAGAGTAGCAGAGTGTAAGAGACAGTAGCAGAGTGTAAGAGACAGTAGCAGAGTGTAAGAGTGTAAGAGACAGTAACAGAGTGTAAGAGAGTGTAACAGCGTGTAAGAGAGTGTAAGAGAGTGTAACAGAGTGTAAGAGACAGTAACAGAGCATAAGAGACAGTAGCAGAGTGTAAGAGACAGAAGCAGAGTGAAAGAGAGAGTAGCAGAGTGTAAGAGACAGTAGCAGAGAGTAAGAGACAGTAGCAGAGTGTAAGAGAGTGTAATAGACAGTAACAGAGTGTAAGAGAGTGTAACAGCATGTAAGAGAGTGTAACAGAGTGTAAGAGAGTGTAACAGAGTGTAAGAGAGTGTAAGAGACAGTAACAGAGTGTAAGAGACAGTAACAGAGTGTAAGAGACAGCAGCAGAGTGTAAGAGAGTGTAACAGAGTATAGGAGACAGTAACAGAGTGTAAGAGAGTGTAAGAGACAGTTACAGAGTGTAAGAGAGTGTAACATAGTGTAAGAGACAGTAACAGAGTGTAAGAGACAGCAGAAGAGTGTAAGAGAGTTGAAGAGACAGTCGCAGAGTGTAATAGACAGTAACAGAGTGTAAGAGAGTGTTATAGACAGTAGCAGAGTGTAAGAGACAATAGCAGAGTGTAAGAGACAGTAGCAGAGTGTAATAGACAGCAGCAGAGTGTAAGAGAGTGTAAGAGACAGTAGCAGAGTGTAATAGACAGTAACAGAGTGTAAGAGAGTGTTATAGACAGTAGCAGAGTGTAAGAGACAATAGCAGAGTGTAAGAGACAGTAGCAGAGTGTAATAGACTGTAGCAGAGTGTAACAGTGTAAGAGAGTGTAAGAGACAGTAGCAGAGTGTAATAGACATTAACAGAGTGTAAGAGAGTGTTATAGACAGTAGCAGAGTTTAAGAGACAGTAACAGAGTGTAAGAGACAGTAACAGAGTGTAAGAGGGTGTAAGAGACAGTAGCAGAGTGTAGGAGAGTGTAAGAGAGTGTAAGAGACAGTAACAGAGTGTAAGAGACAGTAACAGAGTGTAAGAGACAGCAGCAGAGTGTAAGAGAGTGTAACAGAGTGTAAGAGACAGTAACAGAGCATAAGAGACAGTAGCAGAGTGTAAGAGACAGAAGCAGAGTGAAAGAGAGAGTAGCAGAGTGTAAGAGACAGTAGCAGAGAGTAAGAGACAGTAGCAGAGTGTAAGAGAGTGTAATAGACAGTAACAGAGTGTAAGAGAGTGTAACAGCATGTAAGAGAGTGTAACAGAGTGTAAGAGAGTGTAAGAGACAGTAACAGAGTGTAAGAGACAGTAACAGAGTGTAAGAGACAGCAGCAGAGTGTAAGAGTGTGTAACATAGTGTAAGAGAGTGAAAGAGATAGTAGCAGAGTGTAATAGACAGTAACAGAGTGTAATAGAGTGTAAGAGACAGTAGCAGAGTGTAAGAGACAATAGCAGAGTGTAATAGACTGTAGCAGAGTGTAACAGAGTGTAAGAGAGTGTAAGAGACAATAGCAGAGTGTAATAGACAGTAACAGAGTGTAAGAGAGTGTTATAGACAGTAGCAGAGTGCAAGAGACAATAGCAGAGTGTAAGAGACAGTAGCAGAGTGTAATATACAGTAACAGAGTGTAAGAGACAGTAACAGAGTGTAAGAGACAGCAGCAGAGTGTAAGAGTGTAAGAGACAGTAACAGAGTGTAAGAGAGTGTAACAGAGTGTAAGAGACAGTAACAGAGTGTACGAGACAGTAACAGAGTGTACGAGACAGTAACAGAGTGTACGAGACAGTAACAGAGTGTAAGAGACAGTAACAGAGTATACGAGAGTGTAGTAGAGTGTAAGAGACAGTAACACAGCGTAAGAGACAGTAGCAGTGTGTAAGAGACAGAAGCAAAGTGAAAGAGAGAGTAGCAGAGTGTAAGAGACAGTAGCAGAGTGTAAGAGACAGTAGCAGAGTGTAAGAGTGTAAGAGACAGTAACAGAGTGTAAGAGAGTGTAACAGTGTGTAAGAGAGTGTAACAGAGTGTAAGAGACAGTAAGAGAGTGTAACAGAGTGTAAGAGACAGTAACAGAGTGTAAGAGACAGTAACAGAGTGTAGGAGAGTGTAAGAGACAGTAACGGAGTGTAAGAGACAGTAACAGAGTGTAAGAGACAGCAGCAGAGTGTTAGAGAGTGTACCATAGTGTAAGAGAGTGTAAGAGACAGTAGCAGAGTGTAATAGACAGTAACAGAGTGTAATAGAGTGTAAGAGACAGTAGCAGAGTGTAAGAGACAGTAGCAGAGTGTAATAGACTGTAGCAGAGTGTAACAGAGTGTAAGAGAGTGTAAGAGACAATAGCAGAGTGTAATAGACAGTAACAGAGTGTAAGAGAGTGTTATAGACAGTAGCAGAGTGCAAGAGACAATAGCAGAGTGTAAGAGACAGTAGCAGAGTGTAATAGACTGTAACAGAGTGTAACAGAGTGTAAGAGAGTGTAACAGAGTGTAAGAGAGTGTAAGAGACAGTAGCGGAGTGTAATAGACAGTAACAGAGTGTAAGAGAGTGTTATAGACAGTAGCAGAGTGTTATAGACAATAGCAGAGTGTAAGAGACAGTAGCAGAGTGTAATTGACAGCAGCAGAGTGTAAGAGAGTGTAAGAGACAGTAGCAGAGTGTAATAGACAGTAACAGAGTGTAAGAGAGTGTTATAGACAGTAACAGAGTGTAAGAGACAATAGCAGAGTGTAAGATACAGTAGCAAAGTGTAAGAGACAGTAACAGAGTGTAAGAGACAGTAGCAGAGTGAAAGAGGCAGTAGTAGAGTGTAGTAGAGTGTACCAGAGTGTCACATGGCATATACCGTCCTCTAGGATCACATAGTCCTGAATGATCTCAGTATACTGTGAACGTCTTTGGGGATCTCTTCGCGTAGACATCGTAAACCTGTGTAAGAGACAGTAAAAGAGTATATGAGACAGTAGCGGAGTGTAAGAGAGTGTGACAGAGCATAGGAGACAGTAACAGAGTATAGGAGACGGTAACAGAGTGTAAGAGAGTGTAAGAGACAGTAACAGAGTGTAAGAGACAGTAACAGAGTGTAAGAGACAGCAGCAGAGTGTAAGAGAGTGTAACATAGTGTAAGAGAGTGAAAGAGACAGTAGCAGAGTGTAATAGACAGTAACAGAGTGTAGGAGAGTGTAACAGCGTGTAAGAGAGTGTAACAGAGTGTAAGAGAGTGTAAGAGACAGTAACAGAGTGTAGGAGAGTGTAAGAGACAGTAACAGAGTGTAAGAGACAGTAACAGAGTGTAAGAGACAGCAGCAGAGTGTAAGAGAGTGTAACATAGTGTAAGAGAGTGAAAGAGACAGTAGCAGAGTGTAATAGACAGTAACAGAGTGTAGGAGAGTGTCAGAGACAGTAACAGAGTGTAAGAGTCAGCAGCAGAGTGTAAGAGAGTGTAACATAGTGTAAGAGAGTGTAAGAGACAGTAGCAGAGTGTAATAGACAGTAACAGAGTGTAAGAGAGTGTTATAGACAGTAGCAGAGTGTAAGAGACAATAGCAGAGTGTAAGATACAGTAGCAGAGTGTAAGAGACAGTAACAGAGTGTAAAAGACAGTAACAGAGTGTAAGAGACAGTAGCAGAGTGAAAGAGACAGTAGTAGAGTGTAGTAGAGTGTAAGAGAGTGTCACATGGCATATACCGTCCTCTAGGATCACATAGTCCTGAATGATCTCAGTATACTGTGAACGTCTTTGGGGATCTCTTCGCGTAGACCTCGTAAACCTGTGTAAGAGACAGTAAAAGAGTATATGAGACAGTAGTGGAGTGTAAGAAAGTGTAACAGAGTATAGGAGACAGTAACAGAGTGTAAGAGAGTGTAAGAGACAGTTACAGAGTGTAAGAGAGTGTAAGAGAGTGTAACAGAGTGTAAGAGACAGTAACAGAGTGTAAGAGACAGCAGCAGAGTGTAAGAGAGTGTAAGAGACAGTAGCAGAGTGTAATAGACAGTAACAGAGTGTAAGAGAGTGTTATAGACAGTAGCAGAGTGTTATAGACAATAGCAGAGTGTAAGAGACAGTAGCAGAGTGTAATAGACAGCAGCAGAGTGTAAGAGAGTGTAAGAGACAGTAGCAGAGTGTAATAGACAGTAACAGAGTGTAAGAGAGTGTTATAGACAGTAGCAGAGTGTAAGAGAGTGTAAGAGACAGTTACAGAGTGTAAGAGAGTGTAACAGAGTGTAAGAGAGTGTAAGAGACAGTAACATAGTGTAGGAGAGTGTAAGAGACAGTAACAGAGTGTAAGAGACAGTAACAGAGTGTAAGAGGGTGTAAGAGACAGTAGCAGAGTGTAGGAGAGTGTAAGAGAGTGTAAGAGACAGTAAGAGTGTAAGAGACAGTAACAGAGTGTAAGAGACAGCAGCAGAGTGTAAGAGAGTGTAACAGAGTGTAAGAGACAGTAACAGAGCGTAAGAGACAGTAGCAGAGTGTAAGAGACAGAAGCAGAGTGAAAGAGAGAGTAGCAGAGTGTAAGAGACAGTAGCAGAGTGTAAGAGACAGTAGCAGAGTGTATGAGAGTGTAAGAGACAGTAACAGAGTGTAAGAGAGTGTAACAGCATGTAAGAGAGTGTAACAGAGTGTAAGAGAGTGTAAGAGACAGTAACAGAGTGTAGTAGAGTGTAAGAGACAGTAACAGAGTGTAAGAGACAGCAGCAGAGTGTAAGAGAGTGTAACATAGTGTAAGAGAGTGAAAGAGACAGTAGCAGAGTGTAATAGACAGTAACAGAGTGTAGGAGAGTGTCAGAGACAGTAACAGAGTGTAAGAGTCAGCAGCAGAGTGTAAGAGAGTGTAACATAGTGTAAGAGAGTGTAAGAGACAGTAGCAGAGTGTAATAGACAGTAACAGAGTGTAAGAGACAATAGCAGAGTGTAAGATACAGTAGCAGAGTGTAAGAGACAGTAACAGAGTGTAAAAGACAGTAACAGAGTGTAAGAGACAGTAGCAGAGTGAAAGAGACAGTAGTAGAGTGTAGTAGAGTGTAAGAGAGTGTCACATGGCATATACCGTCCTCTAGGATCACATAGTCCTGAATGATCTCAGTATACTGTGAACGTCTTTGGGGATCTCTTCGCGTAGACCTCGTAAACCTGTGTAAGAGACAGTAAAAGAGTATATGAGACAGTAGTGGAGTGTAAGAAAGTGTAACAGAGTATAGGAGACAGTAACAGAGTGTAAGAGAGTGTAAGAGACAGTTACAGAGTGTAAGAGAGTGTAAGAGAGTGTAACAGAGTGTAAGAGAGTGTAACAGAGTGTAAGAGACAGTAACAGAGTGTAAGAGACAGCAGCAGAGTGTAAGAGAGTGTAAGAGACAGTAGCAGAGTGTAATAGACAGTAACAGAGTGTAAGAGAGTGTTATAGACAGTAGCAGAGTGTTATAGACAATAGCAGAGTGTAAGAGACAGTAGCAGAGTGTAATAGACAGCAGCAGAGTGTAAGAGAGTGTAAGAGACAGTAGAAGAGTGTAATAGACAGTAACAGAGTGTAAGAGAGTGTTATAGACAGTAGCAGAGTGTAAGAGACAATAGCAGAGTGTAAGAGACAGTAGCAGAGTGTAATAGACTGTAGCAGAGTGTAACATAGTGTAAGAGAGTGTAAGAGACAGTAGCAGAGTGTAATAGACAGTAACAGAGTGTAAGAGAGTGTTATAGACAGTAGCAGAGTGTAAGAGAGTGTAAGAGACAGTTACAGAGTGTAAGAGAGTGTAACAGAGTGTAAGAGAGTGTAAGAGACAGTAACATAGTGTAGGAGAGTGTAAGAGACAGTAACAGAGTGTAAGAGACAGTAAGAGAGTGTAAGAGAGTGTTATAGACAGTAGCAGAGTGTAAGGGACAATAGCAGAGTGTAAGAGACAGTAGCAGAGTGTAATAGACTGTAGCAGAGTGTAAAATAGTGTAAGAGAGTGTAAGAGACAGTAGCAGAGTGTAATAGACAGTAATAGAGTGTAAGAGAGTGTTATAGACAGTAGCAGAGTTTAAGAGACAGTAACAGAGTGTAAGAGACAGTAAGAGTGTAAGAGGGTGTAAGAGACAGTAGCAGAGTGTAGGAGAGTGTAAGAGAGTGTAAGAGACAGTAACAGAGTGTAAGAGACATCAGCAGAGTGTAAGAGACAGTAACAGAGTGTAAGAGAGTGTAACAGAGTTTAAGAGACAGTAACAGAGTGTACGAGAGTGTAGTAGAGTGTAAGAGACAGTAACAGAGCATAAGAGACAGTAACAGAGCATAAGAGACAGAAGCAGAGTGTAAGAGACAGAAACAGAGTGAAAGAGAGAGTAGCAGAGTGTAAGAGACAGTAGCAGAGTGTAAGAGAGTGTAAGAGAAATTAACAGAGTGTAGTAGAGTGTAACAGCGTGTAAGAGAGTGTAACAGAGTGTAAGAGAGTGTAGGAGACAGTAACAGAGTGTAGGAGAGTGTAAGAGACAGTAACAGAGTGTAAGAGACAGTAACAGAGTGTAAGAGACAGTAACAGAGTGTAAGAGACAGCAGCAGAGTGTAAGAGAGTGTAACATAGTGTAAGAGAGTGAAAGAGACAGTAGCAGAGTGTAATAGACAGTAACAGAGTGTAAGACAGTGTTATAGACAATAGCAGAGTGTACGAGACAGTAACAGAGTGTAAGAGACAGTAACAGAGTGTAAGATACAGTAACAGAGTGTATGAGAGTGTAGTAGAGTGTAAGAGACAGTAACAGAGCGTAATAGATAGTAGCAGAGTGTAAGAGACAGTAGCAGAGTGAAAGAGACAGTAGTAGAGTGTAAGAGACAGTAGCAGAGTGTAAGAGACAGTAACAGAGTGTAAGAGATAGTAGCAGAGTGTAAGAGAGTCTAAGAGACAGTAACAGTGTGTAAGAGGGTGTAACAGCGTGTAAGAGAGTGTAACAGCATGTAAGAGAGTGTAACAGAGTGTAAGGGAGTGTAAGAGACAGTAACAGAGTGTAAGGGGGTGTAAGAGACAGTAGAAGAGTGTAGGAGAGTGTAGGAGAGTGTAAGAGAGTGTAATAGACAGTAACAGAGTGTAAGAGACAGTAACAGAGTGTAAGAGACAGCAGCAGAGTGTAAGAGAGTGTAAGAGACAGTAACAGAGTGTAAGAGAGTGTAACAGAGTGTAAGAGACAGTAACAGAGTGTAAGAGACAGTAACAGAGTATACGAGAGTGTAGTAGAGTGTAAGAGACAGTAACAGAGTGTAAGAGACAGTAACAGAGCGTAAGAGACAGTAGCAGTGTGTAAGAGACAGTAGCAGAGTGTAAGAGAGTGTAAGAGACAGTAACAGAGTGTAAGAGAGTGTAACAGCGTGTAAGAGAGTGTAACAGA
This sequence comes from Sceloporus occidentalis, assembly GCA_023333645.1. NCBI lineage: Eukaryota > Metazoa > Chordata > Lepidosauria > Squamata > Phrynosomatidae > Sceloporus > Sceloporus occidentalis. Next base: position 425,850 of record JALMGF010000304.1, on the reverse strand, counting down.
GTGTAAGAGACAGTAAGAGAGTGTAAGAGAGTGTAAGAGAGTGTAGGAGACAGTAACAGAGTGTAGGAGAGTGTAAGAGACAGTAACAGAGTGTAAGAGACAGTAACAGAGTGTAAGAGACAGCAGCAGAGTGTAAGAGAGTGTAACATAGTGTAAGAGAGTGTAAGAGACAGTAGCAGAGTGTAATAGACAGTAACAGAGTGTAATAGAGTGTAAGAGACAGTAGCAGAGTGTAAGAGACAATAGCAGAGTGTAAGAGACAGTAGCAGAGTGTAACATAGTGTAAGAGAGTGTTATAGACAGTAGCAGAGTGTAAGAGACAGTAACAGAGTGTAAGAGACAGTAACAGAGTGAAAGAGACAGTAGCAGAGTGAAAGAGACAGTAGTAGAGTGTAGTAGAGTGTAAGAGATAGGAGTGTAAGAGACAGTAACAGAGTGTAAGAGACAGTAACAGAGTGTAAGAGACAGCAGCAGAGTGTAAGAGAGTGTAATAGACAGTAACAGAGTGTACGAGAGTGTAGTAGAGTGTAAGAGACAGTAGCAGAGTGTAAGAGAGTGTAACAGGGTGTAAGAGACAGTAACAGAGTATAGGAGACAGTAACAGAGTGTAAGAGACAGTAACAGAGTGTACGAGACAGTAACATAGTGTAAGATACAGTAACAGAGTGTATGACAGTGTAGTACAGTGTAAGACACAGTAACAGAGCGTAAGAGATAGTAGCAGAGTGTAAGAGACAGTAGCAGAGTGAAAGAGTCAGTAGCAGAGTGTTAGAGACAGTAGCAGAGTGTAAGAAACAGTAACAGAGTGTAAGAGACAGTAGCAGAGTGTAAGAGAGTGTAAGAGACAGTAACAGTGTGTAAGAGGGTGTAACAGCGTGTAAGAGAGTGTAACAGCGTGTAAGAGAGTGTAACAGAGTGTAAGAGAGTGTAAGAGACAGTAACAGAGTGTAAGAGGGTGTAAGAGACAGTAGCAGAGTGTAAGAGAGTGTAAGAGAGTGTTATAGACAGTAGCAGAGTGTAAGAGACAATAGCAGAGTGTAAGAGACAGTAGCAGAGTGTAATAGACTGTAGCAGAGTGTAACAGTGTAAGAGAGTGTAAGAGACAGTAGCAGAGTGTAATAGACAGTAACAGAGTGTAAGAGAGTGTTATAGACAGTAGCAGAGTGTAAGAGACAGTAGCAGAGTGTAAGAGACAATAGCAGAGTGTAAGAGACAGTAGCAGAGTGTAATAGACTGTAGCAGAGTGTAACATAGTGTAAGAGAGTGTAAGAGACAGTAGCAGAGTGTAATAGACAGTAACAGAGTGTACGAGAGTGTTATAGACAGTAGCAGAGTTTAAGAGACAGTAACAGAGTGTAAGAGACAGTAACAGAGTGTAAGAGGGTGTAAGAGACAGTAGGAGAGTGTAAGAGAGTGTAAGAGAGTGTAAGAGAGTGTAAGAGTGTAAGAGACAGTAACAGAGTGTAAGAGACAGTAACAGAGTGTAAGAGACAGCAGCAGAGTGTAAGAGAGTGTAACAGAGTATAGGAGACAGTAACAGAGTATAGGAGACAGTAACAGAGTGTAAGAGAGTGTAAGAGACAGTTACAGAGTGTAAGAGAGTGTAACATAGTGTAAGAGACAGTAACAGAGTGTAAGAGACAGCAGAAGAGTGTAAGAGAGTTGAAGAGACAGTCGCAGAGTGTAATAGACAGTAACAGAGTGTAAGAGAGTGTTATAGACAGTAGCAGAGTGTAAGAGACAATAGCAGAGTGTAATAGACTGGAGCAGAGTGTAACATAGTGTAAGACAGTGTAAGAGACTGTAGCAGAGTGTAATAGACAGTAACAGAGTGTAAGAGAGTGTTATAGACAGTAGCAGAGTGTAAGAGACAATAGCAGAGTGTAAGAGACAGTAGCAGAGTGTAATAGACAGCAGCAGAGTGTAAGAGAGTGTAAGAGACAGTAGCAGAGTGTAATAGACAGTAACAGAGTGTAAGAGAGTGTTATAGACAGTAGCAGAGTGTAAGAGACAATAGCAGAGTGTAAGAGACAGTAGCAGAGTGTAATAGACTGTAGCAGAGTGTAACATAGTGTAAGAGAGTGTTATAGACAGTAGCAGAGTGTAAGAGAGTGTAAGAGACAGTTACAGAGTGTAAGAGAGTGTAACAGAGTGTAAGAGAGTGTAAGAGACAGTAACATAGTGTAGGAGAGTGTAAGAGACAGTAACAGAGTGTAAGAGACAGTAAGAGAGTGTAAGAGAGTGTTATAGACAGTAGCAGAGTGTAAGGGACAATAGCAGAGTGTAAGAGACAGTAGCAGAGTGTAAGAGACAGTAGCAGAGTGTAAAATAGTGTAAGAGAGTGTAAGAGACAGTAGCAGAGTGTAATAGACAGTAATAGAGTGTAAGAGAGTGTTATAGACAGTAGCAGAGTTTAAGAGACAGTAACAGAGTGTAAGAGACAGTAAGAGTGTAAGAGGGTGTAAGAGACAGTAGCAGAGTGTAGGAGAGTGTAAGAGAGTGTAAGAGACAGTAACAGAGTGTAAGAGACAGCAGCAGAGTGTAAGAGACAGTAACAGAGTGTAAGAGAGTGTAACAGAGTTTAAGAGACAGTAACAGAGTGTACAAGAGTGTAGAAGAGTGTAAGAGACAGTAACAGAGCATAAGAGACAGTAACAGAGCATAAGAGACAGAAGCAGAGTGTAAGAGACAGAAACAGAGTGAAAGAGAGAGTAGCAGAGTGTAAGAGACAGTAGCAGAGTGTAAGAGAGTGTAAGAGAAATTAACAGAGTGTAATAGAGTGTAACAGCGTGTAAGAGAGTGTAACAGAGTGTAAGAGAGTGTAGGAGACAGTAACAGAGTGTAGGAGAGTGTAAGAGACAGTAACAGAGTGTAAGAGACAGTAACAGAGTGTAAGAGAGTGTAACATAGTGTAAGAGAGTGAAAGAGACAGTAGCAGAGTGTAATAGACAGTAACAGAGTGTAAGACAGTGTTATAGACAGTAGCAGGGTGTAAGAGACAATAGCAGAGTGTAAGAGACAGTAACAGAGTGTAAGAGACAGTAACAGAGTGTAAGATACAGTAACAGAGTGTATGAGAGTGTAGTAGAGTGTAAGAGACAGTAACAGAGCGTAAGAGATAGTAGCAGAGTGTAAGAGACAGTAGCAGAGTGAAAGAGACAGTAGTAGAGTGTAAGAGACAGTAGCAGAGTGTAAGAGACAGTAACAGAGTGTAAGAGATAGTAGCAGAGTGTAAGAGAGTGTAAGAGACAGTAACAGTGTGTAAGAGGGTGTAACAGCGTGTAAGAGAGTGTAACAGCATGTAAGAGAGTGTAACATAGTGTAAGAGAGTGAAAGAGACAGTAGCAGAGTGTAATAGACAGTAACAGAGTGTAAGACAGTGTTATAGACAGTAGCAGGGTGTAAGAGACAACAGCAGAGTGTAAGAGACAGTAACAGAGTGTAAGAGACAGTAACAGAGTGTAAGATACAGTAACAGAGTGTATGAGAGTGTAGTAGAGTGTAAGAGACAGTAACAGAGCGTAAGAGATAGTAGCAGAGTGTAAGAGACAGTAGCAGAGTGAAAGAGACAGTAGTAGAGTGTAAGAGACAGTAGCAGAGTGTAAGAGACAGTAACAGAGTGTAAGAGATAGTAGCAGAGTGTAAGAGAGTGTAAGAGACAGTAACAGTGTGTAAGAGGGTGTAACAGCGTGTAAGAGAGTGTAACAGCATGTAAGAGAGTGTAACAGAGTGTAAGGGAGTGTAAGAGACAGTAACAGAGTGTAAGGGGGTGTAAGAGACAGTAGAAGAGTGTAGGAGAGTGTAGGAGAGTGTAAGAGACAGTAACAGAGTGTAAGAGACAGTAACAGAGTGTAAGAGACAGCAGCAGAGTGTAAGAGAGTGTAACAGAGTATAGGAGACAGTAACAGAGTATAGGAGACAGTAACAGAGTGTAAGAGAGTGTAAGAGACAGTTACAGAGTGTAAGAGAGTGTAACATAGTGTAAGAGACAATAGCAGAGTGTAAGAGACAGTAGCAGAGTGTAATAGACAGCAGCAGAGTGTAAGAGAGTGTAAGAGACAGTAGCAGAGTGTAATAGACAGTAACAGAGTGTAAGAGAGTGTTATAGACAGTAGCAGAGTGTAAGAGACAATAGCAGAGTGTAAGAGACAGTAGCAGAGTGTAATAGACTGTAGCAGAGTGTAACAGTGTAAGAGAGTGTAAGAGACAGTAGCAGAGTGTAATAGACATTAACAGAGTGTAAGAGAGTGTTATAGACAGTAGCAGAGTTTAAGAGACAGTAACAGAGTGTAAGAGACAGTAACAGAGTGTAAGAGGGTGTAAGAGACAGTAGCAGAGTGTAGGAGAGTGTAAGAGAGTGTAAGAGACAGTAACAGAGTGTAAGAGACAGTAACAGAGTGTAAGAGACAGCAGCAGAGTGTAAGAGAGTGTAACAGAGTGTAAGAGACAGTAACAGAGCATAAGAGACAGTAGCAGAGTGTAAGAGACAGAAGCAGAGTGAAAGAGAGAGTAGCAGAGTGTAAGAGACAGTAGCAGAGAGTAAGAGACAGTAGCAGAGTGTAAGAGAGTGTAATAGACAGTAACAGAGTGTAAGAGAGTGTAACAGCATGTAAGAGAGTGTAACAGAGTGTAAGAGAGTGTAAGAGACAGTAACAGAGTGTAAGAGACAGTAACAGAGTGTAAGAGACAGCAGCAGAGTGTAAGAGTGTGTAACATAGTGTAAGAGAGTGAAAGAGATAGTAGCAGAGTGTAATAGACAGTAACAGAGTGTAATAGAGTGTAAGAGACAGTAGCAGAGTGTAAGAGACAATAGCAGAGTGTAAGAGACAATAGCAGAGTGTAATAGACAGTAACAGAGTGTAAGAGAGTGTTATAGACAGTAGCAGAGTGCAAGAGACAATAGCAGAGTGTAAGAGACAGTAGCAGAGTGTAATATACAGTAACAGAGTGTAAGAGACAGTAACAGAGTGTAAGAGACAGCAGCAGAGTGTAAGAGTGTAAGAGACAGTAACAGAGTGTAAGAGAGTGTAACAGAGTGTAAGAGACAGTAACAGAGTGTACGAGACAGTAACAGAGTGTACGAGACAGTAACAGAGTGTACGAGACAGTAACAGAGTGTAAGAGACAGTAACAGAGTATACGAGAGTGTAGTAGAGTGTAAGAGACAGTAACAGAGCGTAAGAGACAGTAGCAGTGTGTAAGAGACAGAAGCAAAGTGAAAGAGAGAGTAGCAGAGTGTAATAGACAGTAGCAGAGTGTAAGAGACAATAGCAGAGTGTAAGAGACAGTAGCAGAGTGTAATAGACTGTAGTAGAGTGTAACATAGTGTAAGAGAGTGTAAGAGACAGTAGCAGAGTGTAATAGACAGTAACAGAGTGTACGAGAGTGTTATAGACAGTAGCAGAGTTTAAGAGACAGTAACAGAGTGTAAGAGACAGTAACAGAGTGTAAGAGGGTGTAAGAGACAGTAGGAGAGTGTAAGAGAGTGTAAGAGAGTGTAAGAGAGTGTAAGAGACAGTAACAGAGTGTAAGAGACAGCAGCAGAGTGTAAGAGAGTGTAACAGAGTATAGGAGACAGTAACAGAGTATAGGAGACAGTAACAGAGTATAGGAGACAGTAACAGAGTGTAAGAGAGTGTAAGAGACAGTTACAGAGTGTAAGAGAGTGTAACATAGTGTAAGAGACAGTAACAGAGTGTAAGAGACAGCAGAAGAGTGTAAGAGAGTTGAAGAGACAGTCGCAGAGTGTAATAGACAGTAACAGAGTGTAAGAGAGTGTTATAGACAGTAGCAGAGTGTAAGAGACAATAGCAGAGTGTAATAGAGTGTAAGAGAGTGTAAGAGACTGTAGCAGAGTGTAATAGACAGTAACAGAGTGTAAGAGAGTGTTATAAACAGTAGCAGAGTGTAAGAGACAATAGCAGAGTGTAAGAGACAGTAGCAGAGTGTAATAGACAGCAGCAGAGTGTAAGAGAGTGTAAGAGACAGTAGCAGAGTGTAATAGACAGTAACAGAGTGTAAGAGAGTGTTATAGACAGTAGCAGAGTGTAAGAGACAATAGCAGAGTGTAAGAGACAGTAGCAGAGTGTAATAGACTGTAGCAGAGTGTAACAGTGTAAGAGAGTGTAAGAGACAGTAGCAGAGTGTAATAGACATTAACAGAGTGTAAGAGAGTGTTATAGACAGTAGCAGAGTTTAAGAGACAGTAACAGAGTGTAAGAGACAGTAACAGAGTGTAAGAGGGTGTAAGAGACAGTAGCAGAGTGTAGGAGAGTGTAAGAGAGTGTAAGAGACAGTAACAGAGTGTAAGAGACAGTAACAGAGTGTAAGAGACAGCAGCAGAGTGTAAGAGAGTGTAACATAGTGTAAGAGAGTGAAAGAGACAGTAGCAGAGTGTAATAGACAGTAACAGAGTGTAGGAGAGTGTAACAGCGTGTAAGAGAGTGTAACAGAGTGTAAGAGAGTGTAAGAGACAGTAACAGAGTGTAGGAGAGTGTAAGAGACAGTAACAGAGTGTAAGAGACAGTAACAGAGTGTAAGAGACAGTAACAGAGTGTAAGAGACAGCAGCAGAGTGTAAGAGAGTGTAACATAGTGTAAGAGAGTGAAAGAGACAGTAGCAGAGTGTAATAGACAGTAGCAGAGTGTAATAGACAGTAACAGAGTGTAGGAGAGTGTCAGAGACAGTAACAGAGTGTAAGAGTCAGCAGCAGAGTGTAAGAGAGTGTAACATAGTGTAAGAGAGTGTAAGAGACAGTAGCAGAGTGTAATAGACAGTAACAGAGTGTAAGAGAGTGTTATAGACAGTAGCAGAGTGTAAGAGACAATAGCAGAGTGTAAGATACAGTAGCAGAGTGTAAGAGACAGTAACAGAGTGTAAAAGACAGTAACAGAGTGTAAGAGACAGTAGCAGAGTGAAAGAGACAGTAGTAGAGTGTAGTAGAGTGTAAGAGAGTGTCACATGGCATATACCGTCCTCTAGGATCACATAGTCCTGAATGATCTCAGTATACTGTGAACGTCTTTGGGGATCTCTTCGCGTAGACCTCGTAAACCTGTGTAAGAGACAGTAAAAGAGTATATGAGACAGTAGTGGAGTGTAAGAAAGTGTAACAGAGTATAGGAGACAGTAACAGAGTGTAAGAGAGTGTAAGAGACAGTTACAGAGTGTAAGAGAGTGTAACAGAGTGTAAGAGACAGTAACAGAGTGTACGAGACAGTAACAGAGTGTACGAGACAGTAACAGAGTGTACGAGACAGTAACAGAGTGTAAGAGACAGTAACAGAGTATACGAGAGTGTAGTAGAGTGTAAGAGACAGTAACACAGCGTAAGAGACAGTAGCAGTGTGTAAGAGACAGAAGCAAAGTGAAAGAGAGAGTAGCAGAGTGTAAGAGACAGTAGCAGAGTGTAAGAGACAGTAGCAGAGTGTAAGAGTGTAAGAGACAGTAACAGAGTGTAAGAGAGTGTAACAGCGTGTAAGAGAGTGTAACAGAGTGTAAGAGACAGTAAGAGAGTGTAACAGAGTGTAAGAGACAGTAACAGAGTGTAGGAGAGTGTAAGAGACAGTAACGGAGTGTAAGAGACAGTAACAGAGTGTAAGAGACAGCAGCAGAGTGTTAGAGAGTGTACCATAGTGTAAGAGAGTGTAAGAGACAGTAGCAGAGTGTAATAGACAGTAACAGAGTGTAATAGAGTGTAAGAGACAGTAGCAGAGTGTAAGAGACAGTAGCAGAGTGTAATAGACTGTAGCAGAGTGTAACAGAGTGTAAGAGAGTGTAAGAGACAATAGCAGAGTGTAATAGACAGTAACAGAGTGTAAGAGAGTGTTATAGACAGTAGCAGAGTGCAAGAGACAATAGCAGAGTGTAAGAGACAGTAGCAGAGTGTAATAGACTGTAACAGAGTGTAACAGAGTGTAAGAGAGTGTAAGAGACAGTAGCGGAGTGTAATAGACAGTAACAGAGTGTAAGAGAGTGTTATAGACAGTAGCATAGTGTTATAGACAATAGCAGAGTGTAAGAGACAGTAGCAGAGTTTAATAGACAGCAGCAGAGTGTAAGAGAGTGTAAGAGACAGTAGCAGAGTGTAATAGACAGTAACAGAGTGTAAGAGAGTGTTATAGACAGTATCAGAGTGTAAGAGACAATATCAGAGTGTAAGAGACAGTAGCAGAGTGTAATAGACTGTAGCAGAGTGTAACATAGTGTAAGAGAGTGTAAGAGACAGTAGCAGAGTGTAATAGACAGTAACAGAGTGTAAGAGAGTGTTATAGACAGTAGCAGAGTGTAAGAGAGTGTAAGAGACAGTTACAGAGTGTAAAAGAGTGTAACAGAGTGTAAGAGAGTGTAAGAGACAGTAACATAGTGTAGGAGAGTGTAAGAGACAGTAACAGAGTGTAAGAGACAGTAACAGAGTGTAAGAGGGTGTAAGAGACAGTAGCAGAGTGTAGGAGAGTGTAAGAGAGTGTAAGAGACAGTAAGAGTGTAAGAGACAGTAACAGAGTGTAAGAGACAGCAGCAGAGTGTAAGAGAGTGTAACAGAGTGTAAGAGACAGTAACAGAGCGTAAGAGACAGTAGCAGAGTGTAAGAGACAGAAGCAGAGTGAAAGAGAGAGTAGCAGAGTGTAAGAGACAGTAGCAGAGTGTAAGAGACAGTAGCAGAGTGTAAGAGAGTGTAAGAGACAGTAACAGAGTGTAAGAGAGTGTAACAGCATGTAAGAGAGTGTAACAGAGTGTAAGAGAGTGTAAGAGACAGTAACAGAGTGTAGTAGAGTGTAAGAGACAGTAACAGAGTGTAAGAGACAGTAACAGAGTGTAAGAGACAGCAGCAGAGTGTAAGAGAGTGTAACATAGTGTAAGAGAGTGAAAGAGACAGTAGCAGAGTGTAATAGACAGTAACAGAGTGTAGGAGAGTGTCAGAGACAGTAACAGAGTGTAAGAGTCAGCAGCACAGTGTAAGAGAGTGTAACATAGTGTAAGAGAGTGTAAGAGACAGTAGCAGAGTGTAATAGACAGTAACAGAGTGTAAGAGAGTGTTATAGACAGTAGCAGAGTGTAAGATACAGTAGCAGAGTGTAAGAGACAGTAACAGAGTGTAAAAGACAGTAACAGAGTGTAAGAGACAGTAGCAGAGTGAAAGAGACAGTAGTAGAGTGTAGTAGAGTGTAAGAGAGTGTCACATGGCATATACCGTCCTCTAGGATCACATAGTCCTGAATGATCTCAGTATACTGTGAACGTCTTTGGGGATCTCTTCGCGTAGACCTCGTAAACCTGTGTAAGAGACAGTAAAAGAGTGTATGAGACAGTAGTGGAGTGTAAGAAAGTGTAACAGAGTATAGGAGACAGTAACAGAGTGTAAGAGAGTGTAAGAGACAGTTACAGAGTGTAAGAGAGTGTAACAGAGTGTAACAGAGTGTAAGAGACAGTAACAGAGTGTAAGAGACAGCAGCAGAGTGTAAGAGAGTGTAAGAGACAGTAGCAGAGTGTAATAGACAGTAACAGAGTGTAAGAGAGTGTTATAGACAGTAGCAGAGTGTTATAGACAATAGCAGAGTGTAAGAGACAGTAGCAGAGTGTAATAGACAGCAGCAGAGTGTAAGAGAGTGTAAGAGACAGTAGCAGAGTGTAATAGACAGTAACAGAGTGTAAGAGAGTGTTATAGACAGTAGCAGAGTGTAAGAGACAATAGCAGAGTGTAAGAGACAGTAGCAGAGTGTAACATAGTGTAAGAGAGTGTAAGAGACAGTAGCAGAGTGTAATAGACAGTAACAGAGTGTAAGAGAGTGTTATAGACAGTAGCAGAGTGTAAGAGAGTGTAAGAGACAGTTACAGAGTGTAAGAGAGTGTAACAGAGTGTAAGAGAGTGTAAGAGACAGTAACATAGTGTAGGAGAGTGTAAGAGACAGTAACAGAGTGTAAGAGACAGTAGCAGAGTGTTTAGAGAGTGTAAGAGAGTGTTATAGACAGTAGCAGAGTGTAAGGGACAATAGCAGAGTGTAAGAGACAGTAGCAGAGTGTAATAGACTGTAGCAGAGTGTAAAATACTGTAAGAGAGTGTAAGAGACAGTAGCAGAGTGTAATAGACAGTAATAGAGTGTAAGAGAGTGTTATAGACAGTAGCAGAGTTTAAGAGACAGTAACAGAGTGTAAGAGACAGTAAGAGTGTAAGAGGGTGTAAGAGACAGTAGCAGAGTGTAGGAGAGTGTAAGAGAGTATAAGAGACAGTAACAGAGTGTAAAAGACAGCAGCAGAGTGTAAGAGACAGTAACATAGTGTAAGAGAGTGTAACAGAGTGTAAGAGACAGTAACAGAGTGTACGAGAGTGTAGTAGAGTGTAAGAGACAGTAACAGAGCATAAGAGACAGTAACAGAGCATAAGAGACAGAAGCAGAGTGAAAGAGAGAGTAGCAGAGTGTAAGAGACAGTAGCAGAGTGTAAGAGAAATTAACAGAGTGTAATAGAGTGTAACAGCGTGTAAGAGAGTGTAACAGAGTGTAAGAGAGTGTAGGAGACAGTAACAGAGTGTAGGAGAGTGTAAGAGACAGTAACAGAGTGTAAGAGACAGTAACAGAGTGTAAGAGACAGCAGCAGAGTGTAAGAGAGTGTAACATAGTGTAAGAGAGTGAAAGAGACAGTAGCAGAGTGTAATAGACAGTAACAGAGTGTAAGACAGTGTTATAGACAGTAGCAGAGTGTAAGAGACAATAGCAGAGTGTAAGAGACAGTAACAGAGTGTAAGAGACAGTAACAGAGTATACGAGAGTGTAGTAGAGTGTAAGAGACAGTAACAGAGCGTAAGAGACAGTAGCAGTGTGTAAGAGACAGAAGCAAAGTGAAAGAGAGAGTAGCAGAGTGTAAGAGACAGTAGCAGAGTGTAAGAGACAGTAGCAGAGTGTAAGAGAGTGTAAGAGACAGTAACAGAGTGTAAGAGAGTGTAACAGCGTGTAAGAGAGTGTAACAGAGTGTAAGAGACAGTAAGAGAGTGTAACAGAGTGTAAGAGACAGTAACAGAGTGTAGGAGAGTGTAAGAGACAGTAACGGAGTGTAAGAGACAGTAACAGTGTGTAAGAGACAGCAGCAGAGTGTAAGAGAGTGTAACATAGTGTAAGAGAGTGTAAGAGACAGTAGCAGAGTGTAATAGACAGTAACAGAGTGTAATAGAGTGTAAGAGACAGTAGCAGAGTATAAGAGACAATAGCAGAGTGTAAGAGACAGTAGCAGAGTGTAATAGACTGTAGCAGAGTGTAATAGACTGTAGCAGAGTGTAACAGAGTGTAAGAGACAATAGCAGAGTGTAATAGACAGTAACAGAGTGTAAGAGAGTGTTATAGACAGTAGCAGAGTGCAAGAGACAATAGCAGAGTGTAAGAGACAGTAGCAGAGTGTAATAGACAGTAACAGAGTGTAAGAGACATTAACAGAGTGTAAGAGACAGCAGCAGAGTGTAAGAGTGTAAGAGACAGTAACAGAGTGTAAGAGAGTGAAAGAGACAGTAGCAGAGTGTAATAGACAGTAACAGAGTGTAGGAGAGTGTAACAGCGTGTAAGAGAGTGTAACAGAGTGTAAGAGAGTGTAAGAGACAGTAACAGAGTGTAGGAGAGTGTAAGAGACAGTAACAGAGTGTAAGAGACAGTAACAGAGTGTAAGAGACAGTAACAGAGTGTAAGAGACAGCAGCAGAGTGTAAGAGAGTGTAACATAGTGTAAGAGAGTGTAAGAGACAGTAGCAGAGTGTAATAGACAGTAACAGTGTGTAAGAGAGTGTTATAGACAGTAGCAGAGTGTAAGAGACAATAGCAGAGTGTAAGATACAGTAGCAGAGTGTAAGAGACAGTAACAGAGTGTAAAAGACAGTAACAGAGTGTAAGAGAGTGTAAGAGACAGTAACAGAGTGTAGTAGAGTGTAAGAGACAGTAACAGAGTGTAAGAGACAGTAACAGAGTGTAAGAGACAGCAGCAGAGTGTAAGAGAGTGTAACATAGTGTAAGAGAGTGAAAGAGACAGTAGCAGAGTGTAATAGACAGTAACAGAGTGTAAGAGAGTGTTATAGACAGTAGCAGAGTGTAAGAGACAATAGCAGAGTGTAAGATACAGTAGCAAAGTGTAAGAGACAGTAACAGAGTGTAAGAGACAGTAGCAGAGTGAAAGAGGCAGTAGTAGAGTGTAGTAGAGTGTACCAGAGTGTCACATGGCATATACCGTCCTCTAGGATCACATAGTCCTGAATGATCTCAGTATATTGTGAACGTCTTTGGGGATCTCTTCACGTAGACATCGTAAACCTGTGTAAGAGACAGTAAAAGAGTATATGAGACAGTAGCGGAGTGTAAGAGAGTGTGACAGAGCATAGGAGACAGTAACAGAGTATAGGAGACGGTAACAGAGTGTAAGAGAGTGTAAGAGACAGTAACAGAGTGTAAGAGACAGTAACAGAGTGTAAGAGACAGCAGCAGAGTGTAAGAGAGTGTAACATAGTGTAAGAGAGTGAAAGAGACAGTAGCAGAGTGTAATAGACAGTAACAGAGTGTAGGAGAGTGTAACAGCGTGTAAGAGAGTGTAACAGAGTGTAAGAGAGTGTAAGAGACAGTAACAGAGTGTAGGAGAGTGTAAGAGACAGTAACAGAGTGTAAGAGACAGTAACAGAGTGTAAGAGACAGTAACAGAGTGTAAGAGACAGCAGCAGAGTGTAAGAGAGTGTAACATAGTGTAAGAGAGTGAAAGAGACAGTAGCAGAGTGTAATAGACAGTAACAGAGTGTAGGAGAGTGTCAGAGACAGTAACAGAGTGTAAGAGTCAGCAGCAGAGTGTAAGAGAGTGTAACATAGTGTAAGAGAGTGTAAGAGACAGTAGCAGAGTGTAATAGACAGTAACAGAGTGTAAGAGAGTGTTATAGACAGTAGCAGAGTGTAAGAGACAATAGCAGAGTGTAAGATACAGTAGCAGAGTGTAAGAGACAGTAACAGAGTGTAAAAGACAGTAACAGAGTGTAAGAGACAGTAGCAGAGTGAAAGAGACAGTAGTAGAGTGTAGTAGAGTGTAAGAGAGTGTCACATGGCATATACCGTCCTCTAGGATCACATAGTCCTGAATGATCTCAGTATACTGTGAACGTCTTTGGGGATCTCTTCGCGTAGACCTCGTAAACCTGTGTAAGAGACAGTAAAAGAGTATATGAGACAGTAGTGGAGTGTAAGAAAGTGTAACAGAGTATAGGAGACAGTAACAGAGTGTAAGAGAGTGTAAGAGACAGTTACAGAGTGTAAGAGAGTGTAAGAGAGTGTAACAGAGTGTAAGAGACAGTAACAGAGTGTAAGAGACAGCAGCAGAGTGTAAGAGAGTGTAAGAGACAGTAGCAGAGTGTAATAGACAGTAACAGAGTGTAAGAGAGTGTTATAGACAGTAGCAGAGTGTTATAGACAATAGCAGAGTGTAAGAGACAGTAGCAGAGTGTAATAGACAGCAGCAGAGTGTAAGAGAGTGTAAGAGACAGTAGCAGAGTGTAATAGACAGTAACAGAGTGTAAGAGAGTGTTATAGACAGTAGCAGAGTGTAAGAGACAATAGCAGAGTGTAAGAGACAGTAGCAGAGTGTAATAGACTGTAGCAGAGTGTAACATAGTGTAAGAGAGTGTAAGAGACAGTAGCAGAGTGTAATAGACAGTAACAGAGTGTAAGAGAGTGTTATAGACAGTAGCAGAGTTTAAGAGACAGTAACAGAGTGTAAGAGGGTGTAAGAGACAGTAGCAGAGTGTAGGAGAGTGTAAGAGAGTGTAAGAGAGTGTAAGAGACAGTAACAGAGTGTAAGAGACAGTAACAGAGTGTAAGAGACAGTAACAGAGTGTAAGAGACAGCAGCAGAGTGTAAGAGAGTGTAACAGAGTATAGGAGACAGTAACAGAGTATAGGAGACAGTAACAGAGTGTAAGAGAGTGTAAGAGACAGTTACAGAGTGTAAGAGAGTGTAACATAGTGTAAGAGACAGTAACAGAGTATAGGAGACAGTAACAGAGTGTAAGAGAGTGTAAGAGACAGCAGCAGAGTGTAAGAGAGTGTAACATAGTGTAAGAGAGTGAAAGAGACAGTAGCAGAGTGTAATAGACAGTAACAGAGTGTAGGAGAGTGTAACAGCGTGTAAGAGAGTGTAACAGAGTGTAAGAGAGTGTAAGAGACAGTAACAGAGTGTAGGAGAGTGTAAGAGACAGTAACAGAGTGTAAGAGACAGTAACAGAGTGTAAGAGACAGTAACAGAGTGTAAGAGACAGCAGCAGAGTGTAAGAGAGTGTAAGAGACAGTAGCAGAGTGTAATAGACAGTAACAGTGTGTAAGAGAGTGTTATAGACAGTAGCAGAGTGTAAGAGACAATAGCAGAGTGTAAGATACAGTAGCAGAGTGTAAGAGACAGTAACAGAGTGTAAAAGACAGTAACAGAGTGTAAGAGAGTGTAAGAGACAGTAACAGAGTGTAAGAGAGTGTAACAGCATGTAAGAGAGTGTAACAGAGTGTAAGAGAGTGTAAGAGACAGTAACAGAGTGTAGTAGAGTGTAAGAGACAGTAACAGAGTGTAAGAGACAGTAACAGAGTGTAAGAGACAGCAGCAGAGTGTAAGAGAGTGTAACATAGTGTAAGAGAGTGAAAGAGACAGTAGCAGAGTGTAATAGACAGTAACAGAGTGTAAGAGTGTGTTATAGACAGTAGCAGAGTGTAAGAGACAATAGCAGAGTGTAAGATACAGTAGCAAAGTGTAAGAGACAGTAACAGAGTGTAAGAGACAGTAGCAGAGTGAAAGAGGCAGTAGTAGAGTGTAGTAGAGTGTACCAGAGTGTCACATGGCATATACCGTCCTCTAGGATCACATAGTCCTGAATGATCTCAGTATATTGTGAACGTCTTTGGGGATCTCTTCGCGTAGACATCGTAAACCTGTGTAAGAGACAGTAAAAGAGTATATGAGACAGTAGCGGAGTGTAAGAGAGTGTGACAGAGCATAGGAGACAGTAACAGAGTATAGGAGACGGTAACAGAGTGTAAGAGAGTGTAAGAGACAGTAACAGAGTGTAAGAGACAGTAACAGAGTGTAAGAGACAGCAGCAGAGTGTAAGAGAGTGTAACATAGTGTAAGAGAGTGAAAGAGACAGTAGCAGAGTGTAATAGACAGTAACAGAGTGTAGGAGAGTGTAACAGCGTGTAAGAGAGTGTAACAGAGTGTAAGAGAGTGTAAGAGACAGTAACAGAGTGTAGGAGAGTGTAAGAGACAGTAACAGAGTGTAAGAGACAGTAACAGAGTGTAAGAGACAGTAACAGAGTGTAAGAGACAGCAGCAGAGTGTAAGAGAGTGTAACATAGTGTAAGAGAGTGTAAGAGACAGTAGCAGAGTGTAATAGACAGTAACAGTGTGTAAGAGAGTGTTATAGACAGTAGCAGAGTGTAAGAGACAATAGCAGAGTGTAAGATACAGTAGCAGAGTGTAAGAGACAGTAACAGAGTGTAAAAGACAGTAACAGAGTGTAAGAGAGTGTAAGAGACAGTAACAGAGTGTAAGAGAGTGTAACAGCATGTAAGAGAGTGTAACAGAGTGTAAGAGAGTGTAAGAGACAGTAACAGAGTGTAGTAGAGTGTAAGAGACAGTAACAGAGTGTAAGAGACAGTAACAGAGTGTAAGAGACAGCAGCAGAGTGTAAGAGAGTGTAACATAGTGTAAGAGAGTGAAAGAGACAGTAGCAGAGTGTAATAGACAGTAACAGAGTGTAAGAGAGTGTTATAGACAGTAGCAGAGTGTAAGAGACAATAGCAGAGTGTAAGATACAGTAGCAAAGTGTAAGAGACAGTAACAGAGTGTAAGAGACAGTAGCAGAGTGAAAGAGGCAGTAGTAGAGTGTAGTAGAGTGTACCAGAGTGTCACATGGCATATACCGTCCTCTAGGATCACATAGTCCTGAATGATCTCAGTATACTGTGAACGTCTTTGGGGATCTCTTCGCGTAGACATCGTAAACCTGTGTAAGAGACAGTAAAAGAGTATATGAGACAGTAGCGGAGTGTAAGAGAGTGTGACAGAGCATAGGAGACAGTAACAGAGTGTAAGAGAGTGTAAGAGACAGTAACAGAGTGTAAGAGACAGTAACAGAGTGTAAGAGACAGCAGCAGAGTGTAAGAGAGTGTAACATAGTGTAAGAGAGTGAAAGAGACAGTAGCAGAGTGTAATAGACAGTAACAGAGAGTAGGAGAGTGTAACAGCGTGTAAGAGAGTGTAACAGAGTGTAAGAGAGTGTAAGAGACAGTAACAGAGTGTAGGAGAGTGTAAGAGACAGTAACAGAGTGTAAGAGACAGTAACAGAGTGTAAGAGACAGTAACAGAGTGTAAGAGACAGCAGCAGAGTGTAAGAGAGTGTAACATAGTGTAAGAGAGTGAAAGAGACAGTAGCAGAGTGTAATAGACAGTAACAGAGTGTAGGAGAGTGTCAGAGACAGTAACAGAGTGTAAGTGTCAGCAGCAGAGTGTAAGAGAGTGTAACATAGTGTAAATGAGTGTAAGAGACAGTAGCAGAGTGTAATAGACAGTAACAGAGTGTAAGAGAGTGTTATAGACAGTAGCAGAGTGTAAGAGACAATAGCAGAGTGTAAGATACAGTAGCAGAGTGTAAGAGACAGTAACAGAGTGTAAAAGACAGTAACAGAGTGTAAGAGACAGTAGCAGAGTGAAAGAGACAGTAGTAGAGTGTAGTAGAGTGTAAGAGAGTGTCACATGGCATATACCGTCCTCTAGGATCACATAGTCCTGAATGATCTCAGTATACTGTGAACGTCTTTGGGGATCTCTTCGCGTAGACCTCGTAAACCTGTGTAAGAGACAGTAAAAGAGTATATGAGACAGTAGTGGAGTGTAAGAAATTGTAACAGAGTATAGGAGACAGTAACAGAGTGTAAGAGAGTGTAAGAGACAGTTACAGAGTGTAAGAGAGTGTAACAGAGTGTAAGAGACAGTAACAGAGTGTAAGAGACAGCAGCAGAGTGTAAGAGAGTGTAAGAGACAGTAGCAGAGTGTAATAGACAGTAACAGAGTGTAAGAGAGTGTTATAGACAGTAGCAGAGTGTTATAGACAATAGCAGAGTGTAAGAGACAGTAGCAGAGTGTAATAGACAGCAGCAGAGTGTAAGAGAGTGTAAGAGACAGTAGCAGAGTGTAATAGACAGTAACAGAGTGTAAGAGAGTGTTATAGACAGTAGCAGAGTGTAAGAGACAATAGCAGAGTGTAAGAGACAGTAGCAGAGTGTAAGAGAGTGTTATAGACAGTAGCAGAGTGTAGGAGAGTGTAAGAGAGTGTAAGAGACAGTAGCAGAGTGTAATAGACAGTAACAGAGTGTAAGAGAGTGTTATAGACAGTAGCAGAGTTTAAGAGACAGTAACAGAGTGTAAGAGACAGTAACAGAGTGTAAGAGGGTGTAAGAGACAGTAGCAGAGTGTATGAGAGTGTAAGAGAGTGTAAGAGAGTGTAAGAGACAGTAACAGAGTGTAAGAGACAGTAACAGAGTGTAAGAGACAGCAGCAGAGTGTAAGAGAGTGTAACAGAGTATAGGAGACAGTAACAGAGTATAGGAGACAGTAACAGAGTGTAAGAGAGTGTAAGAGACAGTTACAGAGTGTAAGAGAGTGTAACACAGTGTAAGAGACAGTAACAGAGTGTAAGAGACAGTAGCAGAGTGTAATAGACTGTAGCAGAGTGTAACATAGTGTAAGAGAGTGTAAGAGACAGTAGCAGAGTGTAATAGACAGTAACAGAGTGTAAGAGAGTGTTATAGACAGTAGCAGAGTGTAAGAGACAATATCAGAGTGTAATAGAGTGTAGCAGAGTGTAATAGAGTGTAGCAGAGTGTAAGAGAGTGTAAGAGACAGTAGCAGAGTGTAATAGACAGTAACAGAGTGTAAGAGAGTGTTATAGACAGTTGCAGAGTGTAAGAGACAATAGCAGAGTGTAAGATACAGTAGAAGAGTGTAAGAGACTGTAACAGAGTGTAAGAGACAGTAACAGAGTGTAAGAGACAGTAACAGAGTGTAAGAGACAGTAGCAGAGTGAAAGAGACATTAGTAGAGTGTAGTAGAGTGTAAGAGAGAGTCACGTGGCATACACCGTCCTCTAGGACCACATGGTCCCGAATGATCTCAGTATACTGTGAACGTCTTTGGGTATCTCTTCGCGTAGACGTCGTAAACCTGTGTAAGAGACAGTAACAGAGTATATGAGACAGCAGCAGAGTGTAAGAGAGTGTAACATAGTGTAAGACAGTGTAAGAGACAGTAGCAGAGTGAAAGAGACAGTAGCAGAGTGTAAGAGACAGTAGCAGAGTGTAAGAAACAGTAACAGAGTGTAAGAGATAGTAGCAGAGTGTAAGAGAGTGTAAGAGACAGTAACAGTGTGTAAGAGGGTGTAACAGCGTGTAAGAGAGTGTAACAGCATGTAAGAGAGTGTAACAGAGTGTAAGGGAGTGTAAGAGACAGTAACAGAGTGTAAGGGGGTGTAAGAGACAGTAGAAGAGTGTAGGAGAGTGTAAGAGAGTGTAAGAGAGTGTAATAGACAGTAACAGAGTGTAAGAGACAGTAAAAGAGTGTAAGAGACAGCAGCAGAGTGTAAGAGAGTGTAAGAGACAGTAACAGAGTGTAAGAGACAGTAACAGAGTGTAAGAGACAGTAACAGAGTATACGAGAGTGTAGTAGAGTGTAAGAGACAGTAACAGAGTGTACGAGACAGTAACAGAGTGTAAGAGACAGTAACAGAGTATACGAGAGTGTAGTACAGTGTAAGACACAGTAACAGAGCGTAAGAGATAGTAGCAGAGTGTAAGAGACAGTAGCAGAGTGAAAGAGACAGTAGCAGAGTGTTAGAGACAGTAGCAGAGTGTAAGAAACAGTAACAGAGTGTAAGAGACAGTAGCAGAGTGTAAGAGAGTGTAAGAGACAGTAACAGTGTGTAAGAGGGTGTAACAGCGTGTAAGAGAGTGTAACAGCGTGTAAGAGAGTGTAACAGAGTGTAAGAGAGTGTAAGAGACAATAACAGAGTGTAAGAGGGTGTAAGAGACAGTAGCAGAGTGTAAGAGAGTGTAAGAGAGTGTTATAGACAGTAGCAGAGTGTAAGAGACAATAGCAGAGTGTAAGAGACAGTAGCAGAGTGTAATAGACTGTAGCAGAGTGTAACAGTGTAAGAGAGTGTAAGAGACAGTAGCAGAGTGTAATAGACAGTAACAGAGTGTACGAGAGTGTTATAGACAGTAGCAGAGTGTAAGAGACAGTAACAGAGTGTAAGAGACAGTAACAGAGTGTAAGAGACAGCAGCAGAGTGTAAGAGAGTGTAACAGAGTATAGGAGACAGTAACAGAGTATAGGAGACAGTAACAGAGTGTAAGAGAGTGTAAGAGACAGTTACAGAGTGTAAGAGAGTGTAACATAGTGTAAGAGACAGTAACAGAGTGTAAGAGACAGCAGAAGAGTGTAAGAGAGTTGAAGAGACAGTCGCAGAGTGTAATAGACAGTAACAGAGTGTAAGAGAGTGTTATAGACAGTAGCAGAGTGTAAGAGACAATAGCAGAGTGTAATAGACTGGAGCAGAGTGTAGCATAGTGTAAGACAGTGTAAGAGACTGTAGCAGAGTGTAATAGACAGTAACAGAGTGTAAGAGAGTGTTATAGACAGTAGCAGAGTGTAAGAGACAATAGCAGAGTGTAAGAGACAGTAGCAGAGTGTAATAGACAGCAGCAGAGTGTAAGAGAGTGTAAGAGACAGTAGCAGAGTGTAATAGACAGTAACAGAGTGTAAGAGAGTGTTATAGACAGTAGCAGAGTGTAAGAGACAATAGCAGAGTGTAAGAGACAGTAGCAGAGTGTAAGAGACAGTAACAGAGTGTAAGAGATAGTAGCAGAGTGTAAGAGAGTGTAAGAGACAGTAACAGTGTGTAAGAGGGTGTAACAGCGTGTAAGAGAGTGTAACAGCATGTAAGAGAGTGTAACAGAGTGTAAGGGAGTGTAAGAGACAGTAACAGAGTGTAAGGGGGTGTAAGAGACAGTAGAAGAGTGTAGGAGAGTGTAGGAGAGTGTAAGAGAGTGTAATAGACAGTAACAGAGTGTAAGAGACAGTAACAGAGTGTAAGAGACAGCAGCAGAGTGTAAGAGAGTGTAAGAGACAGTAAGAGAGTGTAACAGAGTGTAAGAGACAGTAACAGAGTGTACGAGACAGTAACAGAGTGTAAGAGACAGTAACAGAGTGTAAGAGACAGTAACAGAGTATACGAGAGTGTAGTAGAGTGTAAGAGACAGTAACAGAGCGTAAGAGACAGTAGCAGTGTGTAAGAGACAGAAGCAAAGTGAAAGAGAGAGTAGCAGAGTGTAAGAGACAGTAGCAGAGTGTAAGAGACAGTAGCAGAGTGTAAGAGTGTAAGAGACAGTAACAGAGTGTAAGAGAGTGTAACAGCGTGTAAGAGAGTGTAACATAGTGTAAGAGACAGTAAGAGAGTGTAACAGAGTGTAAGAGACAGTAACAGAGTGTAGGAGAGTGTAAGAGACAGTAACGGAGTGTAAGAGACAGTAACAGAGTGTAAGAGACAGCAGCAGAGTGTAAGAGAGTGTAACATAGTGTAAGAGAGTGTAAGAGACAGTAGCAGAGTGTAATAGACAGTAACAGAGTGTAATAGAGTGTAAGAGACAGTAGCAGAGTGTAATAGACTGTAACAGAGTGTAAGAGAGTGTAAGAGACAATAGCAGAGTGTAATAGACAGTAACAGAGTGTAAGAGAGTGTTATAGACAGTAGCAGAGTGCAAGAGACAATAGCAGAGTGTAAGAGACAGTAGCCGAGTGTAATAGACTGTAACAGAGTGTAACAGAGTGTAAGAGACAGTAGCAGAGTGTAATAGACTGTAACAGAGTGTAAGAGAGTGTAAGAGACAATAGCAGAGTGTAATAGACAGTAACAGAGTGTAAGAGAGTGTTATAGACAGTAGCAGAGTGTAAGAGACAATAGCAGAGTGTAATAGACTGGAGCAGAGTGTAGCATAGTGTAAGACAGTGTAAGAGACTGTAGCAGAGTGTAATAGACAGTAACAGAGTGTAAGAGAGTGTTATAGACAGTAGCAGAGTGTAAGAGACAATAGCAGAGTGTAAGAGACAGTAGCAGAGTGTAATAGACAGCAGCAGAGTGTAAGAGAGTGTAAGAGACAGTAGCAGAGTGTAATAGACAGTAACAGAGTGTAAGAGAGTGTTATAGACAGTAGCAGAGTGTAAGAGACAATAGCAGAGTGTAAGAGACAGTAGCAGAGTGTAATAGACTGTAGCAGAGTGTAACATAGTGTAAGAGAGTGTAAGAGACAGTAGCAGAGTGTAATAGACAGTAACAGAGTGTAAGAGAGTGTTATAGACAGTAGCAGAGTGTAAGAGAGTGTAAGAGACAGTTACAGAGTGTAAGAGAGTGTAACAGAGTGTAAGAGAGTGTAAGAGACAGTAACATAGTGTAGGAGAGTGTAAGAGACAGTAACAGAGTGTAAGAGACAGTAGCAGAGTGTAAGAGAGTGTAAGAGAGTGTTATAGACAGTAGCAGAGTGTAAGGGACAATAGCAGAGTGTAAGAGACAGTAGCAGAGTGTAATAGACTGTAGCAGAGTGTAAAATAGTGTAAGAGAGTGTAAGAGACAGTAGCAGAGTGTAATAGACAGTAATAGAGTGTAAGAGAGTGTTATAGACAGTAGCAGAGTTTAAGAGACAGTAACAGAGTGTAAGAGACAGTAAGAGTGTAAGAGGGTGTAAGAGACAGTAGCAGAGTGTAAGAGAGTGTAAGAGAGTGTAAGAGACAGTAACAGAGTGTAAGAGACAGTAACAGAGTGTAAGAGACAGCAGCAGAGTGTAAGAGAGTGTAACAGAGTATAGGAGACAGTAACAGAGTATAGGAGACAGTAACAGAGTGTAAGAGAGTGTAAGAGACAGTTACAGAGTGTAAGAGAGTGTAACATAGTGTAAGAGACAGTAACAGAGTGTAAGAGACAGCAGAAGAGTGTAAGAGAGTTGAAGAGACAGTCGCAGAGTGTAATAGACAGTAACAGAGTGTAAGAGAGTGTTATAGACAGTAGCAGAGTGTAAGAGACAATAGCAGAGTGTAATAGACTGGAGCAGAGTGTAACATAGTGTAAGAGAGTGTAAGAGACTGTAGCAGAGTGTAATAGACAGTAACAGAGTGTAAGAGAGTGTTATAGACAGTAGCAGAGTGTAAGAGACAATAGCAGAGTGTAAGAGACAGTAGCAGAGTGTAATAGACAGCAGCAGAGTGTAAGATAGTGTAAGAGACAGTAGCAGAGTGTAATAGACAGTAACAGAGTGTAAGAGAGTGTTATAGACAGTAGCAGAGTGTAAGAGACAATAGCAGAGTGTAAGAGACAGTAGCAGAGTGTAATAGACTGTAGCAGAGTGTAACAGTGTAAGAGAGTGTAAGAGACAGTAGCAGAGTGTAATAGACATTAACAGAGTGTAAGAGAGTGTTATAGACAGTAGCAGAGTTTAAGAGACAGTAACAGAGTGTAAGAGGGTGTAAGAGACAGTAGCAGAGTGTAGGAGGGTGTAAGAGACAGTAGCAGAGTGTAGGAGAGTGTAAGAGAGTGTAAGAGACAGTAACAGAGTGTAAGAGACAGTAACAGAGTGTAAGAGACAGCAGCAGAGTGTAAGAGAGTGTAACATAGTGTAAGAGAGTGAAAGAGACAGTAGCAGAGTGTAATAGACAGTAACAGAGTGTAGGAGAGTATAAGAGACAGTAACAGAGTGTAAAAGACAGCAGCAGAGTGTAAGAGACAGTAACATAGTGTAAGAGAGTGTAACAGAGTGTAAGAGACAGTAACAGAGTGTACGAGAGTGTAGTAGAGTGTAAGAGACAGTAACAGAGCATAAGAGACAGTAACAGAGCATAAGAGACAGAAGCAGAGTGTAAGAGACAGAAACAGAGTGAAAGAGAGAGTAGCAGAGTGTAAGAGACAGTAGCAGAGTGTAAGAGAGTGTAAGAGAAATTAACAGAGTGTAATAGAGTGTAACAGCGTGTAAGAGAGTGTAACAGAGTGTAAGAGAGTGTAGGAGACAGTAACAGAGTGTAGGAGAGTGTAAGAGACAGTAACAGAGTGTAAGAGACAGTAACAGAGTGTAAGAGACAGCAGCAGAGTGTAAGAGAGTGTAACATAGTGTAAGAGAGTGAAAGAGACAGTAGCAGAGTGTAATAGACAGTAACAGAGTGTAAGACAGTGTTATAGACAGTAGCAGAGTGTAAGAGACAATAGCAGAGTGTAAGAGACAGTAACAGAGTGTAAGAGACAGTAACAGAGTGTAAGATACAGTAACAGAGTGTATGAGAGTGTAGTAGAGTGTAAGAGACAGTAACAGAGCGTAAGAGATAGTAGCAGAGTGTAAGAGACAGTAGCAGAGTGAAAGAGACAGTAGTAGAGTGTAAGAGACAGTAGCAGAGTGTAAGAGACAGTAACAGAGTGTAAGAGATAGTAGCAGAGTGTAAGAGAGTGTAAGAGACAGTAACAGTGTGTAAGAGGGTGTAACAGCGTGTAAGAGAGTGTAACAGCATGTAAGAGAGTGTAACAGAGTGTAAGGGAGTGTAAGAGACAGTAACAGAGTGTAAGGGGGTGTAAGAGACAGTAGAAGAGTGTAGGAGAGTGTAGGAGAGTGTAAGAGAGTGTAATAGACAGTAACAGAGTGTAAGAGACAGTAACAGAGTGTAAGAGACAGCAGCAGAGTGTAAGAGACAGCAGCAGAGTGTAAGAGAGTGTAAGAGACAGTAACAGAGTGTAAGAGAGTGTAACAGAGTGTAAGAGACAGTAACAGAGTGTACGAGACAGTAACAGAGTGTAAGAGACAGTAACAGAGTGTAAGAGACAGTAACAGAGTATACGAGAGTGTAGTAGAGTGTAAGAGACAGTAACAGAGCGTAAGAGACAGTAGCAGTGTGTAAGAGACAGAAGCAAAGTGAAAGAGAGAGTAGCAGAGTGTAAGAGACAGTAGCAGAGTGTAAGAGACAGTAGCAGAGTGTAAGAGAGTGTAAGAGACAGTAACAGAGTGTAAGAGAGTGTAACAGCGTGTAAGAGAGTGTAACAGAGTGTAAGAGACAGTAAGAGAGTGTAACAGAGTGTAAGAGACAGTAACAGAGTGTAGGAGAGTGTAAGAGACAGTAACGGAGTGTAAGAGACAGTAACAGTGTGTAAGAGACAGCAGCAGAGTGTAAGAGAGTGTAACATAGTGTAAGAGAGTGTAAGAGACAGTAGCAGAGTGTAATAGACAGTAACAGAGTGTAATAGAGTGTAAGAGACAGTAGCAGAGTATAAGAGACAATAGCAGAGTGTAAGAGACAGTAGCAGAGTGTAATAGACTGTAGCAGAGTGTAATAGACTGTAGCAGAGTGTAACAGAGTGTAAGAGACAATAGCAGAGTGTAATAGACAGTAACAGAGTGTAAGAGAGTGTTATAGACAGTAGCAGAGTGCAAGAGACAATAGCAGAGTGTAAGAGACAGTAGCAGAGTGTAATAGACAGTAACAGAGTGTAAGAGACAGTAACAGAGTGTAAGAGACAGCAGCAGAGTGTAAGAGTGTAAGAGACAGTAACAGAGTGTAAGAGAGTGTAACAGAGTGTAAGAGACAGTAACAGAGTGTACGAGACAGTAACAGAGTGTAAGAGACAGCAGCAGAGTGTAAGAGAGTGTAACATAGTGTAAGAGAGTGAAAGAGACAGTAGCAGAGTGTAATAGACAGTAACAGAGTGTAGGAGAGTGTAACAGCGTGTAAGAGAGTGTAACAGAGTGTAAGAGAGTGTAAGAGACAGTAACAGAGTGTAGGAGAGTGTAAGAGACAGTAACAGAGTGTAAGAGACAGTAACAGAGTGTAAGAGACAGTAACAGAGTGTTAGAGACAGCAGCAGAGTGTAAGAGAGTGTAACATAGTGTAAGAGAGTGTAAGAGACAGTAGCAGAGTGTAATAGACAGTAACAGTGTGTAAGAGAGTGTTATAGACAGTAGCAGAGTGTAAGAGACAATAGCAGAGTGTAAGATACAGTAGCAGAGTGTAAGAGACAGTAACAGAGTGTAAAAGACAGTAACAGAGTGTAAGAGAGTGTAAGAGACAGTAACAGAGTGTAAGAGAGTGTAACAGCATGTAAGAGAGTGTAACAGAGTGTAAGAGAGTGTAAGAGACAGTAACAGAGTGTAGTAGAGTGTAAGAGACAGTAACAGAGTGTAAGAGACAGTAACAGAGTGTAAGAGACAGCAGCAGAGTGTAAGAGAGTGTAACAAAGTGTAAGAGACAGTAACAGAGTGTAAGAGACAGCAGAAGAGTGTAAGAGAGATGAAGAGACAGTTGCAGAGTGTAATAGACAGTAACAGAGTGTAAGAGAGTGTTATAGACAGTAGCAGAGTGTAAGAGACAATAGCAGGGTGTAATAGACTGGAGCAGAGTGTAACATAGTGTAAGAGAGTGTAAGAGACTGTAGCAGAGTGTAATAGACAGTAACAGAGTGTAAGAGAGTGTTATAGACAGTAGCAGAGTGTAAGAGACAATAGCAGAGTGTAAGAGACAGTAGCAGAGTGTAATAGACAGCAGCAGAGTGTAAGAGAGTGTAAGAGACAGTAGCAGAGTGTAATAGACAGTAACAGAGTGTAAGAGAGTGTTATAGACAGTAGCAGAGTGTAAGAGAGTGTAAGAGACAGTTACAGAGTGTAAGAGAGTGTAACAGAGTGTAAGAGAGTGTAAGAGACAGTAACATAGTGTAGGAGAGTGTAAGAGACAGTAACAGAGTGTAAGAGACAGTAGCAGAGTGTAAGAGAGTGTAAGAGAGTGTTATAGACAGTAGCAGAGTGTAAGGGACAATAGCAGAGTGTAAGAGACAGTAGCAGAGTGTAATAGACTGTAGCAGAGTGTAAAATAGTGTAAGAGAGTGTAAGAGACAGTAGCAGAGTGTAATAGACAGTAATAGAGTGTAAGAGAGTGTTATAGACAGTAGCAGAGTTTAAGAGACAGTAACAGAGTGTAAGAGACAGTAAGAGTGTAAGAGGGTGTAAGAGACAGTAGCAGAGTGTAGGAGAGTGTAAGAGAGTGTAAGAGACAGTAACATAGTGTAAGAGACAGCAACAGAGTGTAAGAGACAGCAGCAGAGTGTAAGAGACAGTAACAGAGTGTAAGAGACAGTAACAGAGTGTACGAGAGTGTAGTAGAGTGTAAGAGACAGTAACAGAGCATAAGAGACAGTAACAGAGCATAAGAGACAGAAGCAGAGTGTAAGAGACAGAAACAGAGTGAAAGAGAGAGTAGCAGAGTGTAAGAGACAGTAGCAGAGTGTAAGAGAGTGTAAGAGACAGTAACAGAGTGTAAGAGAGTGTAACAGCATGTAAGAGAGTGTAACAGAGTGTAAGAGAGTGTAAGAGACAGTAACAGAGTGTAGTAGAGTGTAAGAGACAGTAACAGAGTGTAAGAGACAGTAACAGAGTGTAAGAGACAGCAGCAGAGTGTAAGAGAGTGTAACATAGTGTAAGAGAGTGAAAGAGACAGTAGCAGAGTGTAATAGACAGTAACAGAGTGTAAGAGAGTGTTATAGACAGTAGCAGAGTGTAAGAGACAGCAGCAGAGTGTAAGAGAGTGTAACAGAGTATAGGAGACAGTAACAGAGTATAGGAGACAGTAACAGAGTGTAAGAGAGTGTAAGAGACAGTTACAGAGTGTAAGAGAGTGTAACATAGTGTAAGAGACAGTAACAGAGTGTAAGAGACAGCAGAAGAGTGTAAGAGAGTTGAAGAGACAGTCGCAGAGTGTAATAGACAGTAACAGAGTGTAAGAGAGTGTTATAGACAGTAGCAGAGTGTAAGAGACAATAGCAGAGTGTAATAGACTGGAGCAGAGTGTAACATAGTGTAAGAGAGTGTAAGAGACTGTAGCAGAGTGTAATAGACAGTAACAGAGTGTAAGAGAGTGTTATAGACAGTAGCAGAGTGTAAGAGACAATAGCAGAGTGTAAGAGACAGTAGCAGAGTGTAATAGACAGCAGCAGAGTGTAAGAGAGTGTAAGAGACAGTAGCAGAGTGTAATAGACAGTAACAGAGTGTAAGAGAGTGTTATAGACAGTAGCAGAGTGTAAGAGACAATAGCAGAGTGTAAGAGACAGTAGCAGAGTGTAATAGACTGTAGCAGAGTGTAACAGTGTAAGAGAGTGTAAGAGACAGTAGCAGAGTGTAATAGACATTAACAGAGTGTAAGAGAGTGTTATAGACAGTAGCAGAGTTTAAGAGACAGTAACAGAGTGTAAGAGGGTGTAAGAGACAGTAGCAGAGTGTAGGAGGGTGTAAGAGACAGTAGCAGAGTGTAGGAGAGTGTAAGAGAGTGTAAGAGACAGTAACAGAGTGTAAGAGACAGTAACAGAGTGTAAGAGACAGCAGCAGAGTGTAAGAGAGTGTAACATAGTGTAAGAGAGTGAAAGAGACAGTAGCAGAGTGTAATAGACAGTAACAGAGTGTAGGAGAGTATAAGAGACAGTAACAGAGTGTAAAAGACAGCAGCAGAGTGTAAGAGACAGTAACATAGTGTAAGAGAGTGTAACAGAGTGTAAGAGACAGTAACAGAGTGTACGAGAGTGTAGTAGAGTGTAAGAGACAGTAACAGAGCATAAGAGACAGTAACAGAGCATAAGAGACAGAAGCAGAGTGTAAGAGACAGAAACAGAGTGAAAGAGAGAGTAGCAGAGTGTAAGAGACAGTAGCAGAGTGTAAGAGAGTGTAAGAGAAATTAACAGAGTGTAATAGAGTGTAACAGCGTGTAAGAGAGTGTAACAGAGTGTAAGAGAGTGTAGGAGACAGTAACAGAGTGTAGGAGAGTGTAAGAGACAGTAACAGAGTGTAAGAGACAGTAACAGAGTGTAAGAGACAGCAGCAGAGTGTAAGAGAGTGTAACATAGTGTAAGAGAGTGAAAGAGACAGTAGCAGAGTGTAATAGACAGTAACAGAGTGTAAGACAGTGTTATAGACAGTAGCAGAGTGTAAGAGACAATAGCAGAGTGTAAGAGACAGTAACAGAGTGTAAGAGACAGTAACAGAGTGTAAGATACAGTAACAGAGTGTATGAGAGTGTAGTAGAGTGTAAGAGACAGTAACAGAGCGTAAGAGATAGTAGCAGAGTGTAAGAGACAGTAGCAGAGTGAAAGAGACAGTAGTAGAGTGTAAGAGACAGTAGCAGAGTGTAAGAGACAGTAACAGAGTGTAAGAGATAGTAGCAGAGTGTAAGAGAGTGTAAGAGACAGTAACAGTGTGTAAGAGGGTGTAACAGCGTGTAAGAGAGTGTAACAGCATGTAAGAGAGTGTAACAGAGTGTAAGGGAGTGTAAGAGACAGTAACAGAGTGTAAGGGGGTGTAAGAGACAGTAGAAGAGTGTAGGAGAGTGTAGGAGAGTGTAAGAGACAGTAACAGAGTGTAAGAGACAGTAACAGAGTGTAAGAGACAGCAGCAGAGTGTAAGAGAGTGTAACAGAGTGTAAGAGACAGTAACAGAGTGTAAGAGACAGTAACAGAGCGTAAGAGACAGTAGCAGAGTGTAAGAGACAGAAGCAGAGTGAAAGAGAGAGTAGCAGAGTGTAAGAGACAGTAGCAGAGTGTAAGAGAGTGTAATAGACAGTAACAGAGTGTAAGAGAGTGTAACAGCGTGTAAGAGAGTGTAACAGAGTGTAAGAGAGTGTAAGAGACAGTAACAGAGTGTAAGAGACAGCAGCAGAGTGTAAGAGTGTGTAACATAGTGTAAAAGAGTGAAAGAGATAGTAGCAGAGTGTAATAGACAGTAACAGAGTGTAATAGAGTGTAAGAGACAGTAGCAGAGTGTAAGAGACAATAGCAGAGTGTAAGAGACAGTAGCAGAGTGTAATAGACTGTAGCAGAGTGTAACAGAGTGTAAGAGAGTGTAAGAGACAATAGCAGAGTGTAATAGACAGTAACAGAGTGTAAGAGAGTGTTATAGACAGTAGCAGAGTGCAAGAGACAATAGCAGAGTGTAAGAGACAGTAGCAGAGTGTAATAGACAGTAACAGAGTGTAAGAGACAGTAACAGAGTGTAAGAGACAGCAGCAGAGTGTAAGAGTGTAAGAGACAGTAACAGAGTGTAAGAGAGTGTAACAGAGTGTAAGAGACAGTAACAGAGTGTACGAGACTGTAACAGAGTGTACGAGACAGTAACAGAGTGTAAGAGACAGTAACAGAGTATACGAGAGTGTAGTAGAGTGTAAGAGACAGTAACAGAGTATACGAGAGTGTAGTAGAGTGTAAGAGACAGTAACAGAGCGTAAGAGACAGTAGCAGTGTGTAAGAGACAGAAGCAAAGTGAAAGAGAGAGTAGCAGAGTGTAAGAGACAGTAGCAGAGTGTAAGAGACAGTAGCAGAGTGTAAGAGTGTAAGAGACAGTAACAGAGTGTAAGAGAGTGTAACAGCGTGTAAGAGAGTGTAACAGAGTGTAAGAGACAGTAAGAGACTGTAACAGAGTGTAAGAGACAGTAACAGAGTGTAGGAGAGTGTAAGAGACAGTAACGGAGTGTAAGAGACAGTAACAGAGTGTAAGAGAGTGTAACATAGTGTAAGAGAGTGTAAGAGACAGTAGCAGAGTGTAATAGACAGTAACAGAGTGTAATAGAGTGTAAGAGACAGTAGCAGAGTGTAATAGACTGTAACAGAGTGTAAGAGAGTGTAAGAGACAATAGCAGAGTGTAATAGACAGTAACAGAGTGTAAGAGAGTGTTATAGACAGTAGCAGAGTGCAAGAGACAATAGCAGAGTGTAAGAGACAGTAGCCGAGTGTAATAGACTGTAACAGAGTGTAACAGAGTGTAAGAGAGTGTAAGAGACAGTAGCGGAGTGTAATAGACAGTAAGAGAGTGTAAGAGAGTGTTATAGACAGTAGCAGAGTGTTATAGACAATAGCAGAGTGTAAGAGACAGTAGCAGAGTGTAATAGACAGCAGCAGAGTGTAAGAGAGTGTAAGAGACAGTAGCAGAGTGTAATAGACAGTAACAGAGTGTAAGAGAGTGTTATAGACAGTATCAGAGTGTAAGAGACAATAGCAGAGTGTAAGACAGTAGCAGAGTGTAATAGACTGTAGCAGAGTGTAACATAGTGTAAGAGAGTGTAAGAGACAGTATAAGAGTGTAATGGACAGTAACAGAGTGTAAGAGAGTGTTATAGACAGTAGCAGAGTGTAAGAGAGTGTAAGAGACAGTTACAGAGTGTAAGAGAGTGTAACAGAGTGTAAGAGAGTGTAAGAGACAGTAACATAGTGTAGGAGAGTGTAAGAGACAGTAACAGAGTGTAAGAGACAGTAACAGAGTGTAAGAGGGTGTAAGAGACAGTAGCAGAGTGTAGGAGAGTGTAAGAGAGTGTAAGAGACAGTAAGAGTGTAAGAGACAGTAACAGAGTGTAAGAGACAGCAGCCGAGTGTAAGAGAGTGTAACAGAGTGTAAGAGACAGTAACAGAGCGTAAGAGTCAGTAGCAGAGTGTAAGAGACAGAAGCAGAGTGAAAGAGAGAGTAGCAGAGTGTAAGAGACAGTAGCAGAGTGTAAGAGACAGTAGCAGAGTGTAAGAGACAGTAACAGAGTGTAAGAGAGTGTAACAGCATGTAAGAGAGTGTAACAGAGTGTAAGAGAGTGTAAGAGACAGTAACAGAGTGTAGTAGAGTGTAAGAGACAGTAACAGAGTGTAAGAGACAGTAACAGAGTGTAAGAGACAGCAGCAGAGTGTAAGAGAGTGTAACATAGTGTAAGAGAGTGAAAGAGACAGTAGCAGAGTGTAATAGACAGTAACAGAGTGTAAGAGAGTGTTATAGACAGTAGCAGAGTGTAAGAGACAATAGCAGAGTGTAAGATACAGTAGCAAAGTGTAAGAGACAGTAACAGAGTGTAAGAGACAGTAGCAGAGTGAAAGAGGCAGTAGTAGAGTGTAGTAGAGTGTACCAGAGTGTCACATGGCATATACAGTCCTCTAGGATCACATAGTCCTGAATGATCTCAGTATACTGTGAACGTCTTTGGGGATCTCTTCGCGTAGACATCGTAAACCTGTGTAAGAGACAGTAAAAGAGTATATGAGACAGTAGCGGAGTGTAAGAGAGTGTGACAGAGCATAGGAGACAGTAACAGAGTATAGGAGACGGTAACAGAGTGTAAGAGAGTGTAAGAGACAGTAACAGAGTGTAAGAGACAGTAACAGAGTGAAAGAGACAGCAGCAGAGTGTAAGAGAGTGTAACATAGTGTAAGAGAGTGAAAGAGACAGTAGCAGAGTGTAATAGACAGTAACAGAGTGTAGGAGAGTGTAACAGCGTGTAAGAGAGTGTAACAGAGTGTAAGAGAGTGTAAGAGACAGTAACAGAGTGTAGGAGAGTGTAAGAGACAGTAACAGAGTGTAAGAGACAGTAACAGAGTGTAAGAGACAGTAACAGAGTGTAAGAGACAGCAGCAGAGTGTAAGAGAGTGTAACATAGTGTAAGAGAGTGAAAGAGACAGTAGCAGAGTGTAATAGACAGTAACAGAGTGTAGGAGAGTGTCAGAGACAGTAACAGAGTGTAAGAGTCAGCAGCAGAGTGTAAGAGAGTGTAACATAGTGTAAGAGAGTGTAAGAGACAGTAGCAGAGTGTAATAGACAGTAACAGAGTGTAAGAGAGTGTTATAGACAGTAGCAGAGTGTAAGAGACAATAGCAGAGTGTAAGATACAGTAGCAGAGTGTAAGAGACAGTAACAGAGTGTAAAAGACAGTAACAGAGTGTAAGAGACAGTAGCAGAGTGAAAGAGACAGTAGTAGAGTGTAGTAGAGTGTAAGAGAGTGTCACATGGCATATACCGTCCTCTAGGATCACATAGTCCTGAATGATCTCAGTATACTGTGAACGTCTTTGAGGATCTCTTCGCGTAGACCTCGTAAACCTGTGTAAGAGACAGTAAAAGAGTATATGAGACAGTAGTGGAGTGTAAGAAAGTGTAACAGAGTATAGGAGACAGTAACAGAGTGTAAGAGAGTGTAAGAGACAGTTACAGAGTGTAAGAGAGTGTAAGAGAGTGTAACAGAGTGTAAGAGACAGTAACAGAGTGTAAGAGACAGCAGCAGAGTGTAAGAGAGTGTGAGAGACAGTAGCAGAGTGTAATAGACAGTAACAGAGTGTAAGAGAGTGTTATAGACAGTAGCAGAGTGTTATAGACAATAGCAGAGTGTAAGAGACAGTAGCAGAGTGTAATAGACAGCAGCAGAGTGTAAGAGAGTGTAAGAGACAGTAGCAGAGTGTAATAGACAGTAACAGAGTGTAAGAGAGTGTTATAGACAGTAGCAGAGTGTAAGAGACAATAGCAGAGTGTAAGAGACAGTAGCAGAGTGTAATAGACTGTAGCAGAGTGTAACATAGTGTAAGAGAGTGTAAGAGACAGTAGCAGAGTGTAATAGACAGTAACAGAGTGTAAGAGAGTGTTATAGACAGTAGCAGAGTTTAAGAGACAGTAACAGAGTGTAAGAGACAGTAACAGAGTGTAAGAGGGTGTAAGAGACAGTAGCAGAGTGTAGGAGAGTGTAAGAGAGTGTAAGAGACAGTAACAGAGTGTAAGAGACAGTAACAGAGTGTAAGAGACAGCAGCAGAGTGTAAGAAAGTGTAACAGAGTATAGGAGACAGTAACAGAGTATAGGAGACAGTAACAGAGTGTAAGAGAGTGTAAGAGACAGTTACAGAGTGTAAGAGAGTGTAACAGAGTGTAAGAGAGTGTAAGAGACAGTAACATAGTGTAGGAGAGTGTAAGAGACAGTAACAGAGTGTAAGAGACAGTAGCAGAGTGTAAGAGAGTGTAAGAGAGTGTTATAGACAGTAGCAGAGTGTAAGGGACAATAGCAGAGTGTAAGAGACAGTAGCAGAGTGTAATAGACTGTAGCAGAGTGTAAAATAGTGTAAGAGAGTGTAAGAGACAGTAGCAGAGTGTAATAGACAGTAATAGAGTGTAAGAGAGTGTTATAGACA
This sequence comes from Sceloporus occidentalis, assembly GCA_023333645.1. Taxonomy (NCBI): domain Eukaryota; kingdom Metazoa; phylum Chordata; class Lepidosauria; order Squamata; family Phrynosomatidae; genus Sceloporus; species Sceloporus occidentalis. The sequence goes on along the minus strand of JALMGF010000304.1, from coordinate 392,834 downwards.
GTAGCAGAGTTTAAGAGACAGTAACAGAGTGTAAGAGACAGTAAGAGTGTAAGAGGGTGTAAGAGACAGTAGCAGAGTGTAGGAGAGTGTAAGAGAGTGTAAGAGACAGTAACAGAGTGTAAGAGACAGCAACAGAGTGTAAGAGACAGCAGCAGAGTGTAAGAGACAGTAACAGAGTGTAAGAGACAGTAACAGAGTGTACGAGAGTGTAGTAGAGTGTAAGAGACAGTAACAGAGCATAAGAGACAGTAACAGAGCATAAGAGACAGAAGCAGAGTGAAAGAGACAGAAACAGAGTGAAAGAGAGAGTAGCAGAGTGTAAGAGACAGTAGCAGAGTGTAAGAGAGTGTAAGAGACAGTAACAGAGTGTAAGAGAGTGTAACAGCATGTAAGAGAGTGTAACAGAGTGTAAGAGAGTGTAAGAGACAGTAACAGAGTGTAGTAGAGTGTAAGAGACAGTAACAGAGTGTAAGAGACAGTAACAGAGTGTAAGAGACAGCAGCAGAGTGTAAGAGAGTGTAACATAGTGTAAGAGAGTGAAAGAGACAGTAGCAGAGTGTAATAGACAGTAACAGAGTGTAAGAGAGTGTTATAGACAGTAGCAGAGTGTAAGAGACAATAGCAGAGTGTAAGATACAGTAGCAAAGTGTAAGAGACAGTAACAGAGTGTAAGAGACAGTAGCAGAGTGAAAGAGGCAGTAGTAGAGTGTAGTAGAGTGTACCAGAGTGTCACATGGCATATACCGTCCTCTAGGATCACATAGTCCTGAATGATCTCAGTATACTGTGAACGTCTTTGGGGATCTCTTCGCGTAGACATCGTAAACCTGTGTAAGAGACAGTAAAAGAGTATATGAGACAGTAGCGGAGTGTAAGAGAGTGTGACAGAGCATAGGAGACAGTAACAGAGTATAGGAGACGGTAACAGAGTGTAAGAGAGTGTAAGAGACAGTAACAGAGTGTAAGAGACAGTAACAGAGTGTAAGAGACAGCAGCAGAGTGTAAGAGAGTGTAACATAGTGTAAGAGAGTGAAAGAGACAGTAGCAGAGTGTAATAGACAGTAACAGAGTGTAGGAGAGTGTAACAGCGTGTAAGAGAGTGTAACAGAGTGTAAGAGAGTGTAAGAGACAGTAACAGAGTGTAGGAGAGTGTAAGAGACAGTAACAGAGTGTAAGAGACAGTAACAGAGTGTAAGAGACAGTAACAGAGTGTAAGAGACAGCAGCAGAGTGTAAGAGAGTGTAGTATAGTGTAAGAGAGTGAAAGAGACAGTAGCAGAGTGTAATAGACAGTAACAGAGTGTAGGAGAGTGTCAGAGACAGTAACAGAGTGTAAGAGTCAGCAGCAGAGTGTAAGAGAGTGTAACATAGTGTAAGAGAGTGTAAGAGACAGTAGCAGAGTGTAATAGACAGTAACAGAGTGTAAGAGTCAGCAGCAGAGTGTAAGAGAGTGTAACATAGTGTAAGAGAGTGTTATAGACAGTAGCAGAGTGTAAGAGACAATAGCAGAGTGTAAGATACAGTAGCAGAGTGTAAGAGACAGTAACAGAGTGTAAAAGACAGTAACAGAGTGTAAGAGACAGTAGCAGAGTGAAAGAGACAGTAGTAGAGTGTAGTAGAGTGTAAGAGAGTGTCACATGGCATATACCGTCCTCTAGGATCACATAGTCCTGAATGATCTCAGTATACTGTGAACGTCTTTGGGGATCTCTTCGCGTAGACCTCGTAAACCTGTGTAAGAGACAGTAAAAGAGTATATGAGACAGTAGTGGAGTGTAAGAAATTGTAACAGAGTATAGGAGACAGTAACAGAGTGTAAGAGAGTGTAAGAGACAGTTACAGAGTGTAAGAGAGTGTAACAGAGTGTAAGAGACAGTAACAGAGTGTAAGAGACAGCAGCAGAGTGTAAGAGAGTGTAAGAGACAGTAGCAGAGTGTAATAGACAGTAACAGAGTGTAAGAGAGTGTTATAGACAGTAGCAGAGTGTTATAGACAATAGCAGAGTGTAAGAGACAGTAGCAGAGTGTAATAGACAGCAGCAGAGTGTAAGAGAGTGTAAGAGACAGTAGCAGAGTGTAATAGACAGTAACAGAGTGTAAGAGAGTGTTATAGACAGTAGCAGAGTGTAAGAGACAATAGCAGAGTGTAAGAGACAGTAGCAGAGTGTAACATAGTGTAAGAGAGTGTAAGAGACAGTAGCAGAGTGTAATAGACAGTAACAGAGTGTAAGAGAGTGTTATAGACAGTAGCAGAGTGTAAGAGAGTGTAAGAGACAGTTACAGAGTGTAAGAGAGTGTAACAGAGTGTAAGAGAGTGTAAGAGACAGTAACATAGTGTAGGAGAGTGTAAGAGACAGTAACAGAGTGTAAGAGACAGTAGCAGAGTGTAAGAGAGTGTAAGAGAGTGTTATAGACAGTAGCAGAGTGTAAGGGACAATAGCAGAGTGTAAGAGACAGTAGCAGAGTGTAATAGACTGTAGCAGAGTGTAAAATACTGTAAGAGAGTGTAAGAGACAGTAGCAGAGTGTAATAGACAGTAATAGAGTGTAAGAGAGTGTTATAGACAGTAGCAGAGTTTAAGAGACAGTAACAGAGTGTAAGAGACAGTAAGAGTGTAAGAGGGTGTAAGAGACAGTAGCAGAGTGTAGGAGAGTGTAAGAGAGTATAAGAGACAGTAACAGAGTGTAAAAGACAGCAGCAGAGTGTAAGAGACAGTAACATAGTGTAAGAGAGTGTAACAGAGTGTAAGAGACAGTAACAGAGTGTACGAGAGTGTAGTAGAGTGTAAGAGACAGTAACAGAGCATAAGAGACAGTAACAGAGCATAAGAGACAGAAGCAGAGTGTAAGAGACAGAAACAGAGTGAAAGAGAGAGTAGCAGAGTGTAAGAGACAGTAGCAGAGTGTAAGAGAGTGTAAGAGAAATTAACAGAGTGTAATAGAGTGTAACAGCGTGTAAGGGAGTGTAACAGAGTGTAAGAGAGTGTAGGAGACAGTAACAGAGTGTAGGAGAGTGTAAGAGACAGTAACAGAGTGTAAGAGACAGTAACAGAGTGTAAGAGACAGCAGCAGAGTGTAAGAGAGTGTAACATAGTGTAAGAGAGTGAAAGAGACAGTAGCAGAGTGTAATAGACAGTAACAGAGTGTAAGACAGTGTTATAGACAGTAGCAGAGTGTAAGAGACAATAGCAGAGTGTAAGAGACAGTAACAGAGTGTAAGAGACAGTAACAGAGTGTAAGATACAGTAACAGAGTGTATGAGAGTGTAGTAGAGTGTAAGAGACAGTAACAGAGCGTAAGAGATAGTAGCAGAGTGTAAGAGACAGTAGCAGAGTGAAAGAGACAGTAGTAGAGTGTAAGAGACAGTAGCAGAGTGTAATAGACAGTAACAGAGTGTAAGAGATAGTAGCAGAGTGTAAGAGAGTGTAAGAGACAGTAACAGTGTGTAAGAGGGTGTAACAGCGTGTAAGAGAGTGTAACAGCATGTAAGAGAGTGTAACAGAGTGTAAGGGAGTGTAAGAGACAGTAACAGAGTGTAAGGGGGTGTAAGAGACAGTAGAAGAGTGTAGGAGAGTGTAGGAGAGTGTAAGAGAGTGTAATAGACAGTAACAGAGTGTAAGAGACAGTAACAGAGTGTAAGAGACAGTAACAGAGTGTAAGAGAGTGTAACAGAGTGTAAGAGACAGTAACAGAGTGTACGAGACAGTAACATAGTGTAAGAGACAGTAACAGAGTGTAAGAGACAGTAACAGAGTATACGAGAGTGTAGTAGAGTGTAAGAGACAGTAACAGAGCGTAAGAGACAGTAGCAGTGTGTAAGTGACAGAAGCAAAGTGAAAGAGAGAGTAGCAGAGTGTAAGAGACAGTAGCAGAGTGTAAGAGACAGTAGCAGAGTGTAAGAGACAGTAGCAGAGTGTAAGAGAGTGTAAGAGACAGTAACAGAGTGTAAGAGAGTGTAACAGCGTGTAAGAGAGTGTAACAGAGTGTAAGAGAGTGTAACAGAGTGTAAGAGACAGTAAGAGAGTGTAACAGAGTGTAAGAGACAGTAACAGAGTGTAGGAGAGTGTAAGAGACAGTAACGGAGTGTAAGAGACAGTAACAGTGTGTAAGAGACAGCAGCAGAGTGTAAGAGAGTGTAACATAGTGTAAGAGAGTGTAAGAGACAGTAGCAGAGTGTAATAGACAGTAACAGAGTGTAATAGAGTGTAAGAGACAGTAGCAGAGTATAAGAGACAATAGCAGAGTGTAAGAGACAGTAGCAGAGTGTAATAGACAGCAGCAGAGTGTAAGAGAGTGTAAGAGACAGTAGCAGAGTGTAATAGACAGTAACAGAGTGTAAGAGAGTGTTATAGACAGTAGCAGAGTGTAAGAGACAATAGCAGAGTGTAAGAGACAGTAGCAGAGTGTAATAGACTGTAGCAGAGTGTAACATAGTGTAAGAGAGTGTAAGAGACAGTAGCAGAGTGTAATAGACAGTAACAGAGTGTAAGAGAGTGTTATAGACAGTAGCAGAGTTTAAGAGAGTGTAAGAGACAGTTACAGAGTGTAAGAGAGTGTAACAGAGTGTAAGAGAGTGTAAGAGACAGTAACATAGTGTAGGAGAGTGTAAGAGACAGTAACAGAGTGTAAGAGACAGTAGCAGAGTGTAAGAGAGTGTAAGAGAGTGTTATAGACAGTAGCAGAGTGTAAGGGACAATAGCAGAGTGTAAGAGACAGTAGCAGAGTGTAATAGACTGTAGCAGAGTGTAAAATAGTGTAAGAGAGTGTAAGAGACAGTAGCAGAGTGTAATAGACAGTAATAGAGTGTAAGAGAGTGTTATAGACAGTAGCAGAGTTTAAGAGACAGTAACAGAGTGTAAGAGACAGTAAGAGTGTAAGAGGGTGTAAGAGACAGTAGCAGAGTGTAGGAGAGTGTAAGAGACTGTAAGAGACAGTAACAGAGTGTAAGAGACAGCAGCAGAGTGTAAGAGACAGTAACAGAGTGTAAGAGACAGTAACAGAGTGTACGAGAGTGTAGTAGAGTGTAAGAGACAGTAACAGAGCATAAGAGACAGTAACAGAGCATAAGAGACAGAAGCAGAGTGTAAGAGACAGAAACAGAGTGAAAGAGAGAGTAGCAGAGTGTAAGAGACAGTAGCAGAGTGTAAGAGAGTGTAAGAGACAGTAACAGAGTGTAAGAGAGTGTAACAGCATGTAAGAGAGTGTAACAGAGTGTAAGAGAGTGTAAGAGACAGTAACAGAGTGTAGTAGAGTGTAAGAGACAGTAACAGAGTGTAAGAGACAGTAACAGAGTGTAAGAGACAGCAGCAGAGTGTAAGAGAGTGTAACATAGTGTAAGAGAGTGAAAGAGACAGTAGCAGAGTGTAATAGACAGTAACAGAGTGTAAGAGAGTGTTATAGACAGTAGCAGAGTGTAAGAGACAATAGCAGAGTGTAAGATACAGTAGCAAAGTGTAAGAGACAGTAACAGAGTGTAAGAGACAGTAGCAGAGTGAAAGAGGCAGTAGTAGAGTGTAGTAGAGTGTACCAGAGTGTCACATGGCATATACCGTCCTCTAGGATCACATAGTCCTGAATGATCTCAGTATACTGTGAACGTCTTTGGGGATCTCTTCGCGTAGACATCGTAAACCTGTGTAAGAGACAGTAAAAGAGTATATGAGACAGTAGCGGAGTGTAAGAGAGTGTGACAGAGCATAGGAGACAGTAACAGAGTATAGGAGACGGTAACAGAGTGTAAGAGAGTGTAAGAGACAGTAACAGAGTGTAAGAGACAGTAACAGAGTGTAAGAGACAGCAGCAGAGTGTAAGAGAGTGTAACATAGTGTAAGAGAGTGAAAGAGACAGTAGCAGAGTGTAATAGACAGTAGCAGAGTGTAGGAGAGTGTAACAGCGTGTAAGAGAGTGTAACAGAGTGTAAGAGAGTGTAAGAGACAGTAACAGAGTGTAGGAGAGTGTAAGAGACAGTAACAGAGTGTAAGAGACAGTAACAGAGTGTAAGAGACAGCAGCAGAGTGTAAGAGAGTGTAACATAGTGTAAGAGAGTGAAAGAGACAGTAGCAGAGTGTAATAGACAGTAACAGAGTGTAGGAGAGTGTCAGAGACAGTAACAGAGTGTAAGAGTCAGCAGCAGAGTGTAAGAGAGTGTAACATAGTGTAAGAGAGTGTAAGAGACAGTAGCAGAGTGTAATAGACAGTAACAGAGTGTAAGAGAGTGTTATAGACAGTAGCAGAGTGTAAGAGACAATAGCAGAGTGTAAGATACAGTAGCAGAGTGTAAGAGACAGTAACAGAGTGTAAAAGACAGTAACAGAGTGTAAGAGACAGTAGCAGAGTGAAAGAGACAGTAGTAGAGTGTAGTAGAGTGTAAGAGAGTGTCACATGGCATATACCGTCCTCTAGGATCACATAGTCCTGAATGATCTCAGTATACTGTGAACGTCTTTGGGGATCTCTTCGCGTAGACCTCGTAAACCTGTGTAAGAGACAGTAAAAGAGTATATGAGACAGTAGTGGAGTGTAAGAAAGTGTAACAGAGTATAGGAGACAGTAACAGAGTGTAAGAGAGTGTAAGAGACAGTTACAGAGTGTAAGAGAGTGTAAGAGAGTGTAACAGAGTGTAAGAGACAGTAACAGAGTGTAAGAGACAGCAGCAGAGTGTAAGAGAGTGTAAGAGACAGTAGCAGAGTGTAATAGACAGTAACAGAGTGTAAGAGAGTGTTATAGACAGTAGCAGAGTGTTATAGACAATAGCAGAGTGTAAGAGACAGTAGCAGAGTGTAATAGACAGCAGCAGAGTGTAAGAGAGTGTAAGAGACAGTAGCAGAGTGTAATAGACAGTAACAGAGTGTAAGAGAGTGTTATAGACAGTAGCAGAGTGTAAGAGACAATAACAGAGTGTAAGAGACAGTAGCAGAGTGTAATAGACTGTAGCAGAGTGTAACATAGTGTAAGAGAGTGTAAGAGACAGTAGCAGAGTGTAATAGACAGTAACAGAGTGTAAGAGAGTGTTATAGACAGTAGCAGAGTTTAAGAGACAGTAACAGAGTGTAAGAGGGTGTAAGAGACAGTAGCAGAGTGTAAGAGAGTGTAAGAGAGTGTAAGAGAGTGTAAGAGACAGTAACAGAGTGTAAGAGACAGTAACAGAGTGTAAGAGACAGTAACAGAGTGTAAGAGACAGCAGCAGAGTGTAAGAGAGTGTAACAGAGTATAGGAGACAGTAACAGAGTATAGGAGACAGTAACAGAGTGTAAGAGAGTGTAAGAGACAGTTACAGAGTGTAAGAGAGTGTAACATAGTGTAAGAGACAGTAACAGAGTGTAAGAGACAGCAGAAGAGTGTAAGAGAGTTGAAGAGACAGTCGCAGAGTGTAATAGACAGTAACAGAGTGTAAGAGAGTGTTATAGACAGTAGCAGAGTGTAAGAGACAATAGCAGAGTGTAATAGACTGGAGCAGAGTGTAACATAGTGTAAGAGAGTGTAAGAGACTGTAGCAGAGTGTAATAGACAGTAACAGAGTGTAAGAGAGTGTTATAGACAGTAGCAGAGTGTAAGAGACAATAGCAGAGTGTAAGAGACAGTAGCAGAGTGTAATAGACAGCAGCAGAGTGTAAGAGAGTGTAAGAGACAGTAGCAGAGTGTAATAGACAGTAACAGAGTGTAAGAGAGTGTTATAGACAGTAGCAGAGTGTAAGAGACAATAGCAGAGTGTAAGAGACAGTAGCAGAGTGTAATAGACTGTAGCAGAGTGTAACAGTGTAAGAGAGTGTAAGAGACAGTAGCAGAGTGTAATAGACATTAACAGAGTGTAAGAGAGTGTTATAGACAGTAGCAGAGTTTAAGAGACAGTAACAGAGTGTAAGAGACAGTAACAGAGTGTAAGAGGGTGTAAGAGCCAGTAGCAGAGTGTAGGAGAGTGTAAGAGAGTGTAAGAGACAGTAACAGAGTGTAAGAGACAGTAACAGAGTGTAAGAGACAGCAGCAGAGTGTAAGAGAGTGTAACAGAGTGTAAGAGACAGTAACAGAGTGTAAGAGACAGTAACAGAGCGTAAGAGACAGTAGCAGAGTGTAAGAGACAGAAGCAGAGTGAAAGAGAGAGTAGCAGAGTGTAAGAGACAGTAGCAGAGTGTAAGAGAGTGTAATAGACAGTAACAGAGTGTAAGAGAGTGTAACAGCGTGTAAGAGAGTGTAACAGAGTGTAAGAGAGTGTAAGAGACAGTAACAGAGTGTAAGAGACAGCAGCAGAGTGTAAGAGTGTGTAACATAGTGTAAAAGAGTGAAAGAGATAGTAGCAGAGTGTAATAGACAGTAACAGAGTGTAATAGAGTGTAAGAGACAGTAGCAGAGTGTAAGAGACAATAGCAGAGTGTAAGAGACAGTAGCAGAGTGTAATAGACTGTAGCAGAGTGTAACAGAGTGTAAGAGAGTGTAAGAGACAATAGCAGAGTGTAATAGACAGTAACAGAGTGTAAGAGAGTGTTATAGACAGTAGCAGAGTGCAAGAGACAATAGCAGAGTGTAAGAGACAGTAGCAGAGTGTAATAGACAGTAACAGAGTGTAAGAGACAGTAACAGAGTGTAAGAGACAGCAGCAGAGTGTAAGAGTGTAAGAGACATTAACAGAGTGTAAGAGAGTGTAACAGAGTGTAAGAGACAGTAACAGAGTGTACGAGACTGTAACAGAGTGTACGAGACAGTAACAGAGTGTAAGAGACAGTAACAGAGTATACGAGAGTGTAGTAGAGTGTAAGAGACAGTAACAGAGTATACGAGAGTGTAGTAGAGTGTAAGAGACAGTAACAGAGCGTAAGAGACAGTAGCAGTGTGTAAGAGACAGAAGCAAAGTGAAAGAGAGAGTAGCAGAGTGTAAGAGACAGTAGCAGAGTGTAAGAGACAGTAGCAGAGTGTAAGAGTGTAAGAGACAGTAACAGAGTGTAAGAGAGTGTAACAGCGTGTAAGAGAGTGTAACAGAGTGTAAGAGACAGTAAGAGACTGTAACAGAGTGTAAGAGACAGTAACAGAGTGTAGGAGAGTGTAAGAGACAGTAACGGAGTGTAAGAGACAGTAACAGAGTGTAAGAGACAGCAGCAGAGTGTAAGAGAGTGTAACATAGTGTAAGAGAGTGTAAGAGACAGTAGCAGAGTGTAATAGACAGTAACAGAGTGTAATAGAGTGTAAGAGACAGTAGCAGAGTGTAATAGACTGTAACAGAGTGTAAGAGAGTGTAAGAGACAATAGCAGAGTGTAATAGACAGTAACAGAGTGTAAGAGAGTGTTATAGACAGTAGCAGAGTGCAAGAGACAATAGCAGAGTGTAAGAGACAGTAGCCGAGTGTAATAGACTGTAACAGAGTGTAACAGAGTGTAAGAGAGTGTAAGAGACAGTAGCGGAGTGTAATAGACAGTAAGAGAGTGTAAGAGAGTGTTATAGACAGTAGCAGAGTGTTATAGACAATAGCAGAGTGTAAGAGACAGTAGCAGAGTGTAATAGACAGCAGCAGAGTGTAAGAGAGTGTAAGAGACAGTAGCAGAGTGTAATAGACAGTAACAGAGTGTAAGAGAGTGTTATAGACAGTATCAGAGTGTAAGAGACAATAGCAGAGTGTAAGAGACAGTAGCAGAGTGTAATAGACTGTAGCAGAGTGTAACATAGTGTAAGAGAGTGTAAGAGACAGTAGCAGAGTGTAATGGACAGTAACAGAGTGTAAGAGAGTGTTATAGACAGTAGCAGAGTGTAAGAGAGTGTAAGAGACAGTTACAGAGTGTAAGAGAGTGTAACAGAGTGTAAGAGAGTGTAAGAGACAGTAACATAGTGTAGGAGAGTGTAAGAGACAGTAACAGAGTGTAAGAGACAGTAACAGAGTGTAAGAGGGTGTAAGAGACAGTAGCAGAGTGTAGGAGAGTGTAAGAGAGTGTAAGAGACAGTAAGAGTGTAAGAGACAGTAACAGAGTGTAAGAGACAGCAGCCGAGTGTAAGAGAGTGTAACAGAGTGTAAGAGACAGTAACAGAGCGTAAGAGTCAGTAGCAGAGTGTAAGAGACAGAAGCAGAGTGAAAGAGAGAGTAGCAGAGTGTAAGAGACAGTAGCAGAGTGTAAGAGACAGTAGCAGAGTGTAAGAGACAGTAACAGAGTGTAAGAGAGTGTAACAGAGTGTAAGAGACAGTAACAGAGCGTAAGAGTCAGTAGCAGAGTGTAAGAGACAGAAGCAGAGTGAAAGAGAGAGTAGCAGAGTGTAAGAGACAGTAGCAGAGTGTAAGAGACAGTAGCAGAGTGTAAGAGACAGTAGCAGAGTGAAAGAGGCAGTAGTAGAGTGTAGTAGAGTGTACCAGAGTGTCACATGGCATATACCGTCCTCTAGGATCACATAGTCCTGAATGATCTCAGTATACTGTGAACGTCTTTGGGGATCTCTTCGCGTAGACATCGTAAACCTGTGTAAGAGACAGTAAAAGAGTATATGAGACAGTAGCGGAGTGTAAGAGAGTGTGACAGAGCATAGGAGACAGTAACAGAGTATAGGAGGCGGTAACAGAGTGTAAGAGAGTGTAAGAGACAGTAACAGAGTGTAAGAGACAGTAACAGAGTGTAAGAGACAGCAGCAGAGTGTAAGAGAGTGTAACATAGTGTAAGAGAGTGAAAGAGACAGTAGCAGAGTGTAATAGACAGTAACAGAGTGTAGGAGAGTGTAACAGCGTGTAAGAGAGTGTAACAGAGTGTAAGAGAGTGTAAGAGACAGTAACAGAGTGAAGGAGAGTGTAAGAGACAGTAACAGAGTGTAAGAGACAGTAACAGAGTGTAAGAGACAGCAGCAGAGTGTAAGAGAGTGTAGTATAGTGTAAGAGAGTGAAAGAGACAGTAGCAGAGTGTAATAGACAGTAACAGAGTGTAGGAGAGTGTCAGAGACAGTAACAGAGTGTAAGAGTCAGCAGCAGAGTGTAAGAGAGTGTAACATAGTGTAAGAGAGTGTAAGAGACAGTAGCAGAGTGTAATAGACAGTAACAGAGTGTAAGAGTCAGCAGCAGAGTGTAAGAGAGTGTAACATAGTGTAAGAGAGTGTAAGAGACAGTAGCAGAGTGTAATAGACAGTAACAGAGTGTAAGAGAGTGTTATAGACAGTAGCAGAGTGTAAGAGACAATATCAGAGTGTAATAGAGTGTAGCAGAGTGTAATAGAGTGTAGCAGAGTGTAAGAGAGTGTAAGAGACAGTAGCAGAGTGTAATAGACAGTAACAGAGTGTAAGAGAGTGTTATAGACAGTTGCAGAGTGTAAGAGACAATAGCAGAGTGTAAGATACAGTAGAAGAGTGTAAGAGACAGTAACAGAGTGTAAGAGACAGTAACAGAGTGTAAGAGACAGTAACAGAGTGTAAGAGACAGTAGCAGAGTGAAAGAGACATTAGTAGAGTGTAGTAGAGTGTAAGAGAGAGTCACATGGCATACACCGTCCTCTAGGACCACATGGTCCCGAATGATCTCAGTATACTGTGAACGTCTTTGGGTATCTCTTCGCGTAGACATCGTAAACCTGTGTAAGAGACAGTAACAGAGTATATGAGACAGCAGCAGAGTGTAAGAGAGTGTAACAGAGTATAGGAGACAGTAACAGAGTATAGGAGACAGTAACAGAGTGTAAGAGAGTGTAAGAGACAGTTACAGAGTGTAAGAGAGTGTAACATAGTGTAAGAGACAGTAACAGAGTGTAAGAGACAGCAGAAGAGTGTAGGAGAGTTGAAGAGACAGTCGCAGAGTGTAATAGACAGTAACAGAGTGTAAGAGAGTGTTATAGACAGTAGCAGAGTGTAAGAGACAATAGCAGAGTGTAATAGACTGGAGCAGAGTGTAGCATAGTGTAAGACAGTGTAAGAGAATGTAGCAGAGTGTAATAGACAGTAACAGAGTGTAAGAGAGTGTTATAGACAGTAGCAGAGTGTAAGAGACAATAGCAGAGTGTAAGAGACAGTAGCAGAGTGTAATAGACAGCAGCAGAGTGTAAGAGAGTGTAAGAGACAGTAGCAGAGTGTAATAGACAGTAACAGAGTGTAAGAGAGTGTTATAGACAGTAGCAGAGTGTAAGAGACAATAGCAGAGTGTAAGAGACAGTAGCAGAGTGTAATAGACTGTAGCAGAGTGTAACATAGTGTAAGAGAGTGTAAGAGACAGTAGCAGAGTGTAATAGACAGTAACAGAGTGTAAGAGAGTGTTATAGACAGTAGCAGAGTGTAAGAGAGTGTAAGAGACAGTTACAGAGTGTAAGAGAGTGTAACAGAGTGTAAGAGAGTGTAAGAGACAGTAACATAGTGTAGGAGAGTGTAAGAGACAGTAACAGAGTGTAAGAGACAGTAGCAGAGTGTAAGAGAGTGTAAGAGAGTGTTATAGACAGTAGCAGAGTGTAAGGGACAATAGCAGAGTGTAAGAGACAGTAGCAGAGTGTAATAGACTGTAGCAGAGTGTAAAATAGTGTAAGAGAGTGTAAGAGACAGTAGCAGAGTGTAATAGACAGTAATAGAGTGTAAGAGAGTGTTATAGACAGTAGCAGAGTTTAAGAGACAGTAACAGAGTGTAAGAGACAGTAAGAGTGTAAGAGGGTGTAAGAGACAGTAGCAGAGTGTAGGAGAGTGTAAGAGAGTGTAAGAGACAGTGACAGAGTGTAAGAGACAGCAGCAGAGTGTAAGAGACAGTAACAGAGTGTAAGAGAGTGTAACAGAGTGTAAGAGACAGTAACAGAGTGTACGAGAGTGTAGTAGAGTGTAAGAGACAGTAACAGAGCATAAGAGACAGTAACAGAGCATAAGAGACAGAAGCAGAGTGTAAGAGACAGAAACAGAGTGTAAGAGTCAGCAGCAGAGTGTAAGAGAGTGTAACATAGTGTAAGAGAGTGAAAGAGACAGTAGCAGAGTGTAATAGACAGTAACAGAGTGTAAGAGTCAGCAGCAGAGTGTAAGAGAGTGTAACATAGTGTAAGAGAGTGTTATAGACAGTAGCAGAGTGTAAGAGACAATAGCAGAGTGTAAGATACAGTAGCAGAGTGTAAGAGACAGTAACAGAGTGTAAAAGACAGTAACAGAGTGTAAGAGACAGTAGCAGAGTGAAAGAGACAGTAGTAGAGTGTAGTAGAGTGTAAGAGAGTGTCACATGGCATATACCGTCCTCTAGGATCACATAGTCCTGAATGATCTCAGTATACTGTGAACGTCTTTGGGGATCTCTTCGCGTAGACCTCGTAAACCTGTGTAAGAGACAGTAAAAGAGTATATGAGACAGTAGTGGAGTGTAAGAAAGTGTAACAGAGTATAGGAGACAGTAACAGAGTGTAAGAGAGTGTAAGAGACAGTTACAGAGTGTAAGAGAGTGTAAGAGAGTGTAACAGAGTGTAAGAGACAGTAACAGAGTGTAAGAGACAGCAGCAGAGTGTAAGAGAGTGTGAGAGACAGTAGCAGAGTGTAATAGACAGTAACAGAGTGTAAGAGAGTGTTATAGACAGTAGCAGAGTGTTATAGACAATAGCAGAGTGTAAGAGACAGTAGCAGAGTGTAATAGACAGCAGCAGAGTGTAAGAGAGTGTAAGAGACAGTAGCAGAGTGTAATAGACAGTAACAGAGTGTAAGAGAGTGTTATAGACAGTAGCAGAGTGTAAGAGACAATAGCAGAGTGTAAGAGACAGTAGCAGAGTGTAATAGACTGTAGCAGAGTGTAACATAGTGTAAGAGAGTGTAAGAGACAGTAGCAGAGTGTAATAGACAGTAACAGAGTGTAAGAGAGTGTTATAGACAGTAGCAGAGTTTAAGAGACAGTAACAGAGTGTAAGAGACAGTAACAGAGTGTAAGAGGGTGTAAGAGACAGTAGCAGAGTGTAGGAGAGTGTAAGAGACTGTAAGAGACAGTAACAGAGTGTAAGAGACAGCAGCAGAGTGTAAGAGACAGTAACAGAGTGTAAGAGACAGTAACAGAGTGTACGAGAGTGTAGTAGAGTGTAAGAGACAGTAACAGAGCATAAGAGACAGTAACAGAGCATAAGAGACAGAAGCAGAGTGTAAGAGACAGAAACAGAGTGAAAGAGAGAGTAGCAGAGTGTAAGAGACAGTAGCAGAGTGTAAGAGAGTGTAAGAGACAGTAACAGAGTGTAAGAGAGTGTAACAGCATGTAAGAGAGTGTAACAGAGTGTAAGAGAGTGTAAGAGACAGTAACAGAGTGTAGTAGAGTGTAAGAGACAGTAACAGAGTGTAAGAGACAGTAACAGAGTGTAAGAGACAGCAGCAGAGTGTAAGAGAGTGTAACATAGTGTAAGAGAGTGAAAGAGACAGTAGCAGAGTGTAATAGACAGTAACAGAGTGTAAGAGAGTGTTATAGACAGTAGCAGAGTGTAAGAGACAATAGCAGAGTGTAAGATACAGTAGCAAAGTGTAAGAGACAGTAACAGAGTGTAAGAGACAGTAGCAGAGTGAAAGAGGCAGTAGTAGAGTGTAGTAGAGTGTACCAGAGTGTCACATGGCATATACCGTCCTCTAGGATCACATAGTCCTGAATGATCTCAGTATACTGTGAACGTCTTTGGGGATCTCTTCGCGTAGACATCGTAAACCTGTGTAAGAGACAGTAAAAGAGTATATGAGACAGTAGCGGAGTGTAAGAGAGTGTGACAGAGCATAGGAGACAGTAACAGAGTATAGGAGACGGTAACAGAGTGTAAGAGAGTGTAAGAGACAGTAACAGAGTGTAAGAGACAGTAACAGAGTGTAAGAGACAGCAGCAGAGTGTAAGAGAGTGTAACATAGTGTAAGAGAGTGAAAGAGACAGTAGCAGAGTGTAATAGACAGTAGCAGAGTGTAGGAGAGTGTAACAGCGTGTAAGAGAGTGTAACAGAGTGTAAGAGAGTGTAAGAGACAGTAACAGAGTGTAGGAGAGTGTAAGAGACAGTAACAGAGTGTAAGAGACAGTAACAGAGTGTAAGAGACAGTAACAGAGTGTAAGAGACAGCAGCAGAGTGTAAGAGAGTGTAACATAGTGTAAGAGAGTGAAAGAGACAGTAGCAGAGTGTAATAGACAGTAACAGAGTGTAGGAGAGTGTCAGAGACAGTAACAGAGTGTAAGAGTCAGCAGCAGAGTGTAAGAGAGTGTAACATAGTGTAAGAGAGTGTAAGAGACAGTAGCAGAGTGTAATAGACAGTAACAGAGTGTAAGAGAGTGTTATAGACAGTAGCAGAGTGTAAGAGACAATAGCAGAGTGTAAGATACAGTAGCAGAGTGTAAGAGACAGTAACAGAGTGTAAAAGACAGTAACAGAGTGTAAGAGACAGTAGCAGAGTGAAAGAGACAGTAGTAGAGTGTAAGAGAGTGTCACATGGCATATACCGTCCTCTAGGATCACATAGTCCTGAATGATCTCAGTATACTGTGAACGTCTTTGGGGATCTCTTCGCGTAGACCTCGTAAACCTGTGTAAGAGACAGTAAAAGAGTATATGAGACAGTAGTGGAGTGTAAGAAAGTGTAACAGAGTATAGGAGACAGTAACAGAGTGTAAGAGAGTGTAAGAGACAGTTACAGAGTGTAAGAGAGTGTAAGAGAGTGTAACAGAGTGTAAGAGACAGTAACAGAGTGTAAGAGACAGCAGCAGAGTGTAAGAGAGTGTAAGAGACAGTAGCAGAGTGTAATAGACAGTAACAGAGTGTAAGAGAGTGTTATAGACAGTAGCAGAGTGTTATAGACAATAGCAGAGTGTAAGAGACAGTAGCAGAGTGTAATAGACAGCAGCAGAGTGTAAGAGAGTGTAAGAGACAGTAGCAGAGTGTAATAGACAGTAACAGAGTGTAAGAGAGTGTTATAGACAGTAGCAGAGTGTAAGAGACAATAACAGAGTGTAAGAGACAGTAGCAGAGTGTAATAGACTGTAGCAGAGTGTAACATAGTGTAAGAGAGTGTAAGAGACAGTAGCAGAGTGTAATAGACAGTAACAGAGTGTAAGAGAGTGTTATAGACAGTAGCAGAGTTTAAGAGACAGTAACAGAGTGTAAGAGGGTGTAAGAGACAGTAGCAGAGTGTAAGAGAGTGTAAGAGAGTGTAAGAGAGTGTAAGAGACAGTAACAGAGTGTAAGAGACAGTAACAGAGTGTAAGAGACAGTAACAGAGTGTAAGAGACAGCAGCAGAGTGTAAGAGAGTGTAACAGAGTATAGGAGACAGTAACAGAGTATAGGAGACAGTAACAGAGTGTAAGAGAGTGTAAGAGACAGTTACAGAGTGTAAGAGAGTGTAACATAGTGTAAGAGACAGTAACAGAGTGTAAGAGACAGCAGAAGAGTGTAAGAGAGTTGAAGAGACAGTCGCAGAGTGTAATAGACAGTAACAGAGTGTAAGAGAGTGTTATAGACAGTAGCAGAGTGTAAGAGACAATAGCAGAGTGTAATAGACTGGAGCAGAGTGTAACATAGTGTAAGAGAGTGTAAGAGACTGTAGCAGAGTGTAATAGACAGTAACAGAGTGTAAGAGAGTGTTATAGACAGTAGCAGAGTGTAAGAGACAATAGCAGAGTGTAAGAGACAGTAGCAGAGTGTAAGAGACAGTAGCAGAGTGTAATAGACAGCAGCAGAGTGTAAGAGAGTGTAAGAGACAGTAGCAGAGTGTAATAGACAGTAACAGAGTGTAAGAGAGTGTTATAGACAGTAGCAGAGTGTAAGAGACAATAGCAGAGTGTAAGAGACAGTAGCAGAGTGTAATAGACTGTAGCAGAGTGTAACAGTGTAAGAGAGTGTAAGAGACAGTAGCAGAGTGTAATAGACATTAACAGAGTGTAAGAGAGTGTTATAGACAGTAGCAGAGTTTAAGAGACAGTAACAGAGTGTAAGAGACAGTAACAGAGTGTAAGAGGGTGTAAGAGCCAGTAGCAGAGTGTAGGAGAGTGTAAGAGAGTGTAAGAGACAGTAACAGAGTGTAAGAGACAGTAACAGAGTGTAAGAGACAGCAGCAGAGTGTAAGAGAGTGTAACAGAGTGTAAGAGACAGTAACAGAGTGTAAGAGACAGTAACAGAGCGTAAGAGACAGTAGCAGAGTGTAAGAGACAGAAGCAGAGTGAAAGAGAGAGTAGCAGAGTGTAAGAGACAGTAGCAGAGTGTAAGAGAGTGTAATAGACAGTAACAGAGTGTAAGAGAGTGTAACAGCGTGTAAGAGAGTGTAACAGAGTGTAAGAGAGTGTAAGAGACAGTAACAGAGTGTAAGAGACAGCAGCAGAGTGTAAGAGTGTGTAACATAGTGTAAAAGAGTGAAAGAGATAGTAGCAGAGTGTAATAGACAGTAACAGAGTGTAATAGAGTGTAAGAGACAGTAGCAGAGTGTAAGAGACAATAGCAGAGTGTAAGAGACAGTAGCAGAGTGTAATAGACTGTAGCAGAGTGTAACAGAGTGTAAGAGAGTGTAAGAGACAATAGCAGAGTGTAATAGACAGTAACAGAGTGTAAGAGAGTGTTATAGACAGTAGCAGAGTGCAAGAGACAATAGCAGAGTGTAAGAGACAGTAGCAGAGTGTAATAGACAGTAACAGAGTGTAAGAGACAGTAACAGAGTGTAAGAGACAGCAGCAGAGTGTAAGAGTGTAAGAGACATTAACAGAGTGTAAGAGAGTGTAACAGAGTGTAAGAGACAGTAACAGAGTGTACGAGACTGTAACAGAGTGTACGAGACAGTAACAGAGTGTAAGAGACAGTAACAGAGTATACGAGAGTGTAGTAGAGTGTAAGAGACAGTAACAGAGTATACGAGAGTGTAGTAGAGTGTAAGAGACAGTAACAGAGCGTAAGAGACAGTAGCAGTGTGTAAGAGACAGAAGCAAAGTGAAAGAGAGAGTAGCAGAGTGTAAGAGACAGTAGCAGAGTGTAAGAGACAGTAGCAGAGTGTAAGAGTGTAAGAGACAGTAACAGAGTGTAAGAGAGTGTAACAGCGTGTAAGAGAGTGTAACAGAGTGTAAGAGACAGTAAGAGACTGTAACAGAGTGTAAGAGACAGTAACAGAGTGTAGGAGAGTGTAAGAGACAGTAACGGAGTGTAAGAGACAGTAACAGAGTGTAAGAGACAGCAGCAGAGTGTAAGAGAGTGTAACATAGTGTAAGAGAGTGTAAGAGACAGTAGCAGAGTGTAATAGACAGTAACAGAGTGTAATAGAGTGTAAGAGACAGTAGCAGAGTGTAATAGACTGTAACAGAGTGTAAGAGAGTGTAAGAGACAATAGCAGAGTGTAATAGACAGTAACAGAGTGTAAGAGAGTGTTATAGACAGTAGCAGAGTGCAAGAGACAATAGCAGAGTGTAAGAGACAGTAGCCGAGTGTAATAGACTGTAACAGAGTGTAACAGAGTGTAAGAGAGTGTAAGAGACAGTAGCGGAGTGTAATAGACAGTAAGAGAGTGTAAGAGAGTGTTATAGACAGTAGCAGAGTGTTATAGACAATAGCAGAGTGTAAGAGACAGTAGCAGAGTGTAATAGACAGCAGCAGAGTGTAAGAGAGTGTAAGAGACAGTAGCAGAGTGTAATAGACAGTAACAGAGTGTAAGAGAGTGTTATAGACAGTATCAGAGTGTAAGAGACAATAGCAGAGTGTAAGAGACAGTAGCAGAGTGTAATAGACTGTAGCAGAGTGTAACATAGTGTAAGAGAGTGTAAGAGACAGTAGCAGAGTGTAATGGACAGTAACAGAGTGTAAGAGAGTGTTATAGACAGTAGCAGAGTGTAAGAGAGTGTAAGAGACAGTTACAGAGTGTAAGAGAGTGTAACAGAGTGTAAGAGAGTGTAAGAGACAGTAACATAGTGTAGGAGAGTGTAAGAGACAGTAACAGAGTGTAAGAGACAGTAACAGAGTGTAAGAGGGTGTAAGAGACAGTAGCAGAGTGTAGGAGAGTGTAAGAGAGTGTAAGAGACAGTAAGAGTGTAAGAGACAGTAACAGAGTGTAAGAGACAGCAGCCGAGTGTAAGAGAGTGTAACAGAGTGTAAGAGACAGTAACAGAGCGTAAGAGTCAGTAGCAGAGTGTAAGAGACAGAAGCAGAGTGAAAGAGAGAGTAGCAGAGTGTAAGAGACAGTAGCAGAGTGTAAGAGACAGTAGCAGAGTGTAAGAGACAGTAACAGAGTGTAAGAGAGTGTAACAGAGTGTAAGAGACAGTAACAGAGCGTAAGAGTCAGTAGCAGAGTGTAAGAGACAGAAGCAGAGTGAAAGAGAGAGTAGCAGAGTGTAAGAGACAGTAGCAGAGTGTAAGAGACAGTAGCAGAGTGTAAGAGACAGTAGCAGAGTGAAAGAGGCAGTAGTAGAGTGTAGTAGAGTGTACCAGAGTGTCACATGGCATATACCGTCCTCTAGGATCACATAGTCCTGAATGATCTCAGTATACTGTGAACGTCTTTGGGGATCTCTTCGCGTAGACATCGTAAACCTGTGTAAGAGACAGTAAAAGAGTATATGAGAC
The DNA here is from genome assembly GCA_023333645.1 of Sceloporus occidentalis. Classification (NCBI taxonomy): domain Eukaryota; kingdom Metazoa; phylum Chordata; class Lepidosauria; order Squamata; family Phrynosomatidae; genus Sceloporus; species Sceloporus occidentalis. Next base: position 373,399 of record JALMGF010000304.1, on the reverse strand, counting down.
AGTAGCGGAGTGTAAGAGAGTGTGACAGAGCATAGGAGACAGTAACAGAGTATAGGAGGCGGTAACAGAGTGTAAGAGAGTGTAAGAGACAGTAACAGAGTGTAAGAGACAGTAACAGAGTGTAAGAGACAGCAGCAGAGTGTAAGAGAGTGTAACATAGTGTAAGAGAGTGAAAGAGACAGTAGCAGAGTGTAATAGACAGTAACAGAGTGTAGGAGAGTGTAACAGCGTGTAAGAGAGTGTAACAGAGTGTAAGAGAGTGTAAGAGACAGTAACAGAGTGAAGGAGAGTGTAAGAGACAGTAACAGAGTGTAAGAGACAGTAACAGAGTGTAAGAGACAGCAGCAGAGTGTAAGAGAGTGTAGTATAGTGTAAGAGAGTGAAAGAGACAGTAGCAGAGTGTAATAGACAGTAACAGAGTGTAGGAGAGTGTCAGAGACAGTAACAGAGTGTAAGAGTCAGCAGCAGAGTGTAAGAGAGTGTAACATAGTGTAAGAGAGTGTAAGAGACAGTAGCAGAGTGTAATAGACAGTAACAGAGTGTAAGAGTCAGCAGCAGAGTGTAAGAGAGTGTAACATAGTGTAAGAGAGTGTAAGAGACAGTAGCAGAGTGTAATAGACAGTAACAGAGTGTAAGAGAGTGTTATAGACAGTAGCAGAGTGTAAGAGACAATATCAGAGTGTAATAGAGTGTAGCAGAGTGTAATAGAGTGTAGCAGAGTGTAAGAGAGTGTAAGAGACAGTAGCAGAGTGTAATAGACAGTAACAGAGTGTAAGAGAGTGTTATAGACAGTTGCAGAGTGTAAGAGACAATAGCAGAGTGTAAGATACAGTAGAAGAGTGTAAGAGACAGTAACAGAGTGTAAGAGACAGTAACAGAGTGTAAGAGACAGTAACAGAGTGTAAGAGACAGTAGCAGAGTGAAAGAGACATTAGTAGAGTGTAGTAGAGTGTAAGAGAGAGTCACATGGCATACACCGTCCTCTAGGACCACATGGTCCCGAATGATCTCAGTATACTGTGAACGTCTTTGGGTATCTCTTCGCGTAGACATCGTAAACCTGTGTAAGAGACAGTAACAGAGTATATGAGACAGCAGCAGAGTGTAAGAGAGTGTAACAGAGTATAGGAGACAGTAACAGAGTATAGGAGACAGTAACAGAGTGTAAGAGAGTGTAAGAGACAGTTACAGAGTGTAAGAGAGTGTAACATAGTGTAAGAGACAGTAACAGAGTGTAAGAGACAGCAGAAGAGTGTAGGAGAGTTGAAGAGACAGTCGCAGAGTGTAATAGACAGTAACAGAGTGTAAGAGAGTGTTATAGACAGTAGCAGAGTGTAAGAGACAATAGCAGAGTGTAATAGACTGGAGCAGAGTGTAGCATAGTGTAAGACAGTGTAAGAGAATGTAGCAGAGTGTAATAGACAGTAACAGAGTGTAAGAGAGTGTTATAGACAGTAGCAGAGTGTAAGAGACAATAGCAGAGTGTAAGAGACAGTAGCAGAGTGTAATAGACAGCAGCAGAGTGTAAGAGAGTGTAAGAGACAGTAGCAGAGTGTAATAGACAGTAACAGAGTGTAAGAGAGTGTTATAGACAGTAGCAGAGTGTAAGAGACAATAGCAGAGTGTAAGAGACAGTAGCAGAGTGTAATAGACTGTAGCAGAGTGTAACATAGTGTAAGAGAGTGTAAGAGACAGTAGCAGAGTGTAATAGACAGTAACAGAGTGTAAGAGAGTGTTATAGACAGTAGCAGAGTGTAAGAGAGTGTAAGAGACAGTTACAGAGTGTAAGAGAGTGTAACAGAGTGTAAGAGAGTGTAAGAGACAGTAACATAGTGTAGGAGAGTGTAAGAGACAGTAACAGAGTGTAAGAGACAGTAGCAGAGTGTAAGAGAGTGTAAGAGAGTGTTATAGACAGTAGCAGAGTGTAAGGGACAATAGCAGAGTGTAAGAGACAGTAGCAGAGTGTAATAGACTGTAGCAGAGTGTAAAATAGTGTAAGAGAGTGTAAGAGACAGTAGCAGAGTGTAATAGACAGTAATAGAGTGTAAGAGAGTGTTATAGACAGTAGCAGAGTTTAAGAGACAGTAACAGAGTGTAAGAGACAGTAAGAGTGTAAGAGGGTGTAAGAGACAGTAGCAGAGTGTAGGAGAGTGTAAGAGAGTGTAAGAGACAGTGACAGAGTGTAAGAGACAGCAGCAGAGTGTAAGAGACAGTAACAGAGTGTAAGAGAGTGTAACAGAGTGTAAGAGACAGTAACAGAGTGTACGAGAGTGTAGTAGAGTGTAAGAGACAGTAACAGAGCATAAGAGACAGTAACAGAGCATAAGAGACAGAAGCAGAGTGTAAGAGACAGAAACAGAGTGTAAGAGTCAGCAGCAGAGTGTAAGAGAGTGTAACATAGTGTAAGAGAGTGAAAGAGACAGTAGCAGAGTGTAATAGACAGTAACAGAGTGTAAGAGTCAGCAGCAGAGTGTAAGAGAGTGTAACATAGTGTAAGAGAGTGTTATAGACAGTAGCAGAGTGTAAGAGACAATAGCAGAGTGTAAGATACAGTAGCAGAGTGTAAGAGACAGTAACAGAGTGTAAAAGACAGTAACAGAGTGTAAGAGACAGTAGCAGAGTGAAAGAGACAGTAGTAGAGTGTAGTAGAGTGTAAGAGAGTGTCACATGGCATATACCGTCCTCTAGGATCACATAGTCCTGAATGATCTCAGTATACTGTGAACGTCTTTGGGGATCTCTTCGCGTAGACCTCGTAAACCTGTGTAAGAGACAGTAAAAGAGTATATGAGACAGTAGTGGAGTGTAAGAAAGTGTAACAGAGTATAGGAGACAGTAACAGAGTGTAAGAGAGTGTAAGAGACAGTTACAGAGTGTAAGAGAGTGTAAGAGAGTGTAACAGAGTGTAAGAGACAGTAACAGAGTGTAAGAGACAGCAGCAGAGTGTAAGAGAGTGTGAGAGACAGTAGCAGAGTGTAATAGACAGTAACAGAGTGTAAGAGAGTGTTATAGACAGTAGCAGAGTGTTATAGACAATAGCAGAGTGTAAGAGACAGTAGCAGAGTGTAATAGACAGCAGCAGAGTGTAAGAGAGTGTAAGAGACAGTAGCAGAGTGTAATAGACAGTAACAGAGTGTAAGAGAGTGTTATAGACAGTAGCAGAGTGTAAGAGACAATAGCAGAGTGTAAGAGACAGTAGCAGAGTGTAATAGACTGTAGCAGAGTGTAACATAGTGTAAGAGAGTGTAAGAGACAGTAGCAGAGTGTAATAGACAGTAACAGAGTGTAAGAGAGTGTTATAGACAGTAGCAGAGTTTAAGAGACAGTAACAGAGTGTAAGAGACAGTAACAGAGTGTAAGAGGGTGTAAGAGACAGTAGCAGAGTGTAGGAGAGTGTAAGAGAGTGTAAGAGAGTGTAAGAGACAGTAACAGAGTGTAAGAGACAGTAACAGAGTGTAAGAGACAGCAGCAGAGTGTAAGAGAGTGTAACAGAGTATAGGAGACAGTAACAGAGTATAGGAGACAGCAGAAGAGTGTAAGAGAGTTGAAGAGACAGTCGCAGAGTGTAATAGACAGTAACAGAGTGTAAGAGAGTGTTATAGAGAGTAGCAGAGTGTAAGAGACAATAGCAGGGTGTAATAGACTGGAGCAGAGTGTAACATAGTGTAAGAGAGTGTAAGAGACTGTAGCAGAGTGTAATAGACAGTAACAGAGTGTAAGAGAGTGTTATAGACAGTAGCAGAGTGTAAGAGACAATAGCAGAGTGTAAGAGACAGTAGCAGAGTGTAATAGACAGCAGCAGAGTGTAAGAGAGTGTAAGAGACAGTAGCAGAGTGTAATAGACAGTAACAGAGTGTAAGAGAGTGTTATAGACAGTAGCAGAGTGTAAGAGAGTGTAAGAGACAGTTACAGAGTGTAAGAGAGTGTAACAGAGTGTAAGAGAGTGTAAGAGACAGTAACATAGTGTAGGAGAGTGTAAGAGACAGTAACAGAGTGTAAGAGACAGTAGCAGAGTGTAAGAGAGTGTAAGAGAGTGTTATAGACAGTAGCAGAGTGTAAGGGACAATAGCAGAGTGTAAGAGACAGTAGCAGAGTGTAATAGACTGTAGCAGAGTGTAAAATAGTGTAAGAGAGTGTAAGAGACAGTAGCAGAGTGTAATAGACAGTAATAGAGTGTAAGAGAGTGTTATAGACAGTAGCAGAGTTTAAGAGACAGTAACAGAGTGTAAGAGACAGTAAGAGTGTAAGAGGGTGTAAGAGACAGTAGCAGAGTGTAGGAGAGTGTAAGAGAGTGTAAGAGACAGTAAGAGTGTAAGAGACAGCAACAGAGTGTAAGAGACAGCAGCAGAGTGTAAGAGACAGTAACAGAGTGTAAGAGACAGTAACAGAGTGTACGAGAGTGTAGTAGAGTGTAAGAGACAGTAACAGAGCATAAGAGACAGTAACAGAGCATAAGAGACAGAAGCAGAGTGTAAGAGACAGAAACAGAGTGAAAGAGAGAGTAGCAGAGTGTAAGAGACAGTAGCAGAGTGTAAGAGAGTGTAAGAGACAGTAACAGAGTGTAAGAGAGTGTAACAGCATGTAAGAGAGTGTAACAGAGTGTAAGAGAGTGTAAGACAGTAACAGAGTGTAGTAGAGTGTAAGAGACAGTAACAGAGTGTAAGAGACAGTAACAGAGTGTAAGAGACAGCAGCAGAGTGTAAGAGAGTGTAACATAGTGTAAGAGAGTGAAAGAGACAGTAGCAGAGTGTAATAGACAGTAACAGAGTGTAAGAGAGTGTTATAGACAGTAGCAGAGTGTAAGAGACAATAGCAGAGTGTAAGATACAGTAGCAAAGTGTAAGAGACAGTAACAGAGTGTAAGAGACAGTAGCAGAGTGAAAGAGGCAGTAGTAGAGTGTAGTAGAGTGTACCAGAGTGTCACATGGCATATACCGTCCTCTAGGATCACATAGTCCTGAATGATCTCAGTATACTGTGAACGTCTTTGGGGATCTCTTCGCGTAGACATCGTAAACCTGTGTAAGAGACAGTAAAAGAGTATATGAGACAGTAGCGGAGTGTAAGAGAGTGTGACAGAGCATAGGAGACAGTAACAGAGTATAGGAGACGGTAACAGAGTGTAAGAGAGTGTAAGAGACAGTAACAGAGTGTAAGAGACAGTAACAGAGTGTAAGAGACAGCAGCAGAGTGTAAGAGAGTGTAACATAGTGTAAGAGAGTGAAAGAGACAGTAGCAGAGTGTAATAGACAGTAACAGAGTGTAGGAGAGTGTAACAGCGTGTAAGAGAGTGTAACAGAGTGTAAGAGAGTGTAAGAGACAGTAACAGAGTGTAGGAGAGTGTAAGAGACAGTAACAGAGTGTAAGAGACAGTAACAGAGTGTAAGAGACAGTAACAGAGTGTAAGAGACAGCAGCAGAGTGTAAGAGAGTGTAACATAGTGTAAGAGAGTGAAAGAGACAGTAGCAGAGTGTAATAGACAGTAACAGAGTGTAGGAGAGTGTCAGAGACAGTAACAGAGTGTAAGAGTCAGCAGCAGAGTGTAAGAGAGTGTAACATAGTGTAAGAGAGTGTAAGAGACAGTAGCAGAGTGTAATAGACAGTAACAGAGTGTAAGAGAGTGTTATAGACAGTAGCAGAGTGTAAGAGACAATAGCAGAGTGTAAGATACAGTAGCAGAGTGTAAGAGACAGTAACAGAGTGTAAAAGACAGTAACAGAGTGTAAGAGACAGTAGCAGAGTGAAAGAGACAGTAGTAGAGTGTAGTAGAGTGTAAGAGAGTGTCACATGGCATATACCGTCCTCTAGGATCACATAGTCCTGAATGATCTCAGTATACTGTGAACGTCTTTGGGGATCTCTTCGCGTAGACCTCGTAAACCTGTGTAAGAGACAGTAAAAGAGTATATGAGACAGTAGTGGAGTGTAAGAAAGTGTAACAGAGTATAGGAGACAGTAACAGAGTGTAAGAGAGTGTAAGAGACAGTTACAGAGTGTAAGAGAGTGTAAGAGAGTGTAACAGAGTGTAAGAGACAGTAACAGAGTGTAAGAGACAGCAGCAGAGTGTAAGAGAGTGTGAGAGACAGTAGCAGAGTGTAATAGACAGTAACAGAGTGTAAGAGAGTGTTATAGACAGTAGCAGAGTGTTATAGACAATAGCAGAGTGTAAGAGACAGTAGCAGAGTGTAATAGACAGCAGCAGAGTGTAAGAGAGTGTAAGAGACAGTAGCAGAGTGTAATAGACAGTAACAGAGTGTAAGAGAGTGTTATAGACAGTAGCAGAGTGTAAGAGACAATAGCAGAGTGTAAGAGACAGTAGCAGAGTGTAATAGACTGTAGCAGAGTGTAACATAGTGTAAGAGAGTGTAAGAGACAGTAGCAGAGTGTAATAGACAGTAACAGAGTGTAAGAGAGTGTTATAGACAGTAGCAGAGTTTAAGAGACAGTAACAGAGTGTAAGAGACAGTAACAGAGTGTAAGAGGGTGTAAGAGACAGTAGCAGAGTGTAGGAGAGTGTAAGAGAGTGTAAGAGAGTGTAAGAGACAGTAACAGAGTGTAAGAGACAGTAACAGAGTGTAAGAGACAGCAGCAGAGTGTAAGAGAGTGTAACAGAGTATAGGAGACAGTAACAGAGTATAGGAGACAGTAACAGAGTGTAAGAGAGTGTAAGAGACAGTTACAGAGTGTAAGAGAGTGTAACATAGTGTAAGAGACAGTAACAGAGTGTAAGAGACAGCAGAAGAGTGTAAGAGAGTTGAAGAGACAGTCGCAGAGTGTAATAGACAGTAACAGAGTGTAAGAGAGTGTTATAGACAGTAGCAGAGTGTAAGAGACAATAGCAGAGTGTAATAGACTGGAGCAGAGTGTAACATAGTGTAAGACAGTGTAAGAGACTGTAGCAGAGTGTAATAGACAGTAACAGAGTGTAAGAGAGTGTTATAGACAGTAGCAGAGTGTAAGAGACAATAGCAGAGTGTAAGAGACAGTAGCAGAGTGTAATAGACAGCAGCAGAGTGTAAGAGAGTGTAAGAGACAGTAGCAGAGTGTAATAGACAGTAACAGAGTGTAAGAGAGTGTTATAGACAGTAGCAGAGTGTAAGAGACAATAGCAGAGTGTAAGAGACAGTAGCAGAGTGTAATAGACTGTAGCAGAGTGTAACATAGTGTAAGAGAGTGTAAGAGACAGTAGCAGAGTGTAATAGACAGTAACAGAGTGTAAGAGAGTGTTATAGAGAGTAGCAGAGTGTAAGAGAGTGTAAGAGACAGTTACAGAGTGTAAGAGAGTGTAACAGAGTGTAAGAGAGTGTAAGAGACAGTAACATAGTGTAGGAGAGTGTAAGAGACAGTAACAGAGTGTAAGAGACAGTAGCAGAGTGTAAGAGAGTGTAAGAGAGTGTTATAGACAGTAGCAGAGTGTAAGGGACAATAGCAGAGTGTAAGAGACAGTAGCAGAGTGTAATAGACTGTAGCAGAGTGTAAAATAGTGTAAGAGAGTGTAAGAGACAGTAGCAGAGTGTAATAGACAGTAATAGAGTGTAAGAGAGTGTTATAGACAGTAGCAGAGTTTAAGAGACAGTAACAGAGTGTAAGAGACAGTAAGAGTGTAAGAGGGTGTAAGAGACAGTAGCAGAGTGTAGGAGAGTGTAAGAGAGTGTAAGAGACAGTAACAGAGTGTAAGAGACAGCAGCAGAGTGCAAGAGACAGTAACAGAGTGTAAGAGAGTGTAACAGAGTGTAAGAGACAGTAACAGAGTGTACGAGAGTGTAGTAGAGTGTAAGAGACAGTAACAGAGCATAAGAGACAGTAACAGAGCATAAGAGACAGAAGCAGAGTGTAAGAGACAGAAACAGAGTGAAAGAGAGAGTAGCAGAGTGTAAGAGACAGTAGCAGAGTGTAAGAGAGTGTAAGAGAAATTAACAGAGTGTAATAGAGTGTAACAGCGTGCAAGAGAGTGTAACAGAGTGTAAGAGAGTGTAGGAGACAGTAACAGAGTGTAGGAGAGTGTAAGAGACAGTAACAGAGTGTAAGAGACAGTAACAGAGTGTAAGAGACAGCAGCAGAGTGTAAGAGAGTGTAACATAGTGTAAGAGAGTGAAAGAGACAGTAGCAGAGTGTAATAGACAGTAACAGAGTGTAAGACAGTGTTATAGACAGTAGCAGAGTGTAAGAGACAATAGCAGAGTGTAAGAGACAGTAACAGAGTGTAAGAGACAGTAACAGAGTGTAAGATACAGTAACAGAGTGTATGAGAGTGTAGTAGAGTGTAAGAGACAGTAACAGAGCGTAAGAGATAGTAGCAGAGTGTAAGAGACAGTAGCAGAGTGAAAGAGACAGTAGTAGAGTGTAAGAGACAGTAGCAGAGTGTAAGAGACAGTAACAGAGTGTAAGAGATAGTAGCAGAGTGTAAGAGAGTGTAAGAGACAGTAACAGTGTGTAAGAGGGTGTAACAGCGTGTAAGAGAGTGTAACAGCATGTAAGAGAGTGTAACAGAGTGTAAGGGAGTGTAAGAGACAGTAACAGAGTGTAAGGGGGTGTAAGAGACAGTAGAAGAGTGTAGGAGAGTGTAGGAGAGTGTAAGAGAGTGTAATAGACAGTAACAGAGTGTAAGAGACAGTAACAGAGTGTAAGAGACAGCAGCAGAGTGCAGCAGAGTGTAAGAGAGTGTAAGAGACAGTAACAGAGTGTAAGAGAGTGTAACAGAGTGTAAGAGACAGTAACAGAGTGTACGAGACAGTAACAGAGTGTAAGAGACAGTAACAGAGTGTAAGAGACAGTAACAGAGTATACGAGAGTGTAGTAGAGTGTAAGAGACAGTAACAGAGCGTAAGAGACAGTAACATAGTGTAAGAGAGTGTAACAGAGTGTAAGAGACAGTAACAGAGTGTAAGAGACAGCAGCAGAGTGCAGCAGAGTGTAAGAGAGTGTAAGAGACAGTAACAGAGTGTAAGAGAGTGTAACAGAGTGTAAGAGACAGTAACAGAGTGTACGAGACAGTAACAGAGTGTAAGAGACAGTAACAGAGTGTAAGAGACAGTAACAGAGTATACGAGAGTGTAGTAGAGTGTAAAAGACAGCAGCAGAGTGTAAGAGACAGTAACATAGTGTAAGAGAGTGTAACAGAGTGTAAGAGACAGTAACAGAGTGTACGAGAGTGTAGTAGAGTGTAAGAGACAGTAACAGAGCATAAGAGACAGTAACAGAGCATAAGAGACAGAAGCAGAGTGTAAGAGACAGAAACAGAGTGAAAGAGAGAGTAGCAGCGTGTAAGAGACAGTAGCAGAGTGTAAGAGAGTGTAAGAGAAATTAACAGAGTGTAATAGAGTGTAACAGCGTGTAAGAGAGTGTAACAGAGTGTAAGAGAGTGTAGGAGACAGTAACAGAGTGTAGGAGAGTGTAAGAGACAGTAACAGAGTGTAAGAGACAGTAACAGAGTGTAAGAGACAGTAACAGAGTGTAAGAGACAGCAGCAGAGTGTAAGAGAGTGTAACATAGTGTAAGAGAGTGAAAGAGACAGTAACAGAGTGTACGAGACAGTAACAGAGTGTAAGAGACAGTAACAGAGTGTAAGAGACAGTAACAGAGTATACGAGAGTGTAGTAGAGTGTAAGAGACAGTAACAGAGCGTAAGAGACAGTAGCAGTGTGTAAGAGACAGAAGCAAAGTGAAAGAGAGAGTAGCAGAGTGTAAGAGACAGTAGCAGAGTGTAAGAGACAGTAGCAGAGTGTAAGAGAGTGTAAGAGACAGTAACAGAGTGTAAGAGAGTGTAACAGCGTGTAAGAGAGTGTAACAGAGTGTAAGAGACAGTAAGAGAGTGTAACAGAGTGTAAGAGACAGTAACAGAGTGTAGGAGAGTGTAAGAGACAGTAACGGAGTGTAAGAGACAGTAACAGTGTGTAAGAGACAGCAGCAGAGTGTAAGAGAGTGTAACATAGTGTAAGAGAGTGTAAGAGACAGTAGCAGAGTGTAATAGACAGTAACAGAGTGTAATAGAGTGTAAGAGACAGTAGCAGAGTATAAGAGACAATAGCAGAGTGTAAGAGACAGTAGCAGAGTGTAATAGACAGCAGCAGAGTGTAAGAGAGTGTAAGAGACAGTAGCAGAGTGTAATAGACAGTAACAGAGTGTAAGAGAGTGTTATAGACAGTAGCAGAGTGTAAGAGACAATAGCAGAGTGTAAGAGACAGTAGCAGAGTGTAATAGACTGTAGCAGAGTGTAACATAGTGTAAGAGAGTGTAAGAGACAGTAGCAGAGTGTAATAGACAGTAACAGAGTGTAAGAGAGTGTTATAGACAGTAGCAGAGTTTAAGAGAGTGTAAGAGACAGTTACAGAGTGTAAGAGAGTGTAACAGAGTGTAAGAGAGTGTAAGAGACAGTAACATAGTGTAGGAGAGTGTAAGAGACAGTAACAGAGTGTAAGAGACAGTAGCAGAGTGTAAGAGAGTGTAAGAGAGTGTTATAGACAGTAGCAGAGTGTAAGGGACAATAGCAGAGTGTAAGAGACAGTAGCAGAGTGTAATAGACTGTAGCAGAGTGTAAAATAGTGTAAGAGAGTGTAAGAGACAGTAGCAGAGTGTAATAGACAGTAATAGAGTGTAAGAGAGTGTTATAGACAGTAGCAGAGTTTAAGAGACAGTAACAGAGTGTAAGAGACAGTAAGAGTGTAAGAGGGTGTAAGAGACAGTAGCAGAGTGTAGGAGAGTGTAAGAGAGTGTAAGAGACAGTAACAGAGTGTAAGAGACAGCAGCAGAGTGTAAGAGACAGTAACAGAGTGTAAGAGACAGTAACAGAGTGTACGAGAGTGTAGTAGAGTGTAAGAGACAGTAACAGAGCATAAGAGACAGTAACAGAGCATAAGAGACAGAAGCAGAGTGTAAGAGACAGAAACAGAGTGAAAGAGAGAGTAGCAGAGTGTAAGAGACAGTAGCAGAGTGTAAGAGAGTGTAAGAGACAGTAACAGAGTGTAAGAGAGTGTAACAGCATGTAAGAGAGTGTAACAGAGTGTAAGAGAGTGTAAGAGACAGTAACAGAGTGTAGTAGAGTGTAAGAGACAGTAACAGAGTGTAAGAGACAGTAACAGAGTGTAAGAGACAGCAGCAGAGTGTAAGAGAGTGTAACATAGTGTAAGAGAGTGAAAGAGACAGTAGCAGAGTGTAATAGACAGTAACAGAGTGTAAGAGAGTGTTATAGACAGTAGCAGAGTGTAAGAGACAATAGCAGAGTGTAAGATACAGTAGCAAAGTGTAAGAGACAGTAACAGAGTGTAAGAGACAGTAGCAGAGTGAAAGAGGCAGTAGTAGAGTGTAGTAGAGTGTACCAGAGTGTCACATGGCATATACCGTCCTCTAGGATCACATAGTCCTGAATGATCTCAGTATACTGTGAACGTCTTTGGGGATCTCTTCGCGTAGACATCGTAAACCTGTGTAAGAGACAGTAAAAGAGTATATGAGACAGTAGCGGAGTGTAAGAGAGTGTGACAGAGCATAGGAGACAGTAACAGAGTATAGGAGACGGTAACAGAGTGTAAGAGAGTGTAAGAGACAGTAACAGAGTGTAAGAGACAGTAACAGAGTGTAAGAGACAGCAGCAGAGTGTAAGAGAGTGTAACATAGTGTAAGAGAGTGAAAGAGACAGTAGCAGAGTGTAATAGACAGTAACAGAGTGTAGGAGAGTGTAACAGCGTGTAAGAGAGTGTAACAGAGTGTAAGAGAGTGTAAGAGACAGTAACAGAGTGTAGGAGAGTGTAAGAGACAGTAACAGAGTGTAAGAGACAGTAACAGAGTGTAAGAGACAGTAACAGAGTGTAAGAGACAGCAGCAGAGTGTAAGAGAGTGTAACATAGTGTAAGAGAGTGAAAGAGACAGTAGCAGAGTGTAATAGACAGTAACAGAGTGTAGGAGAGTGTCAGAGACAGTAACAGAGTGTAAGAGTCAGCAGCAGAGTGTAAGAGAGTGTAACATAGTGTAAGAGAGTGTAAGAGACAGTAGCAGAGTGTAATAGACAGTAACAGAGTGTAAGAGAGTGTTATAGACAGTAGCAGAGTGTAAGAGACAAAAGCAGAGTGTAAGATACAGTAGCAGAGTGTAAGAGACAGTAACAGAGTGTAAAAGACAGTAACAGAGTGTAAGAGACAGTAGCAGAGTGAAAGAGACAGTAGTAGAGTGTAGTAGAGTGTAAGAGAGTGTCACATGGCATATACCGTCCTCTAGGATCACATAGTCCTGAATGATCTCAGTATACTGTGAACGTCTTTGGGGATCTCTTCGCGTAGACCTCGTAAACCTGTGTAAGAGACAGTAAAAGAGTATATGAGACAGTAGTGGAGTGTAAGAAAGTGTAACAGAGTATAGGAGACAGTAACAGAGTGTAAGAGAGTGTAAGAGACAGTTACAGAGTGTAAGAGAGTGTAAGAGAGTGTAACAGAGTGTAAGAGACAGTAACAGAGTGTAAGAGACAGCAGCAGAGTGTAAGAGAGTGTAAGAGACAGTAGCAGAGTGTAATAGACAGTAACAGAGTGTAAGAGAGTGTTATAGACAGTAGCAGAGTGTTATAGACAATAGCAGAGTGTAAGAGACAGTAGCAGAGTGTAATAGACAGCAGCAGAGTGTAAGAGAGTGTAAGAGACAGTAGCAGAGTGTAATAGACAGTAACAGAGTGTAAGAGAGTGTTATAGACAGTAGCAGAGTGTAAGAGACAATAGCAGAGTGTAAGAGACAGTAGCAGAGTGTAATAGACTGTAGCAGAGTGTAACATAGTGTAAGAGAGTGTAAGAGACAGTAGCAGAGTGTAATAGACAGTAACAGAGTGTAAGAGAGTGTTATAGACAGTAGCAGAGTTTAAGAGACAGTAACAGAGTGTAAGAGGGTGTAAGAGACAGTAGCAGAGTGTAGGAGAGTGTAAGAGAGTGTAAGAGAGTGTAAGAGACAGTAACAGAGTGTAAGAGACAGTAACAGAGTGTAAGAGACAGTAACAGAGTGTAAGAGACAGCAGCAGAGTGTAAGAGAGTGTAACAGAGTATAGGAGACAGTAACAGAGTATAGGAGACAGTAACAGAGTGTAAGAGAGTGTAAGAGACAGTTACAGAGTGTAAGAGAGTGTAACATATTGTAAGAGACAGTAACAGAGTATAGGAGACAGTAACAGAGTGTAAGAGAGTGTAAGAGACAGCAGCAGAGTGTAAGAGAGTGTAACATAGTGTACGAGAGTGAAAGAGACAGTAGCAGAGTGTAATAGACAGTAACAGAGTGTAGGAGAGTGTAACAGCGTGTAAGAGAGTGTAACAGAGTGTAAGAGAGTGTAAGAGACAGTAACAGAGTGTAGGAGAGTGTAAGAGACAGTAACAGAGTGTAAGAGACAGTAACAGAGTGTAAGAGACAGTAACAGAGTGTAAGAGACAGCAGCAGAGTGTAAGAGAGTGTAACATAGTGTAAGAGAGTGTAAGAGACAGTAGCAGAGTGTAATAGACAGTAACAGTGTGTAAGAGAGTGTTATAGACAGTAGCAGAGTGTAAGAGACAATAGCAGAGTGTAAGATACAGTAGCAGAGTGTAAGAGACAGTAACAGAGTGTAAAAGACAGTAACAGAGTGTAAAAGAGTGTAAGAGACAGTAACAGAGTGTAAGAGAGTGTAACAGCATGTAAGAGAGTGTAACAGAGTGTAAGAGAGTGTAAGAGACAGTAACAGAGTGTAGTAGAGTGTAAGAGACAGTAACAGAGTGTAAGAGACAGTAACAGAGTGTAAGAGACAGCAGCAGAGTGTAAGAGAGTGTAACATAGTGTAAGAGAGTGAAAGAGACAGTAGCAGAGTGTAATAGACAGTAACAGAGTGTAAGAGAGTGTTATAGACAGTAGCAGAGTGTAAGAGACAATAGCAGAGTGTAAGATACAGTAGCAAAGTGTAAGAGACAGTAACAGAGTGTAAGAGACAGTAGCAGAGTGAAAGAGGCAGTAGTAGAGTGTAGTAGAGTGTACCAGAGTGTCACATGGCATATACCGTCCTCTAGGATCACATAGTCCTGAATGATCTCAGTATACTGTGAACGTCTTTGGGGATCTCTTCGCGTAGACATCGTAAACCTGTGTAAGAGACAGTAAAAGAGTATATGAGACAGTAGCGGAGTGTAAGAGAGTGTGACAGAGCATAGGAGACAGTAACAGAGTATAGGAGACGGTAACAGAGTGTAAGAGAGTGTAAGAGACAGTAACAGAGTGTAAGAGACAGTAACAGAGTGTAAGAGACAGCAGCAGAGTGTAAGAGAGTGTAACATAGTGTAAGAGAGTGAAAGAGACAGTAGCAGAGTGTAATAGACAGTAACAGAGTGTAGGAGAGTGTAACAGCGTGTAAGAGAGTGTAACAGAGTGTAAGAGAGTGTAAGAGACAGTAACAGAGTGTAGGAGAGTGTAAGAGACAGTAACAGAGTGTAAGAGACAGTAACAGAGTGTAAGAGACAGTAACAGAGTGTAAGAGACAGCAGCAGAGTGTAAGAGAGTGTAACATAGTGTAAGAGAGTGAAAGAGACAGTAGCAGAGTGTAATAGACAGTAACAGAGTGTAGGAGAGTGTCAGAGACAGTAACAGAGTGTAAGAGTCAGCAGCAGAGTGTAAGAGAGTGTAACATAGTGTAAGAGAGTGTAAGAGACAGTAGCAGAGTGTAATAGACAGTAACAGAGTGTAAGAGAGTGTTATAGACAGTAGCAGAGTGTAAGAGACAAAAGCAGAGTGTAAGATACAGTAGCAGAGTGTAAGAGACAGTAACAGAGTGTAAAAGACAGTAACAGAGTGTAAGAGACAGTAGCAGAGTGAAAGAGACAGTAGTAGAGTGTAGTAGAGTGTAAGAGAGTGTCACATGGCATATACCGTCCTCTAGGATCACATAGTCCTGAATGATCTCAGTATACTGTGAACGTCTTTGGGGATCTCTTCGCGTAGACCTCGTAAACCTGTGTAAGAGACAGTAAAAGAGTATATGAGACAGTAGTGGAGTGTAAGAAAGTGTAACAGAGTATAGGAGACAGTAACAGAGTGTAAGAGAGTGTAAGAGACAGTTACAGAGTGTAAGAGAGTGTAAGAGAGTGTAACAGAGTGTAAGAGACAGTAACAGAGTGTAAGAGACAGCAGCAGAGTGTAAGAGAGTGTAAGAGACAGTAGCAGAGTGTAATAGACAGTAACAGAGTGTAAGAGAGTGTTATAGACAGTAGCAGAGTGTTATAGACAATAGCAGAGTGTAAGAGACAGTAGCAGAGTGTAATAGACAGCAGCAGAGTGTAAGAGAGTGTAAGAGACAGTAGCAGAGTGTAATAGACAGTAACAGAGTGTAAGAGAGTGTTATAGACAGTAGCAGAGTGTAAGAGACAATAGCAGAGTGTAAGAGACAGTAGCAGAGTGTAATAGACTGTAGCAGAGTGTAACATAGTGTAAGAGAGTGTAAGAGACAGTAGCAGAGTGTAATAGACAGTAACAGAGTGTAAGAGAGTGTTATAGACAGTAGCAGAGTTTAAGAGACAGTAACAGAGTGTAAGAGGGTGTAAGAGACAGTAGCAGAGTGTAGGAGAGTGTAAGAGAGTGTAAGAGAGTGTAAGAGACAGTAACAGAGTGTAAGAGACAGTAACAGAGTGTAAGAGACAGTAACAGAGTGTAAGAGACAGCAGCAGAGTGTAAGAGAGTGTAACAGAGTATAGGAGACAGTAACAGAGTATAGGAGACAGTAACAGAGTGTAAGAGAGTGTAAGAGACAGTTACAGAGTGTAAGAGAGTGTAACATATTGTAAGAGACAGTAACAGAGTATAGGAGACAGTAACAGAGTGTAAGAGAGTGTAAGAGACAGCAGCAGAGTGTAAGAGAGTGTAACATAGTGTACGAGAGTGAAAGAGACAGTAGCAGAGTGTAATAGACAGTAACAGAGTGTAGGAGAGTGTAACAGCGTGTAAGAGAGTGTAACAGAGTGTAAGAGAGTGTAAGAGACAGTAACAGAGTGTAGGAGAGTGTAAGAGACAGTAACAGAGTGTAAGAGACAGTAACAGAGTGTAAGAGACAGTAACAGAGTGTAAGAGACAGCAGCAGAGTGTAAGAGAGTGTAACATAGTGTAAGAGAGTGTAAGAGACAGTAGCAGAGTGTAATAGACAGTAACAGTGTGTAAGAGAGTGTTATAGACAGTAGCAGAGTGTAAGAGACAATAGCAGAGTGTAAGATACAGTAGCAGAGTGTAAGAGACAGTAACAGAGTGTAAAAGACAGTAACAGAGTGTAAAAGAGTGTAAGAGACAGTAACAGAGTGTAAGAGAGTGTAACAGCATGTAAGAGAGTGTAACAGAGTGTAAGAGAGTGTAAGAGACAGTAACAGAGTGTAGTAGAGTGTAAGAGACAGTAACAGAGTGTAAGAGACAGTAACAGAGTGTAAGAGACAGCAGCAGAGTGTAAGAGAGTGTAACATAGTGTAAGAGAGTGAAAGAGACAGTAGCAGAGTGTAATAGACAGTAACAGAGTGTAAGAGAGTGTTATAGACAGTAGCAGAGTGTAAGAGACAATAGCAGAGTGTAAGATACAGTAGCAAAGTGTAAGAGACAGTAACAGAGTGTAAGAGACAGTAGCAGAGTGAAAGAGGCAGTAGTAGAGTGTAGTAGAGTGTACCAGAGTGTCACATGGCATATACCGTCCTCTAGGATCACATAGTCCTGAATGATCTCAGTATACTGTGAACGTCTTTGGGGATCTCTTCGCGTAGACATCGTAAACCTGTGTAAGAGACAGTAAAAGAGTATATGAGACAGTAGCGGAGTGTAAGAGAGTGTGACAGAGCATAGGAGACAGTAACAGAGTATAGGAGATGGTAACAGAGTGTAAGAGAGTGTAAGAGACAGTAACAGAGTGTAAGAGACAGTAACAGAGTGTAAGAGACAGCAGCAGAGTGTAAGAGAGTGTAACATAGTGTAAGAGAGTGAAAGAGACAGTAGCAGAGTGTAATAGACAGTAACAGAGTGTAGGAGAGTGTAACAGCGTGTAAGAGAGTGTAACAGAGTGTAAGAGAGTGTAAGAGACAGTAACAGAGTGTAGGAGAGTGTAAGAGACAGTAACAGAGTGTAAGAGACAGTAACAGAGTGTAAGAGACAGTAACAGAGTGTAAGAGACAGCAGCAGAGTGTAAGAGAGTGTAAGAGACAGTAGCAGAGTGTAATAGACAGTAACAGAGTGTAAGAGAGTGTTATAGACAGTAGCAGAGTGTTATAGACAATAGCAGAGTGTAAGAGACAGTAGCAGAGTGTAATAGACAGCAGCAGAGTGTAAGAGAGTGTAAGAGACAGTAGCAGAGTGTAATAGACAGTAACAGAGTGTAAGAGAGTGTTATAGACAGTAGCAGAGTGTAAGAGACAATAGCAGAGTGTAAGAGACAGTAGCAGAGTGTAATAGACTGTAGCAGAGTGTAACATAGTGTAAGAGAGTGTAAGAGACAGTAGCAGAGTGTAATAGACAGTAACAGAGTGTAAGAGAGTGTTATAGACAGTAGCAGAGTTTAAGAGACAGTAACAGAGTGTAAGAGGGTGTAAGAGACAGTAGCAGACTGTAGGAGAGTGTAAGAGAGTGTAAGAGAGTGTAAGAGACAGTAACAGAGTGTAAGAGACAGTAACAGAGTGTAAGAGACAGTAACAGAGTGTAAGAGACAGCAGCAGAGTGTAAGAGAGTGTAACAGAGTATAGGAGACAGTAACAGAGTATAGGAGACAGTAACAGAGTGTAAGAGAGTGTAAGAGACAGTTACAGAGTGTAAGAGAGTGTAACATAGTGTAAGAGACAGTAACAGAGTGTAAGAGACAGCAGAAGAGTGTAAGAGAGTTGAAGAGACAGTCGCAGAGTGTAATAGACTGTAACAGAGTGTAAGAGAGTGTTATAGACAGTAGCAGAGTGTAAGAGACAATAGCAGAGTGTAATAGACTGGAGCAGAGTGTAGCATAGTGTAAGACAGTGTAAGAGACTGTAGCAGAGTGTAATAGACAGTAACAGAGTGTAAGAGAGTGTTATAGACAGTAGCAGAGTGTAAGAGACAATAGCAGAGTGTAAGAGACAGTAGCAGAGTTTAATAGACAGCAGCAGAGTGTAACAGAGTGTAAGAGACAGTAGCAGAGTGTAATAGACAGTAACAGAGTGTAAGAGAGTGTTATAGACAGTAGCAGAGTGTAAGAGACAATAGCAGAGTGTAATAGACTGTAGCAGAGTGTAACATAGTGTAAGAGAGTGTAAGAGACAGTAGCAGAGTGTAATAGACAGTAACAGAGTGTAAGAGAGTGTTATAGACAGTAGCAGAGTGTAAGAGAGTGTAAGAGACAGTTACAGAGTGTAAGAGAGTGTAACAGAGTGTAAGAGAGTGTAAGAGACAGTAACATAGTGTAGGAGAGTGTAAGAGACAGTAACAGAGTGTAAGAGACAGTAGCAGAGTGTAAGAGAGTGTAAGAGAGTGTTATAGACAGTAGCAGAGTGTAAGGGACAATAGCAGAGTGTAAGAGACAGTAGCAGAGTGTAATAGACTGTAGCAGAGTGTAAAATAGTGTAAGAGAGTGTAAGAGACAGTAGCAGAGTGTAATAGACAGTAATAGAGTGTAAGAGAGTGTTATAGACAGTAGCAGAGTTTAAGAGACAGTAACAGAGTGTAAGAGACAGTAAGAGTGTAAGAGACAGTAAGAGTGTAAGAGGGTGTAAGAGACAGTAGCAGAGTGTAGGAGAGTGTAAGAGAGTGTAAGAGACAGTAACAGAGTGTAAGAGACAGCAGCAGAGTGTAAGAGACAGTAACAGAGTGTAAGAGAGTGTAACAGAGTGTAAGAGACAGTAACAGAGTGTACGAGAGTGTAGTAGAGTGTAAGAGACAGTAACAGAGCATAAGAGACAGTAACAGAGCATAAGAGACAGAAGCAGAGTGTAAGAGACAGAAACAGAGTGAAAGAGAGAGTAGCAGAGTGTAAGAGACAGTAGCAGAGTGTAAGAGAGTGTAAGAGAAATTAACAGAGTGTAATAGAGTGTAACAGCGTGTAAGAGAGTGTAACAGAGTGTAAGAGAGTGTAGGAGACAGTAACAGAGTGTAGGAGAGTGTAAGAGACAGTAACAGAGTGTAAGAGACAGTAACAGAGTGTAAGAGACAGCAGCAGAGTGTAAGAGAGTGTAACATAGTGTAAGAGAGTGAAAGAGACAGTAGCAGAGTGTAATAGACAGTAAAAGAGTGTAGGAGAGTGTCAGAGACAGTAACAGAGTGTAAGAGTCAGCAGCAGAGTGTAAGAGAGTGTAACATAGTGTAAGAGAGTGTAAGAGACAGTAGCAGAGTGTAATAGACAGTAACAGAGTGTAAGAGAGTGTTATAGACAGTAGCAGAGTGTAAGAGACAATAGCAGAGTGTAAGATACAGTAGCAGAGTGTAAGAGACAGTAACAGAGTGTAAAAGACAGTAACAGAGTGTAAGAGACAGTAGCAGAGTGAAAGAGACAGTAGTAGAGTGTAAGAGAGTGTCACATGGCATATACCGTCCTCTAGGATCACATAGTCCTGAATGATCTCAGTATACTGTGAACGTCTTTGGGGATCTCTTCGCGTAGACCTCGTAAACCTGTGTAAGAGACAGTAAAAGAGTATATGAGACAGTAGTGGAGTGTAAGAAAGTGTAACAGAGTATAGGAGACAGTAACAGAGTGTAAGAGAGTGTAAGAGACAGTTACAGAGTGTAAGAGAGTGTAAGAGAGTGTAACAGAGTGTAAGAGACAGTAACAGAGTGTAAGAGGGTGTAAGAGACAGTAGCAGAGTGTAGGAGAGTGTAAGAGAGTGTAAGAGAGTGTAAGAGACAGTAACAGAGTGTAAGAGACAGTAACAGAGTGTAAGAGACAGCAGCAGAGTGTAAGAGAGTGTAACAGAGTATAGGAGACAGTAACAGAGTATAGGAGACAGTAACAGAGTGTAAGAGAGTGTAAGAGACAGTTACAGAGTGTAAGAGAGTGTAACACAGTGTAAGAGACAGTAACAGAGTGTAAGAGACAGTAGCAGAGTGTAAGAGACAGTAGCAGAGTGTAATAGACTGTAGCAGAGTGTAACATAGTGTAAGAGAGTGTAAGAGACAGTAGCAGAGTGTAATAGACAGTAACAGAGTGTAAGAGAGTGTTATAGACAGTAGCAGAGTTTAAGAGACAGTAACAGAGTGTAAGAGACAGTAACAGAGTGTAAGAGGGTGTAAGAGACAGTAGCAGAGTGTAGGAGAGTGTAAGAGAGTGTAAGAGAGTGTAAGAGACAGTAACAGAGTGTAAGAGACAGTAACAGAGTGTAAGAGACAGCAGCAGAGTGTAAGAGAGTGTAACAGAGTATAGGAGACAGTAACAGAGTATAGGAGACAGTAACAGAGTGTAAGAGAGTGTAAGAGACAGTTACAGAGTGTAAGAGAGTGTAACATAGTGTAAGAGACAGTAACAGAGTGTAAGAGACAGTAGCAGAGTGTAATAGACTGTAGCAGAGTGTAACATAGTGTAAGAGAGTGTAAGAGACAGTAGCAGAGTGTAATAGACAGTAACAGAGTGTAAGAGAGTGTTATAGACAGTAGCAGAGTGTAAGAGACAATAGCAGAGTGTAATAGAGTGTAGCAGAGTGTAATAGAGTGTAGCAGAGTGTAAGCGAGTGTAAGAGACAGTAGCAGAGTGTAATAGACAGTAACAGAGTGTAAGAGAGTGTTATAGACAGTTGCAGAGTGTAAGAGACAATAGCAGAGTGTAAGATACAGTAGAAGAGTGTAAGAGACTGTAACAGAGTGTAAGAGACAGTAACAGAGTGTAAGAGACAGTAACAGAGTGTAAGAGACAGTAGCAGAGTGAAAGAGACATTAGTAGAGTGTAGTAGAGTGTAAGAGAGAGTCACATGGCATACACCGTCCTCTAGGACCACATGGTCCCGAATGATCTCAGTATACTGTGAACGTCTTTGGGTATCTCTTCGCGTAGACATCGTAAACCTGTGTAAGAGACAGTAACAGAGTATATGAGACAGCAGCAGAGTGTAAGAGAGTGTAACATAGTGTAAGACAGTGTAAGAGACAGTAGCAGAGTGAAAGAGACAGTAGCAGAGTGTAAGAGACAGTAGCAGAGTGTAAGAGACAGTAACAGAGTGTAAGAGATAGTAGCAGAGTGTAAGAGAGTGTAAGAGACAGTAACAGTGTGTAAGAGGGTGTAACAGCGTGTAAGAGAGTGTAACAGCATGTAAGAGAGTGTAACAGAGTGTAAGGGAGTGTAAGAGACAGTAACAGAGTGTAAGGGGGTGTAAGAGACAGTAGAAGAGTGTAGGAGAGTGTAAGAGAGTGTAAGAGAGTGTAATAGACAGTAACAGAGTGTAAGAGACAGTAAAAGAGTGTAAGAGACAGCAGCAGAGTGTAAGAGAGTGTAAGAGACAGTAACAGAGTGTAAGAGACAGTAACAGAGTGTAAGAGACAGTAACAGAGTACACGAGAGTGTAGTAGAGTGTAAGAGACAGTAACAGAGCGTAAGAGACAGTAGCAGTGTGTAGGAGACAGAAGCAAAGTGAAAGAGAGAGTAGCAGAGTGTAAGAGACAGTAGCAGAGTGTAAGAGACAGTAGCAGAGTGTAAGAGAGTGTAAGAGACAGTAACAGAGTGTAGGAGAGTGTAAGAGACAGTAACAGAGTGTAAGAGACAGTAACAGAGTGTAAGAGACAGCAGCAGAGTGTAAGAGAGTGTAACATAGTGTAAGAGAGTGTAAGAGACAGTAGCAGAGTGTAATAGACAGTAACAGAGTGTAATAGAGTGTAAGAGACAGTAGCAGAGTGTAAGAGACAATAGCAGAGTGTAAGAGACAGTAGCAGAGTGTAACATAGTGTAAGAGAGTGTTATAGACAGTAGCAGAGTGTAGGAGACAGTAACAGAGTGTAAGAGACAGTAACAGAGTGAAAGAGACAGTAGCAGAGTGAAAGAGACAGTAGTAGAGTGTAGTAGAGTGTAAGATATAGGAGTGTAAGAGACAGTAACAGAGTGTAAGAGACAGTAACAGAGTGTAAGAGACAGCAGCAGAGTGTAAGAGAGTGTAATAGACAGTAACAGAGTGTACGAGAGTGTAGTAGAGTGTAAGAGACAGTAGCAGAGTGTAAGAGAGTGTAACAGGGTGTAAGAGACAGTAACAGAGTATAGGAGACAGTAACAGAGTGTAAGAGACAGTAACAGAGTGTACGAGACAGTAACATAGTGTAAGATACAGTAACAGAGTGTATGACAGTGTAGTACAGTGTAAGACACAGTAACAGAGCGTAAGAGATAGTAGCAGAGTGTAAGAGACAGTAGCAGAGTGAAAGAGACAGTAGCAGAGTGTTAGAGACAGTAGCAGAGTGTAAGAAACAGTAACAGAGTGTAAGAGACAGTAGCAGAGTGTAAGAGAGTGTAAGAGACAGTAACAGTGTGTAAGAGGGTGTAACAGCGTGTAAGAGAGTGTAACAGCGTGTAAGAGAGTGTAACAGAGTGTAAGAGAGTGTAAGAGACAGTAACAGAGTGTAAGAGGGTGTAAGAGACAGTAGCAGAGTGTAAGAGAGTGTAAGAGAGTGTTATAGACAGTAGCAGAGTGTAAGAGACAATAGCAGAGTGTAAGAGACAGTAGCAGAGTGTAATAGACTGTAGCAGAGTGTAACAGTGTAAGAGAGTGTAAGAGACAGTAGCAGAGTGTAATAGACAGTAACAGAGTGTAAGAGAGTGTTATAGACAGTAGCAGAGTGTAAGAGACAGTAGCAAAGTGTAAGAGACAATAGCAGAGTGTAAGAGACAGTAGCAGAGTGTAATAGACTGTAGCAGAGTGTAACATAGTGTAAGAGAGTGTAAGAGACAGTAGCAGAGTGTAATAGACAGTAACAGAGTGTACGAGAGTGTTATAGACAGTAGCAGAGTTTAAGAGACAGTAACAGAGTGTAAGAGACAGTAACAGAGTGTAAGAGGGTGTAAGAGACAGTAGGAGAGTGTAAGAGAGTGTAAGAGAGTGTAAGAGACAGTAACAGAGTGTAAGAGACAGTAACAGAGTGTAAGAGACAGCAGCAGAGTGTAAGAGAGTGTAACAGAGTATAGGAGACAGTAACAGAGTATAGGAGACAGTAACAGAGTGTAAGAGAGTGTAAGAGACAGTTACAGAGTGTAAGAGAGTGTAACATAGTGTAAGAGACAGTAACAGAGTGTAAGAGACAGCAGAAGAGTGTAAGAGAGTTGAAGAGACAGTCGCAGAGTGTAATAGACAGTAACAGAGTGTAAGAGAGTGTTATAGACAGTAGCAGAGTGTAAGAGACAATAGCAGAGTGTAATAGACTGGAGCAGAGTGTAGCATAGTGTAAGACAGTGTAAGAGACTGTAGGAGAGTGTAATAGACAGTAACAGAGTGTAAGAGAGTGTTATAGACAGTAGCAGAGTGTAAGAGACAATAGCAGAGTGTAAGAGACAGTAGCAGAGTTTAATAGACAGCAGCAGAGTGTAAGAGAGTGTAAGAGACAGTAGCAGAGTGTAATAGACAGTAACAGAGTGTAAGAGAGTGTTATAGACAGTAGCAGAGTGTAAGAGACAATAGCAGAGTGTAATAGACTGTAGCAGAGTGTAACATAGTGTAAGAGAGTGTAAGAGACAGTAGCAGAGTGTAATAGACAGTAACAGCGTGTAAGAGAGTGTTATAGACAGTAGCAGAGTGTAAGAGAGTGTAAGAGACAGTTACAGAGTGTAAGAGAGTGTAACAGAGTGTAAGAGAGTGTAAGAGACAGTAACATAGTGTAGGAGAGTGTAAGAGACAGTAACAGAGTGTAAGAGACAGTAGCAGAGTGTAAGAGAGTGTAAGAGAGTGTTATAGACAGTAGCAGAGTGTAAGGGACAATAGCAGAGTGTAAGAGACAGTAGCAGAGTGTAATAGACTGTAGCAGAGTGTAAAATAGTGTAAGAGAGTGTAAGAGACAGTAGCAGAGTGTAATAGACAGTAATAGAGTGTAAGAGAGTGTTATAGACAGTAGCAGAGTTTAAGAGACAGTAACAGAGTGTAAGAGACAGTAAGAGTGTAAGAGGGTGTAAGAGACAGTAGCAGAGTGTAGGAGAGTGTAAGAGAGTGTAAGAGACAGTAACAGAGTGTAAGAGACAGCAGCAGAGTGTAAGAGACAGTAACAGAGTGTAAGAGAGTGTAACAGAGTGTAAGAGACAGTAACAGAGTGTACGAGAGTGTAGTAGAGTGTAAGAGACAGTAACAGAGCATAAGAGACAGTAACAGAGCATAAGAGACAGAAGCAGAGTGTAAGAGACAGAAACAGAGTGAAAGAGAGAGTTGCAGAGTGTAAGAGACAGTAGCAGAGTGTAAGAGAGTGTAAGAGAAATTAACAGAGTGTAATAGAGTGTAACAGCGTGTAAGAGAGTGTAACAGAGTGTAAGAGAGTGTAGGAGACAGTAACAGAGTGTAGGAGAGTGTAAGAGACAGTAACAGAGTGTAAGAGACAGTAACAGAGTGTAAGAGACAGTAACAGAGTGTAAGAGACAGTAACAGAGTGTAAGAGACAGCAGCAGAGTGTAAGAGAGTGTAACATAGTGTAAGAGAGTGAAATAGACAGTAACAGAGTGTACGAGACAGTAACAGAGTGTAAGAGACAGTAACAGAGTGTAAGAGACAGTAACAGAGTATACGAGAGTGTAGTAGAGTGTAAGAGACAGTAACAGAGCGTAAGAGACAGTAGCAGTGTGTAAGAGACAGAAGCAAAGTGAAAGAGAGAGTAGCAGAGTGTAAGAGACAGTAGCAGAGTGTAAGAGACAGTAGCAGAGTGTAAGAGAGTGTAAGAGACAGTAACAGAGTGTAAGAGAGTGTAACAGCGTGTAAGAGAGTGTAACAGAGTGTAAGAGACAGTAAGAGAGTGTAACAGAGTGTAAGAGACAGTAACAGAGTGTAGGAGAGTGTAAGAGACAGTAACGGAGTGTAAGAGACAGTAACAGTGTGTAAGAGACAGCAGCAGAGTGTAAGAGAGTGTAACATAGTGTAAGAGAGTGTAAGAGACAGTAGCAGAGTGTAATAGACAGTAACAGAGTGTAATAGAGTGTAAGAGACAGTAGCAGAGTATAAGAGACAATAGCAGAGTGTAAGAGACAGTAGCAGAGTGTAATAGACAGCAGCAGAGTGTAAGAGAGTGTAAGAGACAGTAGCAGAATGTAATAGACAGTAACAGAGTGTAAGAGAGTGTTATAGACAGTAGCAGAGTGTAAGAGACAATAGCAGAGTGTAAGAGACAGTAGCAGAGTGTAATAGACTGTAGCAGAGTGTAACATAGTGTAAGAGAGTGTAAGAGACAGTAGCAGAGTGTAATAGACAGTAACAGAGTGTAAGAGAGTGTTATAGACAGTAGCAGAGTTTAAGAGAGTGTAAGAGACAGTTACAGAGTGTAAGAGAGTGTAACAGAGTGTAAGAGAGTGTAAGAGACAGTAACATAGTGTAGGAGAGTGTAAGAGACAGTAACAGAGTGTAAGAGACAGTAGCAGAGTGTAAGAGAGTGTAAGAGAGTGTTATAGACAGTAGCAGAGTGTAAGGGACAATAGCAGAGTGTAAGAGACAGTAGCAGAGTGTAATAGACTGTAGCAGAGTGTAAAATAGTGTAAGAGAGTGTAAGAGACAGTAGCAGAGTGTAATAGACAGTAATAGAGTGTAAGAGAGTGTTATAGACAGTAGCAGAGTTTAAGAGACAGTAACAGAGTGTAAGAGACAGTAAGAGTGTAAGAGGGTGTAAGAGACAGTAGCAGAGTGTAGGAGAGTGTAAGAGAGTGTAAGAGACAGTAACAGAGTGTAAGAGACAGCAGCAGAGTGTAAGAGACAGTAACAGAGTGTAAGAGACAGTAACAGAGTGTACGAGAGTGTAGTAGAGTGTAAGAGACAGTAACAGAGCATAAGAGACAGTAACAGAGCATAAGAGACAGAAGCAGAGTGTAAGAGACAGAAACAGAGTGAAAGAGAGAGTAGCAGAGTGTAAGAGACAGTAGCAGAGTGTAAGAGAGTGTAAGAGACAGTAACAGAGTGTAAGAGAGTGTAACAGCATGTAAGAGAGTGTAACAGAGTGTAAGAGAGTGTAAGAGACAGTAACAGAGTGTAGTAGAGTGTAAGAGACAGTAACAGAGTGTAAGAGACAGTAACAGAGTGTAAGAGACAGCAGCAGAGTGTAAGAGAGTGTAACATAGTGTAAGAGAGTGAAAGAGACAGTAGCAGAGTGTAATAGACAGTAACAGAGTGTAAGAGAGTGTTATAGACAGTAGCAGAGTGTAAGAGACAATAGCAGAGTGTAAGATACAGTAGCAAAGTGTAAGAGACAGTAACAGAGTGTAAGAGACAGTAGCAGAGTGAAAGAGGCAGTAGTAGAGTGTAGTAGAGTGTACCAGAGTGTCACATGGCATATACCGTCCTCTAGGATCACATAGTCCTGAATGATCTCAGTATACTGTGAACGTCTTTGGGGATCTCTTCGCGTAGACATCGTAAACCTGTGTAAGAGACAGTAAAAGAGTATATGAGACAGTAGCGGAGTGTAAGAGAGTGTGACAGAGCATAGGAGACAGTAACAGAGTATAGGAGACGGTAACAGAGTGTAAGAGAGTGTAAGAGACAGTAACAGAGTGTAAGAGACAGTAACAGAGTGTAAGAGACAGCAGCAGAGTGTAAGAGAGTGTAACATAGTGTAAGAGAGTGAAAGAGACAGTAGCAGAGTGTAATAGACAGTAACAGAGTGTAGGAGAGTGTAACAGCGTGTAAGAGAGTGTAACAGAGTGTAAGAGAGTGTAAGAGACAGTAACAGAGTGTAGGAGAGTGTAAGAGACAGTAACAGAGTGTAAGAGACAGTAACAGAGTGTAAGAGACAGTAACAGAGTGTAAGAGACAGCAGCAGAGTGTAAGAGAGTGTAACATAGTGTAAGAGAGTGAAAGAGACAGTAGCAGAGTGTAATAGACAGTAACAGAGTGTAGGAGAGTGTCAGAGACAGTAACAGAGTGTAAGAGTCAGCAGCAGAGTGTAAGAGAGTGTAACATAGTGTAAGAGAGTGTAAGAGACAGTAGCAGAGTGTAATAGACAGTAACAGAGTGTAAGAGAGTGTTATAGACAGTAGCAGAGTGTAAGAGACAAAAGCAGAGTGTAAGATACAGTAGCAGAGTGTAAGAGACAGTAACAGAGTGTAAAAGACAGTAACAGAGTGTAAGAGACAGTAGCAGAGTGAAAGAGACAGTAGTAGAGTGTAGTAGAGTGTAAGAGAGTGTCACATGGCATATACCGTCCTCTAGGATCACATAGTCCTGAATGATCTCAGTATACTGTGAACGTCTTTGGGGATCTCTTCGCGTAGACCTCGTAAACCTGTGTAAGAGACAGTAAAAGAGTATATGAGACAGTAGTGGAGTGTAAGAAAGTGTAACAGAGTATAGGAGACAGTAACAGAGTGTAAGAGAGTGTAAGAGACAGTTACAGAGTGTAAGAGAGTGTAAGAGAGTGTAACAGAGTGTAAGAGACAGTAACAGAGTGTAAGAGACAGCAGCAGAGTGTAAGAGAGTGTAAGAGACAGTAGCAGAGTGTAATAGACAGTAACAGAGTGTAAGAGAGTGTTATAGACAGTAGCAGAGTGTTATAGACAATAGCAGAGTGTAAGAGACAGTAGCAGAGTGTAATAGACAGCAGCAGAGTGTAAGAGAGTGTAAGAGACAGTAGCAGAGTGTAATAGACAGTAACAGAGTGTAAGAGAGTGTTATAGACAGTAGCAGAGTGTAAGAGACAATAGCAGAGTGTAAGAGACAGTAGCAGAGTGTAATAGACTGTAGCAGAGTGTAACATAGTGTAAGAGAGTGTAAGAGACAGTAGCAGAGTGTAATAGACAGTAACAGAGTGTAAGAGAGTGTTATAGACAGTAGCAGAGTTTAAGAGACAGTAACAGAGTGTAAGAGGGTGTAAGAGACAGTAGCAGAGTGTAGGAGAGTGTAAGAGAGTGTAAGAGAGTGTAAGAGACAGTAACAGAGTGTAAGAGACAGTAACAGAGTGTAAGAGACAGTAACAGAGTGTAAGAGACAGCAGCAGAGTGTAAGAGAGTGTAACAGAGTATAGGAGACAGTAACAGAGTATAGGAGACAGTAACAGAGTGTAAGAGAGTGTAAGAGACAGTTACAGAGTGTAAGAGAGTGTAACATATTGTAAGAGACAGTAACAGAGTATAGGAGACAGTAACAGAGTGTAAGAGAGTGTAAGAGACAGCAGCAGAGTGTAAGAGAGTGTAACATAGTGTACGAGAGTGAAAGAGACAGTAGCAGAGTGTAATAGACAGTAACAGAGTGTAGGAGAGTGTAACAGCGTGTAAGAGAGTGTAACAGAGTGTAAGAGAGTGTAAGAGACAGTAACAGAGTGTAGGAGAGTGTAAGAGACAGTAACAGAGTGTAAGAGACAGTAACAGAGTGTAAGAGACAGTAACAGAGTGTAAGAGACAGCAGCAGAGTGTAAGAGAGTGTAACATAGTGTAAGAGAGTGTAAGAGACAGTAGCAGAGTGTAATAGACAGTAACAGTGTGTAAGAGAGTGTTATAGACAGTAGCAGAGTGTAAGAGACAATAGCAGAGTGTAAGATACAGTAGCAGAGTGTAAGAGACAGTAACAGAGTGTAAAAGACAGTAACAGAGTGTAAAAGAGTGTAAGAGACAGTAACAGAGTGTAAGAGAGTGTAACAGCATGTAAGAGAGTGTAACAGAGTGTAAGAGAGTGTAAGAGACAGTAACAGAGTGTAGTAGAGTGTAAGAGACAGTAACAGAGTGTAAGAGACAGTAACAGAGTGTAAGAGACAGCAGCAGAGTGTAAGAGAGTGTAACATAGTGTAAGAGAGTGAAAGAGACAGTAGCAGAGTGTAATAGACAGTAACAGAGTGTAAGAGAGTGTTATAGACAGTAGCAGAGTGTAAGAGACAATAGCAGAGTGTAAGATACAGTAGCAAAGTGTAAGAGACAGTAACAGAGTGTAAGAGACAGTAGCAGAGTGAAAGAGGCAGTAGTAGAGTGTAGTAGAGTGTACCAGAGTGTCACATGGCATATACCGTCCTCTAGGATCACATAGTCCTGAATGATCTCAGTATACTGTGAACGTCTTTGGGGATCTCTTCGCGTAGACATCGTAAACCTGTGTAAGAGACAGTAAAAGAGTATATGAGACAGTAGCGGAGTGTAAGAGAGTGTGACAGAGCATAGGAGACAGTAACAGAGTATAGGAGACGGTAACAGAGTGTAAGAGAGTGTAAGAGACAGTAACAGAGTGTAAGAGACAGTAACAGAGTGTAAGAGACAGCAGCAGAGTGTAAGAGAGTGTAACATAGTGTAAGAGAGTGAAAGAGACAGTAGCAGAGTGTAATAGACAGTAACAGAGTGTAGGAGAGTGTAACAGCGTGTAAGAGAGTGTAACAGAGTGTAAGAGAGTGTAAGAGACAGTAACAGAGTGTAGGAGAGTGTAAGAGACAGTAACAGAGTGTAAGAGACAGTAACAGAGTGTAAGAGACAGTAACAGAGTGTAAGAGACAGCAGCAGAGTGTAAGAGAGTGTAAGAGACAGTAGCAGAGTGTAATAGACAGTAACAGAGTGTAAGAGAGTGTTATAGACAGTAGCAGAGTGTTATAGACAATAGCAGAGTGTAAGAGACAGTAGCAGAGTGTAATAGACAGCAGCAGAGTGTAAGAGAGTGTAAGAGACAGTAGCAGAGTGTAATAGACAGTAACAGAGTGTAAGAGAGTGTTATAGACAGTAGCAGAGTGTAAGAGACAATAGCAGAGTGTAAGAGAC
Source organism: Sceloporus occidentalis (assembly GCA_023333645.1). Lineage (NCBI taxonomy): Eukaryota > Metazoa > Chordata > Lepidosauria > Squamata > Phrynosomatidae > Sceloporus > Sceloporus occidentalis. The sequence continues at coordinate 343,614 of JALMGF010000304.1, read as the reverse complement.
AGTAGCAGAGTGTAATAGACTGTAGCAGAGTGTAACATAGTGTAAGAGAGTGTAAGAGACAGTAGCAGAGTGTAATAGACAGTAACAGAGTGTAAGAGAGTGTTATAGACAGTAGCAGAGTTTAAGAGACAGTAACAGAGTGTAAGAGGGTGTAAGAGACAGTAGCAGACTGTAGGAGAGTGTAAGAGAGTGTAAGAGAGTGTAAGAGACAGTAACAGAGTGTAAGAGACAGTAACAGAGTGTAAGAGACAGTAACAGAGTGTAAGAGACAGCAGCAGAGTGTAAGAGAGTGTAACAGAGTATAGGAGACAGTAACAGAGTATAGGAGACAGTAACAGAGTGTAAGAGAGTGTAAGAGACAGTTACAGAGTGTAAGAGAGTGTAACATAGTGTAAGAGACAGTAACAGAGTGTAAGAGACAGCAGAAGAGTGTAAGAGAGTTGAAGAGACAGTCGCAGAGTGTAATAGACTGTAACAGAGTGTAAGAGAGTGTTATAGACAGTAGCAGAGTGTAAGAGACAATAGCAGAGTGTAATAGACTGGAGCAGAGTGTAGCATAGTGTAAGACAGTGTAAGAGACTGTAGCAGAGTGTAATAGACAGTAACAGAGTGTAAGAGAGTGTTATAGACAGTAGCAGAGTGTAAGAGACAATAGCAGAGTGTAAGAGACAGTAGCAGAGTTTAATAGACAGCAGCAGAGTGTAACAGAGTGTAAGAGACAGTAGCAGAGTGTAATAGACAGTAACAGAGTGTAAGAGAGTGTTATAGACAGTAGCAGAGTGTAAGAGACAATAGCAGAGTGTAATAGACTGTAGCAGAGTGTAACATAGTGTAAGAGAGTGTAAGAGACAGTAGCAGAGTGTAATAGACAGTAACAGAGTGTAAGAGAGTGTTATAGACAGTAGCAGAGTGTAAGAGAGTGTAAGAGACAGTTACAGAGTGTAAGAGAGTGTAACAGAGTGTAAGAGAGTGTAAGAGACAGTAACATAGTGTAGGAGAGTGTAAGAGACAGTAACAGAGTGTAAGAGACAGTAGCAGAGTGTAAGAGAGTGTAAGAGAGTGTTATAGACAGTAGCAGAGTGTAAGGGACAATAGCAGAGTGTAAGAGACAGTAGCAGAGTGTAATAGACTGTAGCAGAGTGTAAAATAGTGTAAGAGAGTGTAAGAGACAGTAGCAGAGTGTAATAGACAGTAATAGAGTGTAAGAGAGTGTTATAGACAGTAGCAGAGTTTAAGAGACAGTAACAGAGTGTAAGAGACAGTAAGAGTGTAAGAGACAGTAAGAGTGTAAGAGGGTGTAAGAGACAGTAGCAGAGTGTAGGAGAGTGTAAGAGAGTGTAAGAGACAGTAACAGAGTGTAAGAGACAGCAGCAGAGTGTAAGAGACAGTAACAGAGTGTAAGAGAGTGTAACAGAGTGTAAGAGACAGTAACAGAGTGTACGAGAGTGTAGTAGAGTGTAAGAGACAGTAACAGAGCATAAGAGACAGTAACAGAGCATAAGAGACAGAAGCAGAGTGTAAGAGACAGAAACAGAGTGAAAGAGAGAGTAGCAGAGTGTAAGAGACAGTAGCAGAGTGTAAGAGAGTGTAAGAGAAATTAACAGAGTGTAATAGAGTGTAACAGCGTGTAAGAGAGTGTAACAGAGTGTAAGAGAGTGTAGGAGACAGTAACAGAGTGTAGGAGAGTGTAAGAGACAGTAACAGAGTGTAAGAGACAGTAACAGAGTGTAAGAGACAGCAGCAGAGTGTAAGAGAGTGTAACATAGTGTAAGAGAGTGAAAGAGACAGTAGCAGAGTGTAATAGACAGTAAAAGAGTGTAGGAGAGTGTCAGAGACAGTAACAGAGTGTAAGAGTCAGCAGCAGAGTGTAAGAGAATGTAACATAGTGTAAGAGAGTGTAAGAGACAGTAGCAGAGTGTAATAGACAGTAACAGAGTGTAAGAGAGTGTTATAGACAGTAGCAGAGTGTAAGAGACAATAGCAGAGTGTAAGATACAGTAGCAGAGTGTAAGAGACAGTAACAGAGTGTAAAAGACAGTAACAGAGTGTAAGAGACAGTAGCAGAGTGAAAGAGACAGTAGTAGAGTGTAAGAGAGTGTCACATGGCATATACCGTCCTCTAGGATCACATAGTCCTGAATGATCTCAGTATACTGTGAACGTCTTTGGGGATCTCTTCGCGTAGACCTCGTAAACCTGTGTAAGAGACAGTAAAAGAGTATATGAGACAGTAGTGGAGTGTAAGAAAGTGTAACAGAGTATAGGAGACAGTAACAGAGTGTAAGAGAGTGTAAGAGACAGTTACAGAGTGTAAGAGAGTGTAAGAGAGTGTAACAGAGTGTAAGAGACAGTAACAGAGTGTAAGAGGGTGTAAGAGACAGTAGCAGAGTGTAGGAGAGTGTAAGAGAGTGTAAGAGAGTGTAAGAGACAGTAACAGAGTGTAAGAGACAGTAACAGAGTGTAAGAGACAGCAGCAGAGTGTAAGAGAGTGTAACAGAGTATAGGAGACAGTAACAGAGTATAGGAGACAGTAACAGAGTGTAAGAGAGTGTAAGAGACAGTTACAGAGTGTAAGAGAGTGTAACACAGTGTAAGAGACAGTAACAGAGTGTAAGAGACAGTAGCAGAGTGTAAGAGACAGTAGCAGAGTGTAATAGACTGTAGCAGAGTGTAACATAGTGTAAGAGAGTGTAAGAGACAGTAGCAGAGTGTAATAGACAGTAACAGAGTGTAAGAGAGTGTTATAGACAGTAGCAGAGTTTAAGAGACAGTAACAGAGTGTAAGAGACAGTAACAGAGTGTAAGAGGGTGTAAGAGACAGTAGCAGAGTGTAGGAGAGTGTAAGAGAGTGTAAGAGAGTGTAAGAGACAGTAACAGAGTGTAAGAGACAGTAACAGAGTGTAAGAGACAGCAGCAGAGTGTAAGAGAGTGTAACAGAGTATAGGAGACAGTAACAGAGTATAGGAGACAGTAACAGAGTGTAAGAGAGTGTAAGAGACAGTTACAGAGTGTAAGAGAGTGTAACATAGTGTAAGAGACAGTAACAGAGTGTAAGAGACAGTAGCAGAGTGTAATAGACTGTAGCAGAGTGTAACATAGTGTAAGAGAGTGTAAGAGACAGTAGCAGAGTGTAATAGACAGTAACAGAGTGTAAGAGAGTGTTATAGACAGTAGCAGAGTGTAAGAGACAATAGCAGAGTGTAATAGAGTGTAGCAGAGTGTAATAGAGTGTAGCAGAGTGTAAGCGAGTGTAAGAGACAGTAGCAGAGTGTAATAGACAGTAACAGAGTGTAAGAGAGTGTTATAGACAGTTGCAGAGTGTAAGAGACAATAGCAGAGTGTAAGATACAGTAGAAGAGTGTAAGAGACTGTAACAGAGTGTAAGAGACAGTAACAGAGTGTAAGAGACAGTAACAGAGTGTAAGAGACAGTAGCAGAGTGAAAGAGACATTAGTAGAGTGTAGTAGAGTGTAAGAGAGAGTCACATGGCATACACCGTCCTCTAGGACCACATGGTCCCGAATGATCTCAGTATACTGTGAACGTCTTTGGGTATCTCTTCGCGTAGACATCGTAAACCTGTGTAAGAGACAGTAACAGAGTATATGAGACAGCAGCAGAGTGTAAGAGAGTGTAACATAGTGTAAGACAGTGTAAGAGACAGTAGCAGAGTGAAAGAGACAGTAGCAGAGTGTAAGAGACAGTAGCAGAGTGTAAGAGACAGTAACAGAGTGTAAGAGATAGTAGCAGAGTGTAAGAGAGTGTAAGAGACAGTAACAGTGTGTAAGAGGGTGTAACAGCATGTAAGAGAGTGTAACAGCATGTAAGAGAGTGTAACAGAGTGTAAGGGAGTGTAAGAGACAGTAACAGAGTGTAAGGGGGTGTAAGAGACAGTAGAAGAGTGTAGGAGAGTGTAAGAGAGTGTAAGAGAGTGTAATAGACAGTAACAGAGTGTAAGAGACAGTAAAAGAGTGTAAGAGACAGCAGCAGAGTGTAAGAGAGTGTAAGAGACAGTAACAGAGTGTAAGAGACAGTAACAGAGTGTAAGAGACAGTAACAGAGTACACGAGAGTGTAGTAGAGTGTAAGAGACAGTAACAGAGCGTAAGAGACAGTAGCAGTGTGTAGGAGACAGAAGCAAAGTGAAAGAGAGAGTAGCAGAGTGTAAGAGACAGTAGCAGAGTGTAAGAGACAGTAGCAGAGTGTAAGAGAGTGTAAGAGACAGTAACAGAGTGTAGGAGAGTGTAAGAGACAGTAACAGAGTGTAAGAGACAGTAACAGAGTGTAAGAGACAGCAGCAGAGTGTAAGAGAGTGTAAGAGACAGTAGCAGAGTGTAATAGACAGTAACAGAGTGTAATAGAGTGTAAGAGACAGTAGCAGAGTGTAAGAGACAATAGCAGAGTGTAAGAGACAGTAGCAGAGTGTAACATAGTGTAAGAGAGTGTTATAGACAGTAGCAGAGTGTAAGAGACAGTAACAGAGTGTAAGAGACAGTAACAGAGTGAAAGAGACAGTAGCAGAGTGAAAGAGACAGTAGTAGAGTGTAGTAGAGTGTAAGATATAGGAGTGTAAGAGACAGTAACAGAGTGTAAGAGACAGTAACAGAGTGTAAGAGACAGCAGCAGAGTGTAAGAGAGTGTAATAGACAGTAACAGAGTGTACGAGAGTGTAGTAGAGTGTAAGAGACAGTAGCAGAGTGTAAGAGAGTGTAACAGGGTGTAAGAGACAGTAACAGAGTATAGGAGACAGTAACAGAGTGTAAGAGACAGTAACAGAGTGTACGAGACAGTAACATAGTGTAAGATACAGTAACAGAGTGTATGACAGTGTAGTACAGTGTAAGACACAGTAACAGAGCGTAAGAGATAGTAGCAGAGTGTAAGAGACAGTAGCAGAGTGAAAGAGACAGTAGCAGAGTGTTAGAGACAGTAGCAGAGTGTAAGAAACAGTAACAGAGTGTAAGAGACAGTAGCAGAGTGTAAGAGAGTGTAAGAGACAGTAACAGTGTGTAAGAGGGTGTAACAGCGTGTAAGAGAGTGTAACAGCGTGTAAGAGAGTGTAACAGAGTGTAAGAGAGTGTAAGAGACAGTAACAGAGTGTAAGAGGGTGTAAGAGACAGTAGCAGAGTGTAAGAGAGTGTAAGAGAGTGTTATAGACAGTAGCAGAGTGTAAGAGACAATAGCAGAGTGTAAGAGACAGTAGCAGAGTGTAATAGACTGTAGCAGAGTGTAACAGTGTAAGAGAGTGTAAGAGACAGTAGCAGAGTGTAATAGACAGTAACAGAGTGTAAGAGAGTGTTATAGACAGTAGCAGAGTGTAAGAGACAGTAGCAAAGTGTAAGAGACAATAGCAGAGTGTAAGAGACAGTAGCAGAGTGTAATAGACTGTAGCAGAGTGTAACATAGTGTAAGAGAGTGTAAGAGACAGTAGCAGAGTGTAATAGACAGTAACAGAGTGTACGAGAGTGTTATAGACAGTAGCAGAGTTTAAGAGACAGTAACAGAGTGTAAGAGACAGTAACAGAGTGTAAGAGGGTGTAAGAGACAGTAGGAGAGTGTAAGAGAGTGTAAGAGAGTGTAAGAGACAGTAACAGAGTGTAAGAGACAGTAACAGAGTGTAAGAGACAGCAGCAGAGTGTAAGAGAGTGTAACAGAGTATAGGAGACAGTAACAGAGTATAGGAGACAGTAACAGAGTGTAAGAGAGTGTAAGAGACAGTTACAGAGTGTAAGAGAGTGTAACATAGTGTAAGAGACAGTAACAGAGTGTAAGAGACAGCAGAAGAGTGTAAGAGAGTTGAAGAGACAGTCGCAGAGTGTAATAGACAGTAACAGAGTGTAAGAGAGTGTTATAGACAGTAGCAGAGTGTAAGAGACAATAGCAGAGTGTAATAGACTGGAGCAGAGTGTAGCATAGTGTAAGACAGTGTAAGAGACTGTAGGAGAGTGTAATAGACAGTAACAGAGTGTAAGAGAGTGTTATAGACAGTAGCAGAGTGTAAGAGACAATAGCAGAGTGTAAGAGACAGTAGCAGAGTTTAATAGACAGCAGCAGAGTGTAAGAGAGTGTAAGAGACAGTAGCAGAGTGTAATAGACAGTAACAGAGTGTAAGAGAGTGTTATAGACAGTAGCAGAGTGTAAGAGACAATAGCAGAGTGTAATAGACTGTAGCAGAGTGTAACATAGTGTAAGAGAGTGTAAGAGACAGTAGCAGAGTGTAATAGACAGTAACAGAGTGTAAGAGAGTGTTATAGACAGTAGCAGAGTGTAAGAGAGTGTAAGAGACAGTTACAGAGTGTAAGAGAGTGTAACAGAGTGTAAGAGAGTGTAAGAGACAGTAACATAGTGTAGGAGAGTGTAAGAGACAGTAACAGAGTGTAAGAGACAGTAGCAGAGTGTAAGAGAGTGTAAGAGAGTGTTATAGACAGTAGCAGAGTGTAAGGGACAATAGCAGAGTGTAAGAGACAGTAGCAGAGTGTAATAGACTGTAGCAGAGTGTAAAATAGTGTAAGAGAGTGTAAGAGACAGTAGCAGAGTGTAATAGACAGTAATAGAGTGTAAGAGAGTGTTATAGACAGTAGCAGAGTTTAAGAGACAGTAACAGAGTGTAAGAGACAGTAAGAGTGTAAGAGGGTGTAAGAGACAGTAGCAGAGTGTAGGAGAGTGTAAGAGAGTGTAAGAGACAGTAACAGAGTGTAAGAGACAGCAGCAGAGTGTAAGAGACAGTAACAGAGTGTAAGAGAGTGTAACAGAGTGTAAGAGACAGTAACAGAGTGTACGAGAGTGTAGTAGAGTGTAAGAGACAGTAACAGAGCATAAGAGACAGTAACAGAGCATAAGAGACAGAAGCAGAGTGTAAGAGACAGAAACAGAGTGAAAGAGAGAGTTGCAGAGTGTAAGAGACAGTAGCAGAGTGTAAGAGAGTGTAAGAGAAATTAACAGAGTGTAATAGAGTGTAACAGCGTGTAAGAGAGTGTAACAGAGTGTAAGAGAGTGTAGGAGACAGTAACAGAGTGTAGGAGAGTGTAAGAGACAGTAACAGAGTGTAAGAGACAGTAACAGAGTGAAAGAGACAGCAGCAGAGTGTAAGAGAGTGTAACATAGTGTAAGAGAGTGAAAGAGACAGTAGCAGAGTGTAATAGACAGTAAAAGAGTGTAGGAGAGTGTCAGAGACAGTAACAGAGTGTAAGAGTCAGCAGCAGAGTGTAAGAGAGTGTAACATAGTGTAAGAGAGTGTAAGAGACAGTAGCAGAGTGTAATAGACAGTAACAGAGTGTAAGAGAGTGTTATAGACAGTAGCAGAGTGTAAGAGACAATAGCAGAGTGTAAGATACAGTAGCAGAGTGTAAGAGACAGTAACAGAGTGTAAAAGACAGTAACAGAGTGTAAGAGACAGTAGCAGAGTGAAAGAGACAGTAGTAGAGTGTAGTAGAGTGTAAGAGAGTGTCACATGGCATATACCGTCCTCTAGGATCACATAGTCCTGAATGATCTCAGTATACTGTGAACGTCTTTGGGGATCTCTTCGCGTAGACCTCGTAAACCTGTGTAAGAGACAGTAAAAGAGTATATGAGACAGTAGTGGAGTGTAAGAAAGTGTAACAGAGTATAGGAGACAGTAACAGAGTGTAAGAGAGTGTAAGAGACAGTTACAGAGTGTAAGAGAGTGTAAGAGAGTGTAACAGAGTGTAAGATACAGTAACAGAGTGTAAGAGAGTGTAACATAGTGTAAGAGAGTGAAAGAGACAGTAGCAGAGTGTAATAGACAGTAACAGAGTGTAAGAGACAGCAGCAGAGTGTAAGAGAGTGTAACATAGTGTAAGAGAGTGTAAGAGACAGTAGCAGAGTGTAATAGACAGTAACAGAGTGTAATAGAGTGTAAGAGACAGTAGCAGAGTGTAAGAGACAATAGCAGAGTGTAAGAGACAGTAGCAGAGTGTAAGAGACAGTAGCAGAGTGTAACAGAGTGTAAGAGAGTGTAAGAGACAATAGCAGAGTGTAATAGACAGTAACAGAGTGTAAGAGAGTGTTATAGACAGTAGCATAGTGCAAGAGACAATAGCAGAGTGTAATTGACAGTAGCAGAGTGTAATAGACAGTAACAGAGTGTAAGAGACAGTAACAGAGTGTAAGAGACAGCAGCAGAGTGTAAGAGTGTAAGAGACAGTAACAGAGTGTAAGAGAGTGTAACAGAGTGTAAGAGACAGTAACAGAGTGTACGAGACAGTAACAGAGTGTAAGAGACAGTAACAGAGTATACGAGAGTGTAGTAGAGTGTAAGAGACAGTAACAGAGCGTAAGAGACAGTAGCAGAGTGTAAGAGTGTAAAAGACAGTAACAGAGTGTAAGAGAGTGTAACAGCGTGTAAGAGACAGTAAGAGAGTGTAACAGAGTGTAAGAGACAGTAACAGAGTGTAGGAGAGTGTAAGAGACAGTAACGGAGTGTAAGAGACAGTAACAGAGTGTAAGAGACAGCAGCAGAGTGTTAGAGAGTGTAACATAGTGTAAGAGAGTGTAAGAGACAGTAGCAGAGTGTAATAGACAGTAACAGAGTGTAATAGAGTGTAAGAGACAGTAGCAGAGTGTAAGAGACAGTAGCAGAGTGTAATAGACTGTAGCAGAGTGTAACAGAGTGTAAGAGAGTGTAAGAGACAATAGCAGAGTGTAATAGACAGTAACAGAGTGTAAGAGAGTGTTATAGACAGTAGCAGAGTGCAAGAGACAATAGCAGAGTGTAAGAGACAGTAGCAGAGTGTAATAGACTGTAACAGAGTGTAAGAGAGTGTTATAGACAGTAGCAGAGTGTAAGAGACAGTAGCAGAGTGTAATAGACAGCAGCAGAGTGTAAGAGAGTGTAAGAGACAGTAGCAGAGTGTAATAGACAGTAACAGAGTGTAAGAGAGTGTTATAGACAGTATCAGAGTGTAAGAGACAATAGCAGAGTGTAAGAGACAGTAGCAGAGTGTAATAGACTGTAGCAGAGTGTAACATAGTGTAAGAGAGTGTAAGAGACAGTAGCAGAGTGTAATGGACAGTAACAGAGTGTAAGAGAGTGTTATAGACAGTAGCAGAGTGTAAGAGAGTGTAAGAGACAGTTACAGAATGTAAGAGAGTGTAAGAGAGTGTAAGAGACAGTAACATAGTGTAGGAGAGTGTAAGAGACAGTAACAGAGTGTAAGAGACAGTAACAGAGTGTAAGAGGGTGTAAGAGACAGTAGCAGAGTGTAGGAGAGTGTAAGAGAGTGTAAGAGACAGTAAGAGTGTAAGAGACAGTAACAGAGTGTAAGAGACAGCAGCAGAGTGTAAGAGAGTGTAACAGAGTGTAAGAGACAGTAACAGAGCGTAAGAGACAGTAGCAGAGTGTAAGAGACAGAAGCAGAGTGAAAGAGAGAGTAGCAGAGTGTAAGAGACAGTAGCAGAGTGTAAGAGACAGTAGCAGAGTGTAAGAGAGTGTAAGAGACAGTAACAGAGTGTAAGAGAGTGTAACAGCATGTAAGAGAGTGTAACAGAGTGTAAGAGAGTGTAAGAGACAGTAACAGAGTGTAGTAGAGTGTAAGAGACAGTAACAGAGTGTAAGAGACAGTAACAGAGTGTAAGAGACAGCAGCAGAGTGTAAGAGAGTGTAACATAGTGTAAGAGAGTGAAAGAGACAGTAGCAGAGTGTAATAGACAGTAACAGAGTGTAAGAGAGTGTTATAGACAGTAGCAGAGTGTAAGAGACAATAGCAGAGTGTAAGATACAGTAGCAACGTGTAAGAGACAGTAACAGAGTGTAAGAGACAGTAGCAGAGTGAAAGAGGCAGTAGTAGAGTGTAGTAGAGTGTACCAGAGTGTCACATGGCATATACCATCCTCTAGGATCACATAGTCCTGAGTGATCTCAATATACTGTGAACGTCTTTGGGGATCTCTTCGCGTAGACATCGTAAACCTGTGTAAGAGACAGTAAAAGAGTATATGAGACAGTAGCGGAGTGTAAGAGAGTGTGACAGAGCATAGGAGACAGTAACAGAGTATAGGAGACGGTAACAGAGTGTAAGAGAGTGTAAGAGACAGTAACAGAGTGTAAGAGACAGTAACAGAGTGTTATCGACAGCAGCAGAGTGTAAGAGAGTGTAACAGAGTATAGGAGACAGTAACAGAGTATAGGAGACAGTAACAGAGTGTAAGAGAGTGTAAGAGACAGTTACAGAGTGTAAGAGAGTGTAACACAGTGTAAGAGACAGTAACAGAGTGTAAGAGACAGTAGCAGAGTGTAATAGACTGTAGCAGAGTGTAACATAGTGTAAGAGAGTGTAAGAGACAGTAGCAGAGTGTAATAGACAGTAACAGAGTGTAAGAGAGTGTTATAGACAGTAGCAGAGTTTAAGAGACAGTAACAGAGTGTAAGAGACAGTAACAGAGTGTAAGAGGGTGTAAGAGACAGTAGCAGAGTGTAGGAGAGTGTAAGAGAGTGTAAGAGAGTGTAAGAGACCGTAACAGAGTGTAAGAGACAGTAACAGAGTGTAAGAGACAGTAACAGAGTGTAAGAGACAGCAGCAGAGTGTAAGAGAGTGTAACATAGTGTAAGAGAGTGAAAGAGACAGTAGCAGAGTGTAATAGACAGTAACAGAGTGTAGGAGAGTGTAACAGCGTGTAAGAGAGTGTAACAGAGTGTAAGAGAGTGTAAGAGACAGTAACAGAGTGTAGGAGAGTGTAAGAGACAGTAACAGAGTGTAAGAGACAGTAACAGAGTGTAAGAGACAGTAACAGAGTGTAAGAGACAGCAGCAGAGTGTAAGAGAGTGTAACATAGTGTAAGAGAGTGAAAGAGACAGTAGCAGAGTGTAATAGACAGTAACAGAGTGTAGGAGAGTGTCAGAGACAGTAACAGAGTGTAAGAGTCAGCAGCAGAGTGTAAGAGAGTGTAACATAGTGTAAGAGAGTGTAAGAGACAGTAGCAGAGTGTAATAGACAGTAACAGAGTGTAAGAGAGTGTTATAGACAGTAGCAGAGTGTAAGAGACAAAAGCAGAGTGTAAGATACAGTAGCAGAGTGTAAGAGACAGTAACAGAGTGTAAAAGACAGTAACAGAGTGTAAGAGACAGTAGCAGAGTGAAAGAGACAGTAGTAGAGTGTAGTAGAGTGTAAGAGAGTGTCACATGGCATATACCGTCCTCTAGGATCACATAGTCCTGAATGATCTCAGTATACTGTGAACGTCTTTGGGGATCTCTTCGCGTAGACCTCGTAAACCTGTGTAAGAGACAGTAAAAGAGTATATGAGACAGTAGTGGAGTGTAAGAAAGTGTAACAGAGTATAGGAGACAGTAACAGAGTGTAAGAGAGTGTAAGAGACAGTTACAGAGTGTAAGAGAGTGTAAGAGAGTGTAACAGAGTGTAAGAGACAGTAACAGAGTGTAAGAGACAGCAGCAGAGTGTAAGAGAGTGTAAGAGACAGTAGCAGAGTGTAATAGACAGTAACAGAGTGTAAGAGAGTGTTATAGACAGTAGCAGAGTGTTATAGACAATAGCAGAGTGTAAGAGACAGTAGCAGAGTGTAATAGACAGCAGCAGAGTGTAAGAGAGTGTAAGAGACAGTAGCAGAGTGTAATAGACAGTAACAGAGTGTAAGAGAGTGTTATAGACAGTAGCAGAGTGTAAGAGACAATAGCAGAGTGTAAGAGACAGTAGCAGAGTGTAATAGACTGTAGCAGAGTGTAACATAGTGTAAGAGAGTGTAAGAGACAGTAGCAGAGTGTAATAGACAGTAACAGAGTGTAAGAGAGTGTTATAGACAGTAGCAGAGTTTAAGAGACAGTAACAGAGTGTAAGAGGGTGTAAGAGACAGTAGCAGAGTGTAGGAGAGTGTAAGAGAGTGTAAGAGAGTGTAAGAGACAGTAACAGAGTGTAAGAGACAGTAACAGAGTGTAAGAGACAGTAACAGAGTGTAAGAGACAGCAGCAGAGTGTAAGAGAGTGTAACAGAGTATAGGAGACAGTAACAGAGTATAGGAGACAGTAACAGAGTGTAAGAGAGTGTAAGAGACAGTTACAGAGTGTAAGAGAGTGTAACATATTGTAAGAGACAGTAACAGAGTATAGGAGACAGTAACAGAGTGTAAGAGAGTGTAAGAGACAGCAGCAGAGTGTAAGAGAGTGTAACATAGTGTACGAGAGTGAAAGAGACAGTAGCAGAGTGTAATAGACAGTAACAGAGTGTAGGAGAGTGTAACAGCGTGTAAGAGAGTGTAACAGAGTGTAAGAGAGTGTAAGAGACAGTAACAGAGTGTAGGAGAGTGTAAGAGACAGTAACAGAGTGTAAGAGACAGTAACAGAGTGTAAGAGACAGTAACAGAGTGTAAGAGACAGCAGCAGAGTGTAAGAGAGTGTAACATAGTGTAAGAGAGTGTAAGAGACAGTAGCAGAGTGTAATAGACAGTAACAGTGTGTAAGAGAGTGTTATAGACAGTAGCAGAGTGTAAGAGACAATAGCAGAGTGTAAGATACAGTAGCAGAGTGTAAGAGACAGTAACAGAGTGTAAAAGACAGTAACAGAGTGTAAAAGAGTGTAAGAGACAGTAACAGAGTGTAAGAGAGTGTAACAGCATGTAAGAGAGTGTAACAGAGTGTAAGAGAGTGTAAGAGACAGTAACAGAGTGTAGTAGAGTGTAAGAGACAGTAACAGAGTGTAAGAGACAGTAACAGAGTGTAAGAGACAGCAGCAGAGTGTAAGAGAGTGTAACATAGTGTAAGAGAGTGAAAGAGACAGTAGCAGAGTGTAATAGACAGTAACAGAGTGTAAGAGAGTGTTATAGACAGTAGCAGAGTGTAAGAGACAATAGCAGAGTGTAAGATACAGTAGCAAAGTGTAAGAGACAGTAACAGAGTGTAAGAGACAGTAACAGAGTGTAAGAGACAGTAGCAGAGTGAAAGAGGCAGTAGTAGAGTGTAGTAGAGTGTACCAGAGTGTCACATGGCATATACCGTCCTCTAGGATCACATAGTCCTGAATGATCTCAGTATACTGTGAACGTCTTTGGGGATCTCTTCGCGTAGACATCGTAAACCTGTGTAAGAGACAGTAAAAGAGTATATGAGACAGTAGCGGAGTGTAAGAGAGTGTGACAGAGCATAGGAGACAGTAACAGAGTATAGGAGACGGTAACAGAGTGTAAGAGAGTGTAAGAGACAGTAACAGAGTGTAAGAGACAGTAACAGAGTGTAAGAGACAGCAGCAGAGTGTAAGAGAGTGTAACATAGTGTAAGAGAGTGAAAGAGACAGTAGCAGAGTGTAATAGACAGTAACAGAGTGTAGGAGAGTGTAACAGCGTGTAAGAGAGTGTAACAGAGTGTAAGAGAGTGTAAGAGACAGTAACAGAGTGTAGGAGAGTGTAAGAGACAGTAACAGAGTGTAAGAGACAGTAACAGAGTGTAAGAGACAGTAACAGAGTGTAAGAGACAGCAGCAGAGTGTAAGAGAGTGTAAGAGACAGTAGCAGAGTGTAATAGACAGTAACAGAGTGTAAGAGAGTGTTATAGACAGTAGCAGAGTGTTATAGACAATAGCAGAGTGTAAGAGACAGTAGCAGAGTGTAATAGACAGCAGCAGAGTGTAAGAGAGTGTAAGAGACAGTAGCAGAGTGTAATAGACAGTAACAGAGTGTAAGAGAGTGTTATAGACAGTAGCAGAGTGTAAGAGACAATAGCAGAGTGTAAGAGACAGTAGCAGAGTGTAATAGACTGTAGCAGAGTGTAACATAGTGTAAGAGAGTGTAAGAGACAGTAGCAGAGTGTAATAGACAGTAACAGAGTGTAAGAGAGTGTTATAGACAGTAGCAGAGTTTAAGAGACAGTAACAGAGTGTAAGAGGGTGTAAGAGACAGTAGCAGACTGTAGGAGAGTGTAAGAGAGTGTAAGAGAGTGTAAGAGACAGTAACAGAGTGTAAGAGACAGTAACAGAGTGTAAGAGACAGTAACAGAGTGTAAGAGACAGCAGCAGAGTGTAAGAGAGTGTAACAGAGTATAGGAGACAGTAACAGAGTATAGGAGACAGTAACAGAGTGTAAGAGAGTGTAAGAGACAGTTACAGAGTGTAAGAGAGTGTAACATAGTGTAAGAGACAGTAACAGAGTGTAAGAGACAGCAGAAGAGTGTAAGAGAGTTGAAGAGACAGTCGCAGAGTGTAATAGACTGTAACAGAGTGTAAGAGAGTGTTATAGACAGTAGCAGAGTGTAAGAGACAATAGCAGAGTGTAATAGACTGGAGCAGAGTGTAGCATAGTGTAAGACAGTGTAAGAGACTGTAGCAGAGTGTAATAGACAGTAACAGAGTGTAAGAGAGTGTTATAGACAGTAGCAGAGTGTAAGAGACAATAGCAGAGTGTAAGAGACAGTAGCAGAGTTTAATAGACAGCAGCAGAGTGTAACAGAGTGTAAGAGACAGTAGCAGAGTGTAATAGACAGTAACAGAGTGTAAGAGAGTGTTATAGACAGTAGCAGAGTGTAAGAGACAATAGCAGAGTGTAATAGACTGTAGCAGAGTGTAACATAGTGTAAGAGAGTGTAAGAGACAGTAGCAGAGTGTAATAGACAGTAACAGAGTGTAAGAGAGTGTTATAGACAGTAGCAGAGTGTAAGAGAGTGTAAGAGACAGTTACAGAGTGTAAGAGAGTGTAACAGAGTGTAAGAGAGTGTAAGAGACAGTAACATAGTGTAGGAGAGTGTAAGAGACAGTAACAGAGTGTAAGAGACAGTAGCAGAGTGTAAGAGAGTGTAAGAGAGTGTTATAGACAGTAGCAGAGTGTAAGGGACAATAGCAGAGTGTAAGAGACAGTAGCAGAGTGTAATAGACTGTAGCAGAGTGTAAAATAGTGTAAGAGAGTGTAAGAGACAGTAGCAGAGTGTAATAGACAGTAATAGAGTGTAAGAGAGTGTTATAGACAGTAGCAGAGTTTAAGAGACAGTAACAGAGTGTAAGAGACAGTAAGAGTGTAAGAGACAGTAAGAGTGTAAGAGGGTGTAAGAGACAGTAGCAGAGTGTAGGAGAGTGTAAGAGAGTGTAAGAGACAGTAACAGAGTGTAAGAGACAGCAGCAGAGTGTAAGAGACAGTAACAGAGTGTAAGAGAGTGTAACAGAGTGTAAGAGACAGTAACAGAGTGTACGAGAGTGTAGTAGAGTGTAAGAGACAGTAACAGAGCATAAGAGACAGTAACAGAGCATAAGAGACAGAAGCAGAGTGTAAGAGACAGAAACAGAGTGAAAGAGAGAGTAGCAGAGTGTAAGAGACAGTAGCAGAGTGTAAGAGAGTGTAAGAGAAATTAACAGAGTGTAATAGAGTGTAACAGCGTGTAAGAGAGTGTAACAGAGTGTAAGAGAGTGTAGGAGACAGTAACAGAGTGTAGGAGAGTGTAAGAGACAGTAACAGAGTGTAAGAGACAGTAACAGAGTGTAAGAGACAGCAGCAGAGTGTAAGAGAGTGTAACATAGTGTAAGAGAGTGAAAGAGACAGTAGCAGAGTGTAATAGACAGTAAAAGAGTGTAGGAGAGTGTCAGAGACAGTAACAGAGTGTAAGAGTCAGCAGCAGAGTGTAAGAGAGTGTAACATAGTGTAAGAGAGTGTAAGAGACAGTAGCAGAGTGTAATAGACAGTAACAGAGTGTAAGAGAGTGTTATAGACAGTAGCAGAGTGTAAGAGACAATAGCAGAGTGTAAGATACAGTAGCAGAGTGTAAGAGACAGTAACAGAGTGTAAAAGACAGTAACAGAGTGTAAGAGACAGTAGCAGAGTGAAAGAGACAGTAGTAGAGTGTAAGAGAGTGTCACATGGCATATACCGTCCTCTAGGATCACATAGTCCTGAATGATCTCAGTATACTGTGAACGTCTTTGGGGATCTCTTCGCGTAGACCTCGTAAACCTGTGTAAGAGACAGTAAAAGAGTATATGAGACAGTAGTGGAGTGTAAGAAAGTGTAACAGAGTATAGGAGACAGTAACAGAGTGTAAGAGAGTGTAAGAGACAGTTACAGAGTGTAAGAGAGTGTAAGAGAGTGTAACAGAGTGTAAGAGACAGTAACAGAGTGTAAGAGGGTGTAAGAGACAGTAGCAGAGTGTAGGAGAGTGTAAGAGAGTGTAAGAGAGTGTAAGAGACAGTAACAGAGTGTAAGAGACAGTAACAGAGTGTAAGAGACAGCAGCAGAGTGTAAGAGAGTGTAACAGAGTATAGGAGACAGTAACAGAGTATAGGAGACAGTAACAGAGTGTAAGAGAGTGTAAGAGACAGTTACAGAGTGTAAGAGAGTGTAACACAGTGTAAGAGACAGTAACAGAGTGTAAGAGACAGTAGCAGAGTGTAAGAGACAGTAGCAGAGTGTAATAGACTGTAGCAGAGTGTAACATAGTGTAAGAGAGTGTAAGAGACAGTAGCAGAGTGTAATAGACAGTAACAGAGTGTAAGAGAGTGTTATAGACAGTAGCAGAGTTTAAGAGACAGTAACAGAGTGTAAGAGACAGTAACAGAGTGTAAGAGGGTGTAAGAGACAGTAGCAGAGTGTAGGAGAGTGTAAGAGAGTGTAAGAGAGTGTAAGAGACAGTAACAGAGTGTAAGAGACAGTAACAGAGTGTAAGAGACAGCAGCAGAGTGTAAGAGAGTGTAACAGAGTATAGGAGACAGTAACAGAGTATAGGAGACAGTAACAGAGTGTAAGAGAGTGTAAGAGACAGTTACAGAGTGTAAGAGAGTGTAACATAGTGTAAGAGACAGTAACAGAGTGTAAGAGACAGTAGCAGAGTGTAATAGACTGTAGCAGAGTGTAACATAGTGTAAGAGAGTGTAAGAGACAGTAGCAGAGTGTAATAGACAGTAACAGAGTGTAAGAGAGTGTTATAGACAGTAGCAGAGTGTAAGAGACAATAGCAGAGTGTAATAGAGTGTAGCAGAGTGTAATAGAGTGTAGCAGAGTGTAAGCGAGTGTAAGAGACAGTAGCAGAGTGTAATAGACAGTAACAGAGTGTAAGAGAGTGTTATAGACAGTTGCAGAGTGTAAGAGACAATAGCAGAGTGTAAGATACAGTAGAAGAGTGTAAGAGACTGTAACAGAGTGTAAGAGACAGTAACAGAGTGTAAGAGACAGTAACAGAGTGTAAGAGACAGTAGCAGAGTGAAAGAGACATTAGTAGAGTGTAGTAGAGTGTAAGAGAGAGTCACATGGCATACACCGTCCTCTAGGACCACATGGTCCCGAATGATCTCAGTATACTGTGAACGTCTTTGGGTATCTCTTCGCGTAGACATCGTAAACCTGTGTAAGAGACAGTAACAGAGTATATGAGACAGCAGCAGAGTGTAAGAGAGTGTAACATAGTGTAAGACAGTGTAAGAGACAGTAGCAGAGTGAAAGAGACAGTAGCAGAGTGTAAGAGACAGTAGCAGAGTGTAAGAGACAGTAACAGAGTGTAAGAGATAGTAGCAGAGTGTAAGAGAGTGTAAGAGACAGTAACAGTGTGTAAGAGGGTGTAACAGCGTGTAAGAGAGTGTAACAGCATGTAAGAGAGTGTAACAGAGTGTAAGGGAGTGTAAGAGACAGTAACAGAGTGTAAGGGGGTGTAAGAGACAGTAGAAGAGTGTAGGAGAGTGTAAGAGAGTGTAAGAGAGTGTAATAGACAGTAACAGAGTGTAAGAGACAGTAAAAGAGTGTAAGAGACAGCAGCAGAGTGTAAGAGAGTGTAAGAGACAGTAACAGAGTGTAAGAGACAGTAACAGAGTGTAAGAGACAGTAACAGAGTACACGAGAGTGTAGTAGAGTGTAAGAGACAGTAACAGAGCGTAAGAGACAGTAGCAGTGTGTAGGAGACAGAAGCAAAGTGAAAGAGAGAGTAGCAGAGTGTAAGAGACAGTAGCAGAGTGTAAGAGACAGTAGCAGAGTGTAAGAGAGTGTAAGAGACAGTAACAGAGTGTAGGAGAGTGTAAGAGACAGTAACAGAGTGTAAGAGACAGTAACAGAGTGTAAGAGACAGCAGCAGAGTGTAAGAGAGTGTAACATAGTGTAAGAGAGTGTAAGAGACAGTAGCAGAGTGTAATAGACAGTAACAGAGTGTAATAGAGTGTAAGAGACAGTAGCAGAGTGTAAGAGACAATAGCAGAGTGTAAGAGACAGTAGCAGAGTGTAACATAGTGTAAGAGAGTGTTATAGACAGTAGCAGAGTGTAGGAGACAGTAACAGAGTGTAAGAGACAGTAACAGAGTGAAAGAGACAGTAGCAGAGTGAAAGAGACAGTAGTAGAGTGTAGTAGAGTGTAAGATATAGGAGTGTAAGAGACAGTAACAGAGTGTAAGAGACAGTAACAGAGTGTAAGAGACAGCAGCAGAGTGTAAGAGAGTGTAATAGACAGTAACAGAGTGTACGAGAGTGTAGTAGAGTGTAAGAGACAGTAGCAGAGTGTAAGAGAGTGTAACAGGGTGTAAGAGACAGTAACAGAGTATAGGAGACAGTAACAGAGTGTAAGAGACAGTAACAGAGTGTACGAGACAGTAACATAGTGTAAGATACAGTAACAGAGTGTATGACAGTGTAGTACAGTGTAAGACACAGTAACAGAGCGTAAGAGATAGTAGCAGAGTGTAAGAGACAGTAGCAGAGTGAAAGAGACAGTAGCAGAGTGTTAGAGACAGTAGCAGAGTGTAAGAAACAGTAACAGAGTGTAAGAGACAGTAGCAGAGTGTAAGAGAGTGTAAGAGACAGTAACAGTGTGTAAGAGGGTGTAACAGCGTGTAAGAGAGTGTAACAGCGTGTAAGAGAGTGTAACAGAGTGTAAGAGAGTGTAAGAGACAGTAACAGAGTGTAAGAGGGTGTAAGAGACAGTAGCAGAGTGTAAGAGAGTGTAAGAGAGTGTTATAGACAGTAGCAGAGTGTAAGAGACAATAGCAGAGTGTAAGAGACAGTAGCAGAGTGTAATAGACTGTAGCAGAGTGTAACAGTGTAAGAGAGTGTAAGAGACAGTAGCAGAGTGTAATAGACAGTAACAGAGTGTAAGAGAGTGTTATAGACAGTAGCAGAGTGTAAGAGACAGTAGCAAAGTGTAAGAGACAATAGCAGAGTGTAAGAGACAGTAGCAGAGTGTAATAGACTGTAGCAGAGTGTAACATAGTGTAAGAGAGTGTAAGAGACAGTAGCAGAGTGTAATAGACAGTAACAGAGTGTACGAGAGTGTTATAGACAGTAGCAGAGTTTAAGAGACAGTAACAGAGTGTAAGAGACAGTAACAGAGTGTAAGAGGGTGTAAGAGACAGTAGGAGAGTGTAAGAGAGTGTAAGAGAGTGTAAGAGACAGTAACAGAGTGTAAGAGACAGTAACAGAGTGTAAGAGACAGCAGCAGAGTGTAAGAGAGTGTAACAGAGTATAGGAGACAGTAACAGAGTATAGGAGACAGTAACAGAGTGTAAGAGAGTGTAAGAGACAGTTACAGAGTGTAAGAGAGTGTAACATAGTGTAAGAGACAGTAACAGAGTGTAAGAGACAGCAGAAGAGTGTAAGAGAGTTGAAGAGACAGTCGCAGAGTGTAATAGACAGTAACAGAGTGTAAGAGAGTGTTATAGACAGTAGCAGAGTGTAAGAGACAATAGCAGAGTGTAATAGACTGGAGCAGAGTGTAGCATAGTGTAAGACAGTGTAAGAGACTGTAGGAGAGTGTAATAGACAGTAACAGAGTGTAAGAGAGTGTTATAGACAGTAGCAGAGTGTAAGAGACAATAGCAGAGTGTAAGAGACAGTAGCAGAGTTTAATAGACAGCAGCAGAGTGTAAGAGAGTGTAAGAGACAGTAGCAGAGTGTAATAGACAGTAACAGAGTGTAAGAGAGTGTTATAGACAGTAGCAGAGTGTAAGAGACAATAGCAGAGTGTAATAGACTGTAGCAGAGTGTAACATAGTGTAAGAGAGTGTAAGAGACAGTAGCAGAGTGTAATAGACAGTAACAGCGTGTAAGAGAGTGTTATAGACAGTAGCAGAGTGTAAGAGAGTGTAAGAGACAGTTACAGAGTGTAAGAGAGTGTAACAGAGTGTAAGAGAGTGTAAGAGACAGTAACATAGTGTAGGAGAGTGTAAGAGACAGTAACAGAGTGTAAGAGACAGTAGCAGAGTGTAAGAGAGTGTAAGAGAGTGTTATAGACAGTAGCAGAGTGTAAGGGACAATAGCAGAGTGTAAGAGACAGTAGCAGAGTGTAATAGACTGTAGCAGAGTGTAAAATAGTGTAAGAGAGTGTAAGAGACAGTAGCAGAGTGTAATAGACAGTAATAGAGTGTAAGAGAGTGTTATAGACAGTAGCAGAGTTTAAGAGACAGTAACAGAGTGTAAGAGACAGTAAGAGTGTAAGAGGGTGTAAGAGACAGTAGCAGAGTGTAGGAGAGTGTAAGAGAGTGTAAGAGACAGTAACAGAGTGTAAGAGACAGCAGCAGAGTGTAAGAGACAGTAACAGAGTGTAAGAGAGTGTAACAGAGTGTAAGAGACAGTAACAGAGTGTACGAGAGTGTAGTAGAGTGTAAGAGACAGTAACAGAGCATAAGAGACAGTAACAGAGCATAAGAGACAGAAGCAGAGTGTAAGAGACAGAAACAGAGTGAAAGAGAGAGTTGCAGAGTGTAAGAGACAGTAGCAGAGTGTAAGAGAGTGTAAGAGAAATTAACAGAGTGTAATAGAGTGTAACAGCGTGTAAGAGAGTGTAACAGAGTGTAAGAGAGTGTAGGAGACAGTAACAGAGTGTAGGAGAGTGTAAGAGACAGTAACAGAGTGTAAGAGACAGTAACAGAGTGTAAGAGACAGTAACAGAGTGTAAGAGACAGTAACAGAGTGTAAGAGACAGCAGCAGAGTGTAAGAGAGTGTAACATAGTGTAAGAGAGTGAAATAGACAGTAACAGAGTGTACGAGACAGTAACAGAGTGTAAGAGACAGTAACAGAGTGTAAGAGACAGTAACAGAGTATACGAGAGTGTAGTAGAGTGTAAGAGACAGTAACAGAGCGTAAGAGACAGTAGCAGTGTGTAAGAGACAGAAGCAAAGTGAAAGAGAGAGTAGCAGAGTGTAAGAGACAGTAGCAGAGTGTAAGAGACAGTAGCAGAGTGTAAGAGAGTGTAAGAGACAGTAACAGAGTGTAAGAGAGTGTAACAGCGTGTAAGAGAGTGTAACAGAGTGTAAGAGACAGTAAGAGAGTGTAACAGAGTGTAAGAGACAGTAACAGAGTGTAGGAGAGTGTAAGAGACAGTAACGGAGTGTAAGAGACAGTAACAGTGTGTAAGAGACAGCAGCAGAGTGTAAGAGAGTGTAACATAGTGTAAGAGAGTGTAAGAGACAGTAGCAGAGTGTAATAGACAGTAACAGAGTGTAATAGAGTGTAAGAGACAGTAGCAGAGTATAAGAGACAATAGCAGAGTGTAAGAGACAGTAGCAGAGTGTAATAGACAGCAGCAGAGTGTAAGAGAGTGTAAGAGACAGTAGCAGAATGTAATAGACAGTAACAGAGTGTAAGAGAGTGTTATAGACAGTAGCAGAGTGTAAGAGACAATAGCAGAGTGTAAGAGACAGTAGCAGAGTGTAATAGACTGTAGCAGAGTGTAACATAGTGTAAGAGAGTGTAAGAGACAGTAGCAGAGTGTAATAGACAGTAACAGAGTGTAAGAGAGTGTTATAGACAGTAGCAGAGTTTAAGAGAGTGTAAGAGACAGTTACAGAGTGTAAGAGAGTGTAACAGAGTGTAAGAGAGTGTAAGAGACAGTAACATAGTGTAGGAGAGTGTAAGAGACAGTAACAGAGTGTAAGAGACAGTAGCAGAGTGTAAGAGAGTGTAAGAGAGTGTTATAGACAGTAGCAGAGTGTAAGGGACAATAGCAGAGTGTAAGAGACAGTAGCAGAGTGTAATAGACTGTAGCAGAGTGTAAAATAGTGTAAGAGAGTGTAAGAGACAGTAGCAGAGTGTAATAGACAGTAATAGAGTGTAAGAGAGTGTTATAGACAGTAGCAGAGTTTAAGAGACAGTAACAGAGTGTAAGAGACAGTAAGAGTGTAAGAGGGTGTAAGAGACAGTAGCAGAGTGTAGGAGAGTGTAAGAGAGTGTAAGAGACAGTAACAGAGTGTAAGAGACAGCAGCAGAGTGTAAGAGACAGTAACAGAGTGTAAGAGACAGTAACAGAGTGTACGAGAGTGTAGTAGAGTGTAAGAGACAGTAACAGAGCATAAGAGACAGTAACAGAGCATAAGAGACAGAAGCAGAGTGTAAGAGACAGAAACAGAGTGAAAGAGAGAGTAGCAGAGTGTAAGAGACAGTAGCAGAGTGTAAGAGAGTGTAAGAGACAGTAACAGAGTGTAAGAGAGTGTAACAGCATGTAAGAGAGTGTAACAGAGTGTAAGAGAGTGTAAGAGACAGTAACAGAGTGTAGTAGAGTGTAAGAGACAGTAACAGAGTGTAAGAGACAGTAACAGAGTGTAAGAGACAGCAGCAGAGTGTAAGAGAGTGTAACATAGTGTAAGAGAGTGAAAGAGACAGTAGCAGAGTGTAATAGACAGTAACAGAGTGTAAGAGAGTGTTATAGACAGTAGCAGAGTGTAAGAGACAATAGCAGAGTGTAAGATACAGTAGCAAAGTGTAAGAGACAGTAACAGAGTGTAAGAGACAGTAGCAGAGTGAAAGAGGCAGTAGTAGAGTGTAGTAGAGTGTACCAGAGTGTCACATGGCATATACCGTCCTCTAGGATCACATAGTCCTGAATGATCTCAGTATACTGTGAACGTCTTTGGGGATCTCTTCGCGTAGACATCGTAAACCTGTGTAAGAGACAGTAAAAGAGTATATGAGACAGTAGCGGAGTGTAAGAGAGTGTGACAGAGCATAGGAGACAGTAACAGAGTATAGGAGACGGTAACAGAGTGTAAGAGAGTGTAAGAGACAGTAACAGAGTGTAAGAGACAGTAACAGAGTGTAAGAGACAGCAGCAGAGTGTAAGAGAGTGTAACATAGTGTAAGAGAGTGAAAGAGACAGTAGCAGAGTGTAATAGACAGTAACAGAGTGTAGGAGAGTGTAACAGCGTGTAAGAGAGTGTAACAGAGTGTAAGAGAGTGTAAGAGACAGTAACAGAGTGTAGGAGAGTGTAAGAGACAGTAACAGAGTGTAAGAGACAGTAACAGAGTGTAAGAGACAGTAACAGAGTGTAAGAGACAGCAGCAGAGTGTAAGAGAGTGTAAGAGACAGTAGCAGAGTGTAATAGACAGTAACAGAGTGTAAGAGAGTGTTATAGACAGTAGCAGAGTGTTATAGACAATAGCAGAGTGTAAGAGACAGTAGCAGAGTGTAATAGACAGCAGCAGAGTGTAAGAGAGTGTAAGAGACAGTAGCAGAGTGTAATAGACAGTAACAGAGTGTAAGAGAGTGTTATAGACAGTAGCAGAGTGTAAGAGACAATAGCAGAGTGTAAGAGACAGTAGCAGAGTGTAATAGACTGTAGCAGAGTGTAACATAGTGTAAGAGAGTGTAAGAGACAGTAGCAGAGTGTAATAGACAGTAACAGAGTGTAAGAGAGTGTTATAGACAGTAGCAGAGTTTAAGAGACAGTAACAGAGTGTAAGAGGGTGTAAGAGACAGTAGCAGACTGTAGGAGAGTGTAAGAGAGTGTAAGAGAGTGTAAGAGACAGTAACAGAGTGTAAGAGACAGTAACAGAGTGTAAGAGACAGTAACAGAGTGTAAGAGACAGCAGCAGAGTGTAAGAGAGTGTAACAGAGTATAGGAGACAGTAACAGAGTATAGGAGACAGTAACAGAGTGTAAGAGAGTGTAAGAGACAGTTACAGAGTGTAAGAGAGTGTAACATAGTGTAAGAGACAGTAACAGAGTGTAAGAGACAGCAGAAGAGTGTAAGAGAGTTGAAGAGACAGTCGCAGAGTGTAATAGACTGTAACAGAGTGTAAGAGAGTGTTATAGACAGTAGCAGAGTGTAAGAGACAATAGCAGAGTGTAATAGACTGGAGCAGAGTGTAGCATAGTGTAAGACAGTGTAAGAGACTGTAGCAGAGTGTAATAGACAGTAACAGAGTGTAAGAGAGTGTTATAGACAGTAGCAGAGTGTAAGAGACAATAGCAGAGTGTAAGAGACAGTAGCAGAGTTTAATAGACAGCAGCAGAGTGTAACAGAGTGTAAGAGACAGTAGCAGAGTGTAATAGACAGTAACAGAGTGTAAGAGAGTGTTATAGACAGTAGCAGAGTGTAAGAGACAATAGCAGAGTGTAATAGACTGTAGCAGAGTGTAACATAGTGTAAGAGAGTGTAAGAGACAGTAGCAGAGTGTAATAGACAGTAACAGAGTGTAAGAGAGTGTTATAGACAGTAGCAGAGTGTAAGAGAGTGTAAGAGACAGTTACAGAGTGTAAGAGAGTGTAACAGAGTGTAAGAGAGTGTAAGAGACAGTAACATAGTGTAGGAGAGTGTAAGAGACAGTAACAGAGTGTAAGAGACAGTAGCAGAGTGTAAGAGAGTGTAAGAGAGTGTTATAGACAGTAGCAGAGTGTAAGGGACAATAGCAGAGTGTAAGAGACAGTAGCAGAGTGTAATAGACTGTAGCAGAGTGTAAAATAGTGTAAGAGAGTGTAAGAGACAGTAGCAGAGTGTAATAGACAGTAATAGAGTGTAAGAGAGTGTTATAGACAGTAGCAGAGTTTAAGAGACAGTAACAGAGTGTAAGAGACAGTAAGAGTGTAAGAGACAGTAAGAGTGTAAGAGGGTGTAAGAGACAGTAGCAGAGTGTAGGAGAGTGTAAGAGAGTGTAAGAGACAGTAACAGAGTGTAAGAGACAGCAGCAGAGTGTAAGAGACAGTAACAGAGTGTAAGAGAGTGTAACAGAGTGTAAGAGACAGTAACAGAGTGTACGAGAGTGTAGTAGAGTGTAAGAGACAGTAACAGAGCATAAGAGACAGTAACAGAGCATAAGAGACAGAAGCAGAGTGTAAGAGACAGAAACAGAGTGAAAGAGAGAGTAGCAGAGTGTAAGAGACAGTAGCAGAGTGTAAGAGAGTGTAAGAGAAATTAACAGAGTGTAATAGAGTGTAACAGCGTGTAAGAGAGTGTAACAGAGTGTAAGAGAGTGTAGGAGACAGTAACAGAGTGTAGGAGAGTGTAAGAGACAGTAACAGAGTGTAAGAGACAGTAACAGAGTGTAAGAGACAGCAGCAGAGTGTAAGAGAGTGTAACATAGTGTAAGAGAGTGAAAGAGACAGTAGCAGAGTGTAATAGACAGTAAAAGAGTGTAGGAGAGTGTCAGAGACAGTAACAGAGTGTAAGAGTCAGCAGCAGAGTGTAAGAGAGTGTAACATAGTGTAAGAGAGTGTAAGAGACAGTAGCAGAGTGTAATAGACAGTAACAGAGTGTAAGAGAGTGTTATAGACAGTAGCAGAGTGTAAGAGACAATAGCAGAGTGTAAGATACAGTAGCAGAGTGTAAGAGACAGTAACAGAGTGTAAAAGACAGTAACAGAGTGTAAGAGACAGTAGCAGAGTGAAAGAGACAGTAGTAGAGTGTAAGAGAGTGTCACATGGCATATACCGTCCTCTAGGATCACATAGTCCTGAATGATCTCAGTATACTGTGAACGTCTTTGGGGATCTCTTCGCGTAGACCTCGTAAACCTGTGTAAGAGACAGTAAAAGAGTATATGAGACAGTAGTGGAGTGTAAGAAAGTGTAACAGAGTATAGGAGACAGTAACAGAGTGTAAGAGAGTGTAAGAGACAGTTACAGAGTGTAAGAGAGTGTAAGAGAGTGTAACAGAGTGTAAGAGACAGTAACAGAGTGTAAGAGGGTGTAAGAGACAGTAGCAGAGTGTAGGAGAGTGTAAGAGAGTGTAAGAGAGTGTAAGAGACAGTAACAGAGTGTAAGAGACAGTAACAGAGTGTAAGAGACAGCAGCAGAGTGTAAGAGAGTGTAACAGAGTATAGGAGACAGTAACAGAGTATAGGAGACAGTAACAGAGTGTAAGAGAGTGTAAGAGACAGTTACAGAGTGTAAGAGAGTGTAACACAGTGTAAGAGACAGTAACAGAGTGTAAGAGACAGTAGCAGAGTGTAAGAGACAGTAGCAGAGTGTAATAGACTGTAGCAGAGTGTAACATAGTGTAAGAGAGTGTAAGAGACAGTAGCAGAGTGTAATAGACAGTAACAGAGTGTAAGAGAGTGTTATAGACAGTAGCAGAGTTTAAGAGACAGTAACAGAGTGTAAGAGACAGTAACAGAGTGTAAGAGGGTGTAAGAGACAGTAGCAGAGTGTAGGAGAGTGTAAGAGAGTGTAAGAGAGTGTAAGAGACAGTAACAGAGTGTAAGAGACAGTAACAGAGTGTAAGAGACAGCAGCAGAGTGTAAGAGAGTGTAACAGAGTATAGGAGACAGTAACAGAGTATAGGAGACAGTAACAGAGTGTAAGAGAGTGTAAGAGACAGTTACAGAGTGTAAGAGAGTGTAACATAGTGTAAGAGACAGTAACAGAGTGTAAGAGACAGTAGCAGAGTGTAATAGACTGTAGCAGAGTGTAACATAGTGTAAGAGAGTGTAAGAGACAGTAGCAGAGTGTAATAGACAGTAACAGAGTGTAAGAGAGTGTTATAGACAGTAGCAGAGTGTAAGAGACAATAGCAGAGTGTAATAGAGTGTAGCAGAGTGTAATAGAGTGTAGCAGAGTGTAAGCGAGTGTAAGAGACAGTAGCAGAGTGTAATAGACAGTAACAGAGTGTAAGAGAGTGTTATAGACAGTTGCAGAGTGTAAGAGACAATAGCAGAGTGTAAGATACAGTAGAAGAGTGTAAGAGACTGTAACAGAGTGTAAGAGACAGTAACAGAGTGTAAGAGACAGTAACAGAGTGTAAGAGACAGTAGCAGAGTGAAAGAGACATTAGTAGAGTGTAGTAGAGTGTAAGAGAGAGTCACATGGCATACACCGTCCTCTAGGACCACATGGTCCCGAATGATCTCAGTATACTGTGAACGTCTTTGGGTATCTCTTCGCGTAGACATCGTAAACCTGTGTAAGAGACAGTAACAGAGTATATGAGACAGCAGCAGAGTGTAAGAGAGTGTAACATAGTGTAAGACAGTGTAAGAGACAGTAGCAGAGTGAAAGAGACAGTAGCAGAGTGTAAGAGACAGTAGCAGAGTGTAAGAGACAGTAACAGAGTGTAAGAGATAGTAGCAGAGTGTAAGAGAGTGTAAGAGACAGTAACAGTGTGTAAGAGGGTGTAACAGCATGTAAGAGAGTGTAACAGCATGTAAGAGAGTGTAACAGAGTGTAAGGGAGTGTAAGAGACAGTAACAGAGTGTAAGGGGGTGTAAGAGACAGTAGAAGAGTGTAGGAGAGTGTAAGAGAGTGTAAGAGAGTGTAATAGACAGTAACAGAGTGTAAGAGACAGTAAAAGAGTGTAAGAGACAGCAGCAGAGTGTAAGAGAGTGTAAGAGACAGTAACAGAGTGTAAGAGACAGTAACAGAGTGTAAGAGACAGTAACAGAGTACACGAGAGTGTAGTAGAGTGTAAGAGACAGTAACAGAGCGTAAGAGACAGTAGCAGTGTGTAGGAGACAGAAGCAAAGTGAAAGAGAGAGTAGCAGAGTGTAAGAGACAGTAGCAGAGTGTAAGAGACAGTAGCAGAGTGTAAGAGAGTGTAAGAGACAGTAACAGAGTGTAGGAGAGTGTAAGAGACAGTAACAGAGTGTAAGAGACAGTAACAGAGTGTAAGAGACAGCAGCAGAGTGTAAGAGAGTGTAAGAGACAGTAGCAGAGTGTAATAGACAGTAACAGAGTGTAATAGAGTGTAAGAGACAGTAGCAGAGTGTAAGAGACAATAGCAGAGTGTAAGAGACAGTAGCAGAGTGTAACATAGTGTAAGAGAGTGTTATAGACAGTAGCAGAGTGTAAGAGACAGTAACAGAGTGTAAGAGACAGTAACAGAGTGAAAGAGACAGTAGCAGAGTGAAAGAGACAGTAGTAGAGTGTAGTAGAGTGTAAGATATAGGAGTGTAAGAGACAGTAACAGAGTGTAAGAGACAGTAACAGAGTGTAAGAGACAGCAGCAGAGTGTAAGAGAGTGTAATAGACAGTAACAGAGTGTACGAGAGTGTAGTAGAGTGTAAGAGACAGTAGCAGAGTGTAAGAGAGTGTAACAGGGTGTAAGAGACAGTAACAGAGTATAGGAGACAGTAACAGAGTGTAAGAGACAGTAACAGAGTGTACGAGACAGTAACATAGTGTAAGATACAGTAACAGAGTGTATGACAGTGTAGTACAGTGTAAGACACAGTAACAGAGCGTAAGAGATAGTAGCAGAGTGTAAGAGACAGTAGCAGAGTGAAAGAGACAGTAGCAGAGTGTTAGAGACAGTAGCAGAGTGTAAGAAACAGTAACAGAGTGTAAGAGACAGTAGCAGAGTGTAAGAGAGTGTAAGAGACAGTAACAGTGTGTAAGAGGGTGTAACAGCGTGTAAGAGAGTGTAACAGCGTGTAAGAGAGTGTAACAGAGTGTAAGAGAGTGTAAGAGACAGTAACAGAGTGTAAGAGGGTGTAAGAGACAGTAGCAGAGTGTAAGAGAGTGTAAGAGAGTGTTATAGACAGTAGCAGAGTGTAAGAGACAATAGCAGAGTGTAAGAGACAGTAGCAGAGTGTAATAGACTGTAGCAGAGTGTAACAGTGTAAGAGAGTGTAAGAGACAGTAGCAGAGTGTAATAGACAGTAACAGAGTGTAAGAGAGTGTTATAGACAGTAGCAGAGTGTAAGAGACAGTAGCAAAGTGTAAGAGACAATAGCAGAGTGTAAGAGACAGTAGCAGAGTGTAATAGACTGTAGCAGAGTGTAACATAGTGTAAGAGAGTGTAAGAGACAGTAGCAGAGTGTAATAGACAGTAACAGAGTGTACGAGAGTGTTATAGACAGTAGCAGAGTTTAAGAGACAGTAACAGAGTGTAAGAGACAGTAACAGAGTGTAAGAGGGTGTAAGAGACAGTAGGAGAGTGTAAGAGAGTGTAAGAGAGTGTAAGAGACAGTAACAGAGTGTAAGAGACAGTAACAGAGTGTAAGAGACAGCAGCAGAGTGTAAGAGAGTGTAACAGAGTATAGGAGACAGTAACAGAGTATAGGAGACAGTAACAGAGTGTAAGAGAGTGTAAGAGACAGTTACAGAGTGTAAGAGAGTGTAACATAGTGTAAGAGACAGTAACAGAGTGTAAGAGACAGCAGAAGAGTGTAAGAGAGTTGAAGAGACAGTCGCAGAGTGTAATAGACAGTAACAGAGTGTAAGAGAGTGTTATAGACAGTAGCAGAGTGTAAGAGACAATAGCAGAGTGTAATAGACTGGAGCAGAGTGTAGCATAGTGTAAGACAGTGTAAGAGACTGTAGGAGAGTGTAATAGACAGTAACAGAGTGTAAGAGAGTGTTATAGACAGTAGCAGAGTGTAAGAGACAATAGCAGAGTGTAAGAGACAGTAGCAGAGTTTAATAGACAGCAGCAGAGTGTAAGAGAGTGTAAGAGACAGTAGCAGAGTGTAATAGACAGTAACAGAGTGTAAGAGAGTGTTATAGACAGTAGCAGAGTGTAAGAGACAATAGCAGAGTGTAATAGACTGTAGCAGAGTGTAACATAGTGTAAGAGAGTGTAAGAGACAGTAGCAGAGTGTAATAGACAGTAACAGAGTGTAAGAGAGTGTTATAGACAGTAGCAGAGTGTAAGAGAGTGTAAGAGACAGTTACAGAGTGTAAGAGAGTGTAACAGAGTGTAAGAGAGTGTAAGAGACAGTAACATAGTGTAGGAGAGTGTAAGAGACAGTAACAGAGTGTAAGAGACAGTAGCAGAGTGTAAGAGAGTGTAAGAGAGTGTTATAGACAGTAGCAGAGTGTAAGGGACAATAGCAGAGTGTAAGAGACAGTAGCAGAGTGTAATAGACTGTAGCAGAGTGTAAAATAGTGTAAGAGAGTGTAAGAGACAGTAGCAGAGTGTAATAGACAGTAATAGAGTGTAAGAGAGTGTTATAGACAGTAGCAGAGTTTAAGAGACAGTAACAGAGTGTAAGAGACAGTAAGAGTGTAAGAGGGTGTAAGAGACAGTAGCAGAGTGTAGGAGAGTGTAAGAGAGTGTAAGAGACAGTAACAGAGTGTAAGAGACAGCAGCAGAGTGTAAGAGACAGTAACAGAGTGTAAGAGAGTGTAACAGAGTGTAAGAGACAGTAACAGAGTGTACGAGAGTGTAGTAGAGTGTAAGAGACAGTAACAGAGCATAAGAGACAGTAACAGAGCATAAGAGACAGAAGCAGAGTGTAAGAGACAGAAACAGAGTGAAAGAGAGAGTTGCAGAGTGTAAGAGACAGTAGCAGAGTGTAAGAGAGTGTAAGAGAAATTAACAGAGTGTAATAGAGTGTAACAGCGTGTAAGAGAGTGTAACAGAGTGTAAGAGAGTGTAGGAGACAGTAACAGAGTGTAGGAGAGTGTAAGAGACAGTAACAGAGTGTAAGAGACAGTAACAGAGTGAAAGAGACAGCAGCAGAGTGTAAGAGAGTGTAACATAGTGTAAGAGAGTGAAAGAGACAGTAGCAGAGTGTAATAGACAGTAAAAGAGTGTAGGAGAGTGTCAGAGACAGTAACAGAGTGTAAGAGTCAGCAGCAGAGTGTAAGAGAGTGTAACATAGTGTAAGAGAGTGTAAGAGACAGTAGCAGAGTGTAATAGACAGTAACAGAGTGTAAGAGAGTGTTATAGACAGTAGCAGAGTGTAAGAGACAATAGCAGAGTGTAAGATACAGTAGCAGAGTGTAAGAGACAGTAACAGAGTGTAAAAGACAGTAACAGAGTGTAAGAGACAGTAGCAGAGTGAAAGAGACAGTAGTAGAGTGTAGTAGAGTGTAAGAGAGTGTCACATGGCATATACCGTCCTCTAGGATCACATAGTCCTGAATGATCTCAGTATACTGTGAACGTCTTTGGGGATCTCTTCGCGTAGACCTCGTAAACCTGTGTAAGAGACAGTAAAAGAGTATATGAGACAGTAGTGGAGTGTAAGAAAGTGTAACAGAGTATAGGAGACAGTAACAGAGTGTAAGAGAGTGTAAGAGACAGTTACAGAGTGTAAGAGAGTGTAAGAGAGTGTAACAGAGTGTAAGATACAGTAACAGAGTGTAAGAGAGTGTAACATAGTGTAAGAGAGTGAAAGAGACAGTAGCAGAGTGTAATAGACAGTAACAGAGTGTAAGAGACAGCAGCAGAGTGTAAGAGAGTGTAACATAGTGTAAGAGAGTGTAAGAGACAGTAGCAGAGTGTAATAGACAGTAACAGAGTGTAATAGAGTGTAAGAGACAGTAGCAGAGTGTAAGAGACAATAGCAGAGTGTAAGAGACAGTAGCAGAGTGTAATAGACTGTAGCAGAGTGTAACAGAGTGTAAGAGAGTGTAAGAGACAATAGCAGAGTGTAATAGACAGTAACAGAGTGTAAGAGAGTGTTATAGACAGTAGCATAGTGCAAGAGACAATAGCAGAGTGTAAGAGACAGTAGCAGAGTGTAATAGACAGTAACAGAGTGTAAGAGACAGTAACAGAGTGTAAGAGACAGCAGCAGAGTGTAAGAGTGTAAGAGACAGTAACAGAGTGTAAGAGAGTGTAACAGAGTGTAAGAGACAGTAACAGAGTGTACGAGACAGTAACAGAGTGTAAGAGACAGTAACAGAGTATACGAGAGTGTAGTAGAGTGTAAGAGACAGTAACAGAGCGTAAGAGACAGTAGCAGAGTGTAAGAGTGTAAAAGACAGTAACAGAGTGTAAGAGAGTGTAACAGCGTGTAAGAGACAGTAAGAGAGTGTAACAGAGTGTAAGAGACAGTAACAGAGTGTAGGAGAGTGTAAGAGACAGTAACGGAGTGTAAGAGACAGTAACAGAGTGTAAGAGACAGCAGCAGAGTGTTAGAGAGTGTAACATAGTGTAAGAGAGTGTAAGAGACAGTAGCAGAGTGTAATAGACAGTAACAGAGTGTAATAGAGTGTAAGAGACAGTAGCAGAGTGTAAGAGACAGTAGCAGAGTGTAATAGACTGTAGCAGAGTGTAACAGAGTGTAAGAGAGTGTAAGAGACAATAGCAGAGTGTAATAGACAGTAACAGAGTGTAAGAGAGTGTTATAGACAGTAGCAGAGTGCAAGAGACAATAGCAGAGTGTAAGAGACAGTAGCAGAGTGTAATAGACTGTAACAGAGTGTAAGAGAGTGTTATAGACAGTAGCAGAGTGTAAGAGACAGTAGCAGAGTGTAATAGACAGCAGCAGAGTGTAAGAGAGTGTAAGAGACAGTAGCAGAGTGTAATAGACAGTAACAGAGTGTAAGAGAGTGTTATAGACAGTATCAGAGTGTAAGAGACAATAGCAGAGTGTAAGAGACAGTAGCAGAGTGTAATAGACTGTAGCAGAGTGTAACATAGTGTAAGAGAGTGTAAGAGACAGTAGCAGAGTGTAATGGACAGTAACAGAGTGTAAGAGAGTGTTATAGACAGTAGCAGAGTGTAAGAGAGTGTAAGAGACAGTTACAGAGTGTAAGAGAGTGTAAGAGAGTGTAAGAGACAGTAACATAGTGTAGGAGAGTGTAAGAGACAGTAACAGAGTGTAAGAGACAGTAACAGAGTGTAAGAGGGTGTAAGAGACAGTAGCAGAGTGTAGGAGAGTGTAAGAGAGTGTAAGAGACAGTAAGAGTGTAAGAGACAGTAACAGAGTGTAAGAGACAGCAGCAGAGTGTAAGAGACAGAAGCAGAGTGAAAGAGAGAGTAGCAGAGTGTAAGAGACAGTAGCAGAGTGTAAGAGACAGTAGCAGAGTGTAAGAGAGTGTAAGAGACAGTAACAGAGTGTAAGAGAGTGTAACAGCATGTAAGAGAGTGTAACAGAGTGTAAGAGAGTGTAAGAGACAGTAACAGAGTGTAGTAGAGTGTAAGAGACAGTAACAGAGTGTAAGAGACAGTAACAGAGTGTAAGAGACAGCAGCAGAGTGTAAGAGAGTGTAACATAGTGTAAGAGAGTGAAAGAGACAGTAGCAGAGTGTAATAGACAGTAACAGAGTGTAAGAGAGTGTTATAGACAGTAGCAGAGTGTAAGAGACAATAGCAGAGTGTAAGATACAGTAGCAACGTGTAAGAGACAGTAACAGAGTGTAAGAGACAGTAGCAGAGTGAAAGAGGCAGTAGTAGAGTGTAGTAGAGTGTACCAGAGTGTCACATGGCATATACCGTCCTCTAGGATCACATAGTCCTGAGTGATCTCAATATACTGTGAACGTCTTTGGGGATCTCTTCGCGTAGACATCGTAAACCTGTGTAAGAGACAGTAAAAGAGTATATGAGACAGTAGCGGAGTGTAAGAGAGTGTGACAGAGCATAGGAGACAGTAACAGAGTATAGGAGACGGTAACAGAGTGTAAGAGAGTGTAAGAGACAGTAACAGAGTGTAAGAGACAGTAACAGAGTGTTATCGACAGCAGCAGAGTGTAAGAGAGTGTAACAGAGTATAGGAGACAGTAACAGAGTATAGGAGACAGTAACAGAGTGTAAGAGAGTGTAAGAGACAGTTACAGAGTGTAAGAGAGTGTAACACAGTGTAAGAGACAGTAACAGAGTGTAAGAGACAGTAGCAGAGTGTAATAGACTGTAGCAGAGTGTAACATAGTGTAAGAGAGTGTAAGAGACAGTAGCAGAGTGTAATAGACAGTAACAGAGTGTAAGAGAGTGTTATAGACAGTAGCAGAGTTTAAGAGACAGTAACAGAGTGTAAGAGACAGTAACAGAGTGTAAGAGGGTGTAAGAGACAGTAGCAGAGTGTAGGAGAGTGTAAGAGAGTGTAAGAGAGTGTAAGAGACAGTAACAGAGTGTAAGAGACAGTAACAGAGTGTAAGAGACAGTAACAGAGTGTAAGAGACAGCAGCAGAGTGTAAGAGAGTGTAACATAGTGTAAGAGAGTGAAAGAGACAGTAGCACAGTGTAATAGACAGTAACAGAGTGTAGGAGAGTGTAACAGCGTGTAAGAGAGTGTAACAGAGTGTAAGAGAGTGTAAGAGACAGTAACAGAGTGTAGGAGAGTGTAAGAGACAGTAACAGAGTGTAAGAGACAGTAACAGAGTGTAAGAGACAGTAACAGAGTGTAAGAGACAGCAGCAGAGTGTAAGAGAGTGTAACATAGTGTAAGAGAGTGAAAGAGACAGTAGCAGAGTGTAATAGACAGTAACAGAGTGTAGGAGAGTGTCAGAGACAGTAACAGAGTGTAAGAGTCAGCAGCAGAGTGTAAGAGAGTGTAACATAGTGTAAGAGAGTGTAAGAGACAGTAGCAGAGTGTAATAGACAGTAACAGAGTGTAAGAGAGTGTTATAGACAGTAGCAGAGTGTAAGAGACAATAGCAGAGTGTAAGATACAGTAGCAGAGTGTAAGAGACAGTAACAGAGTGTAAAAGACAGTAACAGAGTGTAAGAGACAGTAGCAGAGTGAAAGAGACAGTAGTAGAGTGTAGTAGAGTGTAAGAGAGTGTCACATGGCATATACCGTCCTCTAGGATCACATAGTCCTGAATGATCTCAGTATACTGTGAACGTCTTTGGGGATCTCTTCGCGTAGACCTCGTAAACCTGTGTAAGAGACAGTAAAAGAGTATATGAGACAGTAGTGGAGTGTAAGAAAGTGTAACAGAGTATAGGAGACAGTAACAGAGTGTAAGAGAGTGTAAGAGACAGTTACAGAGTGTAAGAGAGTGTAAGAGAGTGTAACAGAGTGTAAGAGACAGTAACAGAGTGTAAGAGACAGCAGCAGAGTGTAAGAGAGTGTGAGAGACAGTAGCAGAGTGTAATAGACAGTAACAGAGTGTAAGAGAGTGTTATAGACAGTAGCAGAGTGTTATAGACAATAGCAGAGTGTAAGAGACAGTAGCAGAGTGTAATAGACAGCAGCAGAGTGTAAGAGAGTGTAAGAGACAGTAGCAGAGTGTAATAGACAGTAACAGAGTGTAAGAGAGTGTTATAGACAGTAGCAGAGTGTAAGAGACAATAGCAGAGTGTAAGAGACAGTAGCAGAGTGTAATAGACTGTAGCAGAGTGTAACATAGTGTAAGAGAGTGTAAGAGACAGTAGCAGAGTGTAATAGACAGTAACAGAGTGTAAGAGAGTGTTATAGACAGTAGCAGAGTTTAAGAGACAGTAACAGAGTGTAAGAGACAGTAACAGAGTGTAAGAGGGTGTAAGAGACAGTAGCAGAGTGTAGGAGAGTGTAAGAGAGTGTAAGAGACAGTAACAGAGTGTAAGAGACAGCAACAGAGTGTAAGAGACAGCAGCAGAGTGTAAGAGAGTGTAACAGAGTATAGGAGACAGTAACAGAGTATAGGAGACAGTAACAGAGTGTAAGAGAGTGTAAGAGACAGTTACAGAGTGTAAGAGAGTGTAACATAGTGTAAGAGACAGTAACAGAGTGTAAGAGACAGCAGAAGAGTGTAAGAGAGTTGAAGAGACAGTCGCAGAGTGTAATAGACAGTAACAGAGTGTAAGAGAGTGTTATAGACAGTAGCAGAGTGTAAGAGACAATAGCAGGGTGTAATAGACTGGAGCAGAGTGTAACATAGTGTAAGAGAGTGTAAGAGACTGTAGCAGAGTGTAATAGACAGTAACAGAGTGTAAGAGAGTGTTATAGACAGTAGCAGAGTGTAAGAGACAATAGCAGAGTGTAAGAGACAGTAGCAGAGTGTAATAGACAGCAGCAGAGTGTAAGAGAGTGTAAGAGACAGTAGCAGAGTGTAATAGACAGTAACAGAGTGTAAGAGAGTGTTATAGACAGTAGCAGAGTGTAAGAGAGTGTAAGAGACAGTTACAGAGTGTAAGAGAGTGTAACAGAGTGTAAGAGAGTGTAAGAGACAGTAACATAGTGTAGGAGAGTGTAAGAGACAGTAACAGAGTGTAAGAGACAGTAGCAGAGTGTAAGAGAGTGTAAGAGAGTGTTATAGACAGTAGCAGAGTGTAAGGGACAATAGCAGAGTGTAAGAGACAGTAGCAGAGTGTAATAGACTGTAGCAGAGTGTAAAATAGTGTAAGAGAGTGTAAGAGACAGTAGCAGAGTGTAATAGACAGTAATAGAGTGTAAGAGAGTGTTATAGACAGTAGCAGAGTTTAAGAGACAGTAACAGAGTGTAAGAGACAGTAAGAGTGTAAGAGGGTGTAAGAGACAGTAGCAGAGTGTAGGAGAGTGTAAGAGAGTGTAAGAGACAGTAACAGAGTGTAAGAGACAGCAACAGAGTGTAAGAGACAGCAGCAGAGTGTAAGAGACAGTAACAGAGTGTAAGAGACAGTAACAGAGTGTACGAGAGTGTAGTAGAGTGTAAGAGACAGTAACAGAGCATAAGAGACAGTAACAGAGCATAAGAGACAGAAGCAGAGTGAAAGAGACAGAAACAGAGTGAAAGAGAGAGTAGCAGAGTGTAAGAGACAGTAGCAGAGTGTAAGAGAGTGTAAGAGACAGTAACAGAGTGTAAGAGAGTGTAACAGCATGTAAGAGAGTGTAACAGAGTGTAAGAGAGTGTAAGAGACAGTAACAGAGTGTAGTAGAGTGTAAGAGACAGTAACAGAGTGTAAGAGACAGTAACAGAGTGTAAGAGACAGCAGCAGAGTGTAAGAGAGTGTAACATAGTGTAAGAGAGTGAAAGAGACAGTAGCAGAGTGTAATAGACAGTAACAGAGTGTAAGAGAGTGTTATAGACAGTAGCAGAGTGTAAGAGACAATAGCAGAGTGTAAGATACAGTAGCAAAGTGTAAGAGACAGTAACAGAGTGTAAGAGACAGTAGCAGAGTGAAAGAGGCAGTAGTAGAGTGTAGTAGAGTGTACCAGAGTGTCACATGGCATATACCGTCCTCTAGGATCACATAGTCCTGAATGATCTCAGTATACTGTGAACGTCTTTGGGGATCTCTTCGCGTAGACATCGTAAACCTGTGTAAGAGACAGTAAAAGAGTATATGAGACAGTAGCGGAGTGTAAGAGAGTGTGACAGAGCATAGGAGACAGTAACAGAGTATAGGAGACGGTAACAGAGTGTAAGAGAGTGTAAGAGACAGTAACAGAGTGTAAGAGACAGTAACAGAGTGTAAGAGACAGCAGCAGAGTGTAAGAGAGTGTAACATAGTGTAAGAGAGTGAAAGAGACAGTAGCAGAGTGTAATAGACAGTAACAGAGTGTAGGAGAGTGTAACAGCGTGCAAGAGAGTGTAACAGAGTGTAAGAGAGTGTAAGAGACAGTAACAGAGTGTAGGAGAGTGTAAGAGACAGTAACAGAGTGTAAGAGACAGTAACAGAGTGTAAGAGACAGTAACAGAGTGTAAGAGACAGCAGCAGAGTGTAAGAGTGTAAGAGACAGTAACAGAGTGTAAGAGAGTGTAACAGAGTGTAAGAGACAGTAACAGAGTGTACGAGACAGTAACAGAGTGTAAGAGACAGCAGCAGAGTGTAAGAGAGTGTAACATAGTGTAAGAGAGTGAAAGAGACAGTAGCAGAGTGTAATAGACAGTAACAGAGTGTAGGAGAGTGTAACAGCGTGTAAGAGAGTGTAACAGAGTGTAAGAGAGTGTAAGAGACAGTAACAGAGTGTAGGAGAGTGTAAGAGACAGTAACAGAGTGTAAGAGACAGTAACAGAGTGTAAGAGACAGTAACATAGTGTAAGAGACAGCAGCAGAGTGTAAGAGTGTAAGAGACAGTAACAGAGTGTAAGAGAGTGTAACAGAGTGTAAGAGACAGTAACAGAGTGTACGAGACAGTAACAGAGTGTAAGAGACAGTAACAGAGTATACGAGAGTGTAGTAGAGTGTAAGAGACAGTAACAGAGCGTAAGAGACAGTAGCAGAGTGTAAGAGTGTAAAAGACAGTAACAGAGTGTAAGAGAGTGTAACAGCGTGTAAGAGACAGTAAGAGAGTGTAACAGAGTGTAAGAGACAGTAACAGAGTGTAGGAGAGTGTAAGAGACAGTAACGGAGTGTAAGAGACAGTAACAGAGTGTAAGAGACAGCAGCAGAGTGTTAGAGAGTGTAACATAGTGTAAGAGAGTGTAAGAGACAGTAGCAGAGTGTAATAGACAGTAACAGAGTGTAATAGAGTGTAAGAGACAGTAGCAGAGTGTAATAGACTGTAGCAGAGTGTAACATAGTGTAAGAGAGTGTAAGAGACAGTAGCAGAGTGTAATAGACAGTAACAGAGTGTAAGAGAGTGTTATAGACAGTAGCAGAGTTTAAGAGACAGTAACAGAGTGTAAGAGACAGTAACAGAGTGTAAGAGGGTGTAAGAGACAGTAGCAGAGTGTAGGAGAGTGTAAGAGAGTGTAAGAGAGTGTAAGAGACAGTAACAGAGTGTAAGAGACAGTAACAGAGTGTAAGAGACAGTAACAGAGTGTAAGAGACAGCAGCAGAGTGTAAGAGAGTGTAACATAGTGTAAGAGAGTGAAAGAGACAGTAGCAGAGTGTAATAGACAGTAACAGAGTGTAGGAGAGTGTAACAGCGTGTAAGAGAGTGTAACAGAGTGTAAGAGAGTGTAAGAGACAGTAACAGAGTGTAGGAGAGTGTAAGAGACAGTAACAGAGTGTAAGAGACAGTAACAGAGTGTAAGAGACAGTAACAGAGTGTAAGAGACAGCAGCAGAGTGTAAGAGAGTGTAACATAGTGTAAGAGAGTGAAAGAGACAGTAGCAGAGTGTAATAGACAGTAACAGAGTGTAGGAGAGTGTCAGAGACAGTAACAGAGTGTAAGAGTCAGCAGCAGAGTGTAAGACAGTGTAACATAGTGTAAGAGAGTGTAAGAGACAGTAGCAGAGTGTAATAGACAGTAACAGAGTGTAAGAGAGTGTTATAGACAGTAGCAGAGTGTAAGAGACAATAGCAGAGTGTAAGATACAGTAGCAGAGTGTAAGAGACAGTAACAGAGTGTAAAAGACAGTAACAGAGTGTAAGAGACAGTAGCAGAGTGAAAGAGACAGTAGTAGAGTGTAGTAGAGTGTAAGAGAGTGTCACATGGCATATACCGTCCTCTAGGATCACATAGTACTGAATGATCTCAGTATACTGTGAACGTCTTTGGGGATCTCTACGCGTAGACCTCGTAAACCTGTGTAAGAGACAGTAAAAGAGTATATGAGACAGTAGTGGAGTGTAAGAAAGTGTAACAGAGTATAGGAGACAGTAACAGAGTGTAAGAGAGTGTAAGAGACAGTTACAGAGTGTAAGAGAGTGTAAGAGAGTGTAACAGAGTGTAAGAGACAGTAACAGAGTGTAAGAGACAGCAGCAGAGTGTAAGAGAGTGTAAGAGACAGTAGCAGAGTGTAATAGACAGTAACAGAGTGTAAGAGAGTGTTATAGACAGTAGCAGAGTGTTATAGACAATAGCAGAGTGTAAGAGACAGTAGCAGAGTGTAATAGACAGCAGCAGAGTGTAAGAGAGTGTAAGAGACAGTAGCAGAGTGTAATAGACAGTAACAGAGTGTAAGAGAGTGTTATAGACAGTAGCAGAGTGTAAGAGACAATAGCAGAGTGTAACATAGTGTAAGAGAGTGTAAGAGACAGTAGCAGAGTGTAATAGACAGTAACAGAGTGTAAGAGAGTGTTATAGACAGTAGCAGAGTGTAAGAGAGTGTAAGAGACAGTTACAGAGTGTAAGAGAGTGTAACAGAGTGTAAGAGAGTGTAAGAGACAGTAACATAGTGTAGGAGAGTGTAAGAGACAGTAACAGAGTGTAAGAGACAGTAGCAGAGTGTAAGAGAGTGTAAGAGAGTGTTATAGACAGTAGCAGAGTGTAAGGGACAATAGCAGAGTGTAAGAGACAGTAGCAGAGTGTAATAGACTGTAGCAGAGTGTAAAATACTGTAAGAGAGTGTAAGAGACAGTAGCAGAGTGTAATAGACAGTAATAGAGTGTAAGAGAGTGTTATAGACAGTAGCAGAGTTTAAGAGACAGTAACAGAGTGTAAGAGACAGTAAGAGTGTAAGAGGGTGTAAGAGACAGTAGCAGAGTGTAGGAGAGTGTAAGAGAGTATAAGAGACAGTAACAGAGTGTAAAAGACAGCAGCAGAGTGTAAGAGACAGTAACATAGTGTAAGAGAGTGTAACAGAGTGTAAGAGACAGTAACAGAGTGTACGAGAGTGTAGTAGAGTGTAAGAGACAGTAACAGAGCATAAGAGACAGTAACAGAGCATAAGAGACAGAAGCAGAGTGTAAGAGACAGAAACAGAGTGAAAGAGAGAGTAGCAGAGTGTAAGAGACAGTAGCAGAGTGTAAGAGAGTGTAAGAGAAATTAACAGAGTGTAATAGAGTGTAACAGCGTGTAAGAGAGTGTAACAGAGTGTAAGAGAGTGTAGGAGACAGTAACAGAGTGTAGGAGAGTGTAAGAGACAGTAACAGAGTGTAAGAGACAGTAACAGAGTGTAAGAGACAGCAGCAGAGTGTAAGAGAGTGTAACATAGTGTAAGAGAGTGAAAGAGACAGTAGCAGAGTGTAATAGACAGTAACAGAGTGTAAGACAGTGTTATAGACAGTAGCAGAGTGTAAGAGACAATAGCAGAGTGTAAGAGACAGTAACAGAGTGTAAGAGACAGTAACAGAGTGTAAGATACAGTAACAGAGTGTATGAGAGTGTAGTAGAGTGTAAGAGACAGTAACAGAGCGTAAGAGATAGTAGCAGAGTGTAAGAGACAGTAGCAGAGTGAAAGAGACAGTAGTAGAGTGTAAGAGACAGTAGCAGAGTGTAAAAGACAGTAACAGAGTGTAAGAGATAGTAGCAGAGTGTAAGAGAGTGTAAGAGACAGTAACAGTGTGTAAGAGGGTGTAACAGCATGTAAGAGAGTGTAACAGCATGTAAGAGAGTGTAACAGAGTGTAAGGGAGTGTAAGAGACAGTAACAGAGTGTAAGGGGGTGTAAGAGACAGTAGAAGAGTGTAGGAGAGTGTAGGAGAGTGTAAGAGAGTGTAATAGACAGTAACAGAGTGTAAGAGACAGTAACAGAGTGTAAGAGACAGCAGCAGAGTGCAGCAGAGTGTAAGAGAGTGTAAGAGACAGTAACAGAGTGTAAGAGAGTGTAACAGAGTGTAAGAGACAGTAACAGAGTGTACGAGACAGTAACAGAGTGTAAGAGACAGTAACAGAGTGTAAGAGACAGTAACAGAGTATACGAGAGTGTAGTAGAGTGTAAGAGACAGTAACAGAGCGTAAGAGACAGTAACATAGTGTAAGAGAGTGTAACAGAGTGTAAGAGACAGTAACAGAGTGTAAGAGACAGCAGCAGAGTGCAGCAGAGTGTAAGAGAGTGTAAGAGACAGTAACAGAGTGTAAGAGAGTGTAACAGAGTGTAAGAGACAGTAACAGAGTGTACGAGACAGTAACAGAGTGTAAGAGACAGTAACAGAGTGTAAGAGACAGTAACAGAGTATACGAGAGTGTAGTAGAGTGTAAGAGACAGTAACAGAGCGTAAGAGACAGTAGCAGTGTGTAAGAGACAGAAGCAAAGTGAAAGAGAGAGTAGCAGAGTGTAAGAGACAGTAGCAGAGTGTAAGAGACAGTAGCAGAGTGTAAGAGAGTGTAAGAGACAGTAACAGAGTGTAAGAGAGTGTAACAGCGTGTAAGAGAGTGTAACAGAGTGTAAGAGACAGTAAGAGAGTGTAACAGAGTGTAAGAGACAGTAACAGAGTGTAGGAGAGTGTAAGAGACAGTAACGGAGTGTAAGAGACAGTAACAGTGTGTAAGAGACAGCAGCAGAGTGTAAGAGAGTGTAACATAGTGTAAGATAGTGTAAGAGACAGTAGCAGAGTGTAATAGACAGTAACAGAGTGTAATAGAGTGTAAGAGACAGTAGCAGAGTATAAGAGACAATAGCAGAGTGTAAGAGACAGTAGCAGAGTGTAATAGACAGCAGCAGAG
Source organism: Sceloporus occidentalis (assembly GCA_023333645.1). Lineage (NCBI taxonomy): Eukaryota > Metazoa > Chordata > Lepidosauria > Squamata > Phrynosomatidae > Sceloporus > Sceloporus occidentalis. The sequence continues at coordinate 301,699 of JALMGF010000304.1, read as the reverse complement.
TGTAAGAGAGTGTAAGAGACAGTAGCAGAGTGTAATAGACAGTAACAGAGTGTAAGAGAGTGTTATAGACAGTAGCAGAGTGTAAGAGACAATAGCAGAGTGTAAGAGACAGTAGCAGAGTGTAATAGACTGTAGCAGAGTGTAACATAGTGTAAGAGAGTGTAAGAGACAGTAGCAGAGTGTAATAGACAGTAACAGAGTGTAAGAGAGTGTTATAGACAGTAGCAGAGTTTAAGAGAGTGTAAGAGACAGTTACAGAGTGTAAGAGAGTGTAACAGAGTGTAAGAGAGTGTAAGAGACAGTAACATAGTGTAGGAGAGTGTAAGAGACAGTAACAGAGTGTAAGAGACAGTAGCAGAGTGTAAGAGAGTGTAAGAGAGTGTTATAGACAGTAGCAGAGTGTAAGGGACAATAGCAGAGTGTAAGAGACAGTAGCAGAGTGTAATAGACTGTAGCAGAGTGTAAAATAGTGTAAGAGAGTGTAAGAGACAGTAGCAGAGTGTAATAGACAGTAATAGAGTGTAAGAGAGTGTTATAGACAGTAGCAGAGTTTAAGAGACAGTAACAGAGTGTAAGAGACAGTAAGAGTGTAAGAGGGTGTAAGAGACAGTAGCAGAGTGTAGGAGAGTGTAAGAGAGTGTAAGAGACAGTAACAGAGTGTAAGAGACAGCAGCAGAGTGTAAGAGACAGTAACAGAGTGTAAGAGACAGTAACAGAGTGTACGAGAGTGTAGTAGAGTGTAAGAGACAGTAACAGAGCATAAGAGACAGTAACAGAGCATAAGAGACAGAAGCAGAGTGTAAGAGACAGAAACAGAGTGAAAGAGAGAGTAGCAGAGTGTAAGAGACAGTAGCAGAGTGTAAGAGAGTGTAAGAGACAGTAACAGAGTGTAAGAGAGTGTAACAGCATGTAAGAGAGTGTAACAGAGTGTAAGAGAGTGTAAGAGACAGTAACAGAGTGTAGTAGAGTGTAAGAGACAGTAACAGAGTGTAAGAGACAGTAACAGAGTGTAAGAGACAGCAGCAGAGTGTAAGAGAGTGTAACATAGTGTAAGAGAGTGAAAGAGACAGTAGCAGAGTGTAATAGACAGTAACAGTGTGTAAGAGAGTGTTATAGACAGTAGCAGAGTGTAAGAGACAATAGCAGAGTGTAAGATACAGTAGCAAAGTGTAAGAGACAGTAACAGAGTGTAAGAGACAGTAGCAGAGTGAAAGAGGCAGTAGTAGAGTGTAGTAGAGTGTACCAGAGTGTCACATGGCATATACCGTCCTCTAGGATCACATAGTCCTGAATGATATCAGTATACTGTGAACGTCTTTGGGGATCTCTTCGCGTAGACATCGTAAACCTGTGTAAGAGACAGTAAAAGAGTATATGAGACAGTAGCGGAGTGTAAGAGAGTGTGACAGAGCATAGGAGACAGTAACAGAGTATAGGAGACGGTAACAGAGTGTAAGAGAGTGTAAGAGACAGTAACAGAGTGTAAGAGACAGTAACAGAGTGTAAGAGACAGCAGCAGAGTGTAAGAGAGTGTAACATAGTGTAAGAGAGTGAAAGAGACAGTAGCAGAGTGTAATAGACAGTAACAGAGTGTAGGAGAGTGTAACAGCGTGTAAGAGAGTGTAACAGAGTGTAAGAGAGTGTAAGAGACAGTAACAGAGTGTAGGAGAGTGTAAGAGACAGTAACAGAGTGTAAGAGACAGTAACAGAGTGTAAGAGACAGTAACAGAGTGTAAGAGACAGCAGCAGAGTGTAAGAGAGTGTAAGAGACAGTAGCAGAGTGTAATAGACAGTAACAGAGTGTAAGAGAGTGTTATAGACAGTAGCAGAGTGTTATAGACAATAGCAGAGTGTAAGAGACAGTAGCAGAGTGTAATAGACAGCAGCAGAGTGTAAGAGAGTGTAAGAGACAGTAGCAGAGTGTAATAGACAGTAACAGAGTGTAAGAGAGTGTTATAGACAGTAGCAGAGTGTAAGAGACAATAGCAGAGTGTAAGAGACAGTAGCAGAGTGTAATAGACTGTAGCAGAGTGTAACATAGTGTAAGAGAGTGTAAGAGACAGTAGCAGAGTGTAATAGACAGTAACAGAGTGTAAGAGAGTGTTATAGACAGTAGCAGAGTTTAAGAGACAGTAACAGAGTGTAAGAGGGTGTAAGAGACAGTAGCAGAGTGTAGGAGAGTGTAAGAGAGTGTAAGAGAGTGTAAGAGACAGTAACAGAGTGTAAGAGACAGTAACAGAGTGTAAGAGACAGTAACAGAGTGTAAGAGACAGCAGCAGAGTGTAAGAGAGTGTAACAGAGTATAGGAGACAGTAACAGAGTATAGGAGACAGTAACAGAGTGTAAGAGAGTGTAAGAGACAGTTACAGAGTGTAAGAGAGTGTAACATAGTGTAAGAGACAGTAACAGAGTGTAAGAGACAGCAGAAGAGTGTAAGAGAGTTGAAGAGACAGTCGCAGAGTGTAATAGACAGTAACAGAGTGTAAGAGAGTGTTATAGACAGTAGCAGAGTGTAAGAGACAATAGCAGAGTGTAATAGACTGGAGCAGAGTGTAACATAGTGTAAGAGTGTAAGAGACTGTAGCAGAGTGTAATAGACAGTAACAGAGTGTAAGAGAGTGTTATAGACAGTAGCAGAGTGTAAGAGACAATAGCAGAGTGTAAGAGACAGTAGCAGAGTGTAATAGACAGCAGCAGAGTGTAAGAGAGTGTAAGAGACAGTAGCAGAGTGTAATAGACAGTAACAGAGTGTAAGAGAGTGTTATAGACAGTAGCAGAGTGTAAGAGACAATAGCAGAGTGTAAGAGACAGTAGCAGAGTGTAATAGACTGTAGCAGAGTGTAACAGTGTAAGAGAGTGTAAGAGACAGTAGCAGAGTGTAATAGACATTAACAGAGTGTAAGAGAGTGTTATAGACAGTAGCAGAGTTTAAGAGACAGTAACAGAGTGTAAGAGACAGTAACAGAGTGTAAGAGGGTGTAAGAGCCAGTAGCAGAGTGTAGGAGAGTGTAAGAGAGTGTAAGAGACAGTAACAGAGTGTAAGAGACAGTAACAGAGTGTAAGAGACAGCAGCAGAGTGTAAGAGAGTGTAACAGAGTGTAAGAGACAGTAACAGAGCGTAAGAGACAGTAGCAGAGTGTAAGAGACAGAAGCAGAGTGAAAGAGAGAGTAGCAGAGTGTAAGAGACAGTAGCAGAGTGTAAGAGAGTGTAATAGACAGTAACAGAGTGTAAGAGAGTGTAACAGCGTGTAAGAGAGTGTAACAGAGTGTAAGAGAGTGTAAGAGACAGTAACAGAGTGTAAGAGACAGTAACAGAGTGTAAGAGACAGCAGCAGAGTGTAAGAGTGTGTAACATAGTGTAAAAGAGTGAAAGAGATAGTAGCAGAGTGTAATAGACAGTAACAGAGTGTAATAGAGTGTAAGAGACAGTAGCAGAGTGTAAGAGACAATAGCAGAGTGTAAGAGACAGTAGCAGAGTGTAATAGACTGTAGCAGAGTGTAACAGAGTGTAAGAGAGTGTAAGAGACAATAGCAGAGTGTAATAGACAGTAACAGAGTGTAAGAGAGTGTTATAGACAGTAGCAGAGTGCAAGAGACAATAGCAGAGTGTAAGAGACAGTAGCAGAGTGTAATAGACAGTAACAGAGTGTAAGAGACAGTAACAGAGTGTAAGAGACAGCAGCAGAGTGTAAGAGTGTAAGAGACAGTAACAGAGTGTAAGAGAGTGTAACAGAGTGTAAGAGACAGTAACAGAGTGTACGAGACTGTAACAGAGTGTACGAGACAGTAACAGAGTGTAAGAGACAGTAACAGAGTATACGAGAGTGTAGTAGAGTGTAAGAGACAGTAACAGAGTATACGAGAGTGTAGTAGAGTGTAAGAGACAGTAACAGAGCGTAAGAGACAGTAGCAGTGTGTAAGAGACAGAAGCAAAGTGAAAGAGAGAGTAGCAGAGTGTAAGAGACAGTAGCAGAGTGTAAGAGACAGTAGCAGAGTGTAAGAGTGTAAGAGACAGTAACAGAGTGTAAGAGAGTGTAACAGCGTGTAAGAGAGTGTAACAGAGTGTAAGAGACAGTAAGAGAGTGTAACAGAGTGTAAGAGACAGTAACAGAGTGTAGGAGAGTGTAAGAGACAGTAACGGAGTGTAAGAGACAGTAACAGAGTGTAAGAGACAGCAGCAGAGTGTTAGAGAGTGTAACATAGTGTAAGAGAGTGTAAGAGACAGTAGCAGAGTGTAATAGACAGTAACAGAGTGTAATAGAGTGTAAGAGACAGTAGCAGAGTGTAAGAGACAGTAGCAGAGTGTAATAGACTGTAGCAGAGTGTAACAGAGTGTAAGAGAGTGTAAGAGACAATAGCAGAGTGTAATAGACAGTAACAGAGTGTAAGAGAGTGTTATAGACAGTAGCAGAGTGCAAGAGACAATAGCAGAGTGTAAGAGACAGTAGCAGAGTGTAATAGACTGTAACAGAGTGTAACAGAGTGTAAGAGAGTGTAAGAGACAGTAGCGGAGTGTAATAGACAGTAACAGAGTGTAAGAGAGTGTTATAGACAGTAGCAGAGTGTTATAGACAATAGCAGAGTGTAAGAGACAGTAGCAGAGTGTAATTGACAGCAGCAGAGTGTAAGAGAGTGTAAGAGACAGTAGCAGAGTGTAATAGACAGTAACAGAGTGTAAGAGAGTGTTATAGACAGTATCAGAGTGTAAGAGACAATAGCAGAGTGTAAGAGACAGTAGCAGAGTGTAATAGACTGTAGCAGAGTGTAACATAGTGTAAGAGAGTGTAAGAGACAGTAGCAGAGTGTAATAGACAGTAACAGAGTGTAAGATAGTGTTATAGACAGTAGCAGAGTGTAAGAGAGTGTAAGAGACAGTTACAGAGTGTAAGAGAGTGTAACAGAGTGTAAGAGAGTGTAAGAGACAGTAACATAGTGTAGGAGAGTGTAAGAGACAGTAACAGAGTGTAAGAGACAGTAACAGAGTGTAAGAGGGTGTAAGAGACAGTAGCAGAGTGTAGGAGAGTGTAAGAGAGTGTAAGAGACAGTAAGAGTGTAAGAGACAGTAACAGAGTGTAAGAGACAGCAGCAGAGTGTAAGAGAGTGTAACAGAGTGTAAGAGACAGTAACAGAGCGTAAGAGACAGTAGCAGAGTGTAAGAGACAGAAGCAGAGTGAAAGAGAGAGTAGCAGAGTGTAAGAGACAGTAGCAGAGTGTAAGAGACAGTAGCAGAGTGTAAGAGAGTGTAAGAGACAGTAACATAGTGTAAGAGAGTGTAACAGCATGTAAGAGAGTGTAACAGAGTGTAAGAGAGTGTAAGAGACAGTAACAGAGTGTAGTAGAGTGTAAGAGACAGTAACAGAGTGTAAGAGACAGTAACAGAGTGTAAGAGACAGCAGCAGAGTGTAAGAGAGTGTAACATAGTGTAAGAGAGTGAAAGAGACAGTAGCAGAGTGTAATAGACAGTAACAGAGTGTAAGAGAGTGTTATAGACAGTAGCAGAGTGTAAGAGACAATAGCAGAGTGTAAGATACAGTAGCAAAGTGTAAGAGACAGTAACAGAGTGTAAGAGACAGTAGCAGAGTGAAAGAGGCAGTAGTAGAGTGTAGTAGAGTGTACCAGAGTGTCACATGGCATATACCGTCCTCTAGGATCACATAGTCCTGAATGATCTCAGTATACTGTGAACGTCTTTGGGGATCTCTTCGCGTAGACATCGTAAACCTGTGTAAGAGACAGTAAAAGAGTATATGAGACAGTAGCGGAGTGTAAGAGAGTGTGACAGAGCATAGGAGACAGTAACAGAGTATAGGAGACGGTAACAGAGTGTAAGAGAGTGTAAGAGACAGTAACAGAGTGTAAGAGACAGTAACAGAGTGTAAGAGACAGCAGCAGAGTGTAAGAGAGTGTAACATAGTGTAAGAGAGTGAAAGAGACAGTAGCAGAGTGTAATAGACAGTAACAGAGTGTAGGAGAGTGTAACAGCGTGTAAGAGAGTGTAACAGAGTGTAAGAGAGTGTAAGAGACAGTAACAGAGTGTAGGAGAGTGTAAGAGACAGTAACAGAGTGTAAGAGACAGTAACAGAGTGTAAGAGACAGTAACAGAGTGTAAGAGACAGCAGCAGAGTGTAAGAGAGTGTAACATAGTGTAAGAGAGTGAAAGAGACAGTAGCAGAGTGTAATAGACAGTAACAGAGTGTAGGAGAGTGTCAGAGACAGTAACAGAGTGTAAGAGTCAGCAGCAGAGTGTAAGAGAGTGTAACATAGTGTAAGAGAGTGTAAGAGACAGTAGCAGAGTGTAATAGACAGTAACAGAGTGTAAGAGAGTGTTATAGACAGTAGCAGAGTGTAAGAGACAATAGCAGAGTGTAAGATACAGTAGCAGAGTGTAAGAGACAGTAACAGAGTGTAAAAGACAGTAACAGAGTGTAAGAGACAGTAGCAGAGTGAAAGAGACAGTAGTAGAGTGTAGTAGAGTGTAAGAGAGTGTCACATGGCATATACCGTCCTCTAGGATCACATAGTCCTGAATGATCTCAGTATACTGTGAACGTCTTTGGGGATCTCTTCGCGTAGACCTCGTAAACCTGTGTAAGAGACAGTAAAAGAGTATATGAGACAGTAGTGGAGTGTAAGAAAGTGTAACAGAGTATAGGAGACAGTAACAGAGTGTAAGAGAGTGTAAGAGACAGTTACAGAGTGTAAGAGAGTGTAAGAGAGTGTAACAGAGTGTAAGAGACAGTAACAGAGTGTAAGAGACAGCAGCAGAGTGTAAGAGAGTGTGAGAGACAGTAGCAGAGTGTAATAGACAGTAACAGAGTGTAAGAGAGTGTTATAGACAGTAGCAGAGTGTTATAGACAATAGCAGAGTGTAAGAGACAGTAGCAGAGTGTAATAGACAGCAGCAGAGTGTAAGAGAGTGTAAGAGACAGTAGCAGAGTGTAATAGACAGTAACAGAGTGTAAGAGAGTGTTATAGACAGTAGCAGAGTGTAAGAGACAATAGCAGAGTGTAAGAGACAGTAGCAGAGTGTAATAGACTGTAGCAGAGTGTAACATAGTGTAAGAGAGTGTAAGAGACAGTAGCAGAGTGTAATAGACAGTAACAGAGTGTAAGAGAGTGTTATAGACAGTAGCAGAGTTTAAGAGACAGTAACAGAGTGTAAGAGACAGTAACAGAGTGTAAGAGGGTGTAAGAGACAGTAGCAGAGTGTAGGAGAGTGTAAGAGAGTGTAAGAGACAGTAACAGAGTGTAAGAGACAGCAACAGAGTGTAAGAGACAGCAGCAGAGTGTAAGAGAGTGTAACAGAGTATAGGAGACAGTAACAGAGTATAGGAGACAGTAACAGAGTGTAAGAGAGTGTAAGAGACAGTTACAGAGTGTAAGAGAGTGTAACATAGTGTAAGAGACAGTAACAGAGTGTAAGAGACAGCAGAAGAGTGTAAGAGAGTTGAAGAGACAGTCGCAGAGTGTAATAGACAGTAACAGAGTGTAAGAGAGTGTTATAGACAGTAGCAGAGTGTAAGAGACAATAGCAGGGTGTAATAGACTGGAGCAGAGTGTAACATAGTGTAAGAGAGTGTAAGAGACTGTAGCAGAGTGTAATAGACAGTAACAGAGTGTAAGAGAGTGTTATAGACAGTAGCAGAGTGTAAGAGACAATAGCAGAGTGTAAGAGACAGTAGCAGAGTGTAATAGACAGCAGCAGAGTGTAAGAGAGTGTAAGAGACAGTAGCAGAGTGTAATAGACAGTAACAGAGTGTAAGAGAGTGTTATAGACAGTAGCAGAGTGTAAGAGAGTGTAAGAGACAGTTACAGAGTGTAAGAGAGTGTAACAGAGTGTAAGAGAGTGTAAGAGACAGTAACATAGTGTAGGAGAGTGTAAGAGACAGTAACAGAGTGTAAGAGACAGTAGCAGAGTGTAAGAGAGTGTAAGAGAGTGTTATAGACAGTAGCAGAGTGTAAGGGACAATAGCAGAGTGTAAGAGACAGTAGCAGAGTGTAATAGACTGTAGCAGAGTGTAAAATAGTGTAAGAGAGTGTAAGAGACAGTAGCAGAGTGTAATAGACAGTAATAGAGTGTAAGAGAGTGTTATAGACAGTAGCAGAGTTTAAGAGACAGTAACAGAGTGTAAGAGACAGTAAGAGTGTAAGAGGGTGTAAGAGACAGTAGCAGAGTGTAGGAGAGTGTAAGAGAGTGTAAGAGACAGTAACAGAGTGTAAGAGACAGCAACAGAGTGTAAGAGACAGCAGCAGAGTGTAAGAGACAGTAACAGAGTGTAAGAGACAGTAACAGAGTGTACGAGAGTGTAGTAGAGTGTAAGAGACAGTAACAGAGCATAAGAGACAGTAACAGAGCATAAGAGACAGAAGCAGAGTGAAAGAGACAGAAACAGAGTGAAAGAGAGAGTAGCAGAGTGTAAGAGACAGTAGCAGAGTGTAAGAGAGTGTAAGAGACAGTAACAGAGTGTAAGAGAGTGTAACAGCATGTAAGAGAGTGTAACAGAGTGTAAGAGAGTGTAAGAGACAGTAACAGAGTGTAGTAGAGTGTAAGAGACAGTAACAGAGTGTAAGAGACAGTAACAGAGTGTAAGAGACAGCAGCAGAGTGTAAGAGAGTGTAACATAGTGTAAGAGAGTGAAAGAGACAGTAGCAGAGTGTAATAGACAGTAACAGAGTGTAAGAGAGTGTTATAGACAGTAGCAGAGTGTAAGAGACAATAGCAGAGTGTAAGATACAGTAGCAAAGTGTAAGAGACAGTAACAGAGTGTAAGAGACAGTAGCAGAGTGAAAGAGGCAGTAGTAGAGTGTAGTAGAGTGTACCAGAGTGTCACATGGCATATACCGTCCTCTAGGATCACATAGTCCTGAATGATCTCAGTATACTGTGAACGTCTTTGGGGATCTCTTCGCGTAGACATCGTAAACCTGTGTAAGAGACAGTAAAAGAGTATATGAGACAGTAGCGGAGTGTAAGAGAGTGTGACAGAGCATAGGAGACAGTAACAGAGTATAGGAGACGGTAACAGAGTGTAAGAGAGTGTAAGAGACAGTAACAGAGTGTAAGAGACAGTAACAGAGTGTAAGAGACAGCAGCAGAGTGTAAGAGAGTGTAACATAGTGTAAGAGAGTGAAAGAGACAGTAGCAGAGTGTAATAGACAGTAACAGAGTGTAGGAGAGTGTAACAGCGTGCAAGAGAGTGTAACAGAGTGTAAGAGAGTGTAAGAGACAGTAACAGAGTGTAGGAGAGTGTAAGAGACAGTAACAGAGTGTAAGAGACAGTAACAGAGTGTAAGAGACAGTAACAGAGTGTAAGAGACAGCAGCAGAGTGTAAGAGTGTAAGAGACAGTAACAGAGTGTAAGAGAGTGTAACAGAGTGTAAGAGACAGTAACAGAGTGTACGAGACAGTAACAGAGTGTAAGAGACAGCAGCAGAGTGTAAGAGAGTGTAACATAGTGTAAGAGAGTGAAAGAGACAGTAGCAGAGTGTAATAGACAGTAACAGAGTGTAGGAGAGTGTAACAGCGTGTAAGAGAGTGTAACAGAGTGTAAGAGAGTGTTATAGACAGTAGCAGAGTGTAAGAGACAATAGCAGAGTGTAAGAGACAGTAGCAGAGTGTAATAGACTGTAGCAGAGTGTAACATAGTGTAAGAGAGTGTAAGAGACAGTAGCAGAGTATAATAGACAGTAACAGAGTGTAAGAGAGTGTTATAGACAGTAGCAGAGTTTAAGAGACAGTAACAGAGTGTAAGAGACAGTAACAGAGTGTAAGAGGGTGTAAGAGACAGTAGCAGAGTGTAGGAGAGTGTAAGAGAGTGTAAGAGAGTGTAAGAGACAGTAACAGAGTGTAAGAGACAGTAACAGAGTGTAAGAGACAGCAGCAGAGTGTAAGAGAGTGTAACAGAGTATAGGAGACAGTAACAGAGTATAGGAGACAGTAACAGAGTGTAAGAGAGTGTAAGAGACAGTTACAGAGTGTAAGAGAGTGTAACATAGTGTAAGAGACAGTAACAGAGTGTAAGAGACAGCAGAAGAGTGTAAGAGAGTTGAAGAGACAGTCGCAGAGTGTAATAGACAGTAACAGAGTGTAAGAGAGTGTTATAGACAGTAGCAGAGTGTAAGAGACAATAGCAGAGTGTAATAGACTGGAGCAGAGTGTAGCATAGTGTAAGACAGTGTAAGAGACTGTAGCAGAGTGTAATAGACAGTAACAGAGTGTAAGAGAGTGTTATAGACAGTAGCAGAGTGTAAGAGACAATAGCAGAGTGTAAGAGACAGTAGCAGAGTGTAATAGACAGCAGCAGAGTGTAAGAGAGTGTAAGAGACAGTAGCAGAGTGTAATAGACAGTAACAGAGTGTAAGAGAGTGTTATAGACAGTAGCAGAGTGTAAGAGACAATAGCAGAGTGTAAGAGACAGTAGCAGAGTGTAATAGACTGTAGCAGAGTGTAACATAGTGTAAGAGAGTGTAAGAGACAGTAGCAGAGTGTAATAGACAGTAACAGAGTGTAAGAGAGTGTTATAGACAGTAGCAGAGTGTAAGAGAGTGTAAGAGACAGTTACAGAGTGTAAGAGAGTGTAACAGAGTGTAAGAGAGTGTAAGAGACAGTAACATAGTGTAGGAGAGTGTAAGAGACAGTAACAGAGTGTAAGAGACAGTAGCAGAGTGTAAGAGAGTGTAAGAGAGTGTTATAGACAGTAGCAGAGTGTAAGGGACAATAGCAGAGTGTAAGAGACAGTAGCAGAGTGTAATAGACTGTAGCAGAGTGTAAAATAGTGTAAGAGAGTGTAAGAGACAGTAGCAGAGTGTAATAGACAGTAATAGAGTGTAAGAGAGTGTTATAGACAGTAGCAGAGTTTAAGAGACAGTAACAGAGTGTAAGAGACAGTAAGAGTGTAAGAGGGTGTAAGAGACAGTAGCAGAGTGTAGGAGAGTATAAGAGAGTGTAAGAGACAGTAACAGAGTGTAAGAGACAGCAGCAGAGTGTAAGAGACAGTAACAGAGTGTAAGAGAGTGTAACAGAGTGTAAGAGACAGTAACAGAGTGTACGAGAGTGTAGTAGAGTGTAAGAGACAGTAACAGAGCATAAGAGACAGTAACAGAGCATAAGAGACAGAAGCAGAGTGTAAGAGACAGAAACAGAGTGAAAGAGAGAGTAGCAGAGTGTAAGAGACAGTAGCAGAGTGTAAGAGAGTGTAAGAGAAATTAACAGAGTGTAATAGAGTGTAACAGCGTGTAAGAGAGTGTAACAGAGTGTAAGAGAGTGTAGGAGACAGTAACAGAGTGGAGGAGAGTGTAAGAGACAGTAACAGAGTGTAAGAGACAGTAACAGAGTGTAAGAGACAGCAGCAGAGTGTAAGAGAGTGTAACATAGTGTAAGAGAGTGAAAGAGACAGTAGCAGAGTGTAATAGACAGTAACAGAGTGTAAGACAGTGTTATAGACAGTAGCAGAGTGTAAGAGACAATAGCAGAGTGTAAGAGACAGTAACAGAGTGTAAGAGACAGTAACATAGTGTAAGAGACAGTAACAGAGTGTATGAGAGTGTAGTAGAGTGTAAGAGACAGTAACAGAGCGTAAGAGATAGTAGCAGAGTGTAAGAGACAGTAGCAGAGTGAAAGAGACAGTAGTAGAGTGTAAGAGACAGTAGCAGAGTGTAAGAGACAGTAACAGAGTGTAAGAGATAGTAGCAGAGTGTAAGAGAGTGTAAGAGACAGTAACAGTGTGTAAGAGGGTGTAACAGCGTGTAAGAGAGTGTAACAGCATGTAAGAGAGTGTAACAGAGTGTAAGGGAGTGTAAGAGACAGTAACAGAGTGTAAGGGGGTGTAAGAGACAGTAGAAGAGTGTAGGAGAGTGTAGGAGAGTGTAAGAGAGTGTAATAGACAGTAACAGAGTGTAAGAGACAGTAACAGAGTGTAAGAGACAGCAGCAGAGTGTAAGAGAGTGTAAGAGACAGTAAGAGAGTGTAACAGAGTGTAAGAGACAGTAACAGAGTGTACGAGACAGTAACAGAGTGTAAGAGACAGTAACAGAGTGTAAGAGACAGTAACAGAGTATACGAGAGTGTAGTAGAGTGTAAGAGACAGTAACAGAGCGTAAGAGACAGTAGCAGTGTGTAAGAGACAGAAGCAAAGTGAAAGAGAGAGTAGCAGAGTGTAAGAGACAGTAGCAGAGTGTAAGAGACAGTAGCAGAGTGTAAGAGTGTAAGAGACAGTAACAGAGTGTAAGAGAGTGTAACAGCGTGTAAGAGAGTGTAACAGAGTGTAAGAGACAGTAAGAGAGTGTAACAGAGTGTAGGAGAGTGTAAGAGACAGTAGCAGAGTGTAATAGACAGTAACAGAGTGTAATAGAGTGTAAGAGACAGTAGCAGAGTGTAATAGACTGTAACAGAGTGTAAGAGAGTGTAAGAGACAATAGCAGAGTGTAATAGACAGTAACAGAGTGTAAGAGAGTGTTATAGACAGTAGCAGAGTGCAAGAGACAATAGCAGAGTGTAAGAGACAGTAGCCGAGTGTAATAGACTGTAACAGAGTGTAACAGAGTGTAAGAGAGTGTAAGAGACAGTAGCGGAGTGTAATAGACAGTAACAGAGTGTAAGAGAGTGTTATAGACAGTAGCAGAGTGCAAGAGACAATAGCAGAGTGTAAGAGACAGTAGCAGAGTGTAATAGACAGTAACAGAGTGTAAGAGACAGTAACAGAGTGTAAGAGACAGCAGCAGAGTGTAAGAGTGTAAGAGACAGTAACAGAGTGTAAGAGAGTGTAACAGAGTGTAAGAGACAGTAACAGAGTGTACGAGACTGTAACAGAGTGTACGAGACAGTAACAGAGTGTAAGAGACAGTAACAGAGTATACGAGAGTGTAGTAGAGTGTAAGAGACAGTAACAGAGTATACGAGAGTGTAGTAGAGTGTAAGAGACAGTAACAGAGCGTAAGAGACAGTAGCAGTGTGTAAGAGACAGAAGCAAAGTGAAAGAGAGAGTAGCAGAGTGTAAGAGACAGTAGCAGAGTGTAAGAGACAGTAGCAGAGTGTAAGAGTGTAAGAGACAGTAACAGAGTGTAAGAGAGTGTAACAGCGTGTAAGAGAGTGTAACAGAGTGTAAGAGACAGTAAGAGAGTGTAACAGAGTGTAAGAGACAGTAACAGAGTGTAGGAGAGTGTAAGAGACAGTAACGGAGTGTAAGAGACAGTAACAGAGTGTAAGAGACAGCAGCAGAGTGTTAGAGAGTGTAACATAGTGTAAGAGAGTGTAAGAGACAGTAGCAGAGTGTAATAGACAGTAACAGAGTGTAATAGAGTGTAAGAGACAGTAGCAGAGTGTAAGAGACAGTAGCAGAGTGTAATAGACTGTAGCAGAGTGTAACAGAGTGTAAGAGAGTGTAAGAGACAATAGCAGAGTGTAATAGACAGTAACAGAGTGTAAGAGAGTGTTATAGACAGTAGCAGAGTGCAAGAGACAATAGCAGAGTGTAAGAGACAGTAGCAGAGTGTAATAGACTGTAACAGAGTGTAACAGAGTGTAAGAGAGTGTAAGAGACAGTAGCGGAGTGTAATAGACAGTAACAGAGTGTAAGAGAGTGTTATAGACAGTAGCAGAGTGTTATAGACAATAGCAGAGTGTAAGAGACAGTAGCAGAGTGTAATTGACAGCAGCAGAGTGTAAGAGAGTGTAAGAGACAGTAGCAGAGTGTAATAGACAGTAACAGAGTGTAAGAGAGTGTTATAGACAGTATCAGAGTGTAAGAGACAATAGCAGAGTGTAAGAGACAGTAGCAGAGTGTAATAGACTGTAGCAGAGTGTAACATAGTGTAAGGGAGTGTAAGAGACAGTAGCAGAGTGTAATAGACAGTAACAGAGTGTAAGATAGTGTTATAGACAGTAGCAGAGTGTAAGAGAGTGTAAGAGACAGTTACAGAGTGTAAGAGAGTGTAACAGAGTGTAAGAGAGTGTAAGAGACAGTAACATAGTGTAGGAGAGTGTAAGAGACAGTAACAGAGTGTAAGAGACAGTAACAGAGTGTAAGAGGGTGTAAGAGACAGTAGCAGAGTGTAGGAGAGTGTAAGAGAGTGTAAGAGACAGTAAGAGTGTAAGAGACAGTAACAGAGTGTAAGAGACAGCAGCAGAGTGTAAGAGAGTGTAACAGAGTGTAAGAGACAGTAACAGAGCGTAAGAGACAGTAGCAGAGTGTAAGAGACAGAAGCAGAGTGAAAGAGAGAGTAGCAGAGTGTAAGAGACAGTAGCAGAGTGTAAGAGACAGTAGCAGAGTGTAAGAGAGTGTAAGAGACAGTAACAGAGTGTAAGAGAGTGTAACAGCATGTAAGAGAGTGTAACAGAGTGTAAGAGAGTGTAAGAGACAGTAACAGAGTGTAGTAGAGTGTAAGAGACAGTAACAGAGTGTAAGAGACAGTAACAGAGTGTAAGAGACAGCAGCAGAGTGTAAGAGAGTGTAACATAGTGTAAGAGAGTGAAAGAGACAGTAGCAGAGTGTAATAGACAGTAACAGAGTGTAAGAGAGTGTTATAGACAGTAGCAGAGTGTAAGAGACAATAGCAGAGTGTAAGATACAGTAGCAAAGTGTAAGAGACAGTAACAGAGTGTAAGAGACAGTAGCAGAGTGAAAGAGGCAGTAGTAGAGTGTAGTAGAGTGTACCAGAGTGTCACATGGCATATACCGTCCTCTAGGATCACATAGTCCTGAATGATCTCAGTATACTGTGAACGTCTTTGGGGATCTCTTCGCGTAGACATCGTAGACCTGTGTAAGAGACAGTAAAAGAGTATATGAGACAGTAGCGGAGTGTAAGAGAGTGTGACAGAGCATAGGAGACAGTAACAGAGTATAGGAGACGGTAACAGAGTGTAAGAGAGTGTAAGAGACAGTAACAGAGTGTAAGAGACAGTAACAGAGTGTAAGAGACAGCAGCAGAGTGTAAGAGAGTGTAACATAGTGTAAGAGAGTGAAAGAGACAGTAGCAGAGTGTAATAGACAGTAACAGAGTGTAGGAGAGTGTAACAGCGTGTAAGAGAGTGTAACAGAGTTTAAGAGAGTGTAAGAGACAGTAACAGAGTGTAGGAGAGTGTAAGAGACAGTAACAGAGTGTAAGAGACAGTAACAGAGTGTAAGAGACAGTAACAGAGTGTAAGAGACAGCAGCAGAGTGTAAGAGAGTGTAACATAGTGTAAGAGAGTGAAAGAGACAGTAGCAGAGTGTAATAGACAGTAACAGAGTGTAGGAGAGTGTCAGAGACAGTAACAGAGTGTAAGAGTCAGCAGCAGAGTGTAAGAGAGTGTAACATAGTGTAAGAGAGTGTAAGAGACAGTAGCAGAGTGTAATAGACAGTAACAGAGTGTAAGAGAGTGTTATAGACAGTAGCAGAGTGTAAGAGACAATAGCAGAGTGTAAGATACAGTAGCAGAGTGTAAGAGACAGTAACAGAGTGTAAAAGACAGTAACAGAGTGTAAGAGACAGTAGCAGAGTGAAAGAGACAGTAGTAGAGTGTAGTAGAGTGTAAGAGAGTGTCACATGGCATATACCGTCCTCTAGGATCACATAGTCCTGAATGATCTCAGTATACTGTGAACGTCTTTGGGGATCTCTTCGCATAGACCTCGTAAACCTGTGTAAGAGACAGTAAAAGAGTATATGAGACAGTAGTGGAGTGTAAGAAAGTGTAACAGAGTATAGGAGACAGTAACAGAGTGTAAGAGAGTGTAAGAGACAGTTACAGAGTATAAGAGAGTGTAAGAGAGTGTAACAGAGTGTAAGAGACAGTAACAGAGTGTAAGAGACAGTAACAGAGTGTAGGAGAGTGTAAGAGACAGTAACGGAGTGTAAGAGACAGTAACAGAGTGTAAGAGACAGCAGCAGAGTGTTAGAGAGTGTAACATAGTGTAAGAGAGTGTAAGAGACAGTAGCAGAGTGTAATAGACAGTAACAGAGTGTAATAGAGTGTAAGAGACAGTAGCAGAGTGTAAGAGACAGTAGCAGAGTGTAATAGACTGTAGCAGAGTGTAACAGAGTGTAAGAGAGTGTAAGAGACAATAGCAGAGTGTAATAGACAGTAACAGAGTGTAAGAGAGTGTTATAGACAGTAGCAGAGTGCAAGAGACAATAGCAGAGTGTAAGAGACAGTAGCAGAGTGTAATAGAGTGTAAGAGAGTGTAAGAGACAGTAGCGGAGTGTAATAGACAGTAACAGAGTGTAAGAGAGTGTTATAGACAGTAGCAGAGTGTTATAGACAATAGCAGAGTGTAAGAGACAGTAGCAGAGTGTAATTGACAGCAGCAGAGTGTAAGAGAGTGTAAGAGACAGTATCAGAGTGTAATAGACAGTAACAGAGTGTAAGAGAGTGTTATAGACAGTATCAGAGTGTAAGAGACAATAGCAGAGTGTAAGAGACAGTAGCAGAGTGTAATAGACTGTAGCAGAGTGTAACATAGTGTAAGAGAGTGTAAGAGACAGTAGCAGAGTGTAATAGACAGTAACAGAGTGTAAGATAGTGTTATAGACAGTAGCAGAGTGTAAGAGAGTGTAAGAGACAGTTACAGAGTGTAAGAGAGTGTAACAGAGTGTAAGAGAGTGTAAGAGACAGTAACATAGTGTAGGAGAGTGTAAGAGACAGTAACAGAGTGTAAGAGACAGTAACAGAGTGTAAGAGGGTGTAAGAGACAGTAGCAGAGTGTAGGAGAGTGTAAGAGAGTGTAAGAGACAGTAAGAGTGTAAGAGACAGTAACAGAGTGTAAGAGACAGCAGCAGAGTGTAAGAGAGTGTAACAGAGTGTAAGAGACAGTAACAGAGCGTAAGAGACAGTAGCAGAGTGTAAGAGACAGAAGCAGAGTGAAAGAGAGAGTAGCAGAGTGTAAGAGACAGTAGCAGAGTGTAAGAGAGTGTAAGAGACAGTAACAGAGTGTAAGAGAGTGTAACAGCATGTAAGAGAGTGTAACAGAGTGTAAGAGAGTGTAAGAGACAGTAACAGAGTGTAGTAGAGTGTAAGAGACAGTAACAGAGTGTAAGAGACAGTAACAGAGTGTAAGAGACAGCAGCATAGTGTAAGAGAGTGTAACATAGTGTAAGAGAGTGAAAGAGACAGTAGCAGAGTGTAATAGACAGTAACAGAGTGTAAGAGAGTGTTATAGACAGTAGCAGAGTGTAAGAGACAATAGCAGAGTGTAAGATACAGTAGCAAAGTGTAAGAGACAGTAACAGAGTGTAAGAGACAGTAGCAGAGTGAAAGAGGCAGTAGTAGAGTGTAGTAGAGTGTACCAGAGTGTCACATGGCATATACCGTCCTCTAGGATCACATAGTCCTGAATGATCTCAGTATACTGTGAACGTCTTTGGGGATCTCTTCGCGTAGACATCGTAGACCTGTGTAAGAGACAGTAAAAGAGTATATGAGATAGTAGCGGAGTGTAAGAGAGTGTGACAGAGCATAGGAGACAGTAACAGAGTATAGGAGACGGTAACAGAGTGTAAGAGAGTGTAAGAGACAGTAACAGAGTGTAAGAGACAGTAACAGAGTGTAAGAGACAGCAGCAGAGTGTAAGAGAGTGTAACATAGTGTAAGAGAGTGAAAGAGACAGTAGCAGAGTGTAATAGACAGTAACAGAGTGTAGGAGAGTGTAACAGCGTGTAAGAGAGTGTAACAGAGTGTAAGAGAGTGTAAGAGACAGTAACAGAGTGTAGGAGAGTGTAAGAGACAGTAACAGAGTGTAAGAGACAGTAACAGAGTGTAAGAGACAGTAACAGAGTGTAAGAGACAGCAGCAGAGTGTAAGAGAGTGTAACATAGTGTAAGAGAGTGAAAGAGACAGTAGCAGAGTGTAATAGACAGTAACAGAGTGTAAGAGAGTGTTATAGACAGTAGCAGAGTGTAAGAGACAATAGTAGAGTGTAAGATACAGTAGCAAAGTGTAAGAGACAGTAACAGAGTGTAAGAGACAGTAGCAGAGTGAAAGAGGCAGTAGTAGAGTGTAGTAGAGTGTACCAGAGTGTCACATGGCATATACCGTCCTCTAGGATCACATAGTCCTGAATGATCTCAGTATACTGTGAACGTCTTTGGGGATCTCTTCGCGTAGACATCGTAAACCTGTGTAAGAGACAGTAAAAGAGTATATGAGACAGTAGCGGAGTGTAAGAGAGTGTGACAGAGCATAGGAGACAGTAACAGAGTATAGGAGACGGTAACAGAGTGTAAGAGAGTGTAAGAGACAGTAACAGAGTGTAAGAGACAGTAACAGAGTGTAAGAGACAGCAGCAGAGTGTAAGAGAGTGTAACATAGTGTAAGAGAGTGTAAGAGACAGTAGCAGAGTGTAATAGACAGTAACAGAGTGTAGGAGAGTGTCAGAGACAGTAACAGAGTGTAAGAGTCAGCAGCAGAGTGTAAGAGAGTGTAACATAGTGTAAGAGAGTGTAAGAGACAGTAGCAGAGTGTAATAGACAGTAACAGAGTGTAAGAGAGTGTTATAGACAGTAGCAGAGTGTAAGAGACAATAGCAGAGTGTAAGATACAGTAGCAGAGTGTAAGAGACAGTAACAGAGTGTAAAAGACAGTAACAGAGTGTAAGAGACAGTAGCAGAGTGAAAGAGACAGTAGTAGAGTGTAGTAGAGTGTAAGAGAGTGTCACATGGCATATACCGTCCTCTAGGATCACATAGTCCTGAATGATCTCAGTATACTGTGAACGTCTTTGGGGATCTCTTCGCGTAGACCTCGTAAACCTGTGTAAGAGACAGTAAAAGAGTATATGAGACAGTAGTGGAGTGTAAGAAAGTGTAACAGAGTATAGGAGACAGTAACAGAGTGTAAGAGAGTGTAAGAGACAGTTACAGAGTGTAAGAGAGTGTAAGAGAGTGTAACAGAGTGTAAGAGACAGTAACAGAGTGTAAGAGACAGCAGCAGAGTGTAAGAGAGTGTGAGAGACAGTAGCAGAGTGTAATAGACAGTAACAGAGTGTAAGAGAGTGTTATAGACAGTAGCAGAGTGTTATAGACAATAGCAGAGTGTAAGAGACAGTAGCAGAGTGTAATAGACAGCAGCAGAGTGTAAGAGAGTGTAAGAGACAGTAGCAGAGTGTAATAGACAGTAACAGAGTGTAAGAGAGTGTTATAGACAGTAGCAGAGTGTAAGAGACAGTAGCAGAGTGTAATAGACTGTAGCAGAGTGTAACATAGTGTAAGAGAGTGTAAGAGACAGTAGCAGAGTGTAATAGACAGTAACAGAGTGTAAGAGAGTGTTATAGACAGTAGCAGAGTTTAAGAGACATTAACAGAGTGTAAGAGACAGTAACAGAGTGTAAGAGGGTGTAAGAGACAGTAGCAGAGTGTAGGAGAGTGTAAGAGAGTGTAAGAGACAGTAACAGAGTGTAAGAGACAGTAACAGAGTGTAAGAGACAGCAGCAGAGTGTAAGAGAGTGTAACAGAGTATAGGAGACAGTAACAGAGTATAGGAGACAGTAACAGAGTGTAAGAGAGTGTAAGAGACAGTTACAGAGTGTAAGAGAGTGTAACATAGTGTAAGAGACAGTAACAGAGTGTAAGAGACAGCAGAAGAGTGTAAGAGAGTTGAAGAGACAGTCGCAGAGTGTAATAGACAGTAACAGAGTGTAAGAGAGTGTTATAGACAGTAGCAGAGTGTAAGAGACAATAGCAGGGTGTAATAGACTTGAGCAGAGTGTAACATAGTGTAAGAGAGTGTAAGAGACTGTAGCAGAGTGTAATAGACAGTAACAGAGTGTAAGAGAGTGTTATAGACAGTAGCAGAGTGTAAGAGACAATAGCAGAGTGTAAGAGACAGTAGCAGAGTGTAATAGACAGCAGCAGAGTGTAAGAGAGTGTAAGAGACAGTAGCAGAGTGTAATAGACAGTAACAGAGTGTAAGAGAGTGTTATAGACAGTAGCAGAGTGTAAGAGAGTGTAAGAGACAGTTACAGAGTGTAAGAGAGTGTAACAGAGTGTAAGAGAGTGTAAGAGACAGTAACATAGTGTAGGAGAGTGTAAGAGACAGTAACATAGTGTAAGAGACAGTAGCAGAGTGTAAGAGAGTGTAAGAGAGTGTTATAGACAGTAGCAGAGTGTAAGGGACAATAGCAGAGTGTAAGAGACAGTAGCAGAGTGTAATAGACTGTAGCAGAGTGTAAAATAGTGTAAGAGAGTGTAATAGACAGTAGCAGAGTGTAATAGACAGTAATAGAGTGTAAGAGAGTGTTATAGACAGTAGCAGAGTTTAAGAGACAGTAACAGAGTGTAAGAGACAGTAAGAGTGTAAGAGGGTGTAAGAGACAGTAACAGAGTGTAAGAGACAGCAACAGAGTGTAAGAGACAGCAGCAGAGTGTAAGAGACAGTAACAGAGTGTAAGAGACAGTAACAGAGTGTACGAGAGTGTAGTAGAGTGTAAGAGACAGTAACAGAGCATAAGAGACAGTAACAGAGCATAAGAGACAGAAGCAGAGTGAAAGAGACAGAAACAGAGTGAAAGAGAGAGTAGCAGAGTGTAAGAGACAGTAGCAGAGTGTAAGAGAGTGTAAGAGACAGTAACAGAGTGTAAGAGAGTGTAAGAGACAGTAACAGAGTGTAAGAGAGTGTAACAGCATGTAAGAGAGTGTAACAGAGTGTAAGAGAGTGTAAGAGACAGTAACAGAGTGTAGTAGAGTGTAAGAGACAGTAACAGAGTGTAAGAGACAGTAACAGAGTGTAACAGACAGCAGCAGAGTGTAAGAGAGTGTAACATAGTGTAAGAGAGTGAAAGAGACAGTAGCAGAGTGTAATAGACAGTAACAGAGTGTAAGAGAGTGTTATAGACAGTAGCAGAGTGTAAGAGACAATAGCAGAGTGTAAGATACAGTAGCAAAGTGTAAGAGACAGTAACAGAGTGTAAGAGACAGTAGCAGAGTGAAAGAGGCAGTAGTAGAGTGTAGTAGAGTGTACCAGAGTGTCACATGGCATATACCGTCCTCTAGGATCACATAGTCCTGAATGATCTCAGTATACTGTGAACGTCTTTGGGGATCTCTTCGCGTAGACATCGTAGACCTGTGTAAGAGACAGTAAAAGAGTATATGAGATAGTAGCGGAGTGTAAGAGAGTGTGACAGAGCATAGGAGACAGTAACAGAGTATAGGAGACGGTAACAGAGTGTAAGAGAGTGTAAGAGACAGTAACAGAGTGTAAGAGACAGTAACAGAGTGTAAGAGACAGCAGCAGAGTGTAAGAGAGTGTAACATAGTGTAAGAGAGTGAAAGAGACAGTAGCAGAGTGTAATAGACAGTAACAGAGTGTAGGAGAGTGTAACAGCGTGTAAGAGAGTGTAACAGAGTGTAAGAGAGTGTAAGAGACAGTAACAGAGTGTAGGAGAGTGTAAGAGACAGTAACAGAGTGTAAGAGACAGTAACAGAGTGTAAGAGACAGTAACAGAGTGTAAGAGACAGCAGCAGAGTGTAAGAGTGTAAGAGACAGTAACAGAGTGTAAGAGAGTGTAACAGAGTGTAAGAGACAGTAACAGAGTGTACGAGACAGTAACAGAGTGTAAGAGACAGCAGCAGAGTGTAAGAGAGTGTAACATAGTGTAAGAGAGTGAAAGAGACAGTAGCAGAGTGTAATAGACAGTAACAGAGTGTAGGAGAGTGTAACAGCGTGTAAGAGAGTGTAACAGAGTGTAAGAGAGTGTTATAGACAGTAGCAGAGTGTAAGAGACAATAGCAGAGTGTAATAGACTGTAGCAGAGTGTAACATAGTGTAAGAGAGTGTAAGAGACAGTAGCAGAGTATAATAGACAGTAACAGAGTGTAAGAGAGTGTTATAGACAGTAGCAGAGTTTAAGAGACAGTAACAGAGTGTAAGAGACAGTAACAGAGTGTAAGAGGGTGTAAGAGACAGTAGCAGAGTGTAGGAGAGTGTAAGAGAGTGTAAGAGAGTGTAAGAGACAGTAACAGAGTGTAAGAGACAGTAACAGAGTGTAAGAGACAGCAGCAGAGTGTAAGAGAGTGTAACAGAGTATAGGAGACAGTAACAGAGTATAGGAGACAGTAACAGAGTGTAAGAGAGTGTAAGAGACAGTTACAGAGTGTAAGAGAGTGTAACATAGTGTAAGAGACAGTAACAGAGTGTAAGAGACAGCAGAAGAGTGTAAGAGAGTTGAAGAGACAGTCGCAGAGTGTAATAGACAGTAACAGAGTGTAAGAGAGTGTTATAGACAGTAGCAGAGTGTAAGAGACAATAGCAGAGTGTAATAGACTGGAGCAGAGTGTAGCATAGTGTAAGACAGTGTAAGAGACTGTAGCAGAGTGTAATAGACAGTAACAGAGTGTAAGAGAGTGTTATAGACAGTAGCAGAGTGTAAGAGACAATAGCAGAGTGTAAGAGACAGTAGCAGAGTGTAATAGACAGCAGCAGAGTGTAAGAGAGTGTAAGAGACAGTAGCAGAGTGTAATAGACAGTAACAGAGTGTAAGAGAGTGTTATAGACAGTAGCAGAGTGTAAGAGACAATAGCAGAGTGTAAGAGACAGTAGCAGAGTGTAATAGACTGTAGCAGAGTGTAACATAGTGTAAGAGAGTGTAAGAGACAGTAGCAGAGTGTAATAGACAGTAACAGAGTGTAAGAGAGTGTTATAGACAGTAGCAGAGTGTAAGAGAGTGTAAGAGACAGTTACAGAGTGTAAGAGAGTGTAACAGAGTGTAAGAGAGTGTAAGAGACAGTAACATAGTGTAGGAGAGTGTAAGAGACAGTAACAGAGTGTAAGAGACAGTAGCAGAGTGTAAGAGAGTGTAAGAGAGTGTTATAGACAGTAGCAGAGTGTAAGGGACAATAGCAGAGTGTAAGAGACAGTAGCAGAGTGTAATAGACTGTAGCAGAGTGTAAAATAGTGTAAGAGAGTGTAAGAGACAGTAGCAGAGTGTAATAGACAGTAATAGAGTGTAAGAGAGTGTTATAGACAGTAGCAGAGTTTAAGAGACAGTAACAGAGTGTAAGAGACAGTAAGAGTGTAAGAGGGTGTAAGAGACAGTAGCAGAGTGTAGGAGAGTATAAGAGAGTGTAAGAGACAGTAACAGAGTGTAAGAGACAGCAGCAGAGTGTAAGAGACAGTAACAGAGTGTAAGAGAGTGTAACAGAGTGTAAGAGACAGTAACAGAGTGTACGAGAGTGTAGTAGAGTGTAAGAGACAGTAACAGAGCATAAGAGACAGTAACAGAGCATAAGAGACAGAAGCAGAGTGTAAGAGACAGAAACAGAGTGAAAGAGAGAGTAGCAGAGTGTAAGAGACAGTAGCAGAGTGTAAGAGAGTGTAAGAGAAATTAACAGAGTGTAATAGAGTGTAACAGCGTGTAAGAGAGTGTAACAGAGTGTAAGAGAGTGTAGGAGACAGTAACAGAGTGTAGGAGAGTGTAAGAGACAGTAACAGAGTGTAAGAGACAGTAACAGAGTGTAAGAGACAGCAGCAGAGTGTAAGAGAGTGTAACATAGTGTAAGAGAGTGAAAGAGACAGTAGCAGAGTGTAATAGACAGTAACAGAGTGTAAGACAGTGTTATAGACAGTAGCAGAGTGTAAGAGACAATAGCAGAGTGTAAGAGACAGTAACATAGTGTAAGAGACAGTAACAGAGTGTATGAGAGTGTAGTAGAGTGTAAGAGACAGTAACAGAGCGTAAGAGATAGTAGCAGAGTGTAAGAGACAGTAGCAGAGTGAAAGAGACAGTAGTAGAGTGTAAGAGACAGTAGTAGAGTGTAAGAGACAGTAGCAGAGTGTAAGAGACAGTAACAGAGTGTAAGAGATAGTAGCAGAGTGTAAGAGAGTGTAAGAGACAGTAACAGTGTGTAAGAGGGTGTAACAGCGTGTAAGAGAGTGTAACAGCATGTAAGAGAGTGTAACAGAGTGTAAGGGAGTGTAAGAGACAGTAACAGAGTGTAAGGGGGTGTAAGAGACAGTAGAAGAGTGTAGGAGAGTGTAGGAGAGTGTAAGAGAGTGTAATAGACAGTAACAGAGTGTAAGAGACAGTAACAGAGTGTAAGAGACAGCAGCAGAGTGTAAGAGAGTGTAAGAGACAGTAAGAGAGTGTAACAGAGTGTAAGAGACAGTAACAGAGTGTACGAGACAGTAACAGAGTGTAAGAGACAGTAACAGAGTGTAAGAGACAGTAACAGAGTATACGAGAGTGTAGTAGAGTGTAAGAGACAGTAACAGAGCGTAAGAGACAGTAGCAGTGTGTAAGAGACAGAAGCAAAGTGAAAGAGAGAGTAGCAGAGTGTAAGAGACAGTAGCAGAGTGTAAGAGACAGTAGCAGAGTGTAAGAGTGTAAGAGACAGTAACAGAGTGTAAGAGAGTGTAACAGCGTGTAAGAGAGTGTAACAGAGTGTAAGAGACAGTAAGAGAGTGTAACAGAGTGTAAGAGAGTGTAAGAGACAGTAGCAGAGTGTAATAGACAGTAACAGAGTGTAATAGAGTGTAAGAGACAGTAGCAGAGTGTAATAGACTGTAACAGAGTGTAAGAGAGTGTAAGAGACAATAGCAGAGTGTAATAGACAGTAACAGAGTGTAAGAGAGTGTTATAGACAGTAGCAGAGTGCAAGAGACAATAGCAGAGTGTAAGAGACAGTAGCCGAGTGTAATAGACTGTAACAGAGTGTAACAGAGTGTAAGAGAGTGTAAGAGAGTGTAAGAGACAGTAGCGGAGTGTAATAGACAGTAAGAGAGTGTAAGAGAGTGTTATAGACAGTAGCAGAGTGTTATAGACAATAGCAGAGTGTAAGAGACAGTAGCAGAGTGTAATAGACAGCAGCAGAGTGTAAGAGAGTGTAAGAGACAGTAGCAGAGTGTAATAGACAGTAACAGAGTGTAAGAGAGTGTTATAGACAGTATCAGAGTGTAAGAGACAATAGCAGAGTGTAAGAGACAGTAGCAGAGTGTAATAGACTGTAGCAGAGTGTAACATAGTGTAAGAGAGTGTAAGAGACAGTAGCAGAGTGTAATGGACAGTAACAGAGTGTAAGAGAGTGTTATAGACAGTAGCAGAGTGTAAGAGAGTGTAAGAGACAGTTACAGAGTGTAAGAGAGTGTAACAGAGTGTAAGAGAGTGTAAGAGACAGTAACATAGTGTAGGAGAGTGTAAGAGACAGTAACAGAGTGTAAGAGACAGTAACAGAGTGTAAGAGGGTGTAAGAGACAGTAGCAGAGTGTAGGAGAGTGTAAGAGAGTGTAAGAGACAGTAAGAGTGTAAGAGACAGTAACAGAGTGTAAGAGACAGCAGCCGAGTGTAAGAGAGTGTAACAGAGTGTAAGAGACAGTAACAGAGCGTAAGAGTCAGTAGCAGAGTGTAAGAGACAGAAGCAGAGTGAAAGAGAGAGTAGCAGAGTGTAAGAGACAGTAGCAGAGTGTAAGAGACAGTAGCAGAGTGTAAGAGAGTGTAAGAGACAGTAACAGAGTGTAAGAGAGTGTAACAGCATGTAAGAGAGTGTAACAGAGTGTAAGAGAGTGTAAGAGACAGTAACAGAGTGTAGTAGAGTGTAAGAGACAGTAACAGAGTGTAAGAGACAGTAACAGAGTGTAAGAGACAGCAGCAGAGTGTAAGAGAGTGTAACATAGTGTAAGAGAGTGAAAGAGACAGTAGCAGAGTGTAATAGACAGTAACAGAGTGTAAGAGAGTGTTATAGACAGTAGCAGAGTGTAAGAGACAATAGCAGAGTGTAAGATACAGTAGCAAAGTGTAAGAGACAGTAACAGAGTGTAAGAGACAGTAGCAGAGTGAAAGAGGCAGTAGTAGAGTGTAGTAGAGTGTACCAGAGTGTCACATGGCATATACCGTCCTCTAGGATCACATAGTCCTGAATGATCTCAGTATACTGTGAACGTCTTTGGGGATCTCTTCGCGTAGACATCGTAAACCTGTGTAAGAGACAGTAAAAGAGTATATGAGACAGTAGCGGAGTGTAAGAGAGTGTGACAGAGCATAGGAGACAGTAACAGAGTATAGGAGACGGTAACAGAGTGTAAGAGAGTGTAAGAGACAGTAACAGAGTGTAAGAGACAGTAACAGAGTGTAAGAGACAGCAGCAGAGTGTAAGAGAGTGTAACATAGTGTAAGAGAGTGAAAGAGACAGTAGCAGAGTGTAATAGACAGTAACAGAGTGTAGGAGAGTGTCAGAGACAGTAACAGAGTGTAAGAGTCAGCAGCAGAGTGTAAGAGAGTGTAACATAGTGTAAGAGAGTGTAAGAGACAGTAGCAGAGTGTAATAGACAGTAACAGAGTGTAAGAGAGTGTTATAGACAGTAGCAGAGTGTAAGAGACAATAGCAGAGTGTAAGATACAGTAGCAGAGTGTAAGAGACAGTAACAGAGTGTAAAAGACAGTAACAGAGTGTAAGAGACAGTAGCAGAGTGAAAGAGACAGTAGTAGAGTGTAGTAGAGTGTAAGAGAGTGTCACATGGCATATACCGTCCTCTAGGATCACATAGTCCTGAATGATCTCAGTATACTGTGAACGTCTTTGGGGATCTCTTCGCGTAGACCTCGTAAACCTGTGTAAGAGACAGTAAAAGAGTATATGAGACAGTAGTGGAGTGTAAGAAAGTGTAACAGAGTATAGGAGACAGTAACAGAGTGTAAGAGAGTGTAAGAGACAGTTACAGAGTGTAAGAGAGTGTAAGAGAGTGTAACAGAGTGTAAGAGACAGTAACAGAGTGTAAGAGACAGCAGCAGAGTGTAAGAGAGTGTGAGAGACAGTAGCAGAGTGTAATAGACAGTAACAGAGTGTAAGAGAGTGTTATAGACAGTAGCAGAGTGTTATAGACAATAGCAGAGTGTAAGAGACAGTAGCAGAGTGTAATAGACAGCAGCAGAGTGTAAGAGAGTGTAAGAGACAGTAGCAGAGTGTAATAGACAGTAACAGAGTGTAAGAGAGTGTTATAGACAGTAGCAGAGTGTAAGAGACAATAGCAGAGTGTAAGAGACAGTAGCAGAGTGTAATAGACTGTAGCAGAGTGTAACATAGTGTAAGAGAGTGTAAGAGACAGTAGCAGAGTGTAATAGACAGTAACAGAGTGTAAGAGAGTGTTATAGACAGTAGCAGAGTTTAAGAGACAGTAACAGAGTGTAAGAGACAGTAACAGAGTGTAAGAGGGTGTAAGAGACAGTAGCAGAGTGTAGGAGAGTGTAAGAGAGTGTAAGAGACAGTAACAGAGTGTAAGAGACAGTAACAGAGTGTAAGAGACAGCAGCAGAGTGTAAGAGAGTGTAACAGAGTATAGGAGACAGTAACAGAGTATAGGAGACAGTAACAGAGTGTAAGAGAGTGTAAGAGACAGTTACAGAGTGTAAGAGAGTGTAACATAGTGTAAGAGACAGTAACAGAGTGTAAGAGACAGCAGAAGAGTGTAAGAGAGTTGAAGAGACAGTCGCAGAGTGTAATAGACAGTAACAGAGTGTAAGAGAGTGTTATAGACAGTAGCAGAGTGTAAGAGACAATAGCAGGGTGTAATAGACTGGAGCAGAGTGTAACATAGTGTAAGAGAGTGTAAGAGACTGTAGCAGAGTGTAATAGACAGTAACAGAGTGTAAGAGAGTGTTATAGACAGTAGCAGAGTGTAAGAGACAATAGCAGAGTGTAAGAGACAGTAGCAGAGTGTAATAGACAGCAGCAGAGTGTAAGAGAGTGTAAGAGACAGTAGCAGAGTGTAATAGACAGTAACAGAGTGTAAGAGAGTGTTATAGACAGTAGCAGAGTGTAAGAGAGTGTAAGAGACAGTTACAGAGTGTAAGAGAGTGTAACAGAGTGTAAGAGAGTGTAAGAGACAGTAACATAGTGTAGGAGAGTGTAAGAGACAGTAACATAGTGTAAGAGACAGTAGCAGAGTGTAAGAGAGTGTAAGAGAGTGTTATAGACAGTAGCAGAGTGTAAGGGACAATAGCAGAGTGTAAGAGACAGTAGCAGAGTGTAATAGACTGTAGCAGAGTGTAAAATAGTGTAAGAGAGTGTAAGAGACAGTAGCAGAGTGTAATAGACAGTAATAGAGTGTAAGAGAGTGTTATAGACAGTAGCAGAGTTTAAGAGACAGTAACAGAGTGTAAGAGACAGTAAGAGTGTAAGAGGGTGTAAGAGACAGTAGCAGAGTGTAGGAGAGTGTAAGAGAGTGTAAGAGACAGTAACAGAGTGTAAGAGACAGCAACAGAGTGTAAGAGACATCAGCAGAGTGTAAGAGACAGTAACAGAGTGTAAGAGACAGTAACAGAGTGTACGAGAGTGTAGTAGAGTGTAAGAGACAGTAACAGAGCATAAGAGACAGTAACAGAGCATAAGAGACAGAAGCAGAGTGAAAGAGACAGAAACAGAGTGAAAGAGAGAGTAGCAGAGTGTAAGAGACAGTAGCAGAGTGTAAGAGAGTGTAAGAGACAGTAACAGAGTGTAAGAGAGTGTAACAGCATGTAAGAGAGTGTAACAGAGTGTAAGAGAGTGTAAGAGACAGTAACAGAGTGTAGTAGAGTGTAAGAGACAGTAACAGAGTGTAAGAGACAGTAACAGAGTGTAAGAGACAGCAGCAGAGTGTAAGAGAGTGTAACATAGTGTAAGAGAGTGAAAGAGACAGTAGCAGAGTGTAATAGACAGTAACAGAGTGTAAGAGAGTGTTATAGACAGTAGCAGAGTGTAAGAGACAATAGCAGAGTGTAAGATACAGTAGCAAAGTGTAAGAGACAGTAACAGAGTGTAAGAGACAGTAGCAGAGTGAAAGAGGCAGTAGTAGAGTGTAGTAGAGTGTACCAGAGTGTCACATGGCATATACCGTCCTCTAGGATCACATAGTCCTGAATGATCTCAGTATACTGTGAACGTCTTTGGGGATCTCTTCGCGTAGACATCGTAAACCTGTGTAAGAGACAGTAAAAGAGTATATGAGACAGTAGCGGAGTGTAAGAGAGTGTGACAGAGCATAGGAGACAGTAACAGAGTATAGGAGACGGTAACAGAGTGTAAGAGAGTGTAAGAGACAGTAACAGAGTGTAAGAGACAGTAACAGAGTGTAAGAGACAGCAGCAGAGTGTAAGAGAGTGTAACATAGTGTAAGAGAGTGAAAGAGACAGTAGCAGAGTGTAATAGACAGTAACAGAGTGTAGGAGAGTGTCAGAGACAGTAACAGAGTGTAAGAGTCAGCAGCAGAGTGTAAGAGAGTGTAACATAGTGTAAGAGAGTGTAAGAGACAGTAGCAGAGTGTAATAGACAGTAACAGAGTGTAAGAGAGTGTTATAGACAGTAGCAGAGTGTAAGAGACAATAGCAGAGTGTAAGATACAGTAGCAGAGTGTAAGAGACAGTAACAGAGTGTAAAAGACAGTAACAGAGTGTAAGAGACAGTAGCAGAGTGAAAGAGACAGTAGTAGAGTGTAGTAGAGTGTAAGAGAGTGTCACATGGCATATACCGTCCTCTAGGATCACATAGTCCTGAATGATCTCAGTATACTGTGAACGTCTTTGGGGATCTCTTCGCGTAGACCTCGTAAACCTGTGTAAGAGACAGTAAAAGAGTATATGAGACAGTAGTGGAGTGTAAGAAAGTGTAACAGAGTATAGGAGACAGTAACAGAGTGTAAGAGAGTGTAAGAGACAGTTACAGAGTGTAAGAGAGTGTAAGAGAGTGTAACAGAGTGTAAGAGACAGTAACAGAGTGTAAGAGACAGCAGCAGAGTGTAAGAGAGTGTGAGAGACAGTAGCAGAGTGTAATAGACAGTAACAGAGTGTAAGAGAGTGTTATAGACAGTAGCAGAGTGTTATAGACAATAGCAGAGTGTAAGAGACAGTAGCAGAGTGTAATAGACAGCAGCAGAGTGTAAGAGAGTGTAAGAGACAGTAGCAGAGTGTAATAGACAGTAACAGAGTGTAAGAGAGTGTTATAGACAGTAGCAGAGTGTAAGAGACAATAGCAGAGTGTAAGAGACAGTAGCAGAGTGTAATAGACTGTAGCAGAGTGTAACATAGTGTAAGAGAGTGTAAGAGACAGTAGCAGAGTGTAATAGACAGTAACAGAGTGTAAGAGAGTGTTATAGACAGTAGCAGAGTTTAAGAGACAGTAACAGAGTGTAAGAGACAGTAACAGAGTGTAAGAGGGTGTAAGAGACAGTAGCAGAGTGTAGGAGAGTGTAAGAGAGTGTAAGAGACAGTAACAGAGTGTAAGAGACAGTAACAGAGTGTAAGAGACAGCAGCAGAGTGTAAGAGAGTGTAACAGAGTATAGGAGACAGTAACAGAGTATAGGAGACAGTAACAGAGTGTAAGAGAGTGTAAGAGACAGTTACAGAGTGTAAGAGAGTGTAACATAGTGTAAGAGACAGTAACAGAGTGTAAGAGACAGCAGAAGAGTGTAAGAGAGTTGAAGAGACAGTCGCAGAGTGTAATAGACAGTAACAGAGTGTAAGAGAGTGTTATAGACAGTAGCAGAGTGTAAGAGACAATAGCAGGGTGTAATAGACTGGAGCAGAGTGTAACATAGTGTAAGAGAGTGTAAGAGACTGTAGCAGAGTGTAATAGACAGTAACAGAGTGTAAGAGAGTGTTATAGACAGTAGCAGAGTGTAAGAGACAATAGCAGAGTGTAAGAGACAGTAGCAGAGTGTAATAGACAGCAGCAGAGTGTAAGAGAGTGTAAGAGACAGTAGCAGAGTGTAATAGACAGTAACAGAGTGTAAGAGAGTGTTATAGACAGTAGCAGAGTGTAAGAGAGTGTAAGAGACAGTTACAGAGTGTAAGAGAGTGTAACAGAGTGTAAGAGAGTGTAAGAGACAGTAACATAGTGTAGGAGAGTGTAAGAGACAGTAACATAGTGTAAGAGACAGTAGCAGAGTGTAAGAGAGTGTAAGAGAGTGTTATAGACAGTAGCAGAGTGTAAGGGACAATAGCAGAGTGTAAGAGACAGTAGCAGAGTGTAATAGACTGTAGCAGAGTGTAAAATAGTGTAAGAGAGTGTAAGAGACAGTAGCAGAGTGTAATAGACAGTAATAGAGTGTAAGAGAGTGTTATAGACAGTAGCAGAGTTTAAGAGACAGTAACAGAGTGTAAGAGACAGTAAGAGTGTAAGAGGGTGTAAGAGACAGTAGCAGAGTGTAGGAGAGTGTAAGAGAGTGTAAGAGACAGTAACAGAGTGTAAGAGACAGCAACAGAGTGTAAGAGACATCAGCAGAGTGTAAGAGACAGTAACAGAGTGTAAGAGACAGTAACAGAGTGTACGAGAGTGTAGTAGAGTGTAAGAGACAGTAACAGAGCATAAGAGACAGTAACAGAGCATAAGAGACAGAAGCAGAGTGAAAGAGACAGAAACAGAGTGAAAGAGAGAGTAGCAGAGTGTAAGAGACAGTAGCAGAGTGTAAGAGAGTGTAAGAGACAGTAACAGAGTGTAAGAGAGTGTAACAGCATGTAAGAGAGTGTAACAGAGTGTAAGAGAGTGTAAGAGACAGTAACAGAGTGTAGTAGAGTGTAAGAGACAGTAACAGAGTGTAAGAGACAGTAACAGAGTGTAAGAGACAGCAGCAGAGTGTAAGAGAGTGTAACATAGTGTAAGAGAGTGAAAGAGACAGTAGCAGAGTGTAATAGACAGTAACAGAGTGTAAGAGAGTGTTATAGACAGTAGCAGAGTGTAAGAGACAATAGCAGAGTGTAAGATACAGTAGCAAAGTGTAAGAGACAGTAACAGAGTGTAAGAGACAGTAGCAGAGTGAAAGAGGCAGTAGTAGAGTGTAGTAGAGTGTACCAGAGTGTCACATGGCATATACCGTCCTCTAGGATCACATAGTCCTGAATGATCTCAGTATACTGTGAACGTCTTTGGGGATCTCTTCGCGTAGACATCGTAAACCTGTGTAAGAGACAGTAAAAGAGTATATGAGACAGTAGCGGAGTGTAAGAGAGTGTGACAGAGCATAGGAGACAGTAACAGAGTATAGGAGACGGTAACAGAGTGTAAGAGAGTGTAAGAGACAGTAACAGAGTGTAAGAGACAGTAACAGAGTGTAAGAGACAGCAGCAGAGTGTAAGAGAGTGTAACATAGTGTAAGAGAGTGAAAGAGACAGTAGCAGAGTGTAATAGACAGTAACAGAGTGTAGGAGAGTGTAACAGCGTGTAAGAGAGTGTAACAGAGTGTAAGAGAGTGTAAGAGACAGTAACAGAGTGTAGGAGAGTGTAAGAGACAGTAACAGAGTGTAAGAGACAGTAACAGAGTGTAAGAGACAGTAACAGAGTGTAAGAGACAGCAGCAGAGTGTAAGAGTGTAAGAGACAGTAACAGAGTGTAAGAGAGTGTAACAGAGTGTAAGAGACAGTAACAGAGTGTACGAGACAGTAACAGAGTGTAAGAGACAGCAGCAGAGTGTAAGAGAGTGTAACATAGTGTAAGAGAGTGAAAGAGACAGTAGCAGAGTGTAATAGACAGTAACAGAGTGTAGGAGAGTGTAACAGCGTGTAAGAGAGTGTAACAGAGTGTAAGAGAGTGTTATAGACAGTAGCAGAGTGTAAGAGACAATAGCAGAGTGTAAGAGACAGTAGCAGAGTGTAATAGACTGTAGCAGAGTGTAACATAGTGTAAGAGAGTGTAAGAGACAGTAGCAGAGTATAATAGACAGTAACAGAGTGTAAGAGAGTGTTATAGACAGTAGCAGAGTTTAAGAGACAGTAACAGAGTGTAAGAGACAGTAACAGAGTGTAAGAGGGTGTAAGAGACAGTAGCAGAGTGTAGGAGAGTGTAAGAGAGTGTAAGAGAGTGTAAGAGACAGTAACAGAGTGTAAGAGACAGTAACAGAGTGTAAGAGACAGCAGCAGAGTGTAAGAGAGTGTAACAGAGTATAGGAGACAGTAACAGAGTATAGGAGACAGTAACAGAGTGTAAGAGAGTGTAAGAGACAGTTACAGAGTGTAAGAGAGTGTAACATAGTGTAAGAGACAGTAACAGAGTGTAAGAGACAGCAGAAGAGTGTAAGAGAGTTGAAGAGACAGTCGCAGAGTGTAATAGACAGTAACAGAGTGTAAGAGAGTGTTATAGACAGTAGCAGAGTGTAAGAGACAATAGCAGAGTGTAATAGACTGGAGCAGAGTGTAGCATAGTGTAAGACAGTGTAAGAGACTGTAGCAGAGTGTAATAGACAGTAACAGAGTGTAAGAGAGTGTTATAGACAGTAGCAGAGTGTAAGAGACAATAGCAGAGTGTAAGAGACAGTAGCAGAGTGTAATAGACAGCAGCAGAGTGTAAGAGAGTGTAAGAGACAGTAGCAGAGTGTAATAGACAGTAACAGAGTGTAAGAGAGTGTTATAGACAGTAGCAGAGTGTAAGAGACAATAGCAGAGTGTAAGAGACAGTAGCAGAGTGTAATAGACTGTAGCAGAGTGTAACATAGTGTAAGAGAGTGTAAGAGACAGTAGCAGAGTGTAATAGACAGTAACAGAGTGTAAGAGAGTGTTATAGACAGTAGCAGAGTTTAAGAGACAGTAACAGAGTGTAAGAGACAGTAACAGAGTGTAAGAGGGTGTAAGAGACAGTAGCAGAGTGTAGGAGAGTGTAAGAGAGTGTAAGAGACAGTAACAGAGTGTAAGAGACAGTAACAGAGTGTAAGAGACAGCAGCAGAGTGTAAGAGAGTGTAACAGAGTATAGGAGACAGTAACAGAGTATAGGAGACAGTAACAGAGTGTAAGAGAGTGTAAGAGACAGTTACAGAGTGTAAGAGAGTGTAACATAGTGTAAGAGACAGTAACAGAGTGTAAGAGACAGCAGAAGAGTGTAAGAGAGTTGAAGAGACAGTCGCAGAGTGTAATAGACAGTAACAGAGTGTAAGAGAGTGTTATAGACAGTAGCAGAGTGTAAGAGACAATAGCAGGGTGTAATAGACTGGAGCAGAGTGTAACATAGTGTAAGAGAGTGTAAGAGACTGTAGCAGAGTGTAATAGACAGTAACAGAGTGTAAGAGAGTGTTATAGACAGTAGCAGAGTGTAAGAGACAATAGCAGAGTGTAAGAGACAGTAGCAGAGTGTAATAGACAGCAGCAGAGTGTAAGAGAGTGTAAGAGACAGTAGCAGAGTGTAATAGACAGTAACAGAGTGTAAGAGAGTGTTATAGACAGTAGCAGAGTGTAAGAGAGTGTAAGAGACAGTTACAGAGTGTAAGAGAGTGTAACAGAGTGTAAGAGAGTGTAAGAGACAGTAACATAGTGTAGGAGAGTGTAAGAGACAGTAACATAGTGTAAGAGACAGTAGCAGAGTGTAAGAGAGTGTAAGAGAGTGTTATAGACAGTAGCAGAGTGTAAGGGACAATAGCAGAGTGTAAGAGACAGTAGCAGAGTGTAATAGACTGTAGCAGAGTGTAAAATAGTGTAAGAGAGTGTAAGAGACAGTAGCAGAGTGTAATAGACAGTAATAGAGTGTAAGAGAGTGTTATAGACAGTAGCAGAGTTTAAGAGACAGTAACAGAGTGTAAGAGACAGTAAGAGTGTAAGAGGGTGTAAGAGACAGTAACAGAGTGTAAGAGACAGCAACAGAGTGTAAGAGACAGCAGCAGAGTGTAAGAGACAGTAACAGAGTGTAAGAGACAGTAACAGAGTGTACGAGAGTGTAGTAGAGTGTAAGAGACAGTAACAGAGCATAAGAGACAGTAACAGAGCATAAGAGACAGAAGCAGAGTGAAAGAGACAGAAACAGAGTGAAAGAGAGAGTAGCAGAGTGTAAGAGACAGTAGCAGAGTGTAAGAGAGTGTAAGAGACAGTAACAGAGTGTAAGAGAGTGTAAGAGACAGTAACAGAGTGTAAGAGAGTGTAACAGCATGTAAGAGAGTGTAACAGAGTGTAAGAGAGTGTAAGAGACAGTAACAGAGTGTAGTAGAGTGTAAGAGACAGTAACAGAGTGTAAGAGACAGTAACAGAGTGTAAGAGACAGCAGCAGAGTGTAAGAGAGTGTAACATAGTGTAAGAGAGTGAAAGAGACAGTAGCAGAGTGTAATAGACAGTAACAGAGTGTAAGAGAGTGTTATAGACAGTAGCAGAGTGTAAGAGACAATAGCAGAGTGTAAGATACAGTAGCAAAGTGTAAGAGACAGTAACAGAGTGTAAGAGACAGTAGCAGAGTGAAAGAGGCAGTAGTAGAGTGTAGTAGAGTGTACCAGAGTGTCACATGGCATATACCGTCCTCTAGGATCACATAGTCCTGAATGATCTCAGTATACTGTGAACGTCTTTGGGGATCTCTTCGCGTAGACATCGTAGACCTGTGTAAGAGACAGTAAAAGAGTATATGAGATAGTAGCGGAGTGTAAGAGAGTGTGACAGAGCATAGGAGACAGTAACAGAGTATAGGAGACGGTAACAGAGTGTAAGAGAGTGTAAGAGACAGTAACAGAGTGTAAGAGACAGTAACAGAGTGTAAGAGACAGCAGCAGAGTGTAAGAGAGTGTAACATAGTGTAAGAGAGTGAAAGAGACAGTAGCAGAGTGTAATAGACAGTAACAGAGTGTAGGAGAGTGTAACAGCGTGTAAGAGAGTGTAACAGAGTGTAAGAGAGTGTAAGAGACAGTAACAGAGTGTAGGAGAGTGTAAGAGACAGTAACAGAGTGTAAGAGACAGTAACAGAGTGTAAGAGACAGTAACAGAGTGTAAGAGACAGCAGCAGAGTGTAAGAGTGTAAGAGACAGTAACAGAGTGTAAGAGAGTGTAACAGAGTGTAAGAGACAGTAACAGAGTGTACGAGACAGTAACAGAGTGTAAGAGACAGCAGCAGAGTGTAAGAGAGTGTAACATAGTGTAAGAGAGTGAAAGAGACAGTAGCAGAGTGTAATAGACAGTAACAGAGTGTAGGAGAGTGTAACAGCGTGTAAGAGAGTGTAACAGAGTGTAAGAGAGTGTTATAGACAGTAGCAGAGTGTAAGAGACAATAGCAGAGTGTAAGAGACAGTAGCAGAGTGTAATAGACTGTAGCAGAGTGTAACATAGTGTAAGAGAGTGTAAGAGACAGTAGCAGAGTATAATAGACAGTAACAGAGTGTAAGAGAGTGTTATAGACAGTAGCAGAGTTTAAGAGACAGTAACAGAGTGTAAGAGACAGTAACAGAGTGTAAGAGGGTGTAAGAGACAGTAGCAGAGTGTAGGAGAGTGTAAGAGAGTGTAAGAGAGTGTAAGAGACAGTAACAGAGTGTAAGAGACAGTAACAGAGTGTAAGAGACAGCAGCAGAGTGTAAGAGAGTGTAACAGAGTATAGGAGACAGTAACAGAGTATAGGAGACAGTAACAGAGTGTAAGAGAGTGTAAGAGACAGTTACAGAGTGTAAGAGAGTGTAACATAGTGTAAGAGACAGTAACAGAGTGTAAGAGACAGCAGAAGAGTGTAAGAGAGTTGAAGAGACAGTCGCAGAGTGTAATAGACAGTAACAGAGTGTAAGAGAGTGTTATAGACAGTAGCAGAGTGTAAGAGACAATAGCAGAGTGTAATAGACTGGAGCAGAGTGTAGCATAGTGTAAGACAGTGTAAGAGACTGTAGCAGAGTGTAATAGACAGTAACAGAGTGTAAGAGAGTGTTATAGACAGTAGCAGAGTGTAAGAGACAATAGCAGAGTGTAAGAGACAGTAGCAGAGTGTAATAGACAGCAGCAGAGTGTAAGAGAGTGTAAGAGACAGTAGCAGAGTGTAATAGACAGTAACAGAGTGTAAGAGAGTGTTATAGACAGTAGCAGAGTGTAAGAGACAATAGCAGAGTGTAAGAGACAGTAGCAGAGTGTAATAGACTGTAGCAGAGTGTAACATAGTGTAAGAGAGTGTAAGAGACAGTAGCAGAGTGTAATAGACAGTAACAGAGTGTAAGAGAGTGTTATAGACAGTAGCAGAGTGTAAGAGAGTGTAAGAGACAGTTACAGAGTGTAAGAGAGTGTAACAGAGTGTAAGAGAGTGTAAGAGACAGTAACATAGTGTAGGAGAGTGTAAGAGACAGTAACAGAGTGTAAGAGACAGTAGCAGAGTGTAAGAGAGTGTAAGAGAGTGTTATAGACAGTAGCAGAGTGTAAGGGACAATAGCAGAGTGTAAGAGACAGTAGCAGAGTGTAATAGACTGTAGCAGAGTGTAAAATAGTGTAAGAGAGTGTAAGAGACAGTAGCAGAGTGTAATAGACAGTAATAGAGTGTAAGAGAGTGTTATAGACAGTAGCAGAGTTTAAGAGACAGTAACAGAGTGTAAGAGACAGTAAGAGTGTAAGAGGGTGTAAGAGACAGTAGCAGAGTGTAGGAGAGTATAAGAGAGTGTAAGAGACAGTAACAGAGTGTAAGAGACAGCAGCAGAGTGTAAGAGACAGTAACAGAGTGTAAGAGAGTGTAACAGAGTGTAAGAGACAGTAACAGAGTGTACGAGAGTGTAGTAGAGTGTAAGAGACAGTAACAGAGCATAAGAGACAGTAACAGAGCATAAGAGACAGAAGCAGAGTGTAAGAGACAGAAACAGAGTGAAAGAGAGAGTAGCAGAGTGTAAGAGACAGTAGCAGAGTGTAAGAGAGTGTAAGAGAAATTAACAGAGTGTAATAGAGTGTAACAGCGTGTAAGAGAGTGTAACAGAGTGTAAGAGAGTGTAGGAGACAGTAACAGAGTGTAGGAGAGTGTAAGAGACAGTAACAGAGTGTAAGAGACAGTAACAGAGTGTAAGAGACAGCAGCAGAGTGTAAGAGAGTGTAACATAGTGTAAGAGAGTGAAAGAGACAGTAGCAGAGTGTAATAGACAGTAACAGAGTGTAAGACAGTGTTATAGACAGTAGCAGAGTGTAAGAGACAATAGCAGAGTGTAAGAGACAGTAACAGAGTGTAAGAGACAGTAACATAGTGTAAGAGACAGTAACAGAGTGTATGAGAGTGTAGTAGAGTGTAAGAGACAGTAACAGAGCGTAAGAGATAGTAGCAGAGTGTAAGAGACAGTAGCAGAGTGAAAGAGACAGTAGTAGAGTGTAAGAGACAGTAGTAGAGTGTAAGAGACAGTAGCAGAGTGTAAGAGACAGTAACAGAGTGTAAGAGATAGTAGCAGAGTGTAAGAGAGTGTAAGAGACAGTAACAGTGTGTAAGAGGGTGTAACAGCGTGTAAGAGAGTGTAACAGCATGTAAGAGAGTGTAACAGAGTGTAAGGGAGTGTAAGAGACAGTAACAGAGTGTAAGGGGGTGTAAGAGACAGTAGAAGAGTGTAGGAGAGTGTAGGAGAGTGTAAGAGAGTGTAATAGACAGTAACAGAGTGTAAGAGACAGTAACAGAGTGTAAGAGACAGCAGCAGAGTGTAAGAGAGTGTAAGAGACAGTAAGAGAGTGTAACAGAGTGTAAGAGACAGTAACAGAGTGTACGAGACAGTAACAGAGTGTAAGAGACAGTAACAGAGTGTAAGAGACAGTAACAGAGTATACGAGAGTGTAGTAGAGTGTAAGAGACAGTAACAGAGCGTAAGAGACAGTAGCAGTGTGTAAGAGACAGAAGCAAAGTGAAAGAGAGAGTAGCAGAGTGTAAGAGACAGTAGCAGAGTGTAAGAGACAGTAGCAGAGTGTAAGAGTGTAAGAGACAGTAACAGAGTGTAAGAGAGTGTAACAGCGTGTAAGAGAGTGTAACAGAGTGTAAGAGACAGTAAGAGAGTGTAACAGAGTGTAAGAGAGTGTAAGAGACAGTAGCAGAGTGTAATAGACAGTAACAGAGTGTAATAGAGTGTAAGAGACAGTAGCAGAGTGTAATAGACTGTAACAGAGTGTAAGAGAGTGTAAGAGACAATAGCAGAGTGTAATAGACAGTAACAGAGTGTAAGAGAGTGTTATAGACAGTAGCAGAGTGCAAGAGACAATAGCAGAGTGTAAGAGACAGTAGCCGAGTGTAATAGACTGTAACAGAGTGTAACAGAGTGTAAGAGAGTGTAAGAGAGTGTAAGAGACAGTAGCGGAGTGTAATAGACAGTAAGAGAGTGTAAGAGAGTGTTATAGACAGTAGCAGAGTGTTATAGACAATAGCAGAGTGTAAGAGACAGTAGCAGAGTGTAATAGACAGCAGCAGAGTGTAAGAGAGTGTAAGAGACAGTAGCAGAGTGTAATAGACAGTAACAGAGTGTAAGAGAGTGTTATAGACAGTATCAGAGTGTAAGAGACAATAGCAGAGTGTAAGAGACAGTAGCAGAGTGTAATAGACTGTAGCAGAGTGTAACATAGTGTAAGAGAGTGTAAGAGACAGTAGCAGAGTGTAATGGACAGTAACAGAGTGTAAGAGAGTGTTATAGACAGTAGCAGAGTGTAAGAGAGTGTAAGAGACAGTTACAGAGTGTAAGAGAGTGTAACAGAGTGTAAGAGAGTGTAAGAGACAGTAACATAGTGTAGGAGAGTGTAAGAGACAGTAACAGAGTGTAAGAGACAGTAACAGAGTGTAAGAGGGTGTAAGAGACAGTAGCAGAGTGTAGGAGAGTGTAAGAGAGTGTAAGAGACAGTAAGAGTGTAAGAGACAGTAACAGAGTGTAAGAGACAGCAGCCGAGTGTAAGAGAGTGTAACAGAGTGTAAGAGACAGTAACAGAGCGTAAGAGTCAGTAGCAGAGTGTAAGAGACAGAAGCAGAGTGAAAGAGAGAGTAGCAGAGTGTAAGAGACAGTAGCAGAGTGTAAGAGACAGTAGCAGAGTGTAAGAGAGTGTAAGAGACAGTAACAGAGTGTAAGAGAGTGTAACAGCATGTAAGAGAGTGTAACAGAGTGTAAGAGAGTGTAAGAGACAGTAACAGAGTGTAGTAGAGTGTAAGAGACAGTAACAGAGTGTAAGAGACAGTAACAGAGTGTAAGAGACAGCAGCAGAGTGTAAGAGAGTGTAACATAGTGTAAGAGAGTGAAAGAGACAGTAGCAGAGTGTAATAGACAGTAACAGAGTGTAAGAGAGTGTTATAGACAGTAGCAGAGTGTAAGAGACAATAGCAGAGTGTAAGATACAGTAGCAAAGTGTAAGAGACAGTAACAGAGTGTAAGAGACAGTAGCAGAGTGAAAGAGGCAGTAGTAGAGTGTAGTAGAGTGTACCAGAGTGTCACATGGCATATACCGTCCTCTAGGATCACATAGTCCTGAATGATCTCAGTATACTGTGAACGTCTTTGGGGATCTCTTCGCGTAGACATCGTAAACCTGTGTAAGAGACAGTAAAAGAGTATATGAGACAGTAGCGGAGTGTAAGAGAGTGTGACAGAGCATAGGAGACAGTAACAGAGTATAGGAGACGGTAACAGAGTGTAAGAGAGTGTAAGAGACAGTAACAGAGTGTAAGAGACAGTAACAGAGTGTAAGAGACAGCAGCAGAGTGTAAGAGAGTGTAACATAGTGTAAGAGAGTGAAAGAGACAGTAGCAGAGTGTAATAGACAGTAACAGAGTGTAGGAGAGTGTCAGAGACAGTAACAGAGTGTAAGAGTCAGCAGCAGAGTGTAAGAGAGTGTAACATAGTGTAAGAGAGTGTAAGAGACAGTAGCAGAGTGTAATAGACAGTAACAGAGTGTAAGAGAGTGTTATAGACAGTAGCAGAGTGTAAGAGACAATAGCAGAGTGTAAGATACAGTAGCAGAGTGTAAGAGACAGTAACAGAGTGTAAAAGACAGTAACAGAGTGTAAGAGACAGTAGCAGAGTGAAAGAGACAGTAGTAGAGTGTAGTAGAGTGTAAGAGAGTGTCACATGGCATATACCGTCCTCTAGGATCACATAGTCCTGAATGATCTCAGTATACTGTGAACGTCTTTGGGGATCTCTTCGCGTAGACCTCGTAAACCTGTGTAAGAGACAGTAAAAGAGTATATGAGACAGTAGTGGAGTGTAAGAAAGTGTAACAGAGTATAGGAGACAGTAACAGAGTGTAAGAGAGTGTAAGAGACAGTTACAGAGTGTAAGAGAGTGTAAGAGAGTGTAACAGAGTGTAAGAGACAGTAACAGAGTGTAAGAGACAGCAGCAGAGTGTAAGAGAGTGTGAGAGACAGTAGCAGAGTGTAATAGACAGTAACAGAGTGTAAGAGAGTGTTATAGACAGTAGCAGAGTGTTATAGACAATAGCAGAGTGTAAGAGACAGTAGCAGAGTGTAATAGACAGCAGCAGAGTGTAAGAGAGTGTAAGAGACAGTAGCAGAGTGTAATAGACAGTAACAGAGTGTAAGAGAGTGTTATAGACAGTAGCAGAGTGTAAGAGACAATAGCAGAGTGTAAGAGACAGTAGCAGAGTGTAATAGACTGTAGCAGAGTGTAACATAGTGTAAGAGAGTGTAAGAGACAGTAGCAGAGTGTAATAGACAGTAACAGAGTGTAAGAGAGTGTTATAGACAGTAGCAGAGTTTAAGAGACAGTAACAGAGTGTAAGAGACAGTAACAGAGTGTAAGAGGGTGTAAGAGACAGTAGCAGAGTGTAGGAGAGTGTAAGAGAGTGTAAGAGACAGTAACAGAGTGTAAGAGACAGTAACAGAGTGTAAGAGACAGCAGCAGAGTGTAAGAGAGTGTAACAGAGTATAGGAGACAGTAACAGAGTATAGGAGACAGTAACAGAGTGTAAGAGAGTGTAAGAGACAGTTACAGAGTGTAAGAGAGTGTAACATAGTGTAAGAGACAGTAACAGAGTGTAAGAGACAGCAGAAGAGTGTAAGAGAGTTGAAGAGACAGTCGCAGAGTGTAATAGACAGTAACAGAGTGTAAGAGAGTGTTATAGACAGTAGCAGAGTGTAAGAGACAATAGCAGGGTGTAATAGACTGGAGCAGAGTGTAACATAGTGTAAGAGAGTGTAAGAGACTGTAGCAGAGTGTAATAGACAGTAACAGAGTGTAAGAGAGTGTTATAGACAGTAGCAGAGTGTAAGAGACAATAGCAGAGTGTAAGAGACAGTAGCAGAGTGTAATAGACAGCAGCAGAGTGTAAGAGAGTGTAAGAGACAGTAGCAGAGTGTAATAGACAGTAACAGAGTGTAAGAGAGTGTTATAGACAGTAGCAGAGTGTAAGAGAGTGTAAGAGACAGTTACAGAGTGTAAGAGAGTGTAACAGAGTGTAAGAGAGTGTAAGAGACAGTAACATAGTGTAGGAGAGTGTAAGAGACAGTAACATAGTGTAAGAGACAGTAGCAGAGTGTAAGAGAGTGTAAGAGAGTGTTATAGACAGTAGCAGAGTGTAAGGGACAATAGCAGAGTGTAAGAGACAGTAGCAGAGTGTAATAGACTGTAGCAGAGTGTAAAATAGTGTAAGAGAGTGTAAGAGACAGTAGCAGAGTGTAATAGACAGTAATAGAGTGTAAGAGAGTGTTATAGACAGTAGCAGAGTTTAAGAGACAGTAACAGAGTGTAAGAGACAGTAAGAGTGTAAGAGGGTGTAAGAGACAGTAGCAGAGTGTAGGAGAGTGTAAGAGAGTGTAAGAGACAGTAACAGAGTGTAAGAGACAGCAACAGAGTGTAAGAGACATCAGCAGAGTGTAAGAGACAGTAACAGAGTGTAAGAGACAGTAACAGAGTGTACGAGAGTGTAGTAGAGTGTAAGAGACAGTAACAGAGCATAAGAGACAGTAACAGAGCATAAGAGACAGAAGCAGAGTGAAAGAGACAGAAACAGAGTGAAAGAGAGAGTAGCAGAGTGTAAGAGACAGTAGCAGAGTGTAAGAGAGTGTAAGAGACAGTAACAGAGTGTAAGAGAGTGTAACAGCATGTAAGAGAGTGTAACAGAGTGTAAGAGAGTGTAAGAGACAGTAACAGAGTGTAGTAGAGTGTAAGAGACAGTAACAGAGTGTAAGAGACAGTAACAGAGTGTAAGAGACAGCAGCAGAGTGTAAGAGAGTGTAACATAGTGTAAGAGAGTGAAAGAGACAGTAGCAGAGTGTAATAGACAGTAACAGAGTGTAAGAGAGTGTTATAGACAGTAGCAGAGTGTAAGAGACAATAGCAGAGTGTAAGATACAGTAGCAAAGTGTAAGAGACAGTAACAGAGTGTAAGAGACAGTAGCAGAGTGAAAGAGGCAGTAGTAGAGTGTAGTAGAGTGTACCAGAGTGTCACATGGCATATACCGTCCTCTAGGATCACATAGTCCTGAATGATCTCAGTATACTGTGAACGTCTTTGGGGATCTCTTCGCGTAGACATCGTAAACCTGTGTAAGAGACAGTAAAAGAGTATATGAGACAGTAGCGGAGTGTAAGAGAGTGTGACAGAGCATAGGAGACAGTAACAGAGTATAGGAGACGGTAACAGAGTGTAAGAGAGTGTAAGAGACAGTAACAGAGTGTAAGAGACAGTAACAGAGTGTAAGAGACAGCAGCAGAGTGTAAGAGAGTGTAACATAGTGTAAGAGAGTGAAAGAGACAGTAGCAGAGTGTAATAGACAGTAACAGAGTGTAGGAGAGTGTAACAGCGTGTAAGAGAGTGTAACAGAGTGTAAGAGAGTGTAAGAGACAGTAACAGAGTGTAGGAGAGTGTAAGAGACAGTAACAGAGTGTAAGAGACAGTAACAGAGTGTAACAGACAGTAACAGAGTGTAAGAGACAGTAACAGAGTGTAAGAGACA
This sequence comes from Sceloporus occidentalis, assembly GCA_023333645.1. Taxonomy (NCBI): domain Eukaryota; kingdom Metazoa; phylum Chordata; class Lepidosauria; order Squamata; family Phrynosomatidae; genus Sceloporus; species Sceloporus occidentalis. The sequence continues at coordinate 258,207 of JALMGF010000304.1, read as the reverse complement.
GCAGCAGAGTGTAAGAGTGTAAGAGACAGTAACAGAGTGTAAGAGAGTGTAACAGAGTGTAAGAGACAGTAACAGAGTGTACGAGACAGTAACAGAGTGTAAGAGACAGCAGCAGAGTGTAAGAGAGTGTAACATAGTGTAAGAGAGTGAAAGAGACAGTAGCAGAGTGTAATAGACAGTAACAGAGTGTAGGAGAGTGTAACAGCGTGTAAGAGAGTGTAACAGAGTGTAAGAGAGTGTTATAGACAGTAGCAGAGTGTAAGAGACAATAGCAGAGTGTAAGAGACAGTAGCAGAGTGTAATAGACTGTAGCAGAGTGTAACATAGTGTAAGAGAGTGTAAGAGACAGTAGCAGAGTATAATAGACAGTAACAGAGTGTAAGAGAGTGTTATAGACAGTAGCAGAGTTTAAGAGACAGTAACAGAGTGTAAGAGACAGTAACAGAGTGTAAGAGGGTGTAAGAGACAGTAGCAGAGTGTAGGAGAGTGTAAGAGAGTGTAAGAGAGTGTAAGAGACAGTAACAGAGTGTAAGAGACAGTAACAGAGTGTAAGAGACAGCAGCAGAGTGTAAGAGAGTGTAACAGAGTATAGGAGACAGTAACAGAGTATAGGAGACAGTAACAGAGTGTAAGAGAGTGTAAGAGACAGTTACAGAGTGTAAGAGAGTGTAACATAGTGTAAGAGACAGTAACAGAGTGTAAGAGACAGCAGAAGAGTGTAAGAGAGTTGAAGAGACAGTCGCAGAGTGTAATAGACAGTAACAGAGTGTAAGAGAGTGTTATAGACAGTAGCAGAGTGTAAGAGACAATAGCAGAGTGTAATAGACTGGAGCAGAGTGTAGCATAGTGTAAGACAGTGTAAGAGACTGTAGCAGAGTGTAATAGACAGTAACAGAGTGTAAGAGAGTGTTATAGACAGTAGCAGAGTGTAAGAGACAATAGCAGAGTGTAAGAGACAGTAGCAGAGTGTAATAGACAGCAGCAGAGTGTAAGAGAGTGTAAGAGACAGTAGCAGAGTGTAATAGACAGTAACAGAGTGTAAGAGAGTGTTATAGACAGTAGCAGAGTGTAAGAGACAATAGCAGAGTGTAAGAGACAGTAGCAGAGTGTAATAGACTGTAGCAGAGTGTAACATAGTGTAAGAGAGTGTAAGAGACAGTAGCAGAGTGTAATAGACAGTAACAGAGTGTAAGAGAGTGTTATAGACAGTAGCAGAGTTTAAGAGACAGTAACAGAGTGTAAGAGACAGTAACAGAGTGTAAGAGGGTGTAAGAGACAGTAGCAGAGTGTAGGAGAGTGTAAGAGAGTGTAAGAGACAGTAACAGAGTGTAAGAGACAGTAACAGAGTGTAAGAGACAGCAGCAGAGTGTAAGAGAGTGTAACAGAGTATAGGAGACAGTAACAGAGTATAGGAGACAGTAACAGAGTGTAAGAGAGTGTAAGAGACAGTTACAGAGTGTAAGAGAGTGTAACATAGTGTAAGAGACAGTAACAGAGTGTAAGAGACAGCAGAAGAGTGTAAGAGAGTTGAAGAGACAGTCGCAGAGTGTAATAGACAGTAACAGAGTGTAAGAGAGTGTTATAGACAGTAGCAGAGTGTAAGAGACAATAGCAGGGTGTAATAGACTGGAGCAGAGTGTAACATAGTGTAAGAGAGTGTAAGAGACTGTAGCAGAGTGTAATAGACAGTAACAGAGTGTAAGAGAGTGTTATAGACAGTAGCAGAGTGTAAGAGACAATAGCAGAGTGTAAGAGACAGTAGCAGAGTGTAATAGACAGCAGCAGAGTGTAAGAGAGTGTAAGAGACAGTAGCAGAGTGTAATAGACAGTAACAGAGTGTAAGAGAGTGTTATAGACAGTAGCAGAGTGTAAGAGAGTGTAAGAGACAGTTACAGAGTGTAAGAGAGTGTAACAGAGTGTAAGAGAGTGTAAGAGACAGTAACATAGTGTAGGAGAGTGTAAGAGACAGTAACATAGTGTAAGAGACAGTAGCAGAGTGTAAGAGAGTGTAAGAGAGTGTTATAGACAGTAGCAGAGTGTAAGGGACAATAGCAGAGTGTAAGAGACAGTAGCAGAGTGTAATAGACTGTAGCAGAGTGTAAAATAGTGTAAGAGAGTGTAAGAGACAGTAGCAGAGTGTAATAGACAGTAATAGAGTGTAAGAGAGTGTTATAGACAGTAGCAGAGTTTAAGAGACAGTAACAGAGTGTAAGAGACAGTAAGAGTGTAAGAGGGTGTAAGAGACAGTAGCAGAGTGTAGGAGAGTGTAAGAGAGTGTAAGAGACAGTAACAGAGTGTAAGAGACAGCAACAGAGTGTAAGAGACATCAGCAGAGTGTAAGAGACAGTAACAGAGTGTAAGAGACAGTAACAGAGTGTACGAGAGTGTAGTAGAGTGTAAGAGACAGTAACAGAGCATAAGAGACAGTAACAGAGCATAAGAGACAGAAGCAGAGTGAAAGAGACAGAAACAGAGTGAAAGAGAGAGTAGCAGAGTGTAAGAGACAGTAGCAGAGTGTAAGAGAGTGTAAGAGACAGTAACAGAGTGTAAGAGAGTGTAACAGCATGTAAGAGAGTGTAACAGAGTGTAAGAGAGTGTAAGAGACAGTAACAGAGTGTAGTAGAGTGTAAGAGACAGTAACAGAGTGTAAGAGACAGTAACAGAGTGTAAGAGACAGCAGCAGAGTGTAAGAGAGTGTAACATAGTGTAAGAGAGTGAAAGAGACAGTAGCAGAGTGTAATAGACAGTAACAGAGTGTAAGAGAGTGTTATAGACAGTAGCAGAGTGTAAGAGACAATAGCAGAGTGTAAGATACAGTAGCAAAGTGTAAGAGACAGTAACAGAGTGTAAGAGACAGTAGCAGAGTGAAAGAGGCAGTAGTAGAGTGTAGTAGAGTGTACCAGAGTGTCACATGGCATATACCGTCCTCTAGGATCACATAGTCCTGAATGATCTCAGTATACTGTGAACGTCTTTGGGGATCTCTTCGCGTAGACATCGTAAACCTGTGTAAGAGACAGTAAAAGAGTATATGAGACAGTAGCGGAGTGTAAGAGAGTGTGACAGAGCATAGGAGACAGTAACAGAGTATAGGAGACGGTAACAGAGTGTAAGAGAGTGTAAGAGACAGTAACAGAGTGTAAGAGACAGTAACAGAGTGTAAGAGACAGCAGCAGAGTGTAAGAGAGTGTAACATAGTGTAAGAGAGTGAAAGAGACAGTAGCAGAGTGTAATAGACAGTAACAGAGTGTAGGAGAGTGTAACAGCGTGTAAGAGAGTGTAACAGAGTGTAAGAGAGTGTAAGAGACAGTAACAGAGTGTAGGAGAGTGTAAGAGACAGTAACAGAGTGTAAGAGACAGTAACAGAGTGTAAGAGACAGTAACAGAGTGTAAGAGACAGCAGCAGAGTGTAAGAGTGTAAGAGACAGTAACAGAGTGTAAGAGAGTGTAACAGAGTGTAAGAGACAGTAACAGAGTGTACGAGACAGTAACAGAGTGTAAGAGACAGCAGCAGAGTGTAAGAGAGTGTAACATAGTGTAAGAGAGTGAAAGAGACAGTAGCAGAGTGTAATAGACAGTAACAGAGTGTAGGAGAGTGTAACAGCGTGTAAGAGAGTGTAACAGAGTGTAAGAGAGTGTTATAGACAGTAGCAGAGTGTAAGAGACAATAGCAGAGTGTAAGAGACAGTAGCAGAGTGTAATAGACTGTAGCAGAGTGTAACATAGTGTAAGAGAGTGTAAGAGACAGTAGCAGAGTATAATAGACAGTAACAGAGTGTAAGAGAGTGTTATAGACAGTAGCAGAGTTTAAGAGACAGTAACAGAGTGTAAGAGACAGTAACAGAGTGTAAGAGGGTGTAAGAGACAGTAGCAGAGTGTAGGAGAGTGTAAGAGAGTGTAAGAGAGTGTAAGAGACAGTAACAGAGTGTAAGAGACAGTAACAGAGTGTAAGAGACAGCAGCAGAGTGTAAGAGAGTGTAACAGAGTATAGGAGACAGTAACAGAGTATAGGAGACAGTAACAGAGTGTAAGAGAGTGTAAGAGACAGTTACAGAGTGTAAGAGAGTGTAACATAGTGTAAGAGACAGTAACAGAGTGTAAGAGACAGCAGAAGAGTGTAAGAGAGTTGAAGAGACAGTCGCAGAGTGTAATAGACAGTAACAGAGTGTAAGAGAGTGTTATAGACAGTAGCAGAGTGTAAGAGACAATAGCAGAGTGTAATAGACTGGAGCAGAGTGTAGCATAGTGTAAGACAGTGTAAGAGACTGTAGCAGAGTGTAATAGACAGTAACAGAGTGTAAGAGAGTGTTATAGACAGTAGCAGAGTGTAAGAGACAATAGCAGAGTGTAAGAGACAGTAGCAGAGTGTAATAGACAGCAGCAGAGTGTAAGAGAGTGTAAGAGACAGTAGCAGAGTGTAATAGACAGTAACAGAGTGTAAGAGAGTGTTATAGACAGTAGCAGAGTGTAAGAGACAATAGCAGAGTGTAAGAGACAGTAGCAGAGTGTAATAGACTGTAGCAGAGTGTAACATAGTGTAAGAGAGTGTAAGAGACAGTAGCAGAGTGTAATAGACAGTAACAGAGTGTAAGAGAGTGTTATAGACAGTAGCAGAGTGTAAGAGAGTGTAAGAGACAGTTACAGAGTGTAAGAGAGTGTAACAGAGTGTAAGAGAGTGTAAGAGACAGTAACATAGTGTAGGAGAGTGTAAGAGACAGTAACAGAGTGTAAGAGACAGTAGCAGAGTGTAAGAGAGTGTAAGAGAGTGTTATAGACAGTAGCAGAGTGTAAGGGACAATAGCAGAGTGTAAGAGACAGTAGCAGACTGTAATAGACTGTAGCAGAGTGTAAAATAGTGTAAGAGAGTGTAAGAGACAGTAGCAGAGTGTAATAGACAGTAATAGAGTGTAAGAGAGTGTTATAGACAGTAGCAGAGTTTAAGAGACAGTAACAGAGTGTAAGAGACAGTAAGAGTGTAAGAGGGTGTAAGAGACAGTAGCAGAGTGTAGGAGAGTATAAGAGAGTGTAAGAGACAGTAACAGAGTGTAAGAGACAGCAGCAGAGTGTAAGAGACAGTAACAGAGTGTAAGAGAGTGTAACAGAGTGTAAGAGACAGTAACAGAGTGTACGAGAGTGTAGTAGAGTGTAAGAGACAGTAACAGAGCATAAGAGACAGTAACAGAGCATAAGAGACAGAAGCAGAGTGTAAGAGACAGAAACAGAGTGAAAGAGAGAGTAGCAGAGTGTAAGAGACAGTAGCAGAGTGTAAGAGAGTGTAAGAGAAATTAACAGAGTGTAATAGAGTGTAACAGCGTGTAAGAGAGTGTAACAGAGTGTAAGAGAGTGTAGGAGACAGTAACAGAGTGTAGGAGAGTGTAAGAGACAGTAACAGAGTGTAAGAGACAGTAACAGAGTGTAAGAGACAGCAGCAGAGTGTAAGAGAGTGTAACATAGTGTAAGAGAGTGAAAGAGACAGTAGCAGAGTGTAATAGACAGTAACAGAGTGTAAGACAGTGTTATAGACAGTAGCAGAGTGTAAGAGACAATAGCAGAGTGTAAGAGACAGTAACAGAGTGTAAGAGACAGTAACATAGTGTAAGAGACAGTAACAGAGTGTATGAGAGTGTAGTAGAGTGTAAGAGACAGTAACAGAGCGTAAGAGATAGTAGCAGAGTGTAAGAGACAGTAGCAGAGTGAAAGAGACAGTAGTAGAGTGTAAGAGACAGTAGCAGAGTGTAAGAGACAGTAACAGAGTGTAAGAGATAGTAGCAGAGTGTAAGAGAGTGTAAGAGACAGTAACAGTGTGTAAGAGGGTGTAACAGCGTGTAAGAGAGTGTAACAGCATGTAAGAGAGTGTAACAGAGTGTAAGGGAGTGTAAGAGACAGTAACAGAGTGTAAGGGGGTGTAAGAGACAGTAGAAGAGTGTAGGAGAGTGTAGGAGAGTGTAAGAGAGTGTAATAGACAGTAACAGAGTGTAAGAGACAGTAACAGAGTGTAAGAGACAGCAGCAGAGTGTAAGAGAGTGTAAGAGACAGTAAGAGAGTGTAACAGAGTGTAAGAGACAGTAACAGAGTGTACGAGACAGTAACAGAGTGTAAGAGACAGTAACAGAGTGTAAGAGACAGTAACAGAGTATACGAGAGTGTAGTAGAGTGTAAGAGACAGTAACAGAGCGTAAGAGACAGTAGCAGTGTGTAAGAGACAGAAGCAAAGTGAAAGAGAGAGTAGCAGAGTGTAAGAGACAGTAGCAGAGTGTAAGAGACAGTAGCAGAGTGTAAGAGTGTAAGAGACAGTAACAGAGTGTAAGAGAGTGTAACAGCGTGTAAGAGAGTGTAACAGAGTGTAAGAGACAGTAAGAGAGTGTAACAGAGTGTAAGAGAGTGTAAGAGACAGTAGCAGAGTGTAATAGACAGTAACAGAGTGTAATAGAGTGTAAGAGACAGTAGCAGAGTGTAATAGACTGTAACAGAGTGTAAGAGAGTGTAAGAGACAATAGCAGAGTGTAATAGACAGTAACAGAGTGTAAGAGAGTGTTATAGACAGTAGCAGAGTGCAAGAGACAATAGCAGAGTGTAAGAGACAGTAGCCGAGTGTAATAGACTGTAACAGAGTGTAACAGAGTGTAAGAGAGTGTAAGAGACAGTAGCGGAGTGTAATAGACAGTAAGAGAGTGTAAGAGAGTGTTATAGACAGTAGCAGAGTGTTATAGACAATAGCAGAGTGTAAGAGACAGTAGCAGAGTGTAATAGACAGCAGCAGAGTGTAAGAGAGTGTAAGAGACAGTAGCAGAGTGTAATAGACAGTAACAGAGTGTAAGAGAGTGTTATAGACAGTATCAGAGTGTAAGAGACAATAGCAGAGTGTAAGAGACAGTAGCAGAGTGTAATAGACTGTAGCAGAGTGTAACATAGTGTAAGAGAGTGTAAGAGACAGTAGCAGAGTGTAATGGACAGTAACAGAGTGTAAGAGAGTGTTATAGACAGTAGCAGAGTGTAAGAGAGTGTAAGAGACAGTTACAGAGTGTAAGAGAGTGTAACAGAGTGTAAGAGAGTGTAAGAGACAGTAACATAGTGTAGGAGAGTGTAAGAGACAGTAACAGAGTGTAAGAGACAGTAACAGAGTGTAAGAGGGTGTAAGAGACAGTAGCAGAGTGTAGGAGAGTGTAAGAGAGTGTAAGAGACAGTAAGAGTGTAAGAGACAGTAACAGAGTGTAAGAGACAGCAGCCGAGTGTAAGAGAGTGTAACAGAGTGTAAGAGACAGTAACAGAGCGTAAGAGTCAGTAGCAGAGTGTAAGAGACAGAAGCAGAGTGAAAGAGAGAGTAGCAGAGTGTAAGAGACAGTAGCAGAGTGTAAGAGACAGTAGCAGAGTGTAAGAGAGTGTAAGAGACAGTAACAGAGTGTAAGAGAGTGTAACAGCATGTAAGAGAGTGTAACAGAGTGTAAGAGAGTGTAAGAGACAGTAACAGAGTGTAGTAGAGTGTAAGAGACAGTAACAGAGTGTAAGAGACAGTAACAGAGTGTAAGAGACAGCAGCAGAGTGTAAGAGAGTGTAACATAGTGTAAGAGAGTGAAAGAGACAGTAGCAGAGTGTAATAGACAGTAACAGAGTGTAAGAGAGTGTTATAGACAGTAGCAGAGTGTAAGAGACAATAGCAGAGTGTAAGATACAGTAGCAAAGTGTAAGAGACAGTAACAGAGTGTAAGAGACAGTAGCAGAGTGAAAGAGGCAGTAGTAGAGTGTAGTAGAGTGTACCAGAGTGTCACATGGCATATACCGTCCTCTAGGATCACATAGTCCTGAATGATCTCAGTATACTGTGAACGTCTTTGGGGATCTCTTCGCGTAGACATCGTAAACCTGTGTAAGAGACAGTAAAAGAGTATATGAGACAGTAGCGGAGTGTAAGAGAGTGTGACAGAGCATAGGAGACAGTAACAGAGTATAGGAGACGGTAACAGAGTGTAAGAGAGTGTAAGAGACAGTAACAGAGTGTAAGAGACAGTAACAGAGTGTAAGAGACAGCAGCAGAGTGTAAGAGAGTGTAACATAGTGTAAGAGAGTGAAAGAGACAGTAGCAGAGTGTAATAGACAGTAACAGAGTGTAGGAGAGTGTCAGAGACAGTAACAGAGTGTAAGAGTCAGCAGCAGAGTGTAAGAGAGTGTAACATAGTGTAAGAGAGTGTAAGAGACAGTAGCAGAGTGTAATAGACAGTAACAGAGTGTAAGAGAGTGTTATAGACAGTAGCAGAGTGTAAGAGACAATAGCAGAGTGTAAGATACAGTAGCAGAGTGTAAGAGACAGTAACAGAGTGTAAAAGACAGTAACAGAGTGTAAGAGACAGTAGCAGAGTGAAAGAGACAGTAGTAGAGTGTAGTAGAGTGTAAGAGAGTGTCACATGGCATATACCGTCCTCTAGGATCACATAGTCCTGAATGATCTCAGTATACTGTGAACGTCTTTGGGGATCTCTTCGCGTAGACCTCGTAAACCTGTGTAAGAGACAGTAAAAGAGTATATGAGACAGTAGTGGAGTGTAAGAAAGTGTAACAGAGTATAGGAGACAGTAACAGAGTGTAAGAGAGTGTAAGAGACAGTTACAGAGTGTAAGAGAGTGTAAGAGAGTGTAACAGAGTGTAAGAGACAGTAACAGAGTGTAAGAGACAGCAGCAGAGTGTAAGAGAGTGTGAGAGACAGTAGCAGAGTGTAATAGACAGTAACAGAGTGTAAGAGAGTGTTATAGACAGTAGCAGAGTGTTATAGACAATAGCAGAGTGTAAGAGACAGTAGCAGAGTGTAATAGACAGCAGCAGAGTGTAAGAGAGTGTAAGAGACAGTAGCAGAGTGTAATAGACAGTAACAGAGTGTAAGAGAGTGTTATAGACAGTAGCAGAGTTTAAGAGACAGTAACAGAGTGTAAGAGACAGTAACAGAGTGTAAGAGGGTGTAAGAGACAGTAGCAGAGTGTAGGAGAGTGTAAGAGAGTGTAAGAGACAGTAACAGAGTGTAAGAGACAGTAACAGAGTGTAAGAGACAGCAGCAGAGTGTAAGAGAGTGTAACAGAGTATAGGAGACAGTAACAGAGTATAGGAGACAGTAACAGAGTGTAAGAGAGTGTAAGAGACAGTTACAGAGTGTAAGAGAGTGTAACATAGTGTAAGAGACAGTAACAGAGTGTAAGAGACAGCAGAAGAGTGTAAGAGAGTTGAAGAGACAGTCGCAGAGTGTAATAGACAGTAACAGAGTGTAAGAGAGTGTTATAGACAGTAGCAGAGTGTAAGAGACAATAGCAGGGTGTAATAGACTGGAGCAGAGTGTAACATAGTGTAAGAGAGTGTAAGAGACTGTAGCAGAGTGTAATAGACAGTAACAGAGTGTAAGAGAGTGTTATAGACAGTAGCAGAGTGTAAGAGACAATAGCAGAGTGTAAGAGACAGTAGCAGAGTGTAATAGACAGCAGCAGAGTGTAAGAGAGTGTAAGAGACAGTAGCAGAGTGTAATAGACAGTAACAGAGTGTAAGAGAGTGTTATAGACAGTAGCAGAGTGTAAGAGAGTGTAAGAGACAGTTACAGAGTGTAAGAGAGTGTAACAGAGTGTAAGAGAGCGTAAGAGACAGTAACATAGTGTAGGAGAGTGTAAGAGACAGTAACATAGTGTAAGAGACAGTAGCAGAGTGTAAGAGAGTGTAAGAGAGTGTTATAGACAGTAGCAGAGTGTAAGGGACAATAGCAGAGTGTAAGAGACAGTAGCAGAGTGTAATAGACTGTAGCAGAGTGTAAAATAGTGTAAGAGAGTGTAAGAGACAGTAGCAGAGTGTAATAGACAGTAATAGAGTGTAAGAGAGTGTTATAGACAGTAGCAGAGTTTAAGAGACAGTAACAGAGTGTAAGAGACAGTAAGAGTGTAAGAGGGTGTAAGAGACAGTAGCAGAGTGTAGGAGAGTGTAAGAGAGTGTAAGAGACAGTAACAGAGTGTAAGAGACAGCAACAGAGTGTAAGAGACAGCAGCAGAGTGTAAGAGACAGTAACAGAGTGTAAGAGACAGTAACAGAGTGTACGAGAGTGTAGTAGAGTGTAAGAGACAGTAACAGAGCATAAGAGACAGTAACAGAGCATAAGAGACAGAAGCAGAGTGAAAGAGACAGAAACAGAGTGAAAGAGAGAGTAGCAGAGTGTAAGAGACAGTAGCAGAGTGTAAGAGAGTGTAAGAGACAGTAACAGAGTGTAAGAGAGTGTAACAGCATGTAAGAGAGTGTAACAGAGTGTAAGAGAGTGTAAGAGACAGTAACAGAGTGTAGTAGAGTGTAAGAGACAGTAACAGAGTGTAAGAGACAGTAACAGAGTGTAAGAGACAGCAGCAGAGTGTAAGAGAGTGTAACATAGTGTAAGAGAGTGAAAGAGACAGTAGCAGAGTGTAATAGACAGTAACAGAGTGTAAGAGAGTGTTATAGACAGTAGCAGAGTGTAAGAGACAATAGCAGAGTGTAAGATACAGTAGCAAAGTGTAAGAGACAGTAACAGAGTGTAAGAGACAGTAGCAGAGTGAAAGAGGCAGTAGTAGAGTGTAGTAGAGTGTACCAGAGTGTCACATGGCATATACCGTCCTCTAGGATCACATAGTCCTGAATGATCTCAGTATACTGTGAACGTCTTTGGGGATCTCTTCGCGTAGACATCGTAAACCTGTGTAAGAGACAGTAAAAGAGTATATGAGACAGTAGCGGAGTGTAAGAGAGTGTGACAGAGCATAGGAGACAGTAACAGAGTATAGGAGACGGTAACAGAGTGTAAGAGAGTGTAAGAGACAGTAACAGAGTGTAAGAGACAGTAACAGAGTGTAAGAGACAGCAGCAGAGTGTAAGAGAGTGTAACATAGTGTAAGAGAGTGAAAGAGACAGTAGCAGAGTGTAATAGACAGTAACAGAGTGTAGGAGAGTGTAACAGCGTGTAAGAGAGTGTAACAGAGTGTAAGAGAGTGTAAGAGACAGTAACAGAGTGTAGGAGAGTGTAAGAGACAGTAACAGAGTGTAAGAGACAGTAACAGAGTGTAAGAGACAGTAACAGAGTGTAAGAGACAGCAGCAGAGTGTAAGAGTGTAAGAGACAGTAACAGAGTGTAAGAGAGTGTAACAGAGTGTAAGAGACAGTAACAGAGTGTACGAGACAGTAACAGAGTGTAAGAGACAGCAGCAGAGTGTAAGAGAGTGTAACATAGTGTAAGAGAGTGAAAGAGACAGTAGCAGAGTGTAATAGACAGTAACAGAGTGTAGGAGAGTGTAACAGCGTGTAAGAGAGTGTAACAGAGTGTAAGAGAGTGTTATAGACAGTAGCAGAGTGTAAGAGACAATAGCAGAGTGTAAGAGACAGTAGCAGAGTGTAATAGACTGTAGCAGAGTGTAACATAGTGTAAGAGAGTGTAAGAGACAGTAGCAGAGTATAATAGACAGTAACAGAGTGTAAGAGAGTGTTATAGACAGTAGCAGAGTTTAAGAGACAGTAACAGAGTGTAAGAGACAGTAACAGAGTGTAAGAGGGTGTAAGAGACAGTAGCAGAGTGTAGGAGAGTGTAAGAGAGTGTAAGAGAGTGTAAGAGACAGTAACAGAGTGTAAGAGACAGTAACAGAGTGTAAGAGACAGCAGCAGAGTGTAAGAGAGTGTAACAGAGTATAGGAGACAGTAACAGAGTATAGGAGACAGTAACAGAGTGTAAGAGAGTGTAAGAGACAGTTACAGAGTGTAAGAGAGTGTAACATAGTGTAAGAGACAGTAACAGAGTGTAAGAGACAGCAGAAGAGTGTAAGAGAGTTGAAGAGACAGTCGCAGAGTGTAATAGACAGTAACAGAGTGTAAGAGAGTGTTATAGACAGTAGCAGAGTGTAAGAGACAATAGCAGAGTGTAATAGACTGGAGCAGAGTGTAGCATAGTGTAAGACAGTGTAAGAGACTGTAGCAGAGTGTAATAGACAGTAACAGAGTGTAAGAGAGTGTTATAGACAGTAGCAGAGTGTAAGAGACAATAGCAGAGTGTAAGAGACAGTAGCAGAGTGTAATAGACAGCAGCAGAGTGTAAGAGAGTGTAAGAGACAGTAGCAGAGTGTAATAGACAGTAACAGAGTGTAAGAGAGTGTTATAGACAGTAGCAGAGTGTAAGAGACAATAGCAGAGTGTAAGAGACAGTAGCAGAGTGTAATAGACTGTAGCAGAGTGTAACATAGTGTAAGAGAGTGTAAGAGACAGTAGCAGAGTGTAATAGACAGTAACAGAGTGTAAGAGAGTGTTATAGACAGTAGCAGAGTTTAAGAGACAGTAACAGAGTGTAAGAGACAGTAACAGAGTGTAAGAGGGTGTAAGAGACAGTAGCAGAGTGTAGGAGAGTGTAAGAGAGTGTAAGAGACAGTAACAGAGTGTAAGAGACAGTAACAGAGTGTAAGAGACAGCAGCAGAGTGTAAGAGAGTGTAACAGAGTATAGGAGACAGTAACAGAGTGTAAGAGAGTGTAAGAGACAGTTACAGAGTGTAAGAGAGTGTAACATAGTGTAAGAGACAGTAACAGAGTGTAAGAGACAGCAGAAGAGTGTAAGAGAGTTGAAGAGACAGTCGCAGAGTGTAATAGACAGTAACAGAGTGTAAGAGAGTGTTATAGACAGTAGCAGAGTGTAAGAGACAATAGCAGAGTGTAATAGACTGGAGCAGAGTGTAGCATAGTGTAAGACAGTGTAAGAGACTGTAGCAGAGTGTAATAGACAGTAACAGAGTGTAAGAGAGTGTTATAGACAGTAGCAGAGTGTAAGAGACAATAGCAGAGTGTAAGAGACAGTAGCAGAGTGTAATAGACAGCAGCAGAGTGTAAGAGAGTGTAAGAGACAGTAGCAGAGTGTAATAGACAGTAACAGAGTGTAAGAGAGTGTTATAGACAGTAGCAGAGTGTAAGAGACAATAGCAGAGTGTAAGAGACAGTAGCAGAGTGTAATAGACTGTAGCAGAGTGTAACATAGTGTAAGAGAGTGTAAGAGACAGTAGCAGAGTGTAATAGACAGTAACAGAGTGTAAGAGAGTGTTATAGACAGTAGCAGAGTTTAAGAGACAGTAACAGAGTGTAAGAGACAGTAACAGAGTGTAAGAGGGTGTAAGAGACAGTAGCAGAGTGTAGGAGAGTGTAAGAGAGTGTAAGAGACAGTAACAGAGTGTAAGAGACAGTAACAGAGTGTAAGAGACAGCAGCAGAGTGTAAGAGAGTGTAACAGAGTATAGGAGACAGTAACAGAGTATAGGAGACAGTAACAGAGTGTAAGAGAGTGTAAGAGACAGTTACAGAGTGTAAGAGAGTGTAACATAGTGTAAGAGACAGTAACAGAGTGTAAGAGACAGCAGAAGAGTGTAAGAGAGTTGAAGAGACAGTCGCAGAGTGTAATAGACAGTAACAGAGTGTAAGAGAGTGTTATAGACAGTAGCAGAGTGTAAGAGACAATAGCAGGGTGTAATAGACTGGAGCAGAGTGTAACATAGTGTAAGAGAGTGTAAGAGACTGTAGCAGAGTGTAATAGACAGTAACAGAGTGTAAGAGAGTGTTATAGACAGTAGCAGAGTGTAAGAGACAATAGCAGAGTGTAAGAGACAGTAGCAGAGTGTAATAGACAGCAGCAGAGTGTAAGAGAGTGTAAGAGACAGTAGCAGAGTGTAATAGACAGTAACAGAGTGTAAGAGAGTGTTATAGACAGTAGCAGAGTGTAAGAGAGTGTAAGAGACAGTTACAGAGTGTAAGAGAGTGTAACAGAGTGTAAGAGAGTGTAAGAGACAGTAACATAGTGTAGGAGAGTGTAAGAGACAGTAACATAGTGTAAGAGACAGTAGCAGAGTGTAAGAGAGTGTAAGAGAGTGTTATAGACAGTAGCAGAGTGTAAGGGACAATAGCAGAGTGTAAGAGACAGTAGCAGAGTGTAATAGACTGTAGCAGAGTGTAAAATAGTGTAAGAGAGTGTAAGAGACAGTAGCAGAGTGTAATAGACAGTAATAGAGTGTAAGAGAGTGTTATAGACAGTAGCAGAGTTTAAGAGACAGTAACAGAGTGTAAGAGACAGTAAGAGTGTAAGAGGGTGTAAGAGACAGTAGCAGAGTGTAGGAGAGTGTAAGAGAGTGTAAGAGACAGTAACAGAGTGTAAGAGACAGCAACAGAGTGTAAGAGACATCAGCAGAGTGTAAGAGACAGTAACAGAGTGTAAGAGACAGTAACAGAGTGTACGAGAGTGTAGTAGAGTGTAAGAGACAGTAACAGAGCATAAGAGACAGTAACAGAGCATAAGAGACAGAAGCAGAGTGAAAGAGACAGAAACAGAGTGAAAGAGAGAGTAGCAGAGTGTAAGAGACAGTAGCAGAGTGTAAGAGAGTGTAAGAGACAGTAACAGAGTGTAAGAGAGTGTAACAGCATGTAAGAGAGTGTAACAGAGTGTAAGAGAGTGTAAGAGACAGTAACAGAGTGTAGTAGAGTGTAAGAGACAGTAACAGAGTGTAAGAGACAGTAACAGAGTGTAAGAGACAGCAGCAGAGTGTAAGAGAGTGTAACATAGTGTAAGAGAGTGAAAGAGACAGTAGCAGAGTGTAATAGACAGTAACAGAGTGTAAGAGAGTGTTATAGACAGTAGCAGAGTGTAAGAGACAATAGCAGAGTGTAAGATACAGTAGCAAAGTGTAAGAGACAGTAACAGAGTGTAAGAGACAGTAGCAGAGTGAAAGAGGCAGTAGTAGAGTGTAGTAGAGTGTACCAGAGTGTCACATGGCATATACCGTCCTCTAGGATCACATAGTCCTGAATGATCTCAGTATACTGTGAACGTCTTTGGGGATCTCTTCGCGTAGACATCGTAAACCTGTGTAAGAGACAGTAAAAGAGTATATGAGACAGTAGCGGAGTGTAAGAGAGTGTGACAGAGCATAGGAGACAGTAACAGAGTATAGGAGACGGTAACAGAGTGTAAGAGAGTGTAAGAGACAGTAACAGAGTGTAAGAGACAGTAACAGAGTGTAAGAGACAGCAGCAGAGTGTAAGAGAGTGTAACATAGTGTAAGAGAGTGAAAGAGACAGTAGCAGAGTGTAATAGACAGTAACAGAGTGTAGGAGAGTGTAACAGCGTGTAAGAGAGTGTAACAGAGTGTAAGAGAGTGTAAGAGACAGTAACAGAGTGTAGGAGAGTGTAAGAGACAGTAACAGAGTGTAAGAGACAGTAACAGAGTGTAAGAGACAGTAACAGAGTGTAAGAGACAGCAGCAGAGTGTAAGAGTGTAAGAGACAGTAACAGAGTGTAAGAGAGTGTAACAGAGTGTAAGAGACAGTAACAGAGTGTACGAGACAGTAACAGAGTGTAAGAGACAGCAGCAGAGTGTAAGAGAGTGTAACATAGTGTAAGAGAGTGAAAGAGACAGTAGCAGAGTGTAATAGACAGTAACAGAGTGTAGGAGAGTGTAACAGCGTGTAAGAGAGTGTAACAGAGTGTAAGAGAGTGTTATAGACAGTAGCAGAGTGTAAGAGACAATAGCAGAGTGTAAGAGACAGTAGCAGAGTGTAATAGACTGTAGCAGAGTGTAACATAGTGTAAGAGAGTGTAAGAGACAGTAGCAGAGTATAATAGACAGTAACAGAGTGTAAGAGAGTGTTATAGACAGTAGCAGAGTTTAAGAGACAGTAACAGAGTGTAAGAGACAGTAACAGAGTGTAAGAGGGTGTAAGAGACAGTAGCAGAGTGTAGGAGAGTGTAAGAGAGTGTAAGAGAGTGTAAGAGACAGTAACAGAGTGTAAGAGACAGTAACAGAGTGTAAGAGACAGCAGCAGAGTGTAAGAGAGTGTAACAGAGTATAGGAGACAGTAACAGAGTATAGGAGACAGTAACAGAGTGTAAGAGAGTGTAAGAGACAGTTACAGAGTGTAAGAGAGTGTAACATAGTGTAAGAGACAGTAACAGAGTGTAAGAGACAGCAGAAGAGTGTAAGAGAGTTGAAGAGACAGTCGCAGAGTGTAATAGACAGTAACAGAGTGTAAGAGAGTGTTATAGACAGTAGCAGAGTGTAAGAGACAATAGCAGAGTGTAATAGACTGGAGCAGAGTGTAGCATAGTGTAAGACAGTGTAAGAGACTGTAGCAGAGTGTAATAGACAGTAACAGAGTGTAAGAGAGTGTTATAGACAGTAGCAGAGTGTAAGAGACAATAGCAGAGTGTAAGAGACAGTAGCAGAGTGTAATAGACAGCAGCAGAGTGTAAGAGAGTGTAAGAGACAGTAGCAGAGTGTAATAGACAGTAACAGAGTGTAAGAGAGTGTTATAGACAGTAGCAGAGTGTAAGAGACAATAGCAGAGTGTAAGAGACAGTAGCAGAGTGTAATAGACTGTAGCAGAGTGTAACATAGTGTAAGAGAGTGTAAGAGACAGTAGCAGAGTGTAATAGACAGTAACAGAGTGTAAGAGAGTGTTATAGACAGTAGCAGAGTGTAAGAGAGTGTAAGAGACAGTTACAGAGTGTAAGAGAGTGTAACAGAGTGTAAGAGAGTGTAAGAGACAGTAACATAGTGTAGGAGAGTGTAAGAGACAGTAACAGAGTGTAAGAGACAGTAGCAGAGTGTAAGAGAGTGTAAGAGAGTGTTATAGACAGTAGCAGAGTGTAAGGGACAATAGCAGAGTGTAAGAGACAGTAGCAGAGTGTAATAGACTGTAGCAGAGTGTAAAATAGTGTAAGAGAGTGTAAGAGACAGTAGCAGAGTGTAATAGACAGTAATAGAGTGTAAGAGAGTGTTATAGACAGTAGCAGAGTTTAAGAGACAGTAACAGAGTGTAAGAGACAGTAAGAGTGTAAGAGGGTGTAAGAGACAGTAGCAGAGTGTAGGAGAGTATAAGAGAGTGTAAGAGACAGTAACAGAGTGTAAGAGACAGCAGCAGAGTGTAAGAGACAGTAACAGAGTGTAAGAGAGTGTAACAGAGTGTAAGAGACAGTAACAGAGTGTACGAGAGTGTAGTAGAGTGTAAGAGACAGTAACAGAGCATAAGAGACAGTAACAGAGCATAAGAGACAGAAGCAGAGTGTAAGAGACAGAAACAGAGTGAAAGAGAGAGTAGCAGAGTGTAAGAGAGAGTAGCAGAGTGTAAGAGAGTGTAAGAGAAATTAACAGAGTGTAATAGAGTGTAACAGCGTGTAAGAGAGTGTAACAGAGTGTAAGAGAGTGTAGGAGACAGTAACAGAGTGTAGGAGAGTGTAAGAGACAGTAACAGAGTGTAAGAGACAGTAACAGAGTGTAAGAGACAGCAGCAGAGTGTAAGAGAGTGTAACATAGTGTAAGAGAGTGAAAGAGACAGTAGCAGAGTGTAATAGACAGTAACAGAGTGTAAGACAGTGTTATAGACAGTAGCAGAGTGTAAGAGACAATAGCAGAGTGTAAGAGACAGTAACAGAGTGTAAGAGACAGTAACATAGTGTAAGAGACAGTAACAGAGTGTATGAGAGTGTAGTAGAGTGTAAGAGACAGTAACAGAGCGTAAGAGATAGTAGCAGAGTGTAAGAGACAGTAGCAGAGTGAAAGAGACAGTAGTAGAGTGTAAGAGACAGTAGCAGAGTGTAAGAGACAGTAACAGAGTGTAAGAGATAGTAGCAGAGTGTAAGAGAGTGTAAGAGACAGTAACAGTGTGTAAGAGGGTGTAACAGCGTGTAAGAGAGTGTAACAGCATGTAAGAGAGTGTAACAGAGTGTAAGGGAGTGTAAGAGACAGTAACAGAGTGTAAGGGGGTGTAAGAGACAGTAGAAGAGTGTAGGAGAGTGTAGGAGAGTGTAAGAGAGTGTAATAGACAGTAACAGAGTGTAAGAGACAGTAACAGAGTGTAAGAGACAGCAGCAGAGTGTAAGAGAGTGTAAGAGACAGTAAGAGAGTGTAACAGAGTGTAAGAGACAGTAACAGAGTGTACGAGACAGTAACAGAGTGTAAGAGACAGTAACAGAGTGTAAGAGACAGTAACAGAGTATACGAGAGTGTAGTAGAGTGTAAGAGACAGTAACAGAGCGTAAGAGACAGTAGCAGTGTGTAAGAGACAGAAGCAAAGTGAAAGAGAGAGTAGCAGAGTGTAAGAGACAGTAGCAGAGTGTAAGAGACAGTAGCAGAGTGTAAGAGTGTAAGAGACAGTAACAGAGTGTAAGAGAGTGTAACAGCGTGTAAGAGAGTGTAACAGAGTGTAAGAGACAGTAAGAGAGTGTAACAGAGTGTAAGAGAGTGTAAGAGACAGTAGCAGAGTGTAATAGACAGTAACAGAGTGTAATAGAGTGTAAGAGACAGTAGCAGAGTGTAATAGACTGTAACAGAGTGTAAGAGAGTGTAAGAGACAATAGCAGAGTGTAATAGACAGTAACAGAGTGTAAGAGAGTGTTATAGACAGTAGCAGAGTGCAAGAGACAATAGCAGAGTGTAAGAGACAGTAGCCGAGTGTAATAGACTGTAACAGAGTGTAACAGAGTGTAAGAGAGTGTAAGAGACAGTAGCGGAGTGTAATAGACAGTAAGAGAGTGTAAGAGAGTGTTATAGACAGTAGCAGAGTGTTATAGACAATAGCAGAGTGTAAGAGACAGTAGCAGAGTGTAATAGACAGCAGCAGAGTGTAAGAGAGTGTAAGAGACAGTAGCAGAGTGTAATAGACAGTAACAGAGTGTAAGAGAGTGTTATAGACAGTATCAGAGTGTAAGAGACAATAGCAGAGTGTAAGAGACAGTAGCAGAGTGTAATAGACTGTAGCAGAGTGTAACATAGTGTAAGAGAGTGTAAGAGACAGTAGCAGAGTGTAATGGACAGTAACAGAGTGTAAGAGAGTGTTATAGACAGTAGCAGAGTGTAAGAGAGTGTAAGAGACAGTTACAGAGTGTAAGAGAGTGTAACAGAGTGTAAGAGAGTGTAAGAGACAGTAACATAGTGTAGGAGAGTGTAAGAGACAGTAACAGAGTGTAAGAGACAGTAACAGAGTGTAAGAGGGTGTAAGAGACAGTAGCAGAGTGTAGGAGAGTGTAAGAGAGTGTAAGAGACAGTAAGAGTGTAAGAGACAGTAACAGAGTGTAAGAGACAGCAGCCGAGTGTAAGAGAGTGTAACAGAGTGTAAGAGACAGTAACAGAGCGTAAGAGTCAGTAGCAGAGTGTAAGAGACAGAAGCAGAGTGAAAGAGAGAGTAGCAGAGTGTAAGAGACAGTAGCAGAGTGTAAGAGACAGTAGCAGAGTGTAAGAGAGTGTAAGAGACAGTAACAGAGTGTAAGAGAGTGTAACAGCATGTAAGAGAGTGTAACAGAGTGTAAGAGAGTGTAAGAGACAGTAACAGAGTGTAGTAGAGTGTAAGAGACAGTAACAGAGTGTAAGAGACAGTAACAGAGTGTAAGAGACAGCAGCAGAGTGTAAGAGAGTGTAACATAGTGTAAGAGAGTGAAAGAGACAGTAGCAGAGTGTAATAGACAGTAACAGAGTGTAAGAGAGTGTTATAGACAGTAGCAGAGTGTAAGAGACAATAGCAGAGTGTAAGATACAGTAGCAAAGTGTAAGAGACAGTAACAGAGTGTAAGAGACAGTAGCAGAGTGAAAGAGGCAGTAGTAGAGTGTAGTAGAGTGTACCAGAGTGTCACATGGCATATACCGTCCTCTAGGATCACATAGTCCTGAATGATCTCAGTATACTGTGAACGTCTTTGGGGATCTCTTCGCGTAGACATCGTAAACCTGTGTAAGAGACAGTAAAAGAGTATATGAGACAGTAGCGGAGTGTAAGAGAGTGTGACAGAGCATAGGAGACAGTAACAGAGTATAGGAGACGGTAACAGAGTGTAAGAGAGTGTAAGAGACAGTAACAGAGTGTAAGAGACAGTAACAGAGTGTAAGAGACAGCAGCAGAGTGTAAGAGAGTGTAACATAGTGTAAGAGAGTGAAAGAGACAGTAGCAGAGTGTAATAGACAGTAACAGAGTGTAGGAGAGTGTCAGAGACAGTAACAGAGTGTAAGAGTCAGCAGCAGAGTGTAAGAGAGTGTAACATAGTGTAAGAGAGTGTAAGAGACAGTAGCAGAGTGTAATAGACAGTAACAGAGTGTAAGAGAGTGTTATAGACAGTAGCAGAGTGTAAGAGACAATAGCAGAGTGTAAGATACAGTAGCAGAGTGTAAGAGACAGTAACAGAGTGTAAAAGACAGTAACAGAGTGTAAGAGACAGTAGCAGAGTGAAAGAGACAGTAGTAGAGTGTAGTAGAGTGTAAGAGAGTGTCACATGGCATATACCGTCCTCTAGGATCACATAGTCCTGAATGATCTCAGTATACTGTGAACGTCTTTGGGGATCTCTTCGCGTAGACCTCGTAAACCTGTGTAAGAGACAGTAAAAGAGTATATGAGACAGTAGTGGAGTGTAAGAAAGTGTAACAGAGTATAGGAGACAGTAACAGAGTGTAAGAGAGTGTAAGAGACAGTTACAGAGTGTAAGAGAGTGTAAGAGAGTGTAACAGAGTGTAAGAGACAGTAACAGAGTGTAAGAGACAGCAGCAGAGTGTAAGAGAGTGTGAGAGACAGTAGCAGAGTGTAATAGACAGTAACAGAGTGTAAGAGAGTGTTATAGACAGTAGCAGAGTGTTATAGACAATAGCAGAGTGTAAGAGACAGTAGCAGAGTGTAATAGACAGCAGCAGAGTGTAAGAGAGTGTAAGAGACAGTAGCAGAGTGTAATAGACAGTAACAGAGTGTAAGAGAGTGTTATAGACAGTAGCAGAGTTTAAGAGACAGTAACAGAGTGTAAGAGACAGTAACAGAGTGTAAGAGGGTGTAAGAGACAGTAGCAGAGTGTAGGAGAGTGTAAGAGAGTGTAAGAGACAGTAACAGAGTGTAAGAGACAGTAACAGAGTGTAAGAGACAGCAGCAGAGTGTAAGAGAGTGTAACAGAGTATAGGAGACAGTAACAGAGTATAGGAGACAGTAACAGAGTGTAAGAGAGTGTAAGAGACAGTTACAGAGTGTAAGAGAGTGTAACATAGTGTAAGAGACAGTAACAGAGTGTAAGAGACAGCAGAAGAGTGTAAGAGAGTTGAAGAGACAGTCGCAGAGTGTAATAGACAGTAACAGAGTGTAAGAGAGTGTTATAGACAGTAGCAGAGTGTAAGAGACAATAGCAGGGTGTAATAGACTGGAGCAGAGTGTAACATAGTGTAAGAGAGTGTAAGAGACTGTAGCAGAGTGTAATAGACAGTAACAGAGTGTAAGAGAGTGTTATAGACAGTAGCAGAGTGTAAGAGACAATAGCAGAGTGTAAGAGACAGTAGCAGAGTGTAATAGACAGCAGCAGAGTGTAAGAGAGTGTAAGAGACAGTAGCAGAGTGTAATAGACAGTAACAGAGTGTAAGAGAGTGTTATAGACAGTAGCAGAGTGTAAGAGAGTGTAAGAGACAGTTACAGAGTGTAAGAGAGTGTAACAGAGTGTAAGAGAGCGTAAGAGACAGTAACATAGTGTAGGAGAGTGTAAGAGACAGTAACATAGTGTAAGAGACAGTAGCAGAGTGTAAGAGAGTGTAAGAGAGTGTTATAGACAGTAGCAGAGTGTAAGGGACAATAGCAGAGTGTAAGAGACAGTAGCAGAGTGTAATAGACTGTAGCAGAGTGTAAAATAGTGTAAGAGAGTGTAAGAGACAGTAGCAGAGTGTAATAGACAGTAATAGAGTGTAAGAGAGTGTTATAGACAGTAGCAGAGTTTAAGAGACAGTAACAGAGTGTAAGAGACAGTAAGAGTGTAAGAGGGTGTAAGAGACAGTAGCAGAGTGTAGGAGAGTGTAAGAGAGTGTAAGAGACAGTAACAGAGTGTAAGAGACAGCAACAGAGTGTAAGAGACAGCAGCAGAGTGTAAGAGACAGTAACAGAGTGTAAGAGACAGTAACAGAGTGTACGAGAGTGTAGTAGAGTGTAAGAGACAGTAACAGAGCATAAGAGACAGTAACAGAGCATAAGAGACAGAAGCAGAGTGAAAGAGACAGAAACAGAGTGAAAGAGAGAGTAGCAGAGTGTAAGAGACAGTAGCAGAGTGTAAGAGAGTGTAAGAGACAGTAACAGAGTGTAAGAGAGTGTAACAGCATGTAAGAGAGTGTAACAGAGTGTAAGAGAGTGTAAGAGACAGTAACAGAGTGTAGTAGAGTGTAAGAGACAGTAACAGAGTGTAAGAGACAGTAACAGAGTGTAAGAGACAGCAGCAGAGTGTAAGAGAGTGTAACATAGTGTAAGAGAGTGAAAGAGACAGTAGCAGAGTGTAATAGACAGTAACAGAGTGTAAGAGAGTGTTATAGACAGTAGCAGAGTGTAAGAGACAATAGCAGAGTGTAAGATACAGTAGCAAAGTGTAAGAGACAGTAACAGAGTGTAAGAGACAGTAGCAGAGTGAAAGAGGCAGTAGTAGAGTGTAGTAGAGTGTACCAGAGTGTCACATGGCATATACCGTCCTCTAGGATCACATAGTCCTGAATGATCTCAGTATACTGTGAACGTCTTTGGGGATCTCTTCGCGTAGACATCGTAAACCTGTGTAAGAGACAGTAAAAGAGTATATGAGACAGTAGCGGAGTGTAAGAGAGTGTGACAGAGCATAGGAGACAGTAACAGAGTATAGGAGACGGTAACAGAGTGTAAGAGAGTGTAAGAGACAGTAACAGAGTGTAAGAGACAGTAACAGAGTGTAAGAGACAGCAGCAGAGTGTAAGAGAGTGTAACATAGTGTAAGAGAGTGAAAGAGACAGTAGCAGAGTGTAATAGACAGTAACAGAGTGTAGGAGAGTGTAACAGCGTGTAAGAGAGTGTAACAGAGTGTAAGAGAGTGTAAGAGACAGTAACAGAGTGTAGGAGAGTGTAAGAGACAGTAACAGAGTGTAAGAGACAGTAACAGAGTGTAAGAGACAGTAACAGAGTGTAAGAGACAGCAGCAGAGTGTAAGAGTGTAAGAGACAGTAACAGAGTGTAAGAGAGTGTAACAGAGTGTAAGAGACAGTAACAGAGTGTACGAGACAGTAACAGAGTGTAAGAGACAGCAGCAGAGTGTAAGAGAGTGTAACATAGTGTAAGAGAGTGAAAGAGACAGTAGCAGAGTGTAATAGACAGTAACAGAGTGTAGGAGAGTGTAACAGCATGTAAGAGAGTGTAACAGAGTGTAAGAGAGTGTAACAGAGTGTAAGAGAGTGTTATAGACAGTAGCAGAGTGTAAGAGACAATAGCAGAGTGTAAGAGACAGTAGCAGAGTGTAATAGACTGTAGCAGAGTGTAACATAGTGTAAGAGAGTGTAAGAGACAGTAGCAGAGTATAATAGACAGTAACAGAGTGTAAGAGAGTGTTATAGACAGTAGCAGAGTTTAAGAGACAGTAACAGAGTGTAAGAGACAGTAACAGAGTGTAAGAGACAGTAACAGAGTGTAAGAGGGTGTAAGAGACAGTAGCAGAGTGTAGGAGAGTGTAAGAGAGTGTAAGAGAGTGTAAGAGACAGTAACAGAGTGTAAGAGACAGTAACAGAGTGTAAGAGACAGCAGCAGAGTGTAAGAGAGTGTAACAGAGTATAGGAGACAGTAACAGAGTATAGGAGACAGTAACAGAGTGTAAGAGAGTGTAAGAGACAGTTACAGAGTGTAAGAGAGTGTAACATAGTGTAAGAGACAGTAACAGAGTGTAAGAGACAGCAGAAGAGTGTAAGAGAGTTGAAGAGACAGTCGCAGAGTGTAATAGACAGTAACAGAGTGTAAGAGAGTGTTATAGACAGTAGCAGAGTGTAAGAGACAATAGCAGAGTGTAATAGACTGGAGCAGAGTGTAGCATAGTGTAAGACAGTGTAAGAGACTGTAGCAGAGTGTAATAGACAGTAACAGAGTGTAAGAGAGTGTTATAGACAGTAGCAGAGTGTAAGAGACAATAGCAGAGTGTAAGAGACAGTAGCAGAGTGTAATAGACAGCAGCAGAGTGTAAGAGAGTGTAAGAGACAGTAGCAGAGTGTAATAGACAGTAACAGAGTGTAAGAGAGTGTTATAGACAGTAGCAGAGTGTAAGAGACAATAGCAGAGTGTAAGAGACAGTAGCAGAGTGTAATAGACTGTAGCAGAGTGTAACATAGTGTAAGAGAGTGTAAGAGACAGTAGCAGAGTGTAATAGACAGTAACAGAGTGTAAGAGAGTGTTATAGACAGTAGCAGAGTGTAAGAGAGTGTAAGAGACAGTTACAGAGTGTAAGAGAGTGTAACAGAGTGTAAGAGAGTGTAAGAGACAGTAACATAGTGTAGGAGAGTGTAAGAGACAGTAACAGAGTGTAAGAGACAGTAGCAGAGTGTAAGAGAGTGTAAGAGAGTGTTATAGACAGTAGCAGAGTGTAAGGGACAATAGCAGAGTGTAAGAGACAGTAGCAGAGTGTAATAGACTGTAGCAGAGTGTAAAATAGTGTAAGAGAGTGTAAGAGACAGTAGCAGAGTGTAATAGACAGTAATAGAGTGTAAGAGAGTGTTATAGACAGTAGCAGAGTTTAAGAGACAGTAACAGAGTGTAAGAGACAGTAAGAGTGTAAGAGGGTGTAAGAGACAGTAGCAGAGTGTAGGAGAGTATAAGAGAGTGTAAGAGACAGTAACAGAGTGTAAGAGACAGCAGCAGAGTGTAAGAGACAGTAACAGAGTGTAAGAGAGTGTAACAGAGTGTAAGAGACAGTAACAGAGTGTACGAGAGTGTAGTAGAGTGTAAGAGACAGTAACAGAGCATAAGAGACAGTAACAGAGCATAAGGGACAGAAGCAGAGTGTAAGAGACAGAAACAGAGTGAAAGAGAGAGTAGCAGAGTGTAAGAGACAGTAGCAGAGTGTAAGAGAGTGTAAGAGAAATTAACAGAGTGTAATAGAGTGTAACAGCGTGTAAGAGAGTGTAACAGAGTGTAAGAGAGTGTAGGAGACAGTAACAGAGTGTAGGAGAGTGTAAGAGACAGTAACAGAGTGTAAGAGACAGTAACAGAGTGTAAGAGACAGCAGCAGAGTGTAAGAGAGTGTAACATAGTGTAAGAGAGTGAAAGAGACAGTAGCAGAGTGTAATAGACAGTAACAGAGTGTAAGACAGTGTTATAGACAGTAGCAGAGTGTAAGAGACAATAGCAGAGTGTAAGAGACAGTAACAGAGTGTAAGAGACAGTAACATAGTGTAAGAGACAGTAACAGAGTGTATGAGAGTGTAGTAGAGTGTAAGAGACAGTAACAGAGCGTAAGAGATAGTAGCAGAGTGTAAGAGACAGTAGCAGAGTGAAAGAGACAGTAGTAGAGTGTAAGAGACAGTAGCAGAGTGTAAGAGACAGTAACAGAGTGTAAGAGATAGTAGCAGAGTGTAAGAGAGTGTAAGAGACAGTAACAGTGTGTAAGAGGGTGTAACAGCGTGTAAGAGAGTGTAACAGCATGTAAGAGAGTGTAACAGAGTGTAAGGGAGTGTAAGAGACAGTAACAGAGTGTAAGGGGGTGTAAGAGACAGTAGAAGAGTGTAGGAGAGTGTAGGAGAGTGTAAGAGAGTGTAATAGACAGTAACAGAGTGTAAGAGACAGTAACAGAGTGTAAGAGACAGCAGCAGAGTGTAAGAGAGTGTAAGAGACAGTAAGAGAGTGTAACAGAGTGTAAGAGACAGTAACAGAGTGTACGAGACAGTAACAGAGTGTAAGAGACAGTAACAGAGTGTAAGAGACAGTAACAGAGTATACGAGAGTGTAGTAGAGTGTAAGAGACAGTAACAGAGCGTAAGAGACAGTAGCAGTGTGTAAGAGACAGAAGCAAAGTGAAAGAGAGAGTAGCAGAGTGTAAGAGACAGTAGCAGAGTGTAAGAGACAGTAGCAGAGTGTAAGAGTGTAAGAGACAGTAACAGAGTGTAAGAGAGTGTAACAGCGTGTAAGAGAGTGTAACAGAGTGTAAGAGACAGTAAGAGAGTGTAACAGAGTGTAAGAGAGTGTAAGAGACAGTAGCAGAGTGTAATAGACAGTAACAGAGTGTAATAGAGTGTAAGAGACAGTAGCAGAGTGTAATAGACTGTAACAGAGTGTAAGAGAGTGTAAGAGACAATAGCAGAGTGTAATAGACAGTAACAGAGTGTAAGAGAGTGTTATAGACAGTAGCAGAGTGCAAGAGACAATAGCAGAGTGTAAGAGACAGTAGCCGAGTGTAATAGACTGTAACAGAGTGTAACAGAGTGTAAGAGACAGTAGCGGAGTGTAATAGACAGTAAGAGAGTGTAAGAGAGTGTTATAGACAGTAGCAGAGTGTTATAGACAATAGCAGAGTGTAAGAGACAGTAGCAGAGTGTAATAGACAGCAGCAGAGTGTAAGAGACAGTAGCAGAGTGTAATAGACAGTAACAGAGTGTAAGAGAGTGTTATAGACAGTATCAGAGTGTAAGAGACAATAGCAGAGTGTAAGAGACAGTAGCAGAGTGTAATAGACTGTAGCAGAGTGTAACATAGTGTAAGAGAGTGTAAGAGACAGTAGCAGAGTGTAATGGACAGTAACAGAGTGTAAGAGAGTGTTATAGACAGTAGCAGAGTGTAAGAGAGTGTAAGAGACAGTTACAGAGTGTAAGAGAGTGTAACAGAGTGTAAGAGAGTGTAAGAGACAGTAACATAGTGTAGAAGAGTATAAGAGACAGTAACAGAGTGTAAGAGACAGTAACAGAGTGTAAGAGGGTGTAAGAGACAGTAGCAGAGTGTAGGAGAGTGTAAGAGAGTGTAAGAGACAGTAAGAGTGTAAGAGACAGTAACAGAGTGTAAGAGACAGCAGCCGAGTGTAAGAGAGTGTAACAGAGTGTAAGAGACAGTAACAGAGCGTAAGAGTCAGTAGCAGAGTGTAAGAGACAGAAGCAGAGTGAAAGAGAGAGTAGCAGAGTGTAAGAGACAGTAGCAGAGTGTAAGAGACAGTAGCAGAGTGTAAGAGAGTGTAAGAGACAGTAACAGAGTGTAAGAGAGTGTAACAGCATGTAAGAGAGTGTAACAGAGTGTAAGAGAGTGTAAGAGACAGTAACAGAGTGTAGTAGAGTGTAAGAGACAGTAACAGAGTGTAAGAGACAGTAACAGAGTGTAAGAGACAGCAGCAGAGTGTAAGAGAGTGTAACATAGTGTAAGAGAGTGAAAGAGACAGTAGCAGAGTGTAATAGACAGTAACAGAGTGTAAGAGAGTGTTATAGACAGTAGCAGAGTGTAAGAGACAATAGCAGAGTGTAAGATACAGTAGCAAAGTGTAAGAGACAGTAACAGAGTGTAAGAGACAGTAGCAGAGTGAAAGAGGCAGTAGTAGAGTGTAGTAGAGTGTACCAGAGTGTCACATGGCATATACCGTCCTCTAGGATCACATAGTCCTGAATGATCTCAGTATACTGTGAACGTCTTTGGGGATCTCTTCGCGTAGACATCGTAAACCTGTGTAAGAGACAGTAAAAGAGTATATGAGACAGTAGCGGAGTGTAAGAGAGTGTGACAGAGCATAGGAGACAGTAACAGAGTATAGGAGACGGTAACAGAGTGTAAGAGAGTGTAAGAGACAGTAACAGAGTGTAAGAGACAGTAACAGAGTGTAAGAGACAGCAGCAGAGTGTAAGAGAGTGTAACATAGTGTAAGAGAGTGAAAGAGACAGTAGCAGAGTGTAATAGACAGTAACAGAGTGTAGGAGAGTGTCAGAGACAGTAACAGAGTGTAAGAGTCAGCAGCAGAGTGTAAGAGAGTGTAACATAGTGTAAGAGAGTGTAAGAGACAGTAGCAGAGTGTAATAGACAGTAACAGAGTGTAAGAGAGTGTTATAGACAGTAGCAGAGTGTAAGAGACAATAGCAGAGTGTAAGATACAGTAGCAGAGTGTAAAAGACAGTAACAGAGTGTAAGAGACAGTAGCAGAGTGAAAGAGACAGTAGTAGAGTGTAGTAGAGTGTAAGAGAGTGTCACATGGCATATACCGTCCTCTAGGATCACATAGTCCTGAATGATCTCAGTATACTGTGAACGTCTTTGGGGATCTCTTCGCGTAGACCTCGTAAACCTGTGTAAGAGACAGTAAAAGAGTATATGAGACAGTAGTGGAGTGTAAGAAAGTGTAACAGAGTATAGGAGACAGTAACAGAGTGTAAGAGAGTGTAAGAGACAGTTACAGAGTGTAAGAGAGTGTAAGAGAGTGTAACAGAGTGTAAGAGACAGTAACAGAGTGTAAGAGACAGCAGCAGAGTGTAAGAGAGTGTGAGAGACAGTAGCAGAGTGTAATAGACAGTAACAGAGTGTAAGAGAGTGTTATAGACAGTAGCAGAGTGTTATAGACAATAGCAGAGTGTAAGAGACAGTAGCAGAGTGTAATAGACAGCAGCAGAGTGTAAGAGAGTGTAAGAGACAGTAGCAGAGTGTAATAGACAGTAACAGAGTGTAAGAGAGTGTTATAGACAGTAGCAGAGTGTAAGAGACAATAGCAGAGTGTAAGAGACAGTAGCAGAGTGTAATAGACTGTAGCAGAGTGTAACATAGTGTAAGAGAGTGTAAGAGACAGTAGCAGAGTGTAATAGACAGTAACAGAGTGTAAGAGAGTGTTATAGACAGTAGCAGAGTTTAAGAGACAGTAACAGAGTGTAAGAGACAGTAACAGAGTGTAAGAGGGTGTAAGAGACAGTAGCAGAGTGTAGGAGAGTGTAAGAGAGTGTAAGAGACAGTAACAGAGTGTAAGAGACAGTAACAGAGTGTAAGAGACAGCAGCAGAGTGTAAGAGAGTGTAACAGAGTATAGGAGACAGTAACAGAGTATAGGAGACAGTAACAGAGTGTAAGAGAGTGTAAGAGACAGTTACAGAGTGTAAGAGAGTGTAACATAGTGTAAGAGACAGTAACAGAGTGTAAGAGACAGCAGAAGAGTGTAAGAGAGTTGAAGAGACAGTCGCAGAGTGTAATAGACAGTAACAGAGTGTAAGAGAGTGTTATAGACAGTAGCAGAGTGTAAGAGACAATAGCAGGGTGTAATAGACTGGAGCAGAGTGTAACATAGTGTAAGAGAGTGTAAGAGACTGTAGCAGAGTGTAATAGACAGTAACAGAGTGTAAGAGAGTGTTATAGACAGTAGCAGAGTGTAAGAGACAGTAGCAGAGTGTAATAGACAGCAGCAGAGTGTAAGAGAGTGTAAGAGACAGTAGCAGAGTGTAATAGACAGTAACAGAGTGTAAGAGAGTGTTATAGACAGTAGCAGAGTGTAAGAGAGTGTAAGAGACAGTTACAGAGTGTAAGAGAGTGTAACAGAGTGTAAGAGAGTGTAAGAGACAGTAACATAGTGTAGGAGAGTGTAAGAGACAGTAACATAGTGTAAGAGACAGTAGCAGAGTGTAAGAGAGTGTAAGAGAGTGTTATAGACAGTAGCAGAGTGTAAGGGACAATAGCAGAGTGTAAGAGACAGTAGCAGAGTGTAATAGACTGTAGCAGAGTGTAAAATAGTGTAAGAGAGTGTAAGAGACAGTAGCAGAGTGTAATAGACAGTAATAGAGTGTAAGAGAGTGTTATAGACAGTAGCAGAGTTTAAGAGACAGTAACAGAGTGTAAGAGACAGTAAGAGTGTAAGAGGGTGTAAGAGACAGTAGCAGAGTGTAGGAGAGTGTAAGAGAGTGTAAGAGACAGTAACAGAGTGTAAGAGACAGCAACAGAGTGTAAGAGACAGCAGCAGAGTGTAAGAGACAGTAACAGAGTGTAAGAGACAGTAACAGAGTGTACGAGAGTGTAGTAGAGTGTAAGAGACAGTAACAGAGCATAAGAGACAGTAACAGAGCATAAGAGACAGAAGCAGAGTGAAAGAGACAGAAACAGAGTGAAAGAGAGAGTAGCAGAGTGTAAGAGACAGTAGCAGAGTGTAAGAGAGTGTAAGAGACAGTAACAGAGTGTAAGAGAGTGTAACAGCATGTAAGAGAGTGTAACAGAGTGTAAGAGAGTGTAAGAGACAGTAACAGAGTGTAGTAGAGTGTAAGAGACAGTAACAGAGTGTAAGAGACAGTAACAGAGTGTAAGAGACAGCAGCAGAGTGTAAGAGAGTGTAACATAGTGTAAGAGAGTGAAAGAGACAGTAGCAGAGTGTAATAGACAGTAACAGAGTGTAAGAGAGTGTTATAGACAGTAGCAGAGTGTAAGAGACAATAGCAGAGTGTAAGATACAGTAGCAAAGTGTAAGAGACAGTAACAGAGTGTAAGAGACAGTAGCAGAGTGAAAGAGGCAGTAGTAGAGTGTAGTAGAGTGTACCAGAGTGTCACATGGCATATACCGTCCTCTAGGATCACATAGTCCTGAATGATCTCAGTATACTGTGAACGTCTTTGGGGATCTCTTCGCGTAGACATCGTAAACCTGTGTAAGAGACAGTAAAAGAGTATATGAGACAGTAGCGGAGTGTAAGAGAGTGTGACAGAGCATAGGAGACAGTAACAGAGTATAGGAGACGGTAACAGAGTGTAAGAGAGTGTAAGAGACAGTAACAGAGTGTAAGAGACAGTAACAGAGTGTAAGAGACAGCAGCAGAGTGTAAGAGAGTGTAACATAGTGTAAGAGAGTGAAAGAGACAGTAGCAGAGTGTAATAGACAGTAACAGAGTGTAGGAGAGTGTAACAGCGTGTAAGAGAGTGTAACAGAGTGTAAGAGAGTGTAAGAGACAGTAACAGAGTGTAGGAGAGTGTAAGAGACAGTAACAGAGTGTAAGAGACAGTAACAGAGTGTAAGAGACAGTAACAGAGTGTAAGAGACAGCAGCAGAGTGTAAGAGAGTGTAACATAGTGTAAGAGAGTGAAAGAGACAGTAGCAGAGTGTAATAGACAGTAACAGAATGTAGGAGAGTGTCAGAGACAGTAACAGAGTGTAAGAGTCAGCAGCAGAGTGTAAGAGAGTGTAACATAGTGTAAGAGAGTGTAAGAGACAGTAGCAGAGTGTAATAGACAGTAACAGAGTGTAAGAGAGTGTTATAGACAGTAGCAGAGTGTAAGAGACAATAGCAGAGTGTAAGATACAGTAGCAGAGTGTAAGAGACAGTAACAGAGTGTAAAAGACAGTAACAGAGTGTAAGAGACAGTAGCAGAGTGAAAGAGACAGTAGTAGAGTGTAGTAGAGTGTAAGAGAGTGTCACATGGCATATACCGTCCTCTAGGATCACATAGTCCTGAATGATCTCAGTATACTGTGAACGTCTTTGGGGATCTCTTCGCGTAGACCTCGTAAACCTGTGTAAGAGACAGTAAAAGAGTATATGAGACAGTAGTGGAGTGTAAGAAAGTGTAACAGAGTATAGGAGACAGTAACAGAGTGTAAGAAAGTGTAAGAGACAGTTACAGAGTGTAAGAGAGTGTAAGAGAGTGTAACAGAGTGTAAGAGACAGTAACAGAGTGTAAGAGACAGCAGCAGAGTGTAAGAGAGTGTAAGAGACAGTAGCAGAGTGTAATAGACAGTAACAGAGTGTAAGAGAGTGTTATAGACAGTAGCAGAGTGTTATAGACAATAGCAGAGTGTAAGAGACAGTAGCAGAGTGTAATAGACAGCAGCAGAGTGTAAGAGAGTGTAAGAGACAGTAGCAGAGTGTAATAGACAGTAACAGAGTGTAAGAGAGTGTTATAGACAGTAGCAGAGTGTAAGAGACAATAGCAGAGTGTAAGAGACAGTAGCAGAGTGTAATAGACTGTAGCAGAGTGTAACATAGTGTAAGAGAGTGTAAGAGACAGTAGCAGAGTGTAATAGACAGTAACAGAGTGTAAGAGAGTGTTATAGACAGTAGCAGAGTTTAAGAGACAGTAACAGAGTGTAAGAGACAGTAACAGAGTGTAAGAGGGTGTAAGAGGCAGTAGCAGAGTGTAGGAGAGTGTAAGAGAGTGTAAGAGAGTGTAAGAGACAGTAACAGAGTGTAAGAGACAGCAGCAGAGTGTAAGAGAGTGTAACAGAGTATAGGAGACAGTAACAGAGTATAGGAGACAGTAACAGAGTATAGGAGACAGTAACAGAGTGTAAGAGAGTGTAAGAGACAGTTACAGAGTGTAAGAGAGTGTAACATAGTGTAAGAGACAGTAACAGAGTGTAAGAGACAGTAGCAGAGTGTAATAGACTGTAGCAGAGTGTAACATAGTGTAAGAGAGTGTAAGAGACAGTAGCAGAGTGTAATAGACAGTAACAGAGTGTAAGAGAGTGTTATAGACAGTAGCAGAGTGTAAGAGACAATAGCAGAGTGTAATAGAGTGTAGCAGAGTGTAATAGAGTGTAGCAGAGTGTAAGAGAGTGTAAGAGACAGTAGCAGAGTGTAATAGACAGTAACAGAGTGTAAGAGAGTGTTATAGACAGTTGCAGAGTGTAAGAGACAATAGCAGAGTGTAAGATACAGTAGAAGAGTGTAAGAGACTGTAACAGAGTGTAAGAGACAGTAACAGAGTGTAAGAGACAGTAACAGAGTGTAAGAGACAGTAACAGAGTGTAAGAGACAGTAACAGAGTGTAAGAGACAGTAGCAGAGTGAAGGAGACATTAGTAGAGTGTAGTAGAGTGTAAGAGAGTGTCACATGGCATACACCGTCCTCTAGGACCACATGGTCCCGAATGATCTCAGTATACTGTGAACGTCTTTGGGTATCTCTTCGCGTAGACATCGTAAACCTGTGTAAGAGACAGTAACAGAGTATATGAGACAGCAGCAGAGTGTAAGAGAGTATAACATAGTGTAAGACAGTGTAAGAGACAGTAGCAGAGTGAAAGAGACAGTAGCAGAGTGTAAGATACAGTAGCAGAGTGTAAGAGACAGTAACAGAGTGTAAGAGACAGTAGCAGAGTGAAAGAGACAGTAGTAGAGTGTAGTAGAGTGTAAGAGAGCGTCACATGGCATATACCGTCCTCTAGGATCACATAGTCCCGAATGATCTCAGTATACTGTGAACGTCTTTGGGGATCTCTTCGCGTAGACATTGTAAACCTGTGTAAGAGACAGTAGCAGAGAGTAAGAGACAGTAACAGAGTACATGAGACAGTAACAGAGTATATGAGACAGTAGCAGAGTGTAAGAGAGTGTAACAGAGTATAGGAGACAGTAACAGAGTATAGGTGTCACGAACTGAGGACACAGGTTGATAAGGAGCCCAGGTGCAGGGGATACGAGGGGCTCTGTCTGTACCCCACGATGCATGATGGCTTGAGGTCGGTACAGACAGGCGTCGGAAATAAACCACAGACAGAAGATCAGGATCAAGAGTTGTATTGTATATGGTGGTACAACAATATTTACAGAGAAATTCACTCGACAGGAAGCCCACTTGCGGGGCACACGGCAGGAAGCCCACTTGCGGGGCACACGGCTGGAAGCCCACTTGCGGGGCACACGGCTGGAAGCCCACTTGCGGGGCACACGGCTGGAAGCCCAATTGCGGGGCACACGGCTGGAAGCCCAATTGCGGGGCACACGGCAGGAAGTCCAATTGCAGGGCACACGGCAGGAAGCCCAATTGCAGGGCACACGGCAGGAAGCCCAATTGCAGGGCACACGGCAGGAAGCCCAATTGCAGGGCACACGGCAGGAAGCCCAATTGCAGGGCACACGGCAGGAAGCCCAATTGCAGGGCACACGGCACGACTAGAAGCCCTCTTCCAGGGCACACGGCACAGGTAGAAGCCCTCTTCCAGGGCACACGGCAGGTTGCCCACTTGCAGGGCACACGGCAGGTTGCCCACTTGCAGGGCACTCAACCAGGGTAGTCCGCTAGTGGGCAGTCATCCTGGGAGTCGCGATGCAGGGCACTCCTCTTGGGAGTCCACTAGTGGGGCGCTGGCCGCAACTCAGGAACACGGCAGGTTGCCCACTTGCAGGGCACACGTCAGGTTGCCCACTTGCAGGGTACTCTACTTGGGAGTCCACTTAGTGGGGCGCAGGCCGCAACTCAGGAACATGGCAGGTTGCCCACTTGCAGGGCACTCAGCTTTGGAGTCCACTTAGTGGGGCGCTGGCCGCAACTCAGGAACAAGGCAGGTTTCTGGAACAAGGCAGGTTCTGGAACAAGATAGGTTCTGGAACAAGGCAGGTTCTGGAACAAGGCAGGTTCTGGAACAAGGCAGGTACTGGAACAAGGCAGGTACTGGAACAAGGCAGGAACCAAACAGGTAGTCCTCAAACGTTAATGTCAAGGCCCATGAGATCAACTGCAGCTGGACCTGATAATTAGTCTGAGAGGTTCTGAATGGCAAGGGCGGCCACTACTGGCTGGAAACATGAAATAAATAAGGCAAAGTATAAACAAGTCCAGCCAGCGCATGGTGAAGCGTTACAATAGGAGACAGTAACAGAGTGTAAGAGAGTGTAAGAGACAGTTACAGAGGGTAAGAGAGTGTAACCGAGTGTAAGAGACAGTAACAGAGTGTAAGAGACAGCAGCAGGGTGTAAGAGAGTGTAAGAGACAGTAGCAGAGTGTAATAGACAGTAACAGAGTGTAATAGACTGTAGCAGAGTGTAACATAGTGTAAGAGAGTGTAAGAGACAGTAGCAGAGTGTAATAGACAGTAACAGAGTGTAAGAGAGTGTTATAGACAGTAGCAGAGTGTAGGAGAGTGTAAGAGAGTGTCACATGGCATATATCGTCCTCTAGGATCACATAGTCCTGAATGATCTCAGTATACTGTGAACGTCTTTGGGGATCTCTTCGCGTAGACATCGTAAAACTGTGTAAGAGACAGTAGCAGAGAGTAAGAGATGGTAACAGAGTATGTGAGACAGTAGCAGAGTGTAAGAGAGTGTAACAGAGTATAGGAGAAAGTAACAGAGTGTAAGAGAATGTAAGAGACAGTAACAGAGTGTAAGAGAGTGTAACATGGTGTAAGAGACAGTAACAGAGTATAGGAGACAGTAACAGAGTGTAAGAGACAGTAACAGAGTGTACGAGACAGTAACATAATGTAAGATACAGTAACAGAGTGTATGACAGTGTAGTACAGTGTAAGACACAGTAACAGAGCGTAAGAGATAGTAGCAGAGTGTAAGAGACAGTAGCAGAGTGAAAGAGACAGTAGCAGAGTGTTAGAGACAGTAGCAGAGTGTAAGAAACAGTAACAGAGTGTAAGAGACAGTAACAGTGTGTAAGAGGGTGTAACAGCGTGTAAGAGAGTGTAACAGAGTGTAAGAGAGTGTAACAGAGTGTAAGAGAGTGTAACAGACAGTAACAGAGTGTAAGACAGTGTAAGAGACAGTAGCAGAGTGTAGGAGAGTGTAAGAGAGTGTAAGAGAGTGTTATAGACAGTAGCAGAGTGTAAGGGACAATAGCAGAGTGTAAGAGACAGTAGCAGAGTGTAATAGACTGTAGCAGAGTGTAACATAGTGTAAGAGAGTGTAATAGACAGTAACAGAGTGTAAGAGAGTGTTATAGACAGTAGCAGAGTTTAAGAGACAGTAACAGAGTGTAAGAGACAGTAACAGAGTGTAAGAGGGTGTAAGAGACAGTAGCAGAGTGTAGGAGAGTGTAAGAGAGTGTAAGAGAGTGTAACATAGTGTAAGAGAGTGTAAGAGAGTGTAAGAGACAGTAACATAGTGTAAGAGACAGCAGCAGAGTGTAAGAGAGTGTAAGAGACAGTAACAGAGTGTAAGAGAGTGTAACAGAGTGTAAGAGACAGTAACAGAGTGTACGAGACAGTAACAGTGTAAGAGACAGTAACAGAGTGTACGAGAGTGTAGTAGAGTGTAAGAGATAGTAACAGAGCGTAAGAGACAGTAGCAGAGTGTAAGAGAAGAAGCAGAGTGAAAGAGAGAGTAGCAGAGTGCAAGAGACAGTAGCAGAGTGTAAGAGACAGTAGCAGAGTGTAAGAGAGTGTAAGAGACAGTAACAGAGTGTAAGAGAGTGTAACAGCGTATAAGAGAGTGTAACAGAGTGTAACAGAGTGTAAGAGAGTGTAAGAGAGTGTAAGAGAGTGTAAGAGACAGTAACATAGTGTAAGAGACAGTAACAGAGTGTAAGAGACAGCAGCAGAGTGTAAGAGAGTGTAACATAGTGTAAGAGAGTGTAAGACACAGTAGCAGAGTGTAATAGACAGTAACAGAGTGTAAGAGAGTGCTATAGACAGTAGCAGAGAGTAAGAGACAATAGTAGAGTGTAAGAGACAGTAGCAGAGTGTAATAGACTGTAGCAGAGTGTAACAGAGTGTAAGAGAGTGTAAGAGACAGTAGCAGAGTGTAATAGACAGTAACAGAGTGTAAGAGACAGTAGCAGAGTGAAAGAGACAGTAGTAGAGTGTAGTAGAGTGTAAGAGAGTGTAACAGAGTATAGGAGACAGTAACAGAGTATAGGAGACAGTAACAGAGTGTAAGAGAATGTAAGAGACAGTAACAGAGTGTAAGAGAGTGTAACAGGGTGTAAGAGACAGTAACAGAGTGTAAGAGGGTGTAAGAGAGTGTAAGAGACAGTAACATAGTGTAAGAGAGTGTAAGAGAGTGTAAGAGACAGTAACATAGTGTAAGAGACAGCAGCAGAGTGTAAGAGAGTGTAAGAGACAGTAACAGAGTGTAAGAGAGTGTAACAGAGTGTAAGAGACAGTAACAGAGTGTACGAGACAGTAACAGTGTAAGAGACAGTAACAGAGTGTACGAGAGTGTAGTAGAGTGTAAGAGATAGTAACAGAGCGTAAGAGACAGTAGCAGAGTGTAAGAGAAGAAGCAGAGTGAAAGAGAGAGTAGCAGAGTGCAAGAGACAGTAGCAGAGTGTAAGAGACAGTAGCAGAGTGTAAGAGAGTGTAAGAGACAGTAACAGAGTGTAAGAGAGTGTAACAGCGTATAAGAGAGTGTAACAGAGTGTAACAGAGTGTAAGAGAGTGTAAGAGAGTGTAAGAGAGTGTAAGAGACAGTAACATAGTGTAAGAGACAGTAACAGAGTGTAAGAGACAGCAGCAGAGTGTAAGAGAGTGTAACATAGTGTAAGAGAGTGTAAGACACAGTAGCAGAGTGTAATAGACAGTAACAGAGTGTAAGAGAGTGCTATAGACAGTAGCAGAGAGTAAGAGACAATAGTAGAGTGTAAGAGACAGTAGCAGAGTGTAATAGACTGTAGCAGAGTGTAACAGAGTGTAAGAGAGTGTAAGAGACAGTAGCAGAGTGTAATAGACAGTAACAGAGTGTAAGAGACAGTAGCAGAGTGAAAGAGACAGTAGTAGAGTGTAGTAGAGTGTAAGAGAGTGTAACAGAGTATAGGAGACAGTAACAGAGTATAGGAGACAGTAACAGAGTGTAAGAGAATGTAAGAGACAGTAACAGAGTGTAAGAGAGTGTAACAGGGTGTAAGAGACAGTAACAGAGTGTAAGAGGGTGTAAGAGACAGTAGCAGAGTGTAGGAGAGTGTAAGAGAGTGTAAGAGACAGTAACAGAGTGTAAGAGACAGTAACAGAGTATATGAGACAGCAGCAGAGTGTAAGAGAGTGTAACAGAGTATAGGAGACAGTAACAGAGTGTAAGAGAATGTAAGAGATAGTAACAGAGTGTAAGAGAGTGTAACAGGGTGTAAGAGACAGTAACAGAGTATAGGAGACAGTAACAGAGTGTAAGAGACAGTAACAGAGTGTACGAGACAGTAACATAGTGTAAGATACAGTAACAGAGTGTATGACAGTGCAGTACAGTTTAAGACACAGTAACAGAGCGTAAGAGATAGTAGCAGAGTGTAAGAGACAGTAGCAGAGTGTAAGAGACAGTAGCAGAGTGAAAGAGACAGTAGCAGAGTGTAAGAGACAGTAGCAGAGTGTAAGAGAGTGTAAGAGACAGTAACAGTGTGTAAGAGGGTGTAACAGTGTGTAAGAGGGTGTAACAGCGTGTAAGAGAGTGTAACAGAGTGTAAGAGAGTGTAAGAGACAGTAACAGAGTGTGAGAGGGTGTAAGAGACAGTAGCAGAGTGTAGGAGAGTGTAAGAGAGTGTAAGAGAATGTAAGAGAGTGTAAGAGAGTGTAAGAGAGTGTAAGAGACAGTAGCAGAGTGTAAGAGAAGAAGCAGAGTGAAAGAGAGAGTAGCAGAGTGCAAGAGACAGTAGCAGAGTGTAAGAGACAGTAGCAGAGTGTAAGAGAGTGTAAGAGACAGTAACAGAGTGTAAGAGAGTGTAACAGCGTATAAGAGAGTGTAACAGAGTGTAACAGAGTGTAAGAGAGTGTAAGAGAGTGTAAGAGAGTGTAAGAGACAGTAACATAGTGTAAGAGACAGTAACAGAGTGTAAGAGACAGCAGCAGAGTGTAAGAGAGTGTAACATAGTGTAAGAGAGTGTAAGACACAGTAGCAGAGTGTAATAGACAGTAACAGAGTGTAAGAGAGTGCTATAGACAGTAGCAGAGAGTAAGAGACAATAGTAGAGTGTAAGAGACAGTAGCAGAGTGTAATAGACTGTAGCAGAGTGTAACAGAGTGTAAGAGAGTGTAAGAGACAGTAGCAGAGTGTAATAGACAGTAACAGAGTGTAAGAGACAGTAGCAGAGTGAAAGAGACAGTAGTAGAGTGTAGTAGAGTGTAAGAGAGTGTAACAGAGTATAGGAGACAGTAACAGAGTATAGGAGACAGTAACAGAGTGTAAGAGAATGTAAGAGACAGTAACAGAGTGTAAGAGAGTGTAACAGGGTGTAAGAGACAGTAACAGAGTGTAAGAGGGTGTAAGAGACAGTAGCAGAGTGTAGGAGAGTGTAAGAGAGTGTAAGAGACAGTAACAGAGTGTAAGAGACAGTAACAGAGTATATGAGACAGCAGCAGAGTGTAAGAGAGTGTAACAGAGTATAGGAGACAGTAACAGAGTGTAAGAGAATGTAAGAGATAGTAACAGAGTGTAAGAGAGTGTAACAGGGTGTAAGAGACAGTAACAGAGTATAGGAGACAGTAACAGAGTGTAAGAGACAGTAACAGAGTGTACGAGACAGTAACATAGTGTAAGATACAGTAACAGAGTGTATGACAGTGCAGTACAGTTTAAGACACAGTAACAGAGCGTAAGAGATAGTAGCAGAGTGTAAGAGACAGTAGCAGAGTGTAAGAGACAGTAGCAGAGTGAAAGAGACAGTAGCAGAGTGTAAGAGACAGTAGCAGAGTGTAAGAGAGTGTAAGAGACAGTAACAGTGTGTAAGAGGGTGTAACAGTGTGTAAGAGGGTGTAACAGCGTGTAAGAGAGTGTAACAGAGTGTAAGAGAGTGTAAGAGACAGTAACAGAGTGTGAGAGGGTGTAAGAGACAGTAGCAGAGTGTAGGAGAGTGTAAGAGAGTGTAAGAGAATGTAAGAGAGTGTAAGAGAGTGTAAGAGAGTGTAAGAGACAGTAACAGAGTGTAAGAGACAGTAACAGAGTGTAAGCGACATCAGCAGAGTGTAAGAGAGTGTAAGAGACAGTAACAGAGTGTAAGAGAGTGTAACAGAGTTTAAGAGACAGTAACATAGTGTACGAGACAGTAACAGAGTGTAAGAGACAGTAACAGAGTGTACGAGAGTGTAGTAGAGTGTACGAGACAGTAACAGAGCGTAAGAGACAGTAGCAGAGTGTAAGAGACAGAAGCAGAGTGAAAGAGACAGCAGCAGAGTGTAAGAGAGTGTAACATAGTGTAAGAGAGTGTAAGAGACAGTAGCAGAGTGTAATAGACAGTAACAGAGTGTAAGAGAGTGTTATAGACAGTAGCAGAGTGTAAGAGACAATAGCAGAGTGTAAGATACAGTAGCAGAGTGTAAGAGACAGTAACAGAGTATAAGAGACAGTAACAGAGTGTAAGAGACAGTAGCAGAGTGAAATAGACAGTAGTAGAGTGTAGTAGAGTGTAAGAGAGTGTCACATGGCATATACCGTCCTCTTGGACCACCTAGTCCCGAATGATCTCAGTATACTCTGAGCGTTTTTGGGGATCTCTTCGCGTAGACATCGTAAACCTGTGTAAGAGACAGTAACAGTGTATATGAGACAGTAAAAGAGTGTAAGAGACAGCAGCAGAGTGTAAGAGAGTGTACGAGACAGTAGCAGAGTGTAATAGACAGCAACAGAGTGTAAGAGAGTGTTATAGACAGTAGCAGAGTGTAAGAGACAATAGCAGAGTGTAAGAGACAGTAACAGAGTGTAAGAGACAGTAACAGAGTGTAAGAGGGTGTAAGAGACAGTAGCAGAGTGTAAGAGAGTGTAAGAGACAGTAACAGACTGTACGAGACAGTAGCAGAGTGTAAGAGACAGCAGCAGAGTGTAAGAGAGTGGAAGAGACAGTAACAGACTGTACGAGACAGTAACAGAGTGTAAGAGACAGTAACAGAGTGTAGGAGACAGTAACAGAGCGTAAGAGACAGTAGCAGAGTGTTATAGACAGAAGCAGAGTGAAAGAGAGAGTAGCAGAGTGTAAGAGACAGTAGCAGAGTGTAAGAGAGTGTAAGAGACAGTAACAGAGTGTAAGAGAGTGTAACAGCATGTAAGAGAGTGTAACAGAGTGTAAGAGAGTGTAAGAGACAGTAACAGAGTGTAGGAGAGTGTAAGAGACAGTAACAGAGTGTAGGAGAGTGTAAGAGACAGCAGCAGAGTTTAAGAGAGTGTAACATAGTGTAAGAGAGTGTAAGAGACAGTAGCAGAGTGTAATAGACAGTAAAAGAGTGTAAGAGAGTGTTATATACAGTAGCAGAGTGTAAGAGAGTGGAAGAGACAGTAACAGACTGTACGAGACAGTAACAGAGTGTAAGAGACAGTAACAGAGTGTAGGAGACAGTAACAGAGCGTAAGAGACAGTAGCAGAGTGTTATAGACAGAAGCAGAGTGAAAGAGAGAGTAGCAGAGTGTAAGAGACAGTAGCAGAGTGTAAGAGAGTGTAAGAGACAGTAACAGAGTGTAAGAGAGTGTAACAGCATGTAAGAGAGTGTAACAGAGTGTAAGAGAGTGTAAGAGACAGTAACAGAGTGTAGGAGAGTGTAAGAGACAGTAACAGAGTGTAGGAGAGTGTAAGAGTCAGCAGCAGAGTGTAAGAGAGTGTAACATAGTGTAAGAGAGTGTAAGAGACAGTAGCAGAGTGTAATAGACAGTAACAGAGTGTAAGAGAGTGTTATAGACAGTAGCAGAGTGTAAGAGACAATAGCAGAGTGTAAGATACAGTAGCAGAGTGTAAGAGACAGTAACAGAGTGTAAAAGACAGTAACAGAGTGTAAGAGACAGTAGCAGAGTGAAAGAGACAGTAGTAGAGTGTAGTAGAGTGTAAGAGAGTGTCACATGGCATATACCGTCCTCTAGGATCACATAGTCCTGAATGATCTCAGTATACTGTGAACGTCTTTGGGGATCTCTTCGCGTAGACCTCGTAAACCTGTGTAAGAGACAGTAAAAGAGTATATGAGACAGTAGTGGAGTGTAAGAAAGTGTAACAGAGTATAGGAGACAGTAACAGAGTGTAAGAGAG
This sequence comes from Sceloporus occidentalis, assembly GCA_023333645.1. Classification (NCBI taxonomy): domain Eukaryota; kingdom Metazoa; phylum Chordata; class Lepidosauria; order Squamata; family Phrynosomatidae; genus Sceloporus; species Sceloporus occidentalis. The sequence continues at coordinate 216,842 of JALMGF010000304.1, read as the reverse complement.
TGTAAGAGACAGTTACAGAGTGTAAGAGAGTGTAACAGAGTGTAAGAGACAGTAACAGAGTGTAAGAGAAAGCAGCAGAGTGTAAGAGAGTGTAAGAGACAGTAGCAGAGTGTAATAGACAGTAACAGAGTGTAAGAGAGTGTTATAGACAGTAGCAGAGTGTTATAGACAATAGCAGAGTGTAAGAGACAGTAGCAGAGTGTAATAGACAGCAGCAGAGTGTAAGAGAGTGTAAGAGACAGTAGCAGAGTGTAATAGACAGTAACAGAGTGTAAGAGAGTGTTATAGACAGTAGCAGAGTGTAAGAGACAATAGCAGAGTGTAAGAGACAGTAGCAGAGTGTAATAGACTGTAGCAGAGTGTAACATAGTGTAAGAGAGTGTAAGAGACAGTAGCAGAGTGTAATAGACAGTAACAGAGTGTAAGAGAGTGTTATAGACAGTAGCAGAGTTTAAGAGACAGTAACAGAGTGTAAGAGACAGTAACAGAGTGTAAGAGGGTGTAAGAGACAGTAGCAGAGTGTAGGAGAGTGTAAGAGAGTGTAAGAGAGTGTAAGAGACAGTAACAGAGTGTAAGAGACAGCAGCAGAGTGTAAGAGAGTGTAACAGAGTATAGGAGACAGTAACAGAGTATAGGAGACAGTAACAGAGTGTAAGAGAGTGTAAGAGACAGTTACAGAGTGTAAGAGAGTGTAACATAGTGTAAGAGACAGTAACAGAGTGTAAGAGACAGCAGAAGAGTGTAAGAGAGTTGAAGAGACAGTCGCAGAGTGTAATAGACAGTAACAGAGTGTAAGAGAGTGTTATAGACAGTAGCAGAGTGTAAGAGACAATAGCAGAGTGTAATAGACTGGAGCAGAGTGTAACATAGTGTAAGAGAGTGTAAGAGACTGTAGCAGAGTGTAATAGACAGTAACAGAGTGTAAGAGAGTGTTATAGACAGTAGCAGAGTGTAAGAGACAATAGCAGAGTGTAAGAGACAGTAGCAGAGTGTAATAGACAGTAACAGAGTGTAAGAGAGTGTTATAGCCAGTAGCAGAGTGTAAGAGAGTGTAAGAGACAGTTACAGAGTGTAAGAGAGTGTAACAGAGTGTAAGAGAGTGTAAGAGACAGTAACATAGTGTAGGAGAGTGTAAGAGACAGTAACAGAGTGTAAGAGACAGTAACAGCGTGTAAGAGGGTGTAAGAGACAGTAGCAGAGTGTAGGAGAGTGTAAGAGAGTGTAAGAGACAGTAAGAGTGTAAGAGACAGTAACAGAGTGTAAGAGACAGCAGCAGAGTGTAAGAGAGTGTAACAGAGTGTAAGAGACAGTAACAGAGCGTAAGAGACAGTAGCAGAGTCTAAGAGACAGAAGCAGAGTGAAAGAGAGAGTAGCAGAGTGTAAGAGACAGTAGCAGAGTGTAAGAGAGTGTAAGAGACAGTAACAGAGTGTAAGAGAGTGTAACAGCATGTAAGAGAGTGTAACAGAGTGTAAGAGAGTGTAAGAGACAGTAACAGAGTGTAGTAGAGTGTAAGAGACAGTAACAGAGTGTAAGAGACAGTAACAGAGTGTAAGAGACAGCAGCAGAGTGTAAGAGAGTGTAACATAGTGTAAGAGAGTGAAAGAGACAGTAGCAGAGTGTAATAGACAGTAACAGAGTGTAAGAGAGTGTTATAGACAGTAGCAGAGTGTAAGAGACAATAGCAGAGTGTAAGATACAGTAGCAAAGTGTAAGAGACAGTAACAGAGTGTAAGAGACAGTAGCAGAGTGAAAGAGGCAGTAGTAGAGTGTAGTAGAGTGTACCAGAGTGTCACATGGCATATACCGTCCTCTAGGATCACATAGTCCTGAATGATCTCAGTATACTGTGAACGTCTTTGGGGATCTCTTCGCGTAGACATCGTAAACCTGTGTAAGAGACAGTAAAAGAGTATATGAGACAGTAGCGGAGTGTAAGAGAGTGTGACAGAGCATAGGAGACAGTAACAGAGTATAGGAGACGGTAACAGAGTGTAAGAGAGTGTAAGAGACAGTAACAGAGTGTAAGAGACAGTAACAGAGTGTAAGAGACAGCAGCAGAGTGTAAGAGAGTGTAACATAGTGTAAGAGAGTGAAAGAGACAGTAGCAGAGTGTAATAGACAGTAACAGAGTGTAGGAGAGTGTAACAGCGTGTAAGAGAGTGTAACAGAGTGTAAGAGAGTGTAAGAGACAGTAACAGAGTGTAGGAGAGTGTAAGAGACAGTAACAGAGTGTAAGAGACAGTAACAGAGTGTAAGAGACAGCAGCAGAGTGTAAGAGAGTGTAACATAGTGTAAGAGAGTGAAAGAGACAGTAGCAGAGTGTAATAGACAGTAACAGAGTGTAGGAGAGTGTCAGAGACAGTAACAGAGTGTAAGAGTCAGCAGCAGAGTGTAAGAGAGTGTAACATAGTGTAAGAGAGTGTAAGAGACAGTAGCAGAGTGTAATAGACAGTAACAGAGTGTAAGAGAGTGTTATAGACAGTAGCAGAGTGTAAGAGACAATAGCAGAGTGTAAGATACAGTAGCAGAGTGTAAGAGACAGTAACAGAGTGTAAAAGACAGTAACAGAGTGTAAGAGACAGTAGCAGAGTGAAAGAGACAGTAGTAGAGTGTAGTAGAGTGTAAGAGAGTGTCACATGGCATATACCGTCCTCTAGGATCACATAGTCCTGAATGATCTCAGTATACTGTGAACGTCTTTGGGGATCTCTTCGCGTAGACCTCGTAAACCTGTGTAAGAGACAGTAAAAGAGTATATGAGACAGTAGTGGAGTGTAAGAAAGTGTAACAGAGTATAGGAGACAGTAACAGAGTGTAAGAGAGTGTAAGAGACAGTTACAGAGTGTAAGAGAGTGTAACAGAGTGTAACAGAGTGTAAGAGACAGTAACAGAGTGTAAGAGAAAGCAGCAGAGTGTAAGAGAGTGTAAGAGACAGTAGCAGAGTGTAATAGACAGTAACAGAGTGTAAGAGAGTGTTATAGACAGTAGCAGAGTGTTATAGACAATAGCAGAGTGTAAGAGACAGTAGCAGAGTGTAATAGACAGCAGCAGAGTGTAAGAGAGTGTAAGAGACAGTAGCAGAGTGTAATAGACAGTAACAGAGTGTAAGAGAGTGTTATAGACAGTAGCAGAGTGTAAGAGACAATAGCAGAGTGTAAGAGACAGTAGCAGAGTGTAATAGACTGTAGCAGAGTGTAACATAGTGTAAGAGAGTGTAAGAGACAGTAGCAGAGTGTAATAGACAGTAACAGAGTGTAAGAGAGTGTTATAGACAGTAGCAGAGTTTAAGAGACAGTAACAGAGTGTAAGAGACAGTAACAGAGTGTAAGAGGGTGTAAGAGACAGTAGCAGAGTGTAGGAGAGTGTAAGAGAGTGTAAGAGAGTGTAAGAGACAGTAACAGAGTGTAAGAGACAGTAACATAGTGTAAGAGACAGCAGCAGAGTGTAAGAGAGTGTAACAGAGTATAGGAGACAGTAACAGAGTATAGGAGACAGTAACAGAGTGTAAGAGAGTGTAAGAGACAGTTACAGAGTGTAAGAGAGTGTAACATAGTGTAAGAGACAGTAACAGAGTGTAAGAGACAGCAGAAGAGTGTAAGAGAGTTGAAGAGACAGTCGCAGAGTGTAATAGACAGTAACAGAGTGTAAGAGAGTGTTATAGACAGTAGCAGAGTGTAAGAGACAACAGCAGAGTGTAATAGACTGGAGCAGAGTGTAACATAGTGTAAGAGAGTGTAAGAGACTGTAGCAGAGTGTAATAGACAGTAACAGAGTGTAAGAGAGTGTTATAGACAGTAGCAGAGTGTAAGAGACAATAGCAGAGTGTAAGAGACAGTAGCAGAGTGTAATAGACAGTAACAGAGTGTAAGAGAGTGTTATAGCCAGTAGCAGAGTGTAAGAGAGTGTAAGAGACAGTTACAGAGTGTAAGAGAGTGTAACAGAGTGTAAGAGAGTGTAAGAGACAGTAACATAGTGTAGGAGAGTGTAAGAGACAGTAACAGAGTGTAAGAGACAGTAACAGCGTGTAAGAGGGTGTAAGAGACAGTAGCAGAGTGTAGGAGATTGTAAGAGAGTGTAAGAGACAGTAAGAGTGTAAGAGACAGTAACAGAGTGTAAGAGACAGTAGCAGAGTGTAAGAGAGTGTAACAGAGTGTAAGAGACAGTAACAGAGCGTAAGAGACAGTAGCAGAGTGTAAGAGACAGAAGCAGAGTGAAAGAGAGAGTAGCAGAGTGTAAGAGACAGTAGCAGAGTGTAAGAGAGTGTAAGAGACAGTAACAGAGTGTAAGAGAGTGTAACAGCATGTAAGAGAGTGTAACAGAGTGTAGTAGAGTGTAAGAGACAGTAACAGAGTGTAAGAGACAGTAACAGAGTGTAAGAGACAGCAGCAGAGTGTAAGAGAGTGTAACATAGTGTAAGAGAGTGAAAGAGACAGTAGCAGAGTGTAATAGGCAGTAACAGAGTGTAAGAGAGTGTTATAGACAGTAGCAGAGTGTAAGAGACAATAGCAGAGTGTAAGATACAGTAGCAAAGTGTAAGAGACAGTAACAGAGTGTAAGAGACAGTAGCAGAGTGAAAGAGGCAGTAGTAGAGTGTAGTAGAGTGTACCAGAGTGTCACATGGCATATACCGTCCTCTAGGATCACATAGTCCTGAATGATCTCAGTATACTGTGAACGTCTTTGGGGATCTCTTCGCGTAGACATCGTAAACCTGTGTAAGAGACAGTAAAAGAGTATATGAGACAGTAGCGGAGTGTAAGAGAGTGTGACAGAGCATAGGAGACAGTAACAGAGTATAGGAGACGGTAACAGAGTGTAAGAGAGTGTAAGAGACAGTAACAGAGTGCAAGAGACAGTAACAGAGTGTAAGAGACAGCAGCAGAGTGTAAGAGAGTGTAACATAGTGTAAGAGAGTGAAAGAGACAGTAGCAGAGTGTAATAGACAGTAACAGAGTGTAGGAGAGTGTAACAGCGTGTAAGAGAGTGTAACAGAGTGTAAGAGAGTGTAAGAGACAGTAACAGAGTGTAGGAGAGTGTAAGAGACAGTAACAGAGTGTAAGAGACAGTAACAGAGTGTAAGAGACAGCAGCAGAGTGTAAGAGAGTGTAACATAGTGTAAAAGAGTGAAAGAGACAGTAGCAGAGTGTAATAGACAGTAACAGAGTGTAGGAGAGTGTCAGAGACAGTAACAGAGTGTAAGAGTCAGCAGCAGAGTGTAAGAGAGTGTAACATAGTGTAAGAGAGTGTAAGAGACAGTAGCAGAGTGTAATAGACAGTAACAGAGTGTAAGAGAGTGTTATAGACAGTAGCAGAGTGTAAGAGACAATAGCAGAGTGTAAGATACAGTAGCAGAGTGTAAGAGACAGTAACAGAGTGTAAAAGACAGTAACAGAGTGTAAGAGACAGTAGCAGAGTGAAAGAGACAGTAGTAGAGTGTAGTAGAGTGTAAGAGAGTGTCACATGGCATATACCGTCCTCTAGGATCACATAGTCCTGAATGATCTCAGTATACTGTGAACGTCTTTGGGGATCTCTTCGCGTAGACCTCGTAAACCTGTGTAAGAGACAGTAAAAGAGTATATGAGACAGTAGTGGAGTGTAAGAAAGTGTAACAGAGTATAGGAGACAGTAACAGAGTGTAAGAGAGTGTAAGAGACAGTTACAGAGTGTAAGAGAGTGTAACAGAGTGTAACAGAGTGTAAGAGACAGTAACAGAGTGTAAGAGAAAGCAGCAGAGTGTAAGAGAGTGTAAGAGACAGTAGCAGAGTGTAATAGACAGTAACAGAGTGTAAGAGAGTGTTATAGACAGTAGCAGAGTGTTATAGACAATAGCAGAGTGTAAGAGACAGTAGCAGAGTGTAATTGACAGCAGCAGAGTGTAAGAGAGTGTAAGAGACAGTAGCAGAGTGTAATAGACAGTAACAGAGTGTAAGAGAGTGTTATAGACAGTAGCAGAGTGTAAGAGACAATAGCAGAGTGTAAGAGACAGTAGCAGAGTGTAATAGACTGTAGCAGAGTGTAACATAGTGTAAGAGAGTGTAAGAGACAGTAGCAGAGTGTAATAGACAGTAACAGAGTGTAAGAGAGTGTTATAGACAGTAGCAGAGTTTAAGAGACAGTAACAGAGTGTAAGAGACAGTAACAGAGTGTAAGAGGGTGTAAGAGACAGTAGCAGAGTGTAGGAGAGTGTAAGAGAGTGTAAGAGAGTGTAAGAGACAGTAACAGAGTGTAAGAGACAGTAACAGAGTGTAAGAGACAGCAGCAGAGTGTAAGAGAGTGTAACAGAGTATAGGAGACAGTAACAGAGTATAGGAGACAGTAACAGAGTGTAAGAGAGTGTAAGAGACAGTTACAGAGTGTAAGAGAGTGTAACATAGTGTAAGAGACAGTAACAGAGTGTAAGAGACAGCAGAAGAGTGTAAGAGAGTTGAAGAGACAGTCGCAGAGTGTAATAGACAGTAACAGAGTGTAAGAGAGTGTTATAGACAGTAGCAGAGTGTAAGAGACAATAGCAGAGTGTAATAGACTGGAGCAGAGTGTAACATAGTGTAAGAGAGTGTAAGAGACTGTAGCAGAGTGTAATAGACAGTAACAGAGTGTAAGAGAGTGTTATAGACAGTAGCAGAGTGTAAGAGACAATAGCAGAGTGTAAGAGACAGTAGCAGAGTGTAATAGACAGCAGCAGAGTGTAAGAGAGTGTAAGAGACAGTAGCAGAGTGTAATAGACAGTAACAGAGTGTAAGAGAGTGTTATAGACAGTAGCAGAGTGTAAGAGACAATAGCAGAGTGTAAGAGACAGTAGCAGAGTGTAATAGACTGTAGCAGAGTGTAACAGTGTAAGAGAGTGTAAGAGACAGTACCAGAGTGTAATAGACATTAACAGAGTGTAAGAGAGTGTTATAGACAGTAGCAGAGTTTAAGAGACAGTAACAGAGTGTAAGAGACAGTAACAGAGTGTAAGAGGGTGTAAGAGACAGTAGGAGAGTGTAAGAGAGTGTAAGAGACAGTAACAGAGTGTAAGAGACAGTAACAGAGTGTAAGAGACAGCAGCAGAGTGTAAGAGAGTGTAACAGAGTGTAAGAGACAGTAACAGAGCGTAAGAGACAGTAGCAGAGTGTAAGAGACAGAAGCAGAGTGAAAGAGAGAGTAGCAGAGTGTAAGAGACAGTAGCAGAGAGTAAGAGACAGTAGCAGAGTGTAAGAGAGTGTAATAGACAGTAACAGAGTGTAAGAGAGTGTAACAGCATGTAAGAGAGTGTAACAGAGTGTAAGAGAGTATAAGAGACAGTAACAGAGTGTAAGAGACAGTAACAGAGTGTAAGAGACAGCAGCAGAGTGTAAGAGTGTGTAACATAGTGTAAGAGAGTGAAAGAGATAGTAGCAGAGTGTAATAGACAGTAACAGAGTGTAATAGAGTGTAAGAGACAGTAGCAGAGTGTAAGAGACAATAGCAGAGTGTAAGAGACAGTAGCAGAGTGTAATAGACTGTAGCAGAGTGTAACAGAGTGTAAGAGAGTGTAAGAGACAATAGCAGAGTGTAATAGACAGTAACAGAGTGTAAGAGAGTGTTATAGACAGTAGCAGAGTGCAAGAGACAATAGCAGAGTGTAAGAGACAGTAGCAGAGTGTAATAGACAGTAACAGAGTGTAAGAGACAGTAACAGAGTGTAAGAGACAGCAGCAGAGTGTAAGAGTGTAAGAGACAGTAACAGAGTGTAAGAGAGTGTAACAGAGTGTAAGAGACAGTAACAGAGTGTACGAGACAGTAACAGAGTGTACGAGACAGTAACAGAGTGTAAGAGACAGTAACAGAGTATACGAGAGTGTAGTAGAGTGTAAGAGACAGTAACAGAGCGTAAGAGACAGTAGCAGTGTGTAAGAGACAGAAGCAAAGTGAAAGAGAGAGTAGCAGAGTGTAAGAGACAGTAGCAGAGTGTAAGAGACAGTAGCAGAGTGTAAGAGTGTAAGAGACAGTAACAGAGTGTAAGAGAGTGTAACAGCGTGTAAGAGAGTGTAACAGAGTGTAAGAGACAGTAAGAGAGTGTAACAGAGTGTAAGAGACAGTAACAGAGTGTAGGAGAGTGTAAGAGACAGTAACGGAGTGTAAGAGACAGTAACAGAGTGTAAGAGACAGCAGCAGAGTGTAAGAGAGTGTAACAGAGTGTAAGAGACAGTAACAGAGCGTAAGAGACAGTAGCAGAGTGTAAGAGACAGAAGCAGAGTGAAAGAGAGAGTAGCAGAGTGTAAGAGACAGTAGCAGAGTGTAAGATACAGTAGCAGAGTGTAAGAGAGTGTAAGAGACAGTAACAGAGTGTAAGAGAGTGTAACAGCATGTAAGAGAGTGTAACAGAGTGTAAGAGAGTGTAAGAGACAGTAACAGAGTGTAGTAGAGTGTAAGAGACAGTAACAGAGTGTAAGAGACAGTAACAGAGTGTAAGAGACAGCAGCAGAGTGTAAGAGAGTGTAACATAGTGTAAGAGAGTGAAAGAGACAGTAGCAGAGTGTAATAGACAGTAACAGAGTGTAAGAGAGTGTTATAGACAGTAGCAGAGTGTAAGAGACAATAGCAGAGTGTAAGATACAGTAGCAAAGTGTAAGAGACAGTAACAGAGTGTAAGAGACAGTAGCAGAGTGAAAGAGGCAGTAGTAGAGTGTAGTAGAGTGTACCAGAGTGTCACATGGCATATACCGTCCTCTAGGATCACATAGTCCTGAATGATCTCAGTATACTGTGAACGTCTTTGGGGATCTCTTCGCGTAGACATCGTAAACCTGTGTAAGAGACAGTAAAAGAGTATATGAGACAGTAGCGGAGTGTAAGAGAGTGTGACAGAGCATAGGAGACAGTAACAGAGTATAGGAGACGGTAACAGAGTGTAAGAGAGTGTAAGAGACAGTAACAGAGTGTAAGAGACAGTAACAGAGTGTAAGAGACAGCAGCAGAGTGTAAGAGAGTGTAACATAGTGTAAGAGAGTGAAAGAGACAGTAGCAGAGTGTAATAGACAGTAACAGAGTGTAGGAGAGTGTAACAGCGTGTAAGACAGTGTAACAGAGTGTAAGAGAGTGTAAGAGACAGTAACAGAGTGTAGGAGAGTGTAAGAGACAGTAACAGAGTGTAAGAGACAGTAACAGAGTGTAAGAGACAGCAGCAGAGTGTAAGAGAGTGTAACATAGTGTAAGAGAGTGAAAGAGACAGTAGCAGAGTGTAATAGACAGTAACAGAGTGTAGGAGAGTGTCAGAGACAGTAACAGAGTGTAAGAGTCAGCAGCAGAGTGTAAGAGAGTGTAACATAATGTAAGAGAGTGTAAGAGACAGTAGCAGAGTGTAATAGACAGTAACAGAGTGTAAGAGAGTGTTATAGACAGTAGCAGAGTGTAAGAGACAATAGCAGAGTGTAAGATACAGTAGCAGAGTGTAAGAGACAGTAACAGAGTGTAAAAGACAGTAACAGAGTGTAAGAGACAGTAGCAGAGTGAAAGAGACAGTAGTAGAGTGTAGTAGAGTGTAAGAGAGTGTCACATGGCATATACCGTCCTCTAGGATCACATAGTCCTGAATGATCTCAGTATACTGTGAACGTCTTTGGGGATCTCTTCGCGTAGACCTCGTAAACCTGTGTAAGAGACAGTAAAAGAGTATATGAGACAGTAGTGGAGTGTAAGAAAGTGTAACAGAGTATAGGAGACAGTAACAGAGTGTAAGAGAGTGTAAGAGACAGTTACAGAGTGTAAGAGAGTGTAAGAGAGTGTAACAGAGTGCAAGAGACAGTAACAGAGTGCAAGAGACAGCAGCAGAGTGTAAGAGAGTGTAAGAGACAGTAGCAGAGTGTAATAGACAGTAACAGAGTGTAAGAGAGTGTTATAGACAGTAGCAGAGTGTTATAGACAATAGCAGAGTGTAAGAGACAGTAGCAGAGTGTAATAGACAGCAGCAGAGTGTAAGAGAGTGTAAGAGACAGTAGCAGAGTGTAATAGACAGTAACAGAGTGTAAGAGAGTGTTATAGACAGTAGCAGAGTGTAAGAGACAATAGCAGAGTGTAAGAGACAGTAGCAGAGTGTAATAGACTGTAGCAGAGTGTAACATAGTGTAAGAGAGTGTAAGAGACAGTAGCAGAGTGTAATAGACAGTAACAGAGTGTAAGAGAGTGTTATAGACAGTAGCAGAGTTTAAGAGACAGTAACAGAGTGTAAGAGGGTGTAAGAGACAGTAGCAGAGTGTAGGAGAGTGTAAGAGAGTGTAAGAGAGTGTAAGAGACAGTAACAGAGTGTAAGAGACAGTAACAGAGTGTAAGAGACAGCAGCAGAGTGTAAGAGAGTGTAACAGAGTATAGGAGACAGTAACAGAGTATAGGAGACAGTAACAGAGTGTAAGAGAGTGTAAGAGACAGTTACAGAGTGTAAGAGAGTGTAACATAGTGTAAGAGACAGTAACAGAGTGTAAGAGACAGCAGAAGAGTGTAAGAGAGTTGAAGAGACAGTCGCAGAGTGTAATAGACAGTAACAGAGTGTAAGAGAGTGTTATAGACAGTAGCAGAGTGTAAGAGACAATAGCAGAGTGTAATAGACTGGAGCAGAGTGTAACATAGTGTAAGAGAGTGTAAGAGACTGTAGCAGAGTGTAATAGACAGTAACAGAGTGTAAGAGAGTGTTATAGACAGTAGCAGAGTGTAAGAGACAATAGCAGAGTGTAAGAGACAGTAGCAGAGTGTAATAGACAGCAGCAGAGTGTAAGAGAGTGTAAGAGACAGTAGCAGAGTGTAATAGACAGTAACAGAGTGTAAGAGAGTGTTATAGACAGTAGCAGAGTGTAAGAGACAATAGCAGAGTGTAAGAGACAGTAGCAGAGTGTAATAGACTGTAGCAGAGTGTAACAGTGTAAGAGAGTGTAAGAGACAGTACCAGAGTGTAATAGACATTAACAGAGTGTAAGAGAGTGTTATAGACAGTAGCAGAGTTTAAGAGACAGTAACAGAGTGTAAGAGACAGTAACAGAGTGTAAGAGGGTGTAAGAGACAGTAGGAGAGTGTAAGAGAGTGTAAGAGACAGTAACAGAGTGTAAGAGACAGTAACAGAGTGTAAGAGACAGCAGCAGAGTGTAAGAGAGTGTAACAGAGTGTAAGAGACAGTAACAGAGCGTAAGAGACAGTAGCAGAGTGTAAGAGACAGAAGCAGAGTGAAAGAGAGAGTAGCAGAGTGTAAGAGACAGTAGCAGAGAGTAAGAGACAGTAGCAGAGTGTAAGAGAGTGTAATAGACAGTAACAGAGTGTAAGAGAGTGTAACAGCATGTAAGAGAGTGTAACAGAGTGTAAGAGAGTATAAGAGACAGTAACAGAGTGTAAGAGACAGTAACAGAGTGTAAGAGACAGCAGCAGAGTGTAAGAGTGTGTAACATAGTGTAAGAGAGTGAAAGAGATAGTAGCAGAGTGTAATAGACAGTAACAGAGTGTAATAGAGTGTAAGAGACAGTAGCAGAGTGTAAGAGACAATAGCAGAGTGTAAGAGACAGTAGCAGAGTGTAATAGACTGTAGCAGAGTGTAACAGAGTGTAAGAGAGTGTAAGAGACAATAGCAGAGTGTAATAGACAGTAACAGAGTGTAAGAGAGTGTTATAGACAGTAGCAGAGTGCAAGAGACAATAGCAGAGTGTAAGAGACAGTAGCAGAGTGTAATAGACAGTAACAGAGTGTAAGAGACAGTAACAGAGTGTAAGAGACAGCAGCAGAGTGTAAGAGTGTAAGAGACAGTAACAGAGTGTAAGAGAGTGTAACAGAGTGTAAGAGACAGTAACAGAGTGTACGAGACAGTAACAGAGTGTACGAGACAGTAACAGAGTGTAAGAGACAGTAACAGAGTATACGAGAGTGTAGTAGAGTGTAAGAGACAGTAACAGAGCGTAAGAGACAGTAGCAGTGTGTAAGAGACAGAAGCAAAGTGAAAGAGAGAGTAGCAGAGTGTAAGAGACAGTAGCAGAGTGTAAGAGACAGTAGCAGAGTGTAAGAGTGTAAGAGACAGTAACAGAGTGTAAGAGAGTGTAACAGCGTGTAAGAGAGTGTAACAGAGTGTAAGAGACAGTAAGAGAGTGTAACAGAGTGTAAGAGACAGTAACAGAGTGTAGGAGAGTGTAAGAGACAGTAACGGAGTGTAAGAGACAGTAACAGAGTGTAAGAGACAGCAGCAGAGTGTAAGAGAGTGTAACAGAGTGTAAGAGACAGTAACAGAGCGTAAGAGACAGTAGCAGAGTGTAAGAGACAGAAGCAGAGTGAAAGAGAGAGTAGCAGAGTGTAAGAGACAGTAGCAGAGTGTAAGAGACAGTAGCAGAGTGCAAGAGAGTGTAAGAGACAGTAACAGAGTGTAAGAGAGTGTAACAGCATGTAAGAGAGTGTAACAGAGTGTAAGAGAGTGTAAGAGACAGTAACAGAGTGTAGTAGAGTGTAAGAGACAGTAACAGAGTGTAAGAGACAGTAACAGAGTGTAAGAGACAGCAGCAGAGTGTAAGAGAGTGTAACATAGTGTAAGAGAGTGAAAGAGACAGTAGCAGAGTGTAATAGACAGTAACAGAGTGTAAGAGAGTGTTATAGACAGTAGCAGAGTGTAAGAGACAATAGCAGAGTGTAAGATACAGTAGCAAAGTGTAAGAGACAGTAACAGAGTGTAAGAGACAGTAGTAGAGTGAAAGAGGCAGTAGTAGAGTGTAGTAGAGTGTACCAGAGTGTCACATGGCATATACCGTCCTCTAGGATCACATAGTCCTGAATGATCTCAGTATACTGTGAACGTCTTTGGGGATCTCTTCGCGTAGACATCGTAAACCTGTGTAAGAGACAGTAAAAGAGTATATGAGACAGTAGCGGAGTGTAAGAGAGTGTGACAGAGCATAGGAGACAGTAACAGAGTATAGGAGACGGTAACAGAGTGTAAGAGAGTGTAAGAGACAGTAACAGAGTGTAAGAGACAGTAACAGAGTGTAAGAGACAGCAGCAGAGTGTAAGAGAGTGTAACATAGTGTAAGAGAGTGAAAGAGACAGTAGCAGAGTGTAATAGACAGTAACAGAGTGTAGGAGAGTGTCAGAGACAGTAACAGAGTGTAAGAGACAGCAGCAGAGTGTAAGAGAGTGTAACATAGTGTAAGAGAGTGTAAGAGACAGTAGCAGAGTGTAAGGGGGTGTAAGAGACAGTAGAAGAGTGTAGGAGAGTGTAAGAGAGTGTAAGAGAGTGTAATAGACAGTAACAGAGTGTAAGAGACAGTAACAGAGTGTAAGAGACAGCAGCAGAGTGTAAGAGAGTGTAAGATACAGTAACAGAGTGTAAGAGAGTGTAACAGAGTGTAAGAGACAGTAACAGAGTGTACGTGACAGTAACAGAGTGTAAGAGACAGTAACAGAGTGTAAGAGACAGTAACAGAGTATACGAGAGTGTAGTAGAGTGTAAGAGACAGTAACAGAGCGTAAGAGACAGTAGCAGTGTGTAAGAGACAGAAGCAAAGTGAAAGAGAGAGTAGCAGAGTGTAAGAGACAGTAGCAGAGTGTAAGAGACAGTAGCAGAGTGTAAGAGAGTGTAAGAGACAGTAACAAAGTGTAAGAGAGTGTAACAGCGTGTAAGAGAGTGTAACAGAGTGTAAGAGACAGTAAGAGAGTGTAACAGAGTGTAAGAGGCAGTAACAGAGTGTAGGAGAGTGTAAGAGACAGTAACGGAGTGTAAGAGACAGTAACAGAGTGTAAGAGACAGCAGCAGAGTGTAAGAGAGTGTAACATAGTGTAAGAGAGTGTAAGAGACAGTAGCAGAGTGTAATAGACAGTAACAGAGTGTAAGAGACAGTAGCAGAGTGTAATAGACTGTAGCAGAGTGTAACAGAGTGTAAGAGAGTGTAAGAGACAATAGCAGAGTGTAATAGACAGTAACAGAGTGTAAGAGAGTGTTATAGACAGTAGCAGAGTGCAAGAGACAATAGCAGAGTGTAAGAGACAGTAGCAGAGTGTAATAGACTGTAACAGAGTGTAACAGAGTGTAAGAGAGTGTAAGAGACAGTAGCGGAGTGTAATAGACAGTAACAGAGTGTAAGAGACAGCAGCAGAGTGTTAGAGAGTGTAACATAGTGTAAGAGAGTGTAAGAGACAGTAGCAGAGTGTAATAGACAGTAACCGAGTGTAATAGAGTGTAAGAGACAGTAGCAGAGTGTAAGAGACAGAAACAGAGTGTAAGAGAGTGTTATAGACAGTAACAGAGTGTAAGAGAGTGTTATAGACAGTAGCAGAGTGTAAGAGACAATAGCAGAGTGTAACATAGTGTAAGAGAGTGTTATAGACAGTAGCAGAGTGTAAGAGACAATAGCAGAGTGTAAGATACAGTAGCAAAGTGTAAGAGACAGTAACAGAGTGTAAGAGACAGTAGCAGAGTGAAAGAGGCAGTAGTAGAGTATAGTAGAGTGTACCAGAGTGTCACATGGCATATACCGTCCTCTAGGATCACATAGTCCTGAATGATCTCAGTATACTGTGAACGTCTTTGGGGATCTCTTCGCGTAGACATCGTAAACCTGTGTAAGAGACAGTAAAAGAGTATATGAGACAGTAGCGGAGTTTAAGAGAGTGTGACAGAGCATAGGAGACAGTAACAGAGTATAGGAGACGGTAACAGAGTGTAAGAGAGTGTAAGAGACAGTAAGAGAGTGTAAGAGACAGTAACAGAGTGTAAGAGACAGTAACAGAGTGTAAGAGACAGCAGCAGAGTGTAAGAGAGTGTAACATAGTGTAAGAGAGTGAAAGAGACAGTAGCAGAGTGTAATAGACAGTTGTAGAGTGTAGTAGAGTGTAAGAGAGTGTCACATGGCATATACCGTCCTCTAGGACCACATAGTCCCGAATGATCTCAGTATACTGTGAACGTCTTTGGGGATCTCTTCGCGTAGACATCGTAAACCTGTGTAAGAGACAGTAACAGAGTATATGAGACAGTAGCAGAGTGTAAGAGAGTGTAACAGAGTGTAAGAGACAGTAACAGAGTGTAAGAGGGTGTAAGAGACAGTAGCAGAGTGTAGGAGAGTGTAAGAGAGTGTAAGAGAGTGTAAGAGAGTGTAAGAGAGTGTAAGAGACAGTAACAGAGTGTAAGAGACAGTAAAAGAGTATATGAGACAGTAGCGGAGTGTAAGAGAGTGTGACAGAGCATAGGAGACAGTAACAGAGTATAGGAGACGGTAACAGAGTGTAAGAGAGTGTAAGAGACAGTAACAGAGTGTAAGAGACAGTAACAGAGTGTAAGAGACAGCAGCAGAGTGTAAGAGAGTGTAACATAGTATAGGAGACAGTAACAGAGTATAGGAGACAGTAACAGAGTATAGGAGACAGTAACAGAGTGTAAGAGAGTGTTATAGACAGTAGCAGAGTTTAAGAGACAGTAACAGAGTGTAAGAGGGTGTAAGAGACAGTAGCAGAGTGTAGGAGAGTGTAAGAGAGTGTAAGAGAGTGTAAGAGACAGTAACAGAGTGTAAGAGACAGTAACAGAGTGTAAGAGAGTGTAACAGAGTGTAAGAGACAGTAAGAGAGTGTAACAGAGTGTAAGAGACAGTAACAGAGTGTAGGAGAGTGTAAGAGACAGTAACGGAGTGTAAGAGACTGTAACAGAGTGTAAGAGACAGCAGCAGAGTGTAAGAGAGTGTAACATAGTGTAAGAGAGTGTAAGAGACAGTAGCAGAGTGTAATAGACAGTAACAGAGTGTAACAGAGTGTAAGAGACAGTAACAGAGTGTAAGAGACAGCAGCAGAGTGTAAGAGAGTGTAACATAGTGTAAGAGAGTGTAAGAGACAGTAGCAGAGTGTAAGAGACAGTAACAGAGTGTAAGAGACAGTAACAGAGTGTAAGAGACAGTAACAGAGTGTAAGAGACAGTAGCAGAGTGTAAGAGACAGTAGCAGAGTGTAAGAGAGAGTAGCAGAGTGTAAGAGAGTGTAAGAGACAGTAACAGCGTGTAAGAGAGTGTAACAGCATGTAAGAGAGTGTAACAGAGTGAAAGAGAGTGTAAGAGACAGTAACAGAGTGTAGGAGAGTGTAAGAGACAGTAACAGAGTGTAAGAGACAGTAACAGAGTGTAATAGACAGTAACAGAGTGTAAGAGAGTGTTATAGACAGTAGCAGAGTGTAAGAGACAATAGCAGAGTGTAAGAGACAGTAGCAGAGTGTAATAGACTGTAGCAGAGTGTAACAGAGTGTAAGAGAGTGTAAGAGACAATAGCAGAGTGTAATAGACAGTAACAGAGTGTAAGAGAGTGTTATAGACAGTAGCAGAGTGCAAGAGACAATAGCAGAGTGTACGAGACAGTAGCAGAGTGTAATAGACTGTAACAGAGTGTAACAGAGTGTAAGAGAGTGTAAGAGACAGTAGCGGAGTGTAATAGACAGTAACAGAGTGTAAGAGAGTGTTATAGACAGTAGCAGAGTGTAAGAGACAATAGCAGAGTGTAAGATACAGTAGCAGAGTGTAAGAGACAGTAACAGAGCGTAAGAGATAGTAGCAGAGTGTAAGAGACAGTAGCAGAGTAAAAGAGACAGTAGGAGAGTGTAAGAGACAGTAGCAGAGTGTAAGAGACAGAAACAGAGTGTAAGAGAGTGTTATAGACAGTAACAGAGTGTAAGAGAGTGTTATAGACAGTAGCAGAGTGTAAGGGACAATAGCAGAGTGTAAGAGACAGTAGCAGAGTGTAATAGACTGTAGCAGAGTGTAACATAGTGTAAGAGAGTGTAAGAGACAGTAGCAGAGTGTAATAGACAGTAACAGAGTGTAAGAGACAGTAACAGAGTGTAAGAGGGTGTAAGAGACAGTAGCAGAGTGTAGGAGAGTGTAGGAGAGTGTAAGAGAGTGTAAGAGAGTGTAAGAGAGTGTAACAGAGTGTAACAGAGTGTAAGAGACAGTAACAGAGTGTAAGAGACAGTAGCAGAGTGTAAGAGAGTGTAACAGAGTGTAAGAGACAGTAACAGAGTGTAAGAGACAGTAACAGAGTGTACGAGACAGTAACAGAGTGTACGAGAGTGTAGTAGAGTGTAAGAGACAGTAACAGAGTGTAAGAGACAGTAACAGAGTATATGAGACAGCAGCAGAGTGTAAGAGATTGTAAGAGACAGTATAGGAGACAGTAACAGAGTATAGGAGACAGAAACAGAGTGTAAGAGACAGTAACAGAGTGTACGAGACAGTAAGAGTGTAAGATACAGTAACAGAGTGTATGAGAGTGTAGTAGAGTGTAAGAGACAGTAACAGAGCGTAAGAGATAGTAGCAGAGTGTAAGAGACAGTAGCAGAGTGAAAGAGACAATAGCAGAGTGTAAGAGACAGTAGCAGAGTGTAAGAGACAGTAGCAGAGTGTAAGAGAGTGTAAGAGACAGTAACAGTGTGTAAGAGGGTGTAACAGCGTGTAAGAGAGTGTAACAGCGTGTAAGAGAGTGTAAGAGACAGTAAAAGAGTGTAAGAGACAGTAACAGAGTGTAAGAGACAGCAGCAGAGTGTAAGAGACAGCAGCAGAGTGTAAGAGACAGCAGCAGAGTGTACGAGACAGTAACAGAGTGTAAGAGACAGTAACAGAGTGTAAGAGACAGTAACAGAGTGTACGAGAGTGTAGTAGAGTGTAAGAGACAGTAACAGAGTGTAAGAGACAGTAGCAGAGTGTAAGAGAGTGTAAGAGACAGTAACAGAGTGTAAGAGAGTGTAACAGCATGTAAGAGAGTGTAACAGAGTGTAGGAGAGTGTAAGAGACAGTAACAGAGTGTAAGAGACAGTAACAGAGTGTAAGAGACAGCAGCAGAGTGTAAGAGAGTGTAACATAGTGTAAGAGAGTGTAAGAGACAGTAGCAGAGTGTAAGAGACAGTAACAGAGTGTAAGAGACAGTAACAGAGTGTAAGAGACAGTAACAGAGTGTAAGAGACAGTAGCAGAGTGTAAGAGACAGTAGCAGAGTGTAAGAGAGAGTAGCAGAGTGTAAGAGAGTGTAAGAGACAGTAACAGCGTGTAAGAGAGTGTAACAGCATGTAAGAGAGTGTAACAGAGTGAAAGAGAGTGTAAGAGACAGTAACAGAGTGTAGGAGAGTGTAAGAGACAGTAACAGAGTGTAAGAGACAGTAACAGAGTGTAATAGACAGTAACAGAGTGTAAGAGAGTGTTATAGACAGTAGCAGAGTGTAAGAGACAATAGCAGAGTGTAAGAGACAGTAGCAGAGTGTAATAGACTGTAGCAGAGTGTAACAGAGTGTAAGAGAGTGTAAGAGACAGTAGCAGAGTGTAATAGACAGTAACAGAGTGTAAGAGAGTGTTATAGACAGTAGCAGAGTGTAAGAGACAATAGCAGAGTGTAATAGAGTGTAGCAGAGTGTAAGAGAGTGTAAGAGAGTGTAAGAGACAGTAGCAGAGTGTAATAGACAGTAACAGAGTGTAAGAGAGTGTTATAGACAGTTGCAGAGTGTAAGAGACAATAGCAGAGTGTAAGATACAGTAGAAGAGTGTAAGAGACTGTAACAGAGTGTAAGAGACAGTAACAGAGTGTAAGAGACAGTAACAGAGTGTAAGAGACAGTAACAGAGTGTAAGAGACAGTAGCAGAGTGAAGGAGACATTAGTAGAGTGTAGTAGAGTGTAAGAGAGTGTCACATGGCATACACCGTCCTCTAGGACCACATGGTCCCGAATGATCTCAGTATACTGTGAACGTCTTTGGGTATCTCTTCGCGTAGACATCGTAAACCTGTGTAAGAGACAGTAACAGAGTATATGAGACAGCAGCAGAGTGTAAGAGAGTGTAACAGAGTATAGGAGACAGTAACAGAGTATAGGAGACAGTAACAGAGTGTAAGAGAGTGTAAGAGACAGTTACAGAGTGTAAGAGACAATAGCAGAGTGTAAGATACAGTAGCAGAGTGTAATAGACTGTAGCAGAGTGTAACAGTGTAAGTGAGTGTAAGAGACAGTAGCAGAGTGTAATAGACAGTAACAGAGTGTAAGAGAGTGTTATAGACAGTAGCAGAGTGTAAGAGACAATAGCAGAGTGTAATAGAGTGTAGCAGAGTGTAATAGAGTGTAGCAGAGTGTAAGAGAGTGTAAGAGACAGTAGCAGAGTGTAATAGACAGTAACAGAGTGTAAGAGAGTGTTATAGACAGTTGCAGAGTGTAAGAGACAATAGCAGAGTGTAAGATACAGTAGAAGAGTGTAAGAGACTGTAACAGAGTGTAAGAGACAGTAACAGAGTGTAAGAGACAGTAACAGAGTGTAAGAGACAGTAGCAGAGTGTAAGAGAGTGTAATAGACAGTAACAGAGTGTACGAGAGTGTAGTAGAGTGTAAGAGACAGTAGCAGAGTGTAAGAGAGTGTAACAGGGTGTAAGAGACAGTAACAGAGTATAGGAGACAGTAACAGAGTGTAAGAGACAGTAACAGAGTGTACGAGACAGTAACATAGTGTAAGATACAGTAACAGAGTGTATGACAGTGTAGTACAGTGTAAGACACAGTAACAGAGCGTAAGAGACAGTAACAGAGTGTAAGAGACAGTAACAGAGTGTAAGAGACAGTAACAGAGTATACGAGAGTGTAGTAGAGTGTAAGAGACAGTAACAGAGCGTAAGAGACAGTAGCAGAGTGTAAGAGACAGTAGCAGAGTGTAAGAGAGTGTAAGAGACAGTAACAGAGTGTAAGAGAGTGTAACAGCGTGTAAGAGAGTGTAACAGAGTGTAAGAGACAGTAAGAGAGTGTAACAGAGTGTAAGAGACAGTAACAGAGTGTAGGAGAGTGTAAGAGACAGTAACAGAGTGTAAGAGACAGTAACAGGGTGTAAGAGACAGTAACAGAGTATAGGAGACAGTAACAGAGTGTAAGAGACAGTAACAGAGTGTACGAGACAGTAACATAGTGTAAGATACAGTAACAGAGTGTATGACAGTGTAGTACAGTGTAAGACACAGTAACAGAGCGTAAGAGACAGTAACAGAGTGTAAGAGACAGTAACAGAGTGTAAGCGACAGTAACAGAGTATACGAGAGTGTAGTAGAGTGTAAGAGACAGTAACAGAGCGTAAGAGACAGTAGCAGAGTGTAAGAGACAGTAGCAGAGTGTAAGAGAGTGTAAGAGACAGTAACAGAGTGTAAGAGAGTGTAACAGCGTGTAAGAGAGTGTAACAGAGTGTAAGAGACAGTAAGAGAGTGTAACAGAGTGTAAGAGACAGTAACAGAGTGTAGGAGAGTGTAAGAGACAGTAACAGAGTGTAAGAGACAGTAACAGAGTGTAAGAGACAGCAGCAGAGTGTAAGAGAGTGTAACATAGTGTAAGAGAGTGTAAGAGACAGTAGCAGAGTGTAATAGACAGTAACATAGTGTAATAGAGTGTAAGAGACAGTAGCAGAGTGTAAGAGACAATAGCAGAGTGTAAGAGACAGTAGCAGAGTGTAACATAGTGTAAGAGAGTGTTATAGACAGTAGCAGAGTGTAAGAGACAGTAGTAGAGTGTAAGAGACAGTAACAGAGTGAAAGAGACAGTAGCAGAGTGAAAGAGACAGTAGTAGAGTGTAGTAGAGTGTAAGAGATAGGAGTGTAAGAGACAGTAACAGAGTGTAAGAGACAGCAGCAGAGTGTAAGAGAGTGTAATAGACAGTAACAGAGTGTACGAGAGTGTAGTAGAGTGTAAGAGACAGTAGCAGAGTGTAAGAGAGTGTAACAGGGTGTAAGAGACAGTAACAGAGTATAGGAGACAGTAACAGAGTGTAAGAGACAGTAACAGAGTGTACGAGACAGTAACAGAGTGTACGAGACAGTAACATAGTGTAAGATACAGTAACAGAGTGTATGACAGTGTAGTACAGTGTAAGACACAGTAACAGAGCGTAAGAGATAGTAGCAGAGTGTAAGAGACAGTAGCAGAGTGAAAGAGACAGTAGCAGAGTGTTAGAGACAGTAGCAGAGTGTAAGAAACAGCAACAGAGTGTAAGAGACAGTAGCAGAGTGTAAGAGAGTGTAAGAGACAGTAACAGTGTGTAAGAGGGTGTAACAGCGTGTAAGAGAGTGTAACAGCGTGTAAGAGAGTGTAAGAGACAGTAACAGAGTGTAAGAGGGTGTAAGAGACAGTAGCAGAGTGTAAGAGAGTGTAAGAGAGTGTTATAGACAGTAGCAGAGTGTAAGAGACAATAGCAGAGTGTAAGAGACAGTAGCAGAGTGTAATAGACTGTAGCAGAGTGTAACAGTGTAAGAGAGTGTAAGAGACAGTAGCAGAGTGTAATAGACAGTAACAGAGTGTAAGAGAGTGTTATAGACAGTAGCAGAGTGTAAGAGACAGTAGCAGAGTGTAAGAGACAATAGCAGAGTGTAAGAGACAGTAGCAGAGTGTAATAGACTGTAGCAGAGTGTAACATAGTGTAAGAGAGTGTAAGAGACAGTAGCAGAGTGTAATAGACAGTAACAGAGTGTACGAGAGTGTTATAGACAGTAGCAGAGTTTAAGAGACAGTAACAGAGTGTAAGAGACAGTAACAGAGTGTAAGAGTGTGTAAGAGACAGTAGGAGAGTGTAAGAGAGTGTAAGAGAGTGTAAGAGAGTGTAAGAGACAGTAACAGAGTGTAAGAGACAGTAACAGAGTGTAAGAGACAGCAGCAGAGTGTAAGAGAGTGTAACAGAGTATAGGAGACAGTAACAGAGTATAGGAGACAGTAACAGAGTGTAAGAGAGTGTAACATAGTGTAAGAGACAGTAACAGAGTGTAAGAGACAGCAGAAGAGTGTAAGAGAGTTGAAGAGACAGTCGCAGAGTGTAATAGACAGTAACAGAGTGTAAGAGAGTGTTATAGACAGTAGCAGAGTGTAAGAGACAATAGCAGAGTGTAATAGACTGGAGCAGAGTGTAACATAGTGTAAGACAGTGTAAGAGACTGTAGCAGAGTGTAATAGACAGTAACAGAGTGTAAGAGAGTGTTATAGACAGTAGCAGAGTGTAAGAGACAATAGCAGAGTGTAAGAGACAGTAGCAGAGTGTAATAGACAGCAGCAGAGTGTAAGAGAGTGTAAGAGACAGTAGCAGAGTGTAATAGACTGTAGCAGAGTGTAACATAGTGTAAGAGAGTGTAAGAGACAGTAGCAGAGTGTAATAGACAGTAACAGAGTGTAAGAGAGTGTTATAGACAGTAGCAGAGTTTAAGAGACAGTAACAGAGTGTAAGAGACAGTAACAGAGTGTAAGAGGGTGTAAGAGACAGTAGCAGAGTGTAGGAGAGTGTAAGAGAGTGTAAGAGAGTGTAACAGAGTGTAAGAGAGTGTAAGAGAGTGTAAGAGACAGTAACATAGTGTAAGAGACAGCAGCAGAGTGTAAGAGAGTGTAAGAGACAGTAACAGAGTGTAAGAGAGTGTAACAGAGTGTAAGAGACAGTAACAGAGTGTACGAGACAGTAACAGTGTAAGAGACAGTAACAGAGTGTACGAGAGTGTAGTAGAGTGTAAGAGATAGTAACAGAGCGTAAGAGACAGTAGCAGAGCGTAAGAGAAGAAGCAGAGTGAAAGAGAGAGTAGCAGAGTGCAAGAGACAGTAGCAGAGTGTAAGAGACAGTAGCAGAGTGTAAGAGAGTGTAAGAGACAGTAACAGAGTGTAAGAGAGTGTAACAGCGTATAAGAGAGTGTAACAGAGTGTAACAGAGTGTAAGAGAGTGTAAGAGAGTGTAAGAGACAGTAACATAGTGTAAGAGACAGTAACAGAGTGTAAGAGACAGCAGCAGAGTGTAAGAGAGTGTAACATAGTGTAAGAGAGTGTAAGACACAGTAGCAGAGTGTAATAGACAGTAACAGAGTGTAAGAGAGTGCTATAGACAGTAGCAGAGAGTAAGAGACAATAGTAGAGTGTAAGAGACAGTAGCAGAGTGTAATAGACTGTAGCAGAGTGTAACAGAGTGTAAGAGAGTGTAAGAGACAGTAGCAGAGTGTAATAGACAGTAACAGAGTGTACGAGAGTGTTATAGACAGTAGCAGGGTGTAAGAGACAATAGCAGAGTGTAAGATACAGTAGCAGAGTGTAAGAGACAGTAACAGAGTGTAAGAGACAGTAGCAGAGTGAAAGAGACAGTAGTAGAGTGTAGTAGAGTGTAAGAGAGTGTAACAGAGTATAGGAGACAGTAACAGAGTGTAAGAGAATGTAAGAGACAGTAACAGAGTGTAAGAGAGTGTAACAGGGTGTAAGAGACAGTAACAGAGTGTAAGAGGGTGTAAGAGACAGTAGCAGAGTGTAGGAGAGTGTAAGAGAGTGTAAGAGACAGTAACAGAGTGTAAGAGACAGTAACAGAGTATATGAGACAGCAGCAGAGTGTAAGAGAGTGTAACAGAGTATAGGAGACAGTAACAGAGTATAGGAGACAGTAACAGAGTGTAAGAGAATGTAAGAGACAGTAACAGAGTGTAAGAGAGTGTAACAGGGTGTAAGAGACAGTAACAGAGTATAGGAGACAGTAACAGAGTGTAAGAGACAGTAACAGAGTGTACGAGACAGTAACATAGTGTAAGATACAGTAACAGAGTGTATGACAGTGTAGTACAGTTTAAGACACAGTAACAGAGCATAAGAGATAGTAGCAGAGTGTAAGAGACAGTAGCAGAGTGTAAGAGACAGTAGCAGAGTGAAAGAGACAGTAGCAGAGTGTAAGAGACAGTAGCAGAGTGTAAGAGAGTGTAAGAGACAGTAACAGTGTGTAAGAGGGTGTAACAGTGTGTAAGAGGGTGTAACAGCGTGTAAGAGAGTGTAACAGAGTGTAAGAGAGTGTAAGAGACAGTAACAGAGTGTGAGAGGGTGTAAGAGACAGTAGCAGAGTGTAGGAGAGTGTAAGAGAGTGTAAGAGAATGTAAGAGAGTGTAAGAGAGTGTAAGAGAGTGTAAGAGACAGTAACAGAGTGTAAGAGACAGTAACAGAGTGTAGGAGACAGTAACAGAGCGTAAGAGACAGTAGCAGAGTGTTAGAGACAGAAGCAGAGTGAAAGAGAGAGTAGCAGAGTGTAAGAGACAGTAGCAGAGTGTAAGAGAGTGTAAGAGACAGTAACAGAGTGTAAGAGAGTGTAACAGCATGTAAGAGAGTGTAACAGAGTGTAAGAGAGTGTAAGAGACAGTAACAGAGTGTAGGAGAGTGTAAGAGACAGTAACAGAGTGTAGGAGAGTGTAAGAGACAGCAGCAGAGTTTAAGAGAGTGTAACAGCATGTAAGAGAGTGTAACAGAGTGTAAGAGAGTGTAAGAGACAGTAACAGAGTGTAAGAGACAGCAGCAGAGTGTAAGAGAGTGTAACATAGTGTAAGAGAGTGTAAGAGACACTAGCAGAGTGTAATAGACAGTCACAGAGTGTAAGAGAGTGTTATAGACAGTAGCAGAGTGTAAGAGACAATAGCAGAGTGTAAGATACAGTAGCAGAGTGTAAGAGACAGTAACAGAGTGTAAGAGACAGTAACAGAGTGTAAGAGACAGGAGCAGAGTGAAAGAGACAGTAGTTGAGTGTAGTAGAGTGTCAGAGAGTGTCACATGGCATATACCGTCCTCTAGGATCACATAGTCCCGAATAATCTCAGTATACTGTGAACGTCTTTGGGGATCTCTTCGCGTAGACATCGTAAACCTGTGTAAGAGACAGTAACAGAGTATATGAGACAGTAGCAGAGTGTAAGAGAGTGTAACAGAGTGTAAGAGACAGTAACAGAGTGTAAGAGGGTGTAAGAGACAGTAGCAGAGTGTAAGAGACAGCAGCAGAGTGTAAGAGAGTGTAACAGAGTGTAAGAGACAGTAACAGAGCGTAAGAGACAGTAGCAGAGTGTAAGAGACAGAAGCAGAGTGAAAGAGAGAGTAGCAGAGTGTAAGAGACAGTAGCAGAGTGTAAGAGACAGTAGCAGAGTGTAAGAGAGTGTAAGAGACAGTAACAGAGTGTAAGAGAGTGTAACAGCATGTAAGAGAGTGTAACAGAGTGTAAGAGAGTGTAAGAGACAGTAACAGAGTGTAGTAGAGTGTAAGAGACAGTAACCGAGTGTAAGAGACAGTAACAGAGTGTAAGAGACAGCAGCAGAGTGTAAGAGAGTGTAACATAGTGTAAGAGAGTGAAAGAGACAGTAGCAGAGTGTAATAGACAGTAACAGAGTGTAAGAGAGTGTTATAGACAGTAGCAGAGTGTAAGAGACAATAGCAGAGTGTAAGATACAGTAGCAAAGTGTAAGAGACAGTAACAGAGTGTAAGAGACAGTAGCAGAGTGAAAGAGGCAGTAGTAGAGTGTAGTAGAGTGTACCAGAGTTTGACACGGCATATACCGTCCTCTAGGATCACATAGTCCTGAATGATCTCAGTATACTGTGAACGTCTTTGGGGATCTCTTCGCGTAGACATCGTAAACCTGTGTAAGAGACAGTAAAAGAGTATATGAGACAGTAGCGGAGTGTAAGAGAGTGTGACAGAGCATAGGAGACAGTAACAGAGTATAGGAGACGGTAACAGAGTGTAAGAGAGTGTAAGAGACAGTAACAGAGTGTAAGAGACAGTAACAGAGTGTAAGAGACAGTAGCAGAGTGGAATAGACTGTAGCAGAGTGTAACAGTGTAAGAGAGTGTAAGAGACAGTAGCAGAGTGTAATAGACATTAACAGAGTGTAAGAGAGTGTTATAGACAGTAGCAGAGTTTAAGAGACAGTAACAGAGTGTAAGAGACAGTAACAGAGTGTAAGAGGGTGTAAGAGACAGTAGCAGAGTGTAGGAGAGTGTCAGAGAGTGTAAGAGACAGTAACAGAGTGTAAGAGACAGCAGCAGAGTGTAAGAGAGTGTAACAGAGTGTAAGAGACAGTAACAGAGCGTAAGAGACAGTAGCAGAGTGTAAGAGACAGAAGCAGAGTGAAAGAGAGAGTAGCAGAGTGTAAGAGACAGTAGCAGAGAGTAAGAGACAGTAGCAGAGTGTAAGAGAGTGTAATAGACAGTAACAGAGTGTAAGAGAGTGTAACAGCATGTAAGAGAGTGTAACAGAGTGTAAGAGAGTGTAAGAGACAGTAACAGAGTGTAAGAGACAGTAACAGAGTGTAAGAGACAGCAGCAGAGTGTAAGAGTGTGTAACATAGTGTAAGAGAGTGAAAGAGACAGTAGCAGAGTGTAATAGACAGTAACAGAGTGTAATAGAGTGTAAGAGACAGTAGCAGAGTGTAAGAGACAATAGCAGAGTGTAAGAGACAGTAGCAGAGTGTAATAGACTGTAGCAGAGTGTAACAGAGTGTAAGAGAGTGTAAGAGACAATAGCAGAGTGTAATAGACAGTAACAGAGTGTAAGAGAGTGTTATAGACAGTAGCAGAGTGCAAGAGACAATAGCAGAGTGTAAGAGACAGTAGCAGAGTGTAATAGACAGTAACAGAGTGGAAGAGACAGTAACAGAGTGTAAGAGACAGCAGCAGAGTGTAAGAGTGTAAGAGACAGTAACAGAGTGTAAGAGAGTGTAACAGAGTGTAAAAGACAGTAACAGAGTGTACGAGACAGTAACAGAGTGTACGAGACAGTAACAGAGTGTAAGAGACAGTAACAGAGTATACGAGAGTGTAGTAGAGTGTAAGAGACAGTAACAGAGTGTAAGAGACAGTAGCAGTGTGTAAGAGACAGAAGCAAAGTGAAAGAGAGAGTAGCAGAGTGTAAGAGACAGTAGCAGAGTGTAAGAGACAGTAGCAGAGTGTAAGAGAGTGTAAGAGACAGTAACAGAGTGTAAGAGACAGTAACAGAGTGTAAGAGACAGCAGCAGAGTGTAAGAGAGTGTAACATAGTGTAAGAGAGTGTAAGAGACAGTAGCAGAGTGTAATAGACAGTAACAGAGTGTAATAGAGTGTAAGAGACAGTAGCAGAGTGTAAGAGACAATAGCAGAGTGTAAGAGACAGTAGCAGAGTGTAACATAGTGTAAGAGAGTGTTATAGACAGTAGCAGAGTGTAAGAGACAGTAACAGAGTGTAAGAGACAGTAACAGAGTGAAAGAGACAGTAGCAGAGTGAAAGAGACAGTAGTAGAGTGTAGTAGAGTGTAAGATATAGGAGTGTAAGAGACAGTAACAGAGTGTAAGAGACAGTAACAGAGTGTAAGAGACAGCAGCAGAGTGTAAGAGACAATAGCAGAGTGTAATAGACAGTAACAGAGTGTACGAGAGTGTAGTAGAGTGTAAGAGACAGTAGCAGAGTGTAAGAGAGTGTAACAGGGTGTAAGAGACAGTAACAGAGTATAGGAGACAGTAACAGAGTGTAAGAGACAGTAACAGAGTGTACGAGACAGTAACATAGTGTAAGATACAGTAACAGAGTGTATGACAGTGTAGTACAGTGTAAGACACAGTAACAGAGAGTAAGAGATAGTAGCAGAGTGTAAGAGACAGTAGCAGAGTGAAAGAGACAGTAGCAGAGTGTTAGAGACAGTAGCAGAGTGTAAGAAACAGTAACAGAGTGTAAGAGACAGTAGCAGAGTGTAAGAGAGTGTAAGAGACAGTAACAGTGTGTAAGAGGGTGTAACAGCGTGTAAGAGAGTGTAACAGCGTGTAAGAGAGTGTAACAGAGTGTAAGAGAGTGTAAGAGACAGTAACAGAGTGTAAGAGAGTGTAACAGAGTGTAAGAGAGTGTAAGAGACAGTAACATAGTGTAGGAGAGTGTAAGAGACAGTAACAGAGTGTAAGAGACAGTAACAGAGTGTAAGAGGGTGTAAGAGACAGTAGCAGAGTGTAGGAGAGTGTAAGAGAGTGTAAGAGACAGTAACAGAGTGTAAGAGACAGCAGCAGAGTGTAAGAGAGTGTAACAGAGTGTAAGAGACAGTAACAGAGCGTAAGAGACAGTAGCAGAGTGTAAGAGACAGAAGCAGAGTGAAAGAGAGAGTAGCAGAGTGTAAGAGACAGTAGCAGAGTGTAAGAGACAGTAGCAGAGTGTAAGAGAGTGTAAGAGACAGTAACAGAGTGTAAGAGAGTGTAACAGCATGTAAGAGAGTGTAACAGAGTGTAAGAGAGTGTAAGAGACAGTGACAGAGTGTAGTAGAGTGTAAGAGACAGTAACAGAGTGTAAGAGACAGTAACAGAGTGTAAGAGACAGCAGCAGAGTGTAAGAGAGTGTAACATAGTGTAAGAGAGTGAAAGAGACAGTAGCAGAGTGTAATAGACAGTAACAGAGTGTAAGAGAGTGTTATAGACAGTAGCAGAGTGTAAGAGACAATAGCAGAGTGTAAGATACAGTAGCAAAGTGTAAGAGACAGTAACAGAGTGTAAGAGACAGTAGCAGAGTGAAAGAGGCAGTAGTAGAGTGTAGTAGAGTGTACCAGAGTGTCACATGGCATATACCGTCCTCTAGGATCACATAGTCCTGAATGATCTCAGTATACTGTGAACGTCTTTGGGGATCTCTTCGCGTAGACATCGTAAACCTGTGTAAGAGACAGTAAAAGAGTATATGAGACAGTAGCGGAGTGTAAGAGAGTGTGACAGAGCATAGGAGACAGTAACAGAGTATAGGAGACGGTAACAGAGTGTAAGAGAGTGTAAGAGACAGTAACAGAGTGTAAGAGACAGTAACAGAGTGTAAGAGACAGCAGCAGAGTGTAAGAGAGTGTAACATAGTGTAAGAGAGTGAAAGAGACAGTAGCAGAGTGTAATAGACAGTAACAGAGTGTAGGAGAGTGTAACAGCGTGTAAGAGACAGTAACAGAGTGTAAGAGACAGCAGCAGAGTGTAAGAGAGTGTAACATAGTGTAAGAGAGTGAAAGAGACAGTAGCAGAGTGTAATAGACAGTAACAGAGTGTAGGAGAGTGTCAGAGACAGTAACAGAGTGTAAGAGTCAGCAGCAGAGTGTAAGAGAGTGTAACATAGTGTAAGAGAGTGTAAGAGACAGTAGCAGAGTGTAATAGACAGCAACAGAGTGTAAGAGAGTGTTATAGACAGTAGCAGAGTGTAAGAGACAATAGCAGAGTGTAAGATACAGTAGCAGAGTGTAAGAGACAGTAACAGAGTGTAAAAGACAGTAACAGAGTGTAAGAGACAGTAGCAGAGTGAAAGAGACAGTAGTAGAGTGTAGTAGAGTGTCACATGGCATATACCGTCCTCTAGGATCACATAGTCCTGAATGATCTCAGTATACTGTGAACGTCTTTGGGGATCTCTTCGCGTAGACCTCGTAAACCTGTGTAAGAGACAGTAAAAGAGTATATGAGACAGTAGTGGAGTGTAAGAAAGTGTAACAGAGTATAGGAGACAGTAACAGAGTGTAAGAGAGTGTAAGAGACAGTTACAGAGTGTAAGAGAGTGTAAGAGAGTGTAACAGAGTGTAAGAGACAGTAACAGAGTGTAAGAGACAGCAGCAGAGTGTAAGAGAGTGTAAGAGACAGTAGCAGAGTGTAATAGACAGTAACAGAGTGTAAGAGAGTGTTATAGACAGTAGCAGAGTGTAAGAGACAATAGCAGAGTGTAATAGAGTGTAGCAGAGTGTAATAGAGTGTAGCAGAGTGTAAGAGAGTGTAAGAGACAGTAGCAGAGTGTAATAGACAGTAACAGAGTGTAAGAGAGTGTTATAGACAGTTGCAGAGTGTAAGAGACAATAGCAGAGTGTAAGATACAGTAGAAGAGTGTAAGAGACTGTAACAGAGTGTAAGAGACAGTAGCAGAGTGAAAGAGACAGTAGTAGAGTGTAGTAGAGTGTAAGAGAGCGTCACATGGCATATACCGTCCTCTAGGACCACATGGTCCCGAATGATCTCAGTATACTGTGAACGTCTTTGGGTATCTCTTCGCGTAGACATCGTAAACCTGTGTAAGAGACAGTAACAGAGTATATGAGACAGCAGCAGAGTGTAAGAGAGTGTAACATAGTGTAAGACAGTGTAAGAGACAGTAGCAGAGTGAAAGAGACAGTAGCAGAGTGTAAGAGAGAGTAGCAGAGTGTAAGAGACAGTAACAGAGTGTAAGAGATAGTAGCAGAGTGTAAGAGAGTGTAAGAGACAGTAACAGTGTGTAAGAGGGTGTAACAGCGTGTAAGAGAGTGTAACAGCATGTAAGAGAGTGTAACAGAGTGTACGGGAGTGTAAGAGACAGTAACAGAGTGTAAGGGGGTGTAAGAGACAGTAGAAGAGTGTAGGAGAGTGTAAGAGAGTGTAATAGACAGTAACAGAGTGTAAGAGACAGTAAAAGAGTGTAAGAGACAGCAGCAGAGTGTAAGAGAGTGTAAGAGACAGTAACAGAGTGTAAGAGACAGTAACAGAGTGTAAGAGACAGTAACAGAGTATACGAGAGTGTAGTAGAGTGTAAGAGACAGTAACAGAGCGTAAGAGACAGTAGCAGTGTGTAAGAGACAGAAGCAAAGTGAAAGAGAGAGTAGCAGAGTGTAAGAGACAGTAGCAGAGTGTAAGAGAGTGTAAGAGACAGTAACAGAGTGTAAGAGAGTGTAACAGCGTGTAAGAGAGTGTAACAGAGTGTAAGAGACAGTAAGAGAGTGTAACAGAGTGTAAGAGACAGTAACAGAGCGTAAGAGACAGTAGCAGAGTGTAAGAGACAGAAGCAGAGTGAAAGAGAGAGTAGCAGAGTGTAAGAGACAGTAGCAGAGTGTAAGAGACAGTAGCAGAGTGTAAGAGAGTGTAAGAGACAGTAACAGAGTGTAGGAGAGTGTAAGAGACAGTAACAGAGTGTAAGAGACAGCAGCAGAGTGTAAGAGAGTGTAACATAGTGTAGGAGAGTGTTAGAGACAGTAACAGAGTGTAAGAGACAGCAGCAGAGTGTAAGAGAGTGTAACATAGTGTAAGAGAGTGTAAGAGACAGTAGCAGAGTGTAATAGACAGTAACAGAGTGTAAGAGAGTTATAGACAGTAGCAGAGTTTAAGAGACAGTAACAGAGTGTAAGAGACAGTAACAGAGTGTAAGAGGGTGTAAGAGACAGTAGCAGAGTGTAAGAGAGTGTAAGAGACAGTAACAGAGTGTAAGAGACCGTAACAGAGTGTAAGAGAGTGTAACAGAGTGTAAGAGACAGTAACAGAGTGTACGAGACAGTAACAGAGTGTAAGAGACAGTAACAGAGTGTACGAGAGTGTAGTAGAGTGTAAGAGACAGTAACAGAGCGTAAGAGACAGTAGCAGAGTGTAAGAGACAGAAGCAGAGTGAAAGAGAGAGTAGCAGAGTGTAAGAGAGTGTAAGACACATTAACAGAGTGTAAGAGAGTGTAACAGCGTGTAAGATAGTGTAAGAGACAGTAACAGAGTGTAGGAGAGTGTAAGAGACAGTAGCAGAGTGTAAGAGACAATAGCAGAGTGTAAGATACAGTAGCAGAGTGTAAGAGACAGTAACAGAGTGTAAGAGACAGTAACAGAGTGTAAGAGACAGTAGCAGAGTGAAAGAGACAGTAGTAGAGTGTAGTAGAGTGTAGTAGAGTGTAAGAGAGTGTCACATGGCATATACCGTCCTCTAGGATCACATAGTCCTGAATGATCTCAGTATACTGTGAACGTCTTTGGGGATCTCTTCGCGTAGACATCGTAAACCTGTGTAAGAGACAGTAATAGAGTATATGAGACAGCAGCAGAGTGTAAGAGAGTGTAACAGAGTGTAAGAGAGTGTAACAGAGTGTAAGAGAGTGTAACAGCATGTAAGAGAGTGTAACAAAGTGTAAGAGAGTGTAAGAGACAGTAACAGAGTGTAGGAGAGTGTAAGAGACAGTAACAGAGTGTAAGAGACAGTAACAGAGTGTAAGAGACAGCAGCAGAGTGTAAGAGAGTGTAACATAGTGTAAGAGAGTGAAAGAGACAGTAGCAGAGTGTAATAGACAGTAACAGAGTGTAGGAGAGTGTCAGAGACAGTAACAGAGTGTAAGAGACAGCAGCAGAGTGTAAGAGAGTGTAACATAGTGTAAGAGAGTGTAAGAGACAGTATCAGAGTGTAATAGACAGTAACAGAGTGTAAGAGAGTGTTATAGACAGTATCAGAGTGTAAGAGACAATAGCAGAGTGTAAGAGACAGTAGCAGAGTGTAATAGACTGTAGCAGAGTGTAACATAGTGTAAGAGAGTGTAAGAGACAGTAGCAGAGTGTAATAGACAGTAACAGAGTGTAAGAGAGTGTTATAGACAGTAGCAGAGTGTAAGAGAGTGTAAGAGACAGTTAAAGAGTGTAAGAGAGTGTAACAGAGTGTAAGAGAGTGTAAGAGACAGTAACAGAGTGTAAGAGACAGTAACAGAGTGTAAGAGGGTGTAAGAGACAGTAGCAGAGTGTAGGAGAGTGTAAGAGAGTGTAAGAGACAGTAAGAGTGTAAGAGACAGTAACAGAGTGTAAGAGACAGCAGCAGAGTGTAAGAGAGTGTAACAGAGTGTAAGAGACAGTAACAGAGTGTAAGAGACAGTAGCAGAGTGTAAGAGACAGAAGCAGAGTGAAAGAGAGAGTAGCAGAGTGTAAGAGACAGTAGCAGAGTGTAAGAGACAGTAGCAGAGTGTAAGAGAGTGTAAGAGACAGTAACAGAGTGTAAGAGAGTGTAACAGCATGTAAGAGAGTGTAACAGAGTGTAAGAGAGTGTAAGAGACAGTAACAGAGTGTAGTAGAGTGTAAGAGACAGTAACAGAGTGTAAGAGACAGTAACAGAGTGTAAGAGACAGCAGCAGAGTGTAAGAGACAGCAGCAGAGTGTAAGAGAGTGAAAGAGACAGTAGCAGAGTGTAATAGACAGTAACAGAGTGTAAGAGAGTGTTATAGACAGTAGCAGAGTGTAAGAGACAATAGCAGAGTGTAAGATACAGTAGCAAAGTGTAAGAGACAGTAACAGAGTGTAAGAGACAGTAGCAGAGTGAAAGAGGCAGTAGTAGAGTGTAGTAGAGTGTACCAGAGTGTCACATGGCATATACTGTCCTCTAGGATCACATAGTCCTGAATGATCTCAGTATACTGTGAACGTATTTGGGGATCTCTTCGCGTAGACATCGTAAACCTGTGTAAGAGACAGTAAAAGAGTATATGAGACAGTAGCGGAGTGTAAGAGAGTGTGACAGAGCATAGGAGACAGTAACAGAGTATAGGAGACGGTAACAGAGTGTAAGAGAGTGTAAGAGACAGTAACAGAGTGTAAGAGACAGTAACAGAGTGTAAGAGACAGCAGCAAAGTGTAAGAGAGTGTAACATAGTGTAAGAGAGTGAAAGAGACAGTAGCAGAGTGTAATAGACAGTAACAGAGTGTAGGAGAGTGTAACAGCGTGTAAGAGAGTGTAACAGAGTGTAAGAGAGTGTAAGAGACAGTAACAGAGTGTAGGAGAGTGTAAGAGACAGTAACAGAGTGTAAGAGACAGTAACAGAGTGTAAGAGACAGCAGCAGAGTGTAAGAGAGTGTAACATAGTGTAAGAGAGTGAAAGAGACAGTAGCAGAGTGTAATAGACAGTAACAGAGTGTAGGAGAGTGTCAGAGACAGTAACAGAGTGTAAGAGTCAGCAGCAGAGTGTAAGAGAGTGTAACATAGTGTAAGAGAGTGTAAGAGACAGTAGCAGAGTGTAATAGACAGTAACAGAGTGTAAGAGAGTGTTATAGACAGTAGCAGAGTGTGAGAGACAATAGCAGAGTGTAAGATACAGTAGCAGAGTGTAAGAGACAGTAACAGAGTGTAAAAGACAGTAACAGAGTGTAAGAGACAGTAGCAGAGTGAAAGAGACAGTAGTAGAGTGTAGTAGAGTGTAAGAGAGTGTCACATGGCATATACCGTCCTCTAGGATCACATAGTCCTGAATGATCTCAGTATACTGTGAACGTCTTTGGGGATCTCTTCGCGTAGACCTCGTAAACCTGTGTAAGAGACAGTAAAAGAGTATATGAGACAGTAGTGGAGTGTAAGAAAGTGTAACAGAGTATAGGAGACAGTAACAGAGTGTAAGAGAGTGTAAGAGACAGTTACAGAGTGTAAGAGAGTGTAAGAGAGTGTAACAGAGTGTAAGAGACAGTAACAGAGTGTAAGAGACAGCAGCAGAGTGTAAGAGAGTGTAAGAGACAGTAGCAGAGTGTAATAGACAGTAACAGAGTGTAAGAGAGTGTTATAGACAGTAGCAGAGTGTAAGAGACAATAGCAGAGTGTAATAGAGTGTAGCAGAGTGTAATAGAGTGTAGCAGAGTGTAAGAGAGTGTAAGAGACAGTAGCAGAGTGTAATAGACAGTAACAGAGTGTAAGAGAGTGTTATAGACAGTTGCAGAGTGTAAGAGACAATAGCAGAGTGTAAGATACAGTAGAAGAGTGTAAGAGACTGTAACAGAGTGTAAGAGACAGTAACAGAGTGTAAGAGACAGTAACAGAGTGTAAGAGACAGTAGCAGAGTGAAAGAGACAGTAGTAGAGTGTAGTAGAGTGTAAGAGAGCGTCACATGGCATATACCGTCCTCTAGGACCACATGGTCCCGAATGATCTCAGTATACTATGAACGTCTTTGGGTATCTCTTCGCGTAGACATCGTAAACCTGTGTAAGAGACAGTAACAGAGTATATGAGACAGCAGCAGAGTGTAAGAGAGTGTAACATAGTGTAAGACAGTGTAAGAGACAGTAGCAGAGTGAAAGAGACAGTAGCAGAGTGTAAGAGAGAGTAGCAGAGTGTAAGAGACAGTAACAGAGTGTAAGAGATAGTAGCAGAGTGTAAGAGAGTGTAAGAGACAGTAACAGTGTGTAAGAGGGTGTAACAGCGTGTAAGAGAGTGTAACAGCATGTAAGAGAGTGTAACAGAGTGTAAGGGAGTGTAAGAGACAGTAACAGAGTGTAAGGGGGTGTAAGAGACAGTAGAAGAGTGTAGGAGAGTGTAAGAGAGTGTAATAGACAGTAACAGAGTGTAAGAGACAGTAAAAGAGTGTAAGAGACAGCAGCAGAGTGTAAGAGAGTGTAAGAGACAGTAACAGAGTGTAAGAGACAGTAACAGAGTGTAAGAGACAGTAACAGAGTATACGAGAGTGTAGTAGAGTGTAAGAGACAGTAACAGAGCGTAAGAGACAGTAGCAGTGTGTAAGAGACAGAAGCAAAGTGAAAGAGAGAGTAGCAGAGTGTAAGAGACAGTAGCAGAGTGTAAGAGAGTGTAAGAGACAGTAACAGAGTGTAAGAGAGTGTAACAGAGTGTAAGAGACAGTAAGAGAGTGTAACAGAGTGTAAGAGACAGTAACAGAGTGTAGGAGAGTGTAAGAGACAGTAACAGAGTGTAAGAGACAGCAGCAGAGTGTAAGAGAGTGTAACATAGTGTAAGAGAGTGTAAGAGACAGTAGCAGAGTGTAATAGACAGTAACAGAGTGTAATAGAGTGTAAGAGACAGTAGCAGAGTGTAAGAGACAATAGCAGAGTGTAAGAGACAGTAGCAGAGTGTAACATAGTGTAAGAGAGTGTTATAGACAGTAGCAGAGTGTAAGAGACAGTAACAGAGTGTAAGAGACAGTAACAGAGTGAAAGAGACAGTAGCAGAGTGAAAGAGACAGTAGTAGAGTGTAGTAGAGTGTAAGAGATAGGAGTGTAAGAGACAGTAACAGAGTGTAAGAGACAGTAACAGAGTGTAAGAGACAGCAGCAGAGTGTAAGAGAGTGTAATAGACAGTAACAGAGTGTACGAGAGTGTAGTAGAGTGTAAGAGACAGTAGCAGAGTGTAAGAGAGTGTAACAGGGTGTAAGAGACAGTAACAGAGTATAGGAGACAGTAACAGAGTGTAAGAGACAGTAACAGAGTGTACGAGACAGTAACATAGTGTAAGATACAGTAACAGAGTGTATGACAGTGTAGTACAGTGTAAGACACAGTAACAGAGCGTAAGAGATAGTAGCAGAGTGTAAGAGACAGTAGCAGAGTGTTAGAGACAGTAGCAGAGTGTAAGAAACAGTAACAGAGTGTAAGAGACAGTAGCAGAGTGTAATAGACTGTAGCAGAGTGTAACATAGTGTAAGAGAGTGTAAGAGACAGTAGCAGAGTGTAATAGACAGTAACAGAGTGTAAGAGAGTGTTATAGACAGTAGCAGAGTGTAAGAGAGTGTAAGAGACAGTTAAAGAGTGTAAGAGAGTGTAACAGAGTGTAAGAGAGTGTAAGAGACAGTAACATAGTGTAGGAGAGTGTAAGAGACAGTAACAGAGTGTAAGAGACAGTAACAGAGTGTAAGAGGGTGTAAGAGACAGTAGCAGAGTGTAGGAGAGTGTAAGAGAGTGTAAGAGACAGTAAGAGTGTAAGAGACAGTAACAAAGTGTAAGAGACAGCAGCAGAGTGTAACAGAGTGTAAGAGACAGTAACAGAGCGTAAGAGACAGTAGCAGAGTGTAAGAGACAGAAGCAGAGTGAAAGAGAGAGTAGCAGAGTGTAAGAGACAGTAGCAGAGTGTAAGAGACAGTAGCAGAGTGTAAGAGAGTGTAAGAGACAGTAACAGAGTGTAAGAGAGTGTAACAGCATGTAAGAGAGTGTAACAGAGTGTAAGAGAGTGTAAGAGACAGTAACAGAGTGTAGTAGAGTGTAAGAGACAGTAACAGAGTGTAAGAGACAGTAACAGAGTGTAAGAGACAGCAGCAGAGTGTAAGAGACAGCAGCAGAGTGTAAGAGAGTGAAAGAGACAGTAGCAGAGTGTAATAGACAGTAACAGAGTGTAAGAGAGTGTTATAGACAGTAGCAGAGTGTAAGAGACAATAGCAGAGTGTAAGATACAGTAGCAAAGTGTAAGAGACAGTAACAGAGTGTAAGAGACAGTAGCAGAGTGAAAGAGGCAGTAGTAGAGTGTAGTAGAGTGTACCAGAGTGTCACATGGCATATACTGTCCTCTAGGATCACATAGTCCTGAATGATCTCAGTATACTGTGAACGTCTTTGGGGATCTCTTCGCGTAGACATCGTAAACCTGTGTAAGAGACAGTAAAAGAGTATATGAGACAGTAGCGGAGTGTAAGAGAGTGTGACAGAGCATAGGAGACAGTAACAGAGTATAGGAGACGGTAACAGAGTGTAAGAGAGTGTAAGAGACAGTAACAGAGTGTAAGAGACAGTAACAGAGTGTAAGAGACAGCAGCAAAGTGTAAGAGAGTGTAACATAGTGTAAGAGAGTGAAAGAGACAGTAGCAGAGTGTAATAGACAGTAACAGAGTGTAGGAGAGTGTAACAGCGTGTAAGAGAGTGTAACAGAGTGTAAGAGAGTGTAAGAGACAGTAACAGAGTGTAGGAGAGTGTAAGAGACAGTAACAGAGTGTAAGAGACAGTAACAGAGTGTACGAGACAGTAACAGAGTGTAAGAGACAGCAGCAGAGTGTAAGAGAGTGTAACATAGTGTAAGAGAGTGAAAGAGACAGTAGCAGAGTGTAATAGACAGTAACAGAGTGTAGGAGAGTGTCAGAGACAGTAACAGAGTGTAAGAGTCAGCAGCAGAGTGTAAGAGAGTGTAACATAGTGTAAGAGAGTGTAAGAGACAGTAGCAGAGTGTAATAGACAGTAACAGAGTGTAAGAGAGTGTTATAGACAGTAGCAGAGTGTGAGAGACAATAGCAGAGTGTAAGATACAGTAGCAGAGTGTAAGAGACAGTAACAGAGTGTAAAAGACAGTAACAGAGTGTAAGAGACAGTAGCAGAGTGAAAGAGACAGTAGTAGAGTGTAGTAGAGTGTAAGAGAGTGTCACATGGCATATACCGTCCTCTAGGATCACATAGTCCTGAATGATCTCAGTATACTGTGAACGTCTTTGGGGATCTCTTCGCGTAGACCTCGTAAACCTGTGTAAGAGACAGTAAAAGAGTATATGAGACAGTAGTGGAGTGTAAGAAAGTGTAACAGAGTATAGGAGACAGTAACAGAGTGTAAGAGAGTGTAAGAGACAGTTACAGAGTGTAAGAGAGTGTAAGAGAGTGTAACAGAGTGTAAGAGACAGTAACAGAGTGTAAGAGACAGCAGCAGAGTGTAAGAGA
Organism: Sceloporus occidentalis; assembly: GCA_023333645.1. Classification (NCBI taxonomy): domain Eukaryota; kingdom Metazoa; phylum Chordata; class Lepidosauria; order Squamata; family Phrynosomatidae; genus Sceloporus; species Sceloporus occidentalis. The sequence goes on along the minus strand of JALMGF010000304.1, from coordinate 178,988 downwards.
GTGTAAGAGACAGTAGCAGAGTGTAATAGACAGTAACAGAGTGTAAGAGAGTGTTATAGACAGTAGCAGAGTGTTATAGACAATAGCAGAGTGTAAGAGACAGTAGCAGAGTGTAATAGACAGCAGCAGAGTGTAAGAGAGTGTAAGAGACAGTAGCAGAGTGTAATAGACAGTAACAGAGTGTAAGAGAGTGTTATAGACAGTAGCAGAGTGTAAGAGACAATAGCAGAGTGTAAGAGACAGTAGCAGAGTGTAATAGACTGTAGCAGAGTGTAACATAGTGTAAGAGAGTGTAAGAGACAGTAGCAGAGTGTAATAGACAGTAACAGAGTGTAAGAGAGTGTTATAGACAGTAGCAGAGTTTAAGAGACAGTAACAGAGTGTAAGAGACAGTAACAGAGTGTAAGAGGGTGTAAGAGACAGTAGCAGAGTGTAGGAGAGTGTAAGAGAGTGTAAGAGAGTGTAAGAGACAGTAACAGAGTGTAAGAGACAGTAACAGAGTGTAAGAGAGTGTTATAGACAGTAGCAGAGTGTAAGAGACAATAGCAGAGTGTAAGATACAGTAGCAAAGTGTAAGAGACAGAAACAGAGTGTAAGAGACAGTAGCAGAGTGAAAGAGGCAGTAGTAGAGTGTAGTAGAGTGTACCAGAGTGTCACATGGCATATACCGTCCTCTAGGATCACATAGTCCTGAATGATCTCAGTATACTGTGAACGTCTTTGGGGATCTCTTCGCGTAGACATCGTAAACCTGTGTAAGAGACAGTAAAAGAGTATATGAGACAGTAGCGGAGTGTAAGAGAGTGTGACAGAGCATAGGAGACAGTAACAGAGTATAGAGATGGTAACAGAGTGTAAGAGAGTGTAAGAGACAGTAACAGAGTGTAAGAGACAGTAACAGAGTGTAAGAGACAGCAGCAGAGTGTAAGAGAGTGTAACATAGTGTAAGAGAGTGAAAGAGACAGTAGCAGAGTGTAATAGACAGTAACAGAGTGTAGGAGAGTGTAACAGCGTGTAAGAGACAGTAACAGAGTGTAAGAGACAGCAGCAGAGTGTAAGAGAGTGTAACATAGTGTAAGAGAGTGAAAGAGACAGTAGCAGAGTGTAATAGACAGTAACAGAGTGTAGGAGAGTGTCAGAGACAGTAACAGAGTGTAAGAGTCAGCAGCAGAGTGTAAGAGAGTGTAACATAGTGTAAGAGAGTGTAAGAGACAGTAGCAGAGTGTAATAGACAGTAACAGAGTGTAAGAGAGTGTTATAGACAGTAGCAGAGTGTAAGAGACAATAGCAGAGTGTAAGATACAGTAGCAGAGTGTAAGAGACAGTAACAGAGTGTAAAAGACAGTAACAGAGTGTAAGAGACAGTAGCAGAGTGAAAGAGACAGTAGTAGAGTGTAGTAGAGTGTCACATGGCATATACCGTCCTCTAGGATCACATAGTCCTGAATGATCTCAGTATACTGTGAACGTCTTTGGGGATCTCTTCGCGTAGACCTCGTAAACCTGTGTAAGAGACAGTAAAAGAGTATATGAGACAGTAGTGGAGTGTAAGAAAGTGTAACAGAGTATAGGAGACAGTAACAGAGTGTAAGAGAGTGTAAGAGACAGTTACAGAGTGTAAGAGAGTGTAAGAGAGTGTAACAGAGTGTAAGAGACAGTAACAGAGTGTAAGAGACAGCAGCAGAGTGTAAGAGAGTGTAAGAGACAGTAGCAGAGTGTAATAGACAGTAACAGAGTGTAAGAGAGTGTTATAGACAGTTTCAGAGTGTAAGAGACAATAGCAGAGTGTAATAGAGTGTAGCAGAGTGTAATAGAGTGTAGCAGAGTGTAAGAGAGTGTAAGAGACAGTAGCAGAGTGTAATAGACAGTAACAGAGTGTAAGAGAGTGTTATAGACAGTTGCAGAGTGTAAGAGACAATAGCAGAGTGTAAGATACAGTAGAAGAGTTTAAGAGACTGTAACAGAGTGTAAGAGACAGTAACAGAGTGTAAGAGACAGTAACAGAGTGTAAGAGACAGTAGCAGAGTGAAAGAGACAGTAGTAGAGTGTAGTAGAGTGTAAGAGAGCGTCACATGGCATATACCGTCCTCTAGGACCACATGGTCCCGAATGATCTCAGTATACTGTGAACGTCTTTGGGTATCTCTTCGCGTAGACATCGTAAACCTGTGTAAGAGACAGTAACAGAGTATATGAGACAGCAGCAGAGTGTAAGAGAGTGTAACATAGTGTAAGACAGTGTAAGAGACAGTAGCAGAGTGAAAGAGACAGTAGCAGAGTGTAAGAGAGAGTAGCAGAGTGTAAGAGACAGTAACAGAGTGTAAGAGATAGTAGCAGAGTGTAAGAGAGTGTAAGAGACAGTAACAGTGTGTAAGAGGGTGTAACAGCGTGTAAGAGAGTGTAACAGCATGTAAGAGAGTGTAACAGAGTGTACGGGAGTGTAAGAGACAGTAACAGAGTGTAAGGGGGTGTAAGAGACAGTAGAAGAGTGTAGGAGAGTGTAAGAGAGTGTAATAGACAGTAACAGAGTGTAAGAGACAGTAAAAGAGTGTAAGAGACAGCAGCAGAGTGTAAGAGAGTGTAAGAGACAGTAACAGAGTGTAAGAGACAGTAACAGAGTGTAAGAGACAGAAGCAAAGTGAAAGAGAGAGTAGCAGAGTGTAAGAGACAGTAGCAGAGTGTAAGAGAGTGTAAGAGACAGTAACAGAGTGTAAGAGAGTGTAACAGCGTGTAAGAGAGTGTAACAGAGTGTAAGAGACAGTAAGAGAGTGTAACAGAGTGTAAGAGACAGTAACAGAGCGTAAGAGACAGTAGCAGAGTGTAAGAGACAGAAGCAGAGTGAAAGAGAGAGTAGCAGAGTGTAAGAGACAGTAGCAGAGTGTAAGAGACAGTAGCAGAGTGTAAGAGAGTGTAAGAGACAGTAACAGAGTGTAGGAGAGTGTAAGAGACAGTAACAGAGTTTAAGAGACAGCAGCAGAGTGTAAGAGAGTGTAACATAGTGTAGGAGAGTGTTAGAGACAGTAACAGAGTGTAAGAGACAGCAGCAGAGTGTAAGAGAGTGTAACATAGTGTAAGAGAGTGTAAGAGACAGTAGCAGAGTGTAATAGACAGTAACAGAGTGTAAGAGAGTTATAGACAGTAGCAGAGTTTAAGAGACAGTAACAGAGTGTAAGAGACAGTAACAGAGTGTAAGAGGGTGTAAGAGACAGTAGCAGAGTGTAAGAGAGTGTAAGAGACAGTAACAGAGTGTAAGAGACCGTAACAGAGTGTAAGAGAGTGTAACAGAGTGTAAGAGACAGTAACAGAGTGTACGAGACAGTAACAGAGTGTAAGAGACAGTAACAGAGTGTACGAGAGTGTAGTAGAGTGTAAGAGACAGTAACAGAGCGTAAGAGACAGTAGCAGAGTGTAAGAGACAGAAGCAGAGTGAAAGAGAGAGTAGCAGAGTGTAAGAGAGTGTAAGACACATTAACAGAGTGTAAGAGAGTGTAACAGCGTGTAAGATAGTGTAAGAGACAGTAACAGAGTGTAGGAGAGTGTAAGAGACAGTAGCAGAGTGTAAGAGACAATAGCAGAGTGTAAGATACAGTAGCAGAGTGTAAGAGACAGTAACAGAGTGTAAGAGACAGTAACAGAGTGTAAGAGACAGTAGCAGAGTGAAAGAGACAGTAGTAGAGTGTAGTAGAGTGTAGTAGAGTGTAAGAGAGTGTCACATGGCATATACCGTCCTCTAGGATCACATAGTCCTGAATGATCTCAGTATACTGTGAACGTCTTTGGGGATCTCTTCGCGTAGACATCGTAAACCTGTGTAAGAGACAGTAATAGAGTATATGAGACAGCAACAGAGTGTAAGAGAGTGTAACAGAGTGTAAGAGAGTGTAACAGAGTGTAAGAGAGTGTAACAGCATGTAAGAGAGTGTAACAAAGTGTAAGAGAGTGTAAGAGACAGTAACAGAGTGTAGGAGAGTGTAAGAGACAGTAACAGAGTGTAAGAGACAGTAACAGAGTGTAAGAGACAGCAGCAGAGTGTAAGAGAGTGTAACATAGTGTAAGAGAGTGAAAGAGACAGTAGCAGAGTGTAATAGACAGTAACAGAGTGTAATAGAGTGTAAGAGACAGTAGCAGAGTGTAAGAGACAGTAGCAGAGTGTAAGAGAGTGTAAGAGACAGTAACAGAGTGTAAGAGAGTGTAACAGCGTGTAAGAGAGTGTAACAGAGTGTAAGAGACAGTAAGAGAGTGTAACAGAGTGTAAGAGACAGTAACAGAGTGTAGGAGAGTGTAAGAGACAGTAACAGAGTGTAAGAGACAGTAACAGAGTGTAAGAGACAGCAGCAGAGTGTAAGAGAGTGTAACATAGTGTAAGAGAGTGAAAGAGACAGTAGCAGAGTGTAATAGACAGTAACAGAGTGTAATAGAGTGTAAGAGACAGTAGCAGAGTGTAAGAGACAATAGCAGAGTGTAAGAGACAGTAGCAGAGTGTAACATAGTGTAAGAGAGTGTTATAGACAGTAGCAGAGTGTAAGAGACAGTAACAGAGTGTAAGAGACAGTAACAGAGTGAAAGAGACAGTAGCAGAGTGAAAGAGACAGTAGCAGAGTGTAGTAGAGTGTAAGAGATAGGAGTGTAAGAGACAGTAACAGAGTGTAAGAGACAGTAACAGAGTGTAAGAGACAGTAGCAGAGTGTAATAGACAGTAACAGAGTGTAAGAGAGTGTTATAGACAGTAGCAGAGTGTAAGAGACAATAGCAGAGTGTAAGATACAGTAGCAGAGTGTAAGAGACAGTAACAGAGTGTAAAAGACAGTAACAGAGTATAAGAGACAGTAGCAGAGTGAAAGAGACAGTAGTAGAGTGTAGTAGAGTGTAAGAGAGTGTCACATGGCATATACCGTCCTCTAGGATCACATAGTCCTGAATGATCTCAGTATACTGTGAACGTCTTTGGGGATCTCTTCGCGTAGACCTCGTAAACCTGTGTAAGAGACAGTAAAAGAGTATATGAGACAGTAGTGGAGTGTAAGAAAGTGTAACAGAGTATAGGAGACAGTAACAGAGTGTAAGAGAGTGTAACAGAGTGTAAGAGACAGTAACAGAGTGTAAGAAACAGCAGCAGAGTGTAAGAGAGTGTAAGAGACAGTAGCAGAGTGTAATAGACAGTAACAGAGTGTAAGAGAGTGTTATAGACAGTAGCAGAGTGTAAGAGACAATAGCAGAGTGTAAGAGACAGTAGCAGAGTGTAATAGACAGCAGCAGAGTGTAAGAGAGTGTAAGAGACAGTAACAGAGTGTAAGAGGGTGTAAGAGACAGTAGCAGAGTGTAGGAGAGTGTAAGAGAGTGTAAGAGAGTGTTATAGACAGTAGCAGAGTGTAAGGGACAATAGCAGAGTGTAAGAGACAGTAGCAGAGTGTAATAGACTGTAGCAGAGTGTAACATAGTGTAAGAGAGTGTAAGAGACAGTAGCAGAGTGTAATAGACAGTAATAGAGTGTAAGAGAGTGTTATAGACAGTAGCAGAGTGTAACATAGTGTAAGAGAGTGTTATAGACAGTAGCAGAGTGTAAGAGACAGTAACAGAGTGTAAGAGACAGTAACAGAGTGAAAGAGACAGTAGCAGAGTGAAAGAGACAGTAGTAGAGTGTAGTAGAGTGTAAGAGATAGGAGTGTAAGAGACAGTAACAGAGTGTAAGAGACAGCAGCAGAGTGTAAGAGAGTGTAAGAGACAGTAACAGAGTGTAAGAGAGTGTAACAGACTGTAAGAGACAGTAACAGAGTGTACGAGACAGTAACAGAGTGTAAGAGACAGTAACAGAGTGTACGAGAGTGTAGTAGAGTGTAAGAGACAGTAACAGAGTGTAAGAGACAGTAGCAGAGTGTAAGAGACAGAATCAGAGTGAAAGAGAGAGTAGCAGAGTGTACGAGACAGTAGCAGAGTGTAAGAGAGTGTAAGAGACAGTAACAGAGTGTAAGAGAGTGTAACAGAGTGTAAGAGACAATAACAGAGTGTAGGAGAGTGTAAGAGACAGTAACAGAGTGTAAGAGACAGTAACAGAGTGTAAGAGACAGCAGCAGAGTGTAGGAGAGTGTAACATAGTGTAAGAGAGTGTAAGAGACAGTAGCAGAGTGTAATAGACAGTAACAGAGTGTAGGAGAGTGTAAGAGACAGTAACAGTGTAAGAGAGAGCATCAGAGTGTAAGAGAGTTTAACTTAGTGTAAGAGAGTGTAAGAGACAGTAGCAGACTGTAATATACAGAAACAGAGTGTAAGAGAGTGTTATAGACAGTAGCAGAGTGTAAGAGACAATAGCAGAGTGTAAGATACAGTAGCAGAGTGTAAGAGACAGTAACAGAGTGTAAGAGACAGTAACAGAGTATAGGAGACAGTAACAGAGTGTAAGAGAGTGTAACAGAGTGTAAGAGAATGTAAGAGACAGTAACAGAGTGTAAGAGAGTGTATCAGAGTGTAAGAGACAGTAACAGAGTATATGAGACAGTAGCAGAGTGTAAGAGAGTGTAACAGAGTATAGGAGACAGTAACAGAGTATAGGAGACAGTAACAGAGTGTAAGAGAATGTAAGAGACAGTAACAGAGTGTAAGAGAGTGTAACAGAGTGTAAGAGACAGTAACAGATTGTAAGAGGGTGTAAGAGACAGTAGCAGAGTGTAGGAGAGTGTAGGAGAGTGTAAGAGAGTGTAAGAGACAGTAACAGAGTGTAAGAGACAGTAACAGAGTATATGAGACAGCAGCAGAGTGTAAGAGATTGTAACAGAGTATAGGAGACAGTAACAGAGTATAGGAGACAGAAACAGAGTGTAAGAGACAGTAACAGAGTGTACGAGACAGTAACAGAGTGTAAGATACAGTAACAGAGTGTATGAGAGTGTAGTAGAGTGTAAGAGACAGTAACAGAGCGTAAGAGATAGTAGCAGAGTGTAAGAGACAGTAGCAGAGTGAAAGAGACAGTAGCAGAGTGTAAGAGAGTGTTATAGACAGTAGCAGAGTGTAAGAGACAATAGCAGAGTGTAAGAGACAGTAGCAGAGTGTAATAGACAGTAAGAGTGTAAGAGAGTGTTATAGACAGTAGCAGAGTGTAAGAGACAATAGCAGAGTGTAAGAGACAGTAGCAGAGTGTAATAGACTGTAGTAGAGTGCAACAGAGTGTAAGAGAGTGTAAGAGACAGTAGCAGAGTGTAATAGACAGTAACAGAGTGTAAGAGAGTGTTATAGACAGTAGCAGAGTGTAAGAGACAATAGCAGAGTGTAAGAGACAGTAGCAGAGTGTAATAGACTGTAGCAGAGTGCAACAGAGTGTAAGAGAGTGTAAGAGACAGTAGCAGAGTGTAATAGACAGTAACAGAGTGTAAGAGAGTGTTATAGACAGTAGCAGAGTGTAAGATACAGTAGCAGAGTGTAAGAGACAGTAACAGAGTGTAAGAGACAGTAGCAGAGTGAAAGGGACAGTAGTAGAGTGTAGTAGAGTGTAAGAGAGTGTCACATGGCATATACCGTCCTCTAGGACCACATAGTCCCGAATGATCTCAGTATACTGTGAACGTCTTTGGGGATCTCTTCGCGTAGACATCGTAAACCTGTGTAAGAGACAGTAACAGAGTATATGAGACAGTAGCAGAGTGTAAGAGAGTGTAACAGAGTATAGGAGACAGTAACAGAGTATAGGAGACAGTAACAGAGTGTAAGAGAGTGTAAGAGACAGTTACAGAGTGTAAGAGAGTGTAACAGAGTGTAAGAGACAGTAACAGAGTGTAAGAGACAGCAGCAGAGTGTAAGAGAGTGTAAGAGACAGTTACAGAGTGTAAGAGAGTGTAACAGAATGTAAGAGACAGTAACAGAGTGTAAGAGACAGCAGCAGAGTGTAAGAGAGTGTAAGAGACAGTAGCAGAGTGTAATAGAGAGTAACAGAGTGTAAGAGAGTGTTATAGACAGTAGCAGAGTGTAAGAGACAATAGCAGAGTGTAAGAGACAGTAGCAGAGTGTAATAGACTGTAGCAGAGTGTAACATAGTGTAAGAGAATGTAAGAGACAGTAGCAGAGTGTAATAGACAGTAACATAGTGTAAGAGAGTGTTATAGACAGTAGCAGAGTTTAAGAGACAGTAACAGAGTGTAAGAGATAGTAACAGAGTGTAAGAGGGTGTAAGAGGCAGTACCAGAGTGTAGGAGAGTGTAAGAGAGTGTAATAGAGTGTAAGAGACAGTAACAGAGTGTAAGAGACAGCAGCAGAGTGTAAGAGAGTGTAAGAGACAGTAACAGAGTGTAAGAGAGTGTAACAGAGTGTACGAGAGTGTAGTAGAGTGTAAGAGACAGTAACAGAGCGTAAGAGACAGTAACAGAGCGTAAGAGACAGTAGCAGAGCGTAAGAGACAGAAGCAGAGTGAAAGAGAGAGTAGCAGAGTATAAGAGACAGTAGCAGAGTGTAAGAGAGTGTTGTTGCGACGCATTCTTCTTCGGTTGCTACTCTCACTTCCCCACGGGGCTCTGGTGTCACTCCCCCTCTCTCTGGGGTTCCTGTCATCCCCCTCTGGGTCACAGGTTCTGCCCGGTAACTGACACTTTCACCCCACATTACTTTTGCCCTTTCCCTCCTTTCCTGCGGTTTCCTTCCCTCCTTCTTACCGACCTCCCTCCACACACCCCCCGCGCCCTATCCTCCTTTTCTCACCCTCCCTATCCGGGACGTTGAGTTCATTGCCTTCAGACATGGCTTACCGTTCGGCCCCCCTGACGGTCTACTCTGTTAACGCTAAGGGGCTGAATATCCCTGAGAAACGTTCTAGGGCACTTAGGGAATTTCAATGCCATAACGCGTCTATTGTCTTGTTGCAGAAAACACACTTTAAGGAGAGCCAGACACTTCCTTTCAGGGACTCACACTTTCCCACGGGATACTTTAGCAACAATGTAGAGGCCAAGTCTAAGGGCACGGCTGTCTTGATTGCCCGATCGGTCCCCTTCGTCCTCAAAGCTACTTTACTAGACGCGTAGGGTAGATACACCTTTGTTAAAGGCCAGCTGGCGGAGGTCATGTTCACCTTTGCCAGTGTTTATCTCCCGAATAGGGGTCAACATGCTGCCTTGCGCTCCATCCTCGCCTCCCTTGCTGACTTTCAAGAGGGTGTATTGATACTGGGTGGCGATTTAAACGTCCCTCTCTGCCCCGAGGTGGATTGCGCTCTATACGCAGCTCCTTGGCGAATCTCCGTCTTGTCGATTGTTGGCGCTCCTTACACCCAACTGACCGCGACTACACGTTCTACTCCTCACCACACAACTGTTACTCCCGCCTAGACTATATTTTTCTTGCTCAGTCCCATCTGGACCTTTTACGGACTAGCTCCATTCTCCCGATGACATGGTCGGACCACTCACCAGTTTCCATGACTTTGGACTCACCTTTGTACAGGCCTAGGGAGTGGACGTGGCGACTTAATGACTCTTTCCTGCTTGACGATGCTCTAGTGTCCCAGACGAAGCTGGAGTTGGAGAGGTACTTTAATGAGAATGATAGGCAGGAGACGGCCCCCCCGGTCCTCTGGGAGGCTCATAAGAGCGTGATACGGGGATTCTTTATTCAGCAGGGTTCGAGGCGGAAGAAGGCTCGTTCTCGGGAGATTGACAGGCTTACTGGGCGCATTATGCACCTGGAGACTATTCATAAACAATCCCTGACGGACGACGATTATCATGAACTTGTGGCCCTACGGGGTCAACTTAGTGACTTATTGAATTCGCGGTATCGACGGGCCTCCCTGTACAGCCAGAAATTCTTTCAGGAACACGGCAACAAGTGCGGCAAACTGTTGGCCAAAATGATTAACCCCCTGAAAAGGGCCACTCACATCCATAAAATCCGCACGGCCGCGGGGGTCGTGTCGCCCTTCCCTTCTAAGATAGTGGAGGCGTTCCACGCCTACTACTCTTCCCTCTATGGTTTATGTCCAGGGGGGTCCCGGGCGGCCCCACATTCTGCGAGCGAGCGTCTACACCAATACCTGTCGCGCCATTTTAACCGTAGACTTACTCGGGAACAGGCGGCTGCGCTTGAGGAGCCTCTTTCTGTCGAGGAGCTGTCCCTGGCTTTACGGGCTACGCAAAAGGGGAAGTGTCCGGGCCCGGACGGCCTGCCTCTGGGTTATTATAAAACCTTCTCGGACCTGTTGCTCCCTCGTCTGCTATCGGCTGTTAACTCTCTTCGAGAGAGTCATCGCCTCGCCCCTCAGACCCTGGCGGCGACAATCACCGTCATACCCAAAAGAGGGCAAGGATCCCTGCTTACCTCAGAGTTATCAGCCCATATCTCTACTGAACGCTGACCTGAAACTTTTTGCCAAGGCGCTGGCGCTACGGTTGGCACGGTTTCTTCCGCAATTGGTCCACCAGGACCAGGCGGGGTTTGTCCCTAGGAGGGAGGCTCGGGACAACACTGTCCGGCTTTTGAACATCATACACAGGGCAACTGCGGGCTCTCGTCAGGTTCTGTTCCTTTCCACCGACGCCGAGAAAGCTTTCGACAGGGTGGATTGGACGTTCCTACACACTACGTTGAAGTATCAGGGTTTGGGCCCCTTCATGTTGACGTGGATTGGGGCTCTGTACGCTGAGCCTACGGCCCGTGTTCGTGTTAACGGTGCTCTCTCCCCACCGGTACTTATTGGGAATGGCACGAGACAGGGATGCCCCCTATCCCCTCTGTTGTTTGCGCTGTCTCTCGAGCCCTTCCTGGAAGCTATACGCTCTAACCCTGATATCGTGGGGTTCAGGGTTGATGGAGTGCAGCACAAGGTTGCTGCCTATGCGGATGACCTCCTCTTTGTGGTTGAGAATCCCGTAGTCACGCTGCCCAACATACTGGCTGTATTTCGCTCCTATGGCGAACTCTCCAATCTCAAGATTAATTACTCCAAATCTGAGATTTTAAACATATCTGTACCCCCGCAGCTTGTCCAGACGCTAACTACTAGTTTCCCCTTTCGGTGGTGCGCTCAGAGGATGAAGTATCTGGGAATCTGGTTAACGCCTACTGTAGACGGGCTATTTCGGGAGAACTTTCTCCCTCTCCTGTCAATGCTATCGGCGGACCTTAAACGGTGGTCGCCCTTGTATATCTCTTGGGTCGGCCGAGTTAATGCTGTTAAAATGAACCTCCTTCCACGGGTGTTGTACCTCTTCCAGACGCTCCCGATCCGAGTACCTCATGACTTCTTTGATGCCCTCCGCTCTGCTGTGACTCGCTTTATTTGGGGTAATGGGAGCCCCAGGCAGAGGTTTTCGCAGCTTACTCGACCCAAATCCTCGGGTGGTCTTGCGTTGCCTGATTTTTACAAATACTATCAGGCCGCTCACCTCTTGCGGGTCATTGAATGGAACATAGTAGGTCCGACCGCAAAGCCTTGGGTTGCTTTGGAGCTGGGAGAGTTGCGTAGCAGTGTGTTGCACGCAGTGTGGGGCCCTAGAGCCGGTTTGGGGGTGGGGCGCCACCCGTTCCTCTCGCCTACTTTGGCGGTGTAGAGGGCCACGGCGCTGGGAGCTCGGTTGACCACGTCGCCTTCGCCCCTGCTACCTCTGTGGGGCAATCCTGATTTCTCCCCGGGTCGTGATTGGGCGAGGTTGGAGTTCTTGGGACTTCCCCCGCCGATTCGGATTCGGGCTCTGCTGAGTGATGGTGGGGTTATGCCGTTGGAAGCGTTGCGGCCGGGAGTTCCATTTACCTGGACGGAGCACTTCACGTATCACCAGGTTGTGCATTACATCTCCTCACTTCCTACTTACCACGGCTTACATAGGGACCTGACGATTTTTGAGGGATGGTGCGTTGGGGCTATCCTGCGAGGGCTATCTCATCGCTTTATTCCTTCTTGCTCAATACTCCCCTTCCCACAAGACCTTCTTTCTGTGAGACATGGGAGACCGTATGCGACACACGACTCTCTGACGCGGACTGGGAGAAAGTTTTTATTTTTACACACAAGAGTTCTAGAGCTACTAAAACACAAGAGACGAATTACAAGCTCTTGACGCATTGGTACCGTACGCCCCAGAGGCTACATTCTATGTTTCCGCATACCTCTGACAGCTGCTGGCGGTGTGGCATGGATGTGGGCACTATGCTGCATATCTGGTGGGACTGCCCCGGGATACAGGAGTTCTGGAAGGAGATCCACTGGATACTCTCGGAGCTCTCTGATTCCCCTCCGCCTCTTCAGCCTCTACCTATGTTGCTGCATCACACCTCGCTCCCTGTCTCCAGATATAAAAAGTCTGTTGTCCGCCATCTCCTTGATGCGGCCAAGAGTCTCATCCCCTTACACTGGAAGAGCAACTGCCCTCCGACCGTCCGAGAGTGGGAGGCCCGGGTTGAGGGGATCAGGGAACTGGAGGATCTCTCTGCCACATCTGCGCGGCAACGAGAGGTGTATACATCGACCTGGTGTTACTGGTTGTCCTATCTGTCCCGATGCATTTTGTAGGCTCTGTGGCCTGGTATTCCCAGCCTGGCACCTGTTTTGATGTCTATTACTCGCCTCCGCTGGGGCTTGATGTGCTTGGAGTCGAGCCCTGCTTGGCACTACTCTTTACTGTAATCATCTTGTTGTTACTGTTATCTTGACGCTCTTCTATGGCTCAATTGCCTGTATGATGTCATGCGTGTTCTCGATTGTCCCTCCCTCACCCCCGTCCCCCCCTTTTTTCTTTCTGTATCCCTACCCCTTTTCCCCTTCCCATGGAAAATGTTGAAAATCTTAATAAACCTTGGATTTTGAAAAAAAGAGACAGTAACAGAGTGTAAGAGAGTGTAACTGCGTGTAAGAGAGTGTAAGAGAGTGTAAGAGAGTGTAAGAGAGTGTAAGAGAGTGTAAGAGAGTGTAAGAGAGTGTAAGAGACAGTAACAGAGTGTAGGAGAGTGTAAGAGACAGTAACAGAGTGTAAGAGACAGTAACAGAGTGTAAGAGACAGTAACAGAGTGTAAGAGACAGGAGCAGAATGTAAGAGAGTGTAACATAGTGTAAGAGAGTGTAAGAGACAGTAGCAGAGTGTAATAGACAGTAACAGAGTGTAAGAGACAGTAACAGAGTGTAAGAGGGTGTAAGAGACAGTAGCAGAGTGTAGGAGAGTGTAAGAGAGTGTAAGAGAGTGTAAGAGACAGTAACAGAGTGTAAGAGACAGCAGCAGAGTGTAAGAGAGTGTAAGAGACAGTAACAGAGTGTAAAAGACAGTAACAGAGTGTAAGAGAGTGTTATAGACAGTAGCAGAGTGTAAGATACAGTAGCAGAGTGTAAGAGACAGTAACAGAGTGTACGAGACAGTAACAGAGTGTAAGAGACAGTAACAGAGTGTACGAGAGTGTAGTAGAGTGTAAGAGACAGTAACAGAGCGTAAGAGACATTAGCAGAGTGTAAGAGACAGAAGCAAAGTGAAAGAGAGAGTAGCAGAGTGTAAGAGACAGTAGCAGAGTGTAAGAGACAGTAGCAGAGTGTAAGATCGTGTAAGAGACAGTAACAGAGTGTAAGAGAGTGTTATAGACAGTAGCAGTGTGTAAGAGACAATAGCAGAGTGTAAGATACAGTAGCAGAGTGTAAGAGACAGTAACAGAGTGTAAGAGAGTGTTATAGACAGTAGCAGAGTGTAAGAGACAATAGCAGAGTGTAAGAGACAGTAGCAGAGTGCAATAGACTGTAGCAGAGTGTAACATAGTGTAAGAGAGTGTAAGAGACAGTAGCAGAGTGTAATAGACAGTAACAGAGTGTAAGAGAGTGTTATAGACAGTAGCAGAGTTTAAGAGACAGTAACAGAGTGTAAGAGACGGTAACAGAGTGTAAGAGGGTGTAAGAGACAGTAGCAGAGTGTAGGAGAGTGTAAGAGAGTGTAAGAGACAGTAACAGAGTGTAAGAGACAGTAACAGAGTGTAAGAGACAGCAGCAGAGTGTAAGAGAGTGTAAGAGACAGTAACAGAGTGTAAGAGACAGTAACAGAGTCTACGAGACAGTAACAGAGTGTAAGAGACAGTAACAGAGTGTACGAGAGTGTAGTAGAGTGTAAGAGACAGTAACAGAGCGTAAGAGACAGAAGCAGAGTGAAAGAGAGAGTAGCAGAGTGTAAGAGACAGTAACAGAGTGTAAGAGACAGTAACAGAGTGTACGAGAGTGTAGTAGAGTGTAAGAGACAGTAGCAGAGTGTAAGAGACAGAAGCAGAGTGAAAGAGAGAGTAGCAGAGTGTAAGAGAGAGTAGCAGAGTGTAAGAGACAGTAGCAGAGTGTAAGAGACAGCAGCAGAGTGTAAGAGAGTGTAAGAGACAGTAACAGAGTGTAGGAGAGTGTAAGAGACAGTAACAGAGTATAAGAGACAGTAGCAGAGTGTAAGAGACAATAGCAGAGTGTAAGAGACAGTAACAGAGTGTAAGAGACAGTAACAGAGCGTAAGAGACAGTAGCAGAGTGTAAGAGACAGAAGCAGAGTGAAAGAGAGAGTAGCAGAGTGTAAGAGACAGTAGCAGAGTGTAAGAGACAGTAGCAGAGTGTAAGAGAGTGTAAGAGACAGTAACAGAGTGTAAGAGAGTGTAACAGCGTGTAAGAGAGTGTAACAGAGTGTAAGAGAGTGTAAGAGACAGTAACAGAGTGTAGGAGAGTGTAAGATACAGTAACAGAGTGTAAGAGACAGTAACAGAGTGTAAGAGACAGCAGCAGCGTGTAAGAGAGTGTAACATAGTGTAAGAGAGTGTAAGAGACAGTAGCAGAGTGTAATAGACAGTAACAGAGTTTAAGAGAGTGTTATAGACCGTAGCAGAGTGTAAGAGACAATAGCGGAGTGTAAGAGACAGTAGCAGAGTGTAATAGACTGTAACAGAGTGTAAGAGAGTGTAAGAGACAGTAGCAGAGTGTAAAAGACAGTAACAGAGTGTAAGAGAGTGTTATAGACAGTAGCAGAGTGTAAGATACAGTAGCAGAGTGTAAGAGACAGTAACAGAGTGTACGAGACAGTAACAGAGTGTAAGAGACAGTAACATAGTGTACGAGAGTGTAGTAGAGTGTAAGAGACAGTAACAGAGTGTAAGAGACAGCAGCAGAGTGTAAGAGAGTGTAAGAGACAGTAACAGAGTGTAAGAGAGTGTAACAGAGTGTAAGAGACAGTAACAGAGTGTACGAGACAGTAGCAGAGTGTAATAGACAGTAACAGAGTGTAAGAGAGTGTTATAGACAGTAGCAGAGTTTAAGAGACAGTAACAGAGTGTAAGAGGGTGTAAGAGACAGTAGCAGAGTGTAGGAGAGTGTAAGAGAGTGTAAGAGACAGTAACAGAGTGTAAGAGACAGCAGCAGAGTGTAAGAGAGTGTAAGAGACATTTACAGAGTGTAAGAGAGTGTAACAGAGTGTAAGAGACAGTAACAGAGTGTAAGAGACAGCAGCAGAGTGTAAGAGAGTGTAAGAGACAGTAGCAGAGTGTAATAGACAGTAACAGAGTGTAAGAGAGTTTAAGAGACAGTAGCAGAGTTTAAGAGACAGTAACAGAGTATAAGAGACAGTAACAGAGTGTAAGAGGGTGTAAGAGACAGTAGCAGAGTGTAGGAGAGTGTAAGAGAGTGTAAGAGACAGTAACAGAGTGTAAGAGACAGTAACAGAGTGTAAGAGACAGTAACAGAGTGTAAGAGACAGTAACAGAGTGTAAGAGGGTGTAAGAGACAGTAGCAGAGTGTAGGAGAGTGTAAGAGAGTGTAAGAGAGTGTAAGAGAGTGTAAGAGAGTGTAAGAGACAGTAACAGAGTGTAAGAGACAGTAGAAGAGTGTAAGAGAGTGTAATAGACAGTAACAGAGTGTAAGAGAGTGTAACAGAGTGTAAGAGACAGTAACAGAGTGTAAAAGACAGTAACAGAGTGTAAGAGAGTGTTATAGACAGTAGCAGAGTGTAAGATACAGTAGCAGAGTGTAAGAGACAGTAACAGAGTGTACGAGACAGTAACAGAGTGTAAGAGACAGTAACAGAGTGTAAGAGACAGTAACAGAGTGTACGAGAGTGTAGTAGAGTGTAAGAGACAGTAACAGAGCGTAAGAGACATTAGCAGAGTGTAAGAGACAGAAGCAAAGTGAAAGAGAGAGTAGCAGAGTGTAAGAGACAGTAGCAGAGTGTAAGAGACAGTAGCAGAGTGTAAGATCGTGTAAGAGACAGTAACAGAGTGTAAGAGAGTGTTATAGACAGTAGCAGTGTGTAAGAGACAATAGCAGAGTGTAAGATACAGTAGCAGAGTGTAAGAGACAGTAACAGAGTGTAAGAGAGTGTTATAGACAGTAGCAGAGTGTAAGAGACAATAGCAGAGTGTAAGAGACAGTAGCAGAGTGCAATAGACTGTAGCAGAGTGCAATAGACTGTAGCAGAGTGTAACATAGTGTAAGAGAGTGTAAGAGACAGTAGCAGAGTGTAATACACAGTAATAGAGTGTAAGAGAGTGTTATAGACAGTAGCAGAGTTTAAGAGACAGTAACAGAGTGTAAGAGACGGTAACAGAGTGTAAGAGGGTGTAAGAGACAGTAGCAGAGTGTAGGAGAGTGTAAGAGAGTGTAAGAGACAGTAACAGAGTGTAAGAGACAGTAACAGAGTGTAAGAGACAGCAGCAGAGTGTAAGAGAGTGTAAGAGACAGTAACAGAGTGTACGAGACAGTAACAGAGTGTAAGAGACAGTAACAGAGTGTATGAGAGTGTAGTAGAGTGTAAGAGACAGTAACAGAGCGTAAGAGACAGTAGCAGAGTGTAAGAGACAGAAGCAGAGTGAAAGAGAGAGTAGCAGAGTGTAAGAGACAGTAGCAGAGTGTAAGAGAGTGTAAGAGACAGTAACAGAGTGTAGGAGAGTGTAAGAGACAGTAACAGAGTATAAGAGACAGTAACAGAGTGTAAGAGACAGCAGCAGAGTGTAAGAGAGTGTAACAGTGTAAGAGAGTGTAAGAAAAAGTAGCAGAGTGTAATAGACAGTAACAGAGTGTAAGAGTGTGTTATAGACAGTAGCAGAGTTTAAGAGACAGTAACAGAGTGTAAGAGACAGTAACAGAGTGTAAGAGGGTGTAAGAGACAGTAGCAGAGTGTAGGAGAGTGTAAGAGAGTGTAAGAGACAGTAACAGAGTGTAAGAGACAGTAACAGAGTGTAAGAGACAGTAACAGAGTGTAAGAGGGTGTAAGAGACAGTAGCAGAGTGTAGGAGAGTGTAAGAGAGTGTAAGAGAGTGTAAGAGACAGTAACAGAGTGTAAGAGACAGCAGCAGAGTGTAAGAGAGTGTAAGAGACAGTAACAGAGTGTAAGAGAGTGTAACAGAGTGTAAGAGACAGTAACAGAGTGTAAAAGACAGTAACAGAGTGTAAGAGAGTGTTATAGACAGTAGCAGAGTGTAAGATACAGTAGCAGAGTGTAAGAGACAGTAACAGAGTGTACGAGACAGTAACAGAGTGTAAGAGACAGTAACAGAGTGTACGAGAGTGTAGTAGAGTGTAAGAGACAGTAACAGAGCGTAAGAGACATTAGCAGAGTGTAAGAGACAGAAGCAAAGTGAAAGAGAGAGTAGCAGAGTGTAAGAGACAGTAGCAGAGTGTAAGATCGTGTAAGAGACAGTAACAGAGTGTAAGAGAGTGTTATAGACAGTAGCAGTGTGTAAGAGACAATAGCAGAGTGTAAGAGACAGTAGCAGAGTGTAATAGACTGTAGCAGAGTGTAAGAGAGTGTTATAGACAGTAGCAGAGTGTAAGAGACAATAGCAGAGTGTAAGAGACAGTAGCAGAGTGTAAGAGACAGTAGCAGAGTGCAATAGACTGTAGCAGAGTGTAACATAGTGTAAGAGAGTGTAAGAGACAGTAGCAGAGTGTAATAGACAGTAACAGAGTGTAAGAGAGTGTTATAGACAGTAGCAGAGTTTAAGAGACAGTAACAGAGTGTAAGAGACGGTAACAGAGTGTAAGAGGGTGTAAGAGACAGTAGCAGAGTGTAGGAGAGTGTAAGAGAGTGTAAGAGACAGTAACAGAGTGTAAGAGACAGTAACAGAGTGTAAGAGACAGCAGCAGAGTGTAAGAGAGTGTAAGAGACAGTAACAGAGTGTAAGAGACAGTAACAGAGTGTACGAGACAGTAACAGAGTGTAAGAGACAGTAACAGAGTGTAAGAGACAGTAACAGAGTGTACGAGAGTGTAGTAGAGTGTAAGAGACAGTAACAGAGCGTAAGAGACAGAAGCAGAGTGAAAGAGAGAGTAGCAGAGTGTAAGAGAGAGTAGCAGAGTGTAAGAGACAGTAACAGAGTGTAAGAGACAGTAACAGAGTGTACGAGAGTGTAGTAGAGTGTAAGAGACAGTAGCAGAGTGTAAGAGACAGAAGCAGAGTGAAAGAGAGAGTAGCAGAGTGTAAGAGAGAGTAGCAGAGTGTAAGAGACAGTAGCAGAGTGTAAGAGACAGCAGCAGAGTGTAAGAGAGTGTAAGAGACAGTAACAGAGTGTAGGAGAGTGTAAGAGACAGTAACAGAGTATAAGAGACAGTAACAGAGTGTAAGAGAGTGTTATAGACAGTAGCAGAGTGTAAGAGACAATAGCAGAGTGTAAGAGACAGTAACAGAGTGTAAGAGGGTGTAAGAGACAGTAGCAGAGTGTAGGAGAGTGTAAGAGAGTGTAAGAGAGTGTAAGAGTGTGTAAGAGACAGTAACAGAGTGTAAGAGACAGCAGCAGAGTGTAAGAGAGTGTAAGAGACAGTAACAGAGTGTAAGAGAGTGTAACAGAGTGTAAGAGACAGTAACAGAGTGTACGAGACAGTAACAGAGTGTAAGAGACAGTAACAGAGTGTACGAGAGTGTAGTAGCGTGTAAGAGACAGTAACAGAGCGTAAGAGACAGTAGCAGAGAGTAAGAGACAGAAGCAGAGCGAAAGAGAGAGTAGCAGAGTGAAAGAGAGAGTAGCAGAGTGTAAGAGACAGTAGCAGAGTGTAAGAGACAGTAGCAGAGTGTAAGAGAGTGTAAGAGACAGTAACAGAGTGTAAGAGAGTGTAACTGCGGGTAAGAGAGTGTAAGAGAGTGTAAGAGACAGTAACAGAGTGTAGGAGAGTGTAAGAGACAGTAACAGAGTGTAAGAGACAGCAGCAGAGTGTAAGAGAGTGTAAGAGACAGTAGCAGAGTGTAAGAGACAATAGCAGAGTGTAAGATACAGTAGCAGAGTGTAAGAGACAGTAACAGAGTGTAAGAGACAGTAGCAGAGTGAAAGAGACAGTAGTAGAGTGTAAGAGAGTGTCACATGGCATATACCGTCCTCTAGGATCACATAGTCCCGAATGATCTCAGTATACTGTGAACGTCTTTGGGGATCTCTTCGCGTAGACATCGTAAACCTGTGTAAGAGACAGTAGCAGAGAGTAAGAGACGGTAACAGAGTATATGAGACAGTAGCAGAGTGTAATAGACTGTAGCAGAGTATAGGAGACAGTAACAGAGTATAGGAGACAGTAACAGAGTGTAAGAGAGTGTAATAGACAGTAACAGAGTATATGAGACAGAAGCATAGTGTAAGAGAGTGTAACAAAGTATAGGAGACAGTAACAGAGTATAGGAGACAGTAACAGAGTGTAAGAGAGTGTAACAGAGTGTAAGAGACAGTTACAGAGTGTAAGAGAGTGTAACAGAGTGTAAGAGACAGCAGCAGAGTGTAAGAGAGTGTAAGAGACAGTAGCAGAGTGTAATAGGCAGTAACAGAGTGTAAGAGAGTGTTATAGACAGTAGCAGAGTGTAAGAGACAATAGCAGAATGTAAGATACAGTAGCAGAGTGTAAGAGACAGTAACAGAGTGTAAGAGACAGTAACAGAGTGTAAGAGACAGTAGCAGAGTGTAAGAGACAGTAGCAGAGTGTAAGAGAGTGTAAGAGACAGTAACAGAGTGTAAGAGAGTGTAACAGCGTGTAAGAGAGTGTAACAGAGCATAAGAGAGTGTAAGAGACAGTAACAGAGTGTAGGAGAGTGTAAGAGACAGTAGCAGAGTGTAATAGACAGTAACAGAGTGTAAGAGACAGCAGCAGAGTGTAAGAGAGTGTAACATAGTGTAAGAGAGTGTAAGAGACAGTAGCAGAGTGTAATAGACAGTAACAGAGTGTAAGAGAGTGTTAGACAGTAGCAGAGTGTAAGAGACAATAGCAGAGTGTAAGATACAGTAGCAGAGTGTAAGAGACAGTAACAGAGTGTAAGAGACAGTAACAGAGTGTAAGAGACAGTAGCAGAGTGTAATAGACAGTAACAGAGTGTAAGAGACAGGAATAGAGTGTAAGAGACAGTAGCAGAGTGTAAGAGACAGTAACAGAGTGTAAGAGACAGTAACAGAGTGTAAGAGACAGTAGCAGAGTGAAAGAGACAGTAGTAGAGTGTAGTAGAGTGTAGTAGAGTGTAAGAGAGTGTCACATGGCATATACCGTCCTCTAGGATCACATAGTCCCGAATGATCTCAGTATACTGTGAACGTCTTTGGGGATCTCTTCGCGTAGACATCGTAAACCTGTGTAAGAGACAGTAACAGAGTATAGGAGACAGTAACAGAGTGTAAGAGAGTGTAAGAGACAGTTACAGAGTGTAAGAAAGTGTAACAGAGTGTAAGAGACAGTAACAAAGTGTAAGAGACAGCAGCAGATTGTAAAAGAGTGTAAGAGACAGTAGCAGAGTGTAATAGACAGTAACAGAGTGTAAGAGAGTGTTATAGACAGAAGCAGAGTGTAAGAGACAATAGCAGAGTGTAAGAGACAGAAGCAGAGTGTAATAGACTGTAGCAGAGTGTAACATAGTGTAAGAGAGTGTAAGAGACAGTAGCAGAGTGTAAGAGACAGTAACAGAGTGTAAGAGAGTGTTATAGACAGTAGCAGAGTTTAAGAGACAGTAACAGAGTGAAAGAAACAGTAGTAGAGTGTAGTAGAGTGTAGTAGAGTGTAAGAGAGTGTCACATGGCATATACCGTCCTCTAGGATCACATAGTCCCGAATGATCTCAGTATACTGTGAACGTCTTTGGTGATCTCTTCGCGTAGACATCGTAAACCTGTGTAAGAGACAGTAGCAGAGTGTAAGAGACGGTAACAGAGTATATGAGACAGTAGCAGAGTGTAAGAGAGTGTAACAGAGTACAGGAGACAGTAACAGAGTATAGGAGACAGTAACATAGTGTAAGAGAATGTAAGAGACAGTAACAGAGTGTAAGAGAGTGTAACAGAGTGTAAGAGACAGTAACAGAGTGTAAGAGGGTGTAAGAGACAGTAGCAGAGTGTAGGAGAGTGTAAGAGAGTGTAAGAGAGTGTAAGAGAGTGTAAGAGAGTGTAAGAGAGTGTAAGAGACAGTAACAGAGTGTAAGAGACAGTAACAGAGTATACGAGAGTGTAACAGAGTATAGGAGACACTAACAGAGTGTAAGAGACAGTAACAGAGTGTACGAGACAGTAACAGAGTGTAAGATACAGTAACAGAGTGTAAGATACAGTAACAGAGTGTATGACAGTGTAGTAGAGTGTAAGAGACAGTAACAGAGCGTAAGAGATAGTAGCAGAGTGTAAGAGACAGTAGCAAAGTGAAAGAGACAGTAGCAGAGTGTAAGAGACAGTAGCAGAGTGTAAGAGACAGTAACAGAGTGTAAGAGACAGTAGCAGAGTGTAAGAGAGTGTAAGAGACAGTAACAGTGTGTAAGAGGGTGTAACAGCGTGTAAGAGGGTGTAACAGCGTGTAAGAGAGTGTAACAGCGTGTACGAGAGTGTAACAGAGTGTAAGAGAGTGTAAGAGACAGTAACAGAGTGTAAGAGGGTGTAAGAGACAGTAGCAGAGTGTAAGAGACAGTAACAGAGTGTAAGAGACACTCTGCTACTGTCTCATATACTGTGTAAGAGAGTGTAACAGAGTGTAAGAGAGTGTAAGAGACAGTAAGAGGGTGTAAGAGACAGTAGCAGAGTGTAAGAGACAGTAACAGAGTGTACGAGACAGTAACAGAGTGTAAGAGACAGTAACAGAGTGTAAGAGAGTGTAACAGAGTGTAAGAGACAGTAACAGAGTGTACGAGACAGTAACAAAGTGTAAGAGACAGCAGCAGAGTGTAAGAGAGTGTAAGAGACAGTAGCAGAGTGTAAGAGAGTGTAACAGAGTATAGGAGACAGTAACAGAGTATAGGAGACAGTAACAGAGTATAGGAGACAGTAACAGAGTGTAAGAGAGTGTAACAGAGTGTAAGAGAGTGTAACAGAGTGTAAGAGACAGTAACAAAGTGTAAGAGACAGCAGCAGAGTGTAAGAGAGTGTAAGAGACAGTAGCAGAGTGTAATAGACAGTAACAGAGTGTAAGAGAGTGTTATAGACAGTAGCAGAGTGTAAGAGACAATAGCAGAGTGTAAGAGACAGTAGCAGAGTGTAATAGACTGTAGCAGAGTGTAACATAGTGTAAGAGAGTGTAAGAGACAGTAGCAGAGTGTAAGAGAGTGTTATAGACAGTAGCAGAGTTTAAGAGACAGTAACAGAGTGTAAGAGACAGTAACAGAGTGTAAGAGGGTGTAAGAGACAGTAGCAGAGTGTAGGAGAGTGTAAGAGAGTATAAGAGAGTGTAAGAGACAGTAACAGAGTGTAAGAGACAGCAGCAGAGTGTAAGAGAGTGTAAGAGACAGTAACAGAGTGTAAGAGAGTGTAACAGAGTGTAAGAGACAGTAACAGAGTGTACAAGACAGTAACAGAGTGTAAGAGACAGTAACAGAGTGTACGAGAGTGTAGTAGAGTGTAAGAGACAGTAGCAGAGTGAAAGAGAGAGTAGCAGAGTGTAAGAGACAGTAGCAGAGTGTAAGAGAGTGTAAGAGACAGTAACAGAGTGTAAGAGAGTGTAACAGCGTGTAAGAGAGTGTAACAGAGTGTAAGAGACAGTAACAGAGTGTAGGAGAGTGTAAGAGACAGTAGCAGTGTGTAAGAGACAGAAGCAAAGTGAAAGAGAGAGTAGCAGAGTGTAAGAGAGAGTAGCAGAGTGTAAGAGAGAGTAGCAGAGTGTAAGAGACAGTAGCAGAGTGTAAGAGAGTGTAAGAGACAGTAACAGAGTGTAAGAGAGTGTAACAGCGTGTAAGAGAGTGTAACAGAGTGTAAGAGACAGTAAGAGAGTGTAACAGAGTGTAAGAGACAGTAACAGAGTGTAGGAGAGTGTAAGAGACAGTAACGGAGTGTAAGAGACAGTAACAGAGTGTAAGAGACAGCAGCAGAGTGTAAGAGAGTGTAACAGAGTGTAAGAGAGTGTAAGAGACAGTAGCAGAGTGTAAGAGACAGCAGCAGAGTGTAAGAGAGTGTAACATAGTGTAAGAGAGTGTAAGAGACAGTAGCAGAGTGTAATAGACAGTAACAGAGTGTAATAGAGTGTAAGAGACAGTAGCAGAGTGTAAGAGACAATAGCAGAGTGTAAGAGACAGTAGCAGAGTGTAATAGACTGTAGCAGAGTGTAACAGAGTGTAAGAGAGTGTAAGAGACAATAGCAGAGTGTAATAGACAGTAACAGAGTGTAAGAGAGTGTTATAGACAGTAGCAGAGTGCAAGAGACAATAGCAGAGTGTAAGAGACAGTAGCAGAGTGTAATAGACAGTAACAGAGTGTAAGAGAGAGTAACAGAGTGTAAGAGAGAGTAACAGAGTGTAAGAGACAGCAGCAGAGTGTAAGAGTGTAAGAGACAGTAACAGAGTGTAAGAGAGTGTAACAGAGTGTAACAGAGTGTAAGAGACAGTAACAGAGTGTACGAGACAGTAACAGAGTGTACGAGACAGTAACAGAGTGTAAGAGACAGTAACAGAGTATACGAGAGTGTAGTAGAGTGTAAGAGACAGTAACAGAGCGTAAGAGACAGTAGCAGTGTGTAAGAGACAGAAGCAAAGTGTAAGAGACAGTAGCAGAGTGTAAGAGACAGTAGCAGAGTGTAAGAGTGTAAGAGACAGTAACAGAGTGTAAGAGAGTGTAACAGCGTGTAAGAGAGTGTAACAGAGTGTAAGAGACAGTAAGAGAGTGTAACAGAGTGTAAGAGACAGTAACAGAGTGTAGGAGAGTGTAAGAGACAGTAACGGAGTGTAAGAGACAGTAACAGAGTGTAAGAGACAGCAGCAGAGTGTTAGAGAGTGTAACATAGTGTAAGAGAGTGTAAGAGACAGTAGCAGAGTGTAATAGACAGTAACAGAGTGTAATAGAGTGTAAGAGACAGTAGCAGAGTGTAAGAGACAGTAGCAGAGTGTAATAGACTGTAGCAGAGTGTAACAGAGTGTAAGAGAGTGTAAGAGACAATAGCAGAGTGTAATAGACAGTAACAGAGTGTAAGAGAGTGTTATAGACAGTAGCAGAGTGCAAGAGACAATAGCAGAGTGTAAGAGACAGTAGCAGAGTGTAATAGACTGTAACAGAGTGTAACAGAGTGTAAGAGAGTGTAATAGACAGTAACAGAGTGTAAGAGAGTGTTATAGACAGTAGCAGAGTGTTATAGACAATAGCAGAGTGTAAGAGACAGTAGCAGAGTGTAATTGACAGCAGCAGAGTGTAAGAGAGTGTAAGAGACAGTAGCAGAGTGTAATAGACAGTAACAGAGTGTAAGAGAGTGTTATAGACAGTATCAGAGTGTAAGGGACAATAGCAGAGTGTAAGAGACAGTAGCAGAGTGTAATAGACTGTAGCAGAGTGTAACATAGTGTAAGAGAGTGTAAGAGACAGTAGCAGAGTGTAATAGACAGTAACAGAGTGTAAGAGAGTGTTATAGACAGTAGCAGAGTGTAAGAGAGTGTAAGAGACAGTTACAGAGTGTAAGAGAGTGTAACAGAGTGTAAGAGAGTGTAAGAGACAGTAACATAGTGTAGGAGAGTGTAAGAGACAGTAACAGAGTGTAAGAGACAGTAACAGAGTGTAAGAGGGTGTAAGAGACAGTAGCAGAGTGTAGGAGAGTGTAAGAGAGTGTAAGAGACAGTAAGAGTGTAAGAGACAGTAACAGAGTGTAAGAGACAGCAGCAGAGTGTAAGAGAGTGTAACAGAGTGTAAGAGACAGTAACAGAGCGTAAGAGACAGTAGCAGAGTGTAAGAGACAGAAGCAGAGTGAAAGAGACAGTAGCAGAGTGTAATAGACAGTAACAGAGTGTAAGAGAGTGTTATAGACAGTAGCAGAGTGTAAGAGACAATAGCAGAGTGTAAGATACAGTAGCAAAGTGTAAGAGACAGTAACAGAGTGTAAGAGACAGTAGCAGAGTGAAAGAGGCAGTAGTAGAGTGTAGTAGAGTGTACCAGAGTGTCACATGGCATATACCGTCCTCTAGGATCACATAGTCCTGAATGATCTCAGTATACTGTGAACGTCTTTGGGGATCCCTTCGCGTAGACATCGTAAACCTGTGTAAGAGACAGTAGCGGAGTGTAAGAGAGTGTGACAGAGCATAGGAGACAGTAACAGAGTATAGGAGACGGTAACAGAGTGTAAGAGAGTGTAAGAGACAGTAACAGAGTGTAAGAGACAGTAACAGAGTGTAAGAGACAGCAGCAGAGTGTAAGAGAGTGTAACATAGTGTAAGAGAGTGAAAGAGACAGTAGCAGAGTGTAATAGACAGTAACAGAGTGTAGGAGAGTGTAACAGCGTGTAAGAGAGTGTAACAGAGTGTAAGAGAGTGTAAGAGACAGTAACAGAGTGTAGGAGAGTGTAAGAGACAGTAACAGAGTGTAAGAGACAGTAACAGAGTGTAAGAGACAGTAACAGAGTGTAAGAGACAGCAGCAGAGTGTAAGAGAGTGTAACATAGTGTAAGAGAGTGAAAGAGACAGTAGCAGAGTGTAATAGACAGTAACAGAGTGTAGGAGAGTGTCAGAGACAGTAACAGAGTGTAAGAGTCAGCAGCAGAGTGTAAGAGAGTGTAACATAGTGTAAGAGAGTGTAAGAGACAGTAGCAGAGTGTAATAGACAGTAACAGAGTGTAAGAGAGTGTTATAGACAGTAGCAGAGTGTAAGAGACAATAGCAGAGTGTAAGAGACAGTAGCAAAGTGTAATAGACTGTAGCAGAGTGTAACAGTGTAAGAGAGTGTAAGAGACAGTAGCAGAGTGTAATAGACATTAACAGAGTGTAAGAGAGTGTTATAGACAGTAGCAGAGTTTAAGAGACAGTAACAGAGTGTAAGAGACAGTAACAGAGTGTAAGAGGGTGTAAGAGACAGTAGCAGAGTGTAGGAGAGTGTAAGAGAGTGTAAGAGACAGTAACAGAGTGTAAGAGACAGTAACAGAGTGTAAGAGACAGCAGCAGAGTGTAAGAGAGTGTAACAGAGTGTAAGAGACAGTAACAGAGCGTAAGAGACAGTAGCAGAGTGTAAGAGACAGAAGCAGAGTGAAAGAGAGAGTAGCAGAGTGTAAGAGACAGTAGCAGAGAGTAAGAGACAGTAGCAGAGTGTAAGAGAGTGTAATAGACAGTAACAGAGTGTAAGAGAGTGTAACAGCGTGTAAGAGAGTGTAAGAGAGTGTAACAGCGTGTAAGAGAGTGTAACAGAGTGTAAGAGACAGTAACAGAGTGTAGGAGAGTGTAAGAGACAGTAACGGAGTGTAAGAGACAGTAACAGAGTGTAAGAGACAGCAGCAGAGTGTAAGAGAGTGTAACATAGTGTAAGAGAGTGTAAGAGACAGTAGCAGAGTGTAATAGACAGTAACAGAGTGTAATAGAGTGTAAGAGACAGTAGCAGAGTGTAAGAGACAATAGCAGAGTGTAAGAGACAGTAGCAGAGTGTAATAGACTGTAGCAGAGTGTAACAGAGTGTAAGAGAGTGTAAGAGACAATAGCAGAGTGTAATAGACAGTAACAGAGTGTAAGAGAGTGTTATAGACAGTAGCAGAGTGCAAGAGACAATAGCAGAGTGTAAGAGACAGTAGCAGAGTGTAATAGACAGTAACAGAGTGTAAGAGACAGTAACAGAGTGTAAGAGACAGCAGCAGAGTGTAAGAGTGTAAGAGACAGTAACAGAGTGTAAGAGAGTGTAACAGAGTGTAAGAGACAGTAACAGAGTGTACGAGACAGTAACAGAGTGTAAGAGACAGCAGCAGAGTGTAAGAGAGTGTAACATAGTGTAAGAGAGTGAAAGAGACAGTAGCAGAGTGTAATAGACAGTAACAGAGTGTAGGAGAGTGTAACAGCGTGTAAGAGAGTGTAACAGAGTGTAAGAGAGTGTAAGAGACAGTAACAGAGTGTAGGAGAGTGTAAGAGACAGTAACAGAGTGTAAGAGACAGTAACAGAGTGTAAGAGACAGTAACAGAGTGTAAGAGACAGCAGCAGAGTGTAAGAGAGTGTAACATAGTGTAAGAGAGTGTAAGAGACAGTAGCAGAGTGTAATAGACAGTAACAGAGTGTAAGAGAGTGTTATAGACAGTAGCAGCGTGTAAGAGACAATAGCAGAGTGTAAGATACAGTAGCAGAGTGTAAGAGACAGTAACAGAGTGTAAAAGACAGTAACAGAGTGTAAGAGAGTGTAAGAGACAGTAACAGAGTGTAAGAGAGTGTAACAGCATGTAAGAGAGTGTAACAGAGTGTAAGAGAGTGTAAGAGACAGTAACAGAGTGTAGTAGAGTGTAAGAGACAGTAACAGAGTGTAAGAGACAGTAACAGAGTGTAAGAGACAGCAGCAGAGTGTAAGAGAGTGTAACATAGTGTAAGAGAGTGAAAGAGACAGTAGCAGAGTGTAATAGACAGTAACAGAGTGTAAGAGAGTGTTATAGACAGTAGCAAAGTGTAAGAGACAGTAACAGAGTGTAAGAGACAGTAGCAGAGTGAAAGAGGCAGTAGTAGAGTGTAGTAGAGTGTACCAGAGTGTCACAAGGCATATACCGTCCTCTAGGATCACATAGTCCTGAATGATCTCAGTATACTGTGAACGTCTTTGGGGATCTCTTCGCGTAGACATCGTAAACCTGTGTAAGAGACAGTAAAAGAGTATATGAGACAGTAGCGGAGTGTAAGAGAGTGTGACAGAGCATAGGAGACAGTAACAGAGTATAGGAGACGGTAACAGAGTGTAAGAGAGTGTAAGAGACAGTAACAGAGTGTAAGAGACAGTAACAGAGTGTAAGAGACAGCAGCAGAGTGTAAGAGAGTGTAACATAGTGTAAGAGAGTGAAAGAGACAGTAGCAGAGTGTAATAGACAGTAACAGAGTGTAGGAGAGTGTAACAGCGTGTAAGAGAGTGTAACAGAGTGTAAGAGAGTGTAAGAGACAGTAACAGAGTGTAGGAGAGTGTAAGAGACAGTAACAGAGTGTAAGAGACAGTAACAGAGTGTAAGAGACAGTAACAGAGTGTAAGAGACAGCAGCAGAGTGTAAGAGAGTGTAACATAGTGTAAGAGAGTGAAAGAGACAGTAGCAGAGTGTAATAGACAGTAACAGAGTGTAGGAGAGTGTCAGAGACAGTAACAGAGTGTAAGAGTCAGCAGCAGAGTGTAAGAGAGTGTAACATAGTGTAAGAGAGTGTAAGAGAGTGTAAGAGACAGTAGCAGAGTGTAATAGACAGTAACAGAGTGTAAGAGAGTGTTATAGACAGTAGCAGAGTGTAAGAGACAATAGCAGAGTGTAAGATACAGTAGCAGAGTGTAAGAGACAGTAACAGAGTGTAAAAGACAGTAACAGAGTGTAAGAGACAGTAGCAGAGTGAAAGAGACAGTAGTAGAGTGTAGTAGAGTGTAAGAGAGTGTCACATGGCATATACCGTCCTCTAGGATCACATAGTCCTGAATGATCTCAGTATACTGTGAACGTCTTTGGGGATCTCTTCGCGTAGACCTCGTAAACCTGTGTAAGAGACAGTAAAAGAGTATATGAGACAGTAGTGGAGTGTAAGAAAGTGTAACAGAGTATAGGAGACAGTAACAGAGTGTAAGAGAGTGTAAGAGACAGTTACAGAGTGTAAGAGAGTGTAAGAGAGTGTAACAGAGTGTAAGAGACAGTAACAGAGTGTAAGAGACAGCAGCAGAGTGTAAGAGAGTGTACGAGACAGTAGCAGAGTGTAATAGACAGTAACAGAGTGTAAGAGAGTGTTATAGACAGTAGCAGAGTGTTATAGACAATAGCAGAGTGTAAGAGACAGTAGCAGAGTGTAATAGACAGCAGCAGAGTGTAAGAGAGTGTAAGAGACAGTAGCAGAGTGTAATAGACAGTAACAGAGTGTAAGAGAGTGTTATAGACAGTAGCAGAGTGTAAGAGACAATAGCCGAGTGTAAGAGACAGTAGCAGAGTGTAATAGACTGTAGCAGAGTGTAACATAGTGTAAGAGAGTGTAAGAGACAGTAGCAGAGTGTAATAGACAGTAACAGAGTGTAAGAGAGTGTTATAGACAGTAGCAGAGTTTAAGAGACAGTAACAGAGTGTAAGAGACAGTAACAGAGTGTAAGAGACAGTAGCAGAGTGTAGGAGAGTGTAAGAGAGTGTAAGAGAGTGTAAGAGACAGTAACAGAGTGTAAGAGACAGTAACAGAGTGTAAGAGACAGCAGCAGAGTGTAAGAGAGTGTAACAGAGTATAGGAGACAGTAACAGAGTATAGGAGACAGTAACAGAGTGTAAGAGAGTGTAAGAGACAGTTACAGAGTATAAGAGAGTGTAACATAGTGTAAGAGACAGTAACAGAGTGTAAGAGACAGCAGAAGAGTGTAAGAGAGTTGAAGAGACAGTCGCAGAGTGTAATAGACAGTAACAGAGTGTAAGAGAGTGTTATAGACAGTAGCAGAGTGTAAGAGACAATAGCAGAGTGTAATAGACTGAAGCAGAGTGTAACATAGTGTAAGAGAGTGTAAGAGACTGTAGCAGAGTGTAATAGACAGTAACAGAGTGTAAGAGAGTGTTATAGACAGTAGCAGAGTGTAAGAGACAATAGCAGAGTGTAAGAGACAGTAGCAGAGTGTAATAGACAGCAGCAGAGTGTAAGAGAGTGTAAGAGACAGTAGCAGAGTGTAATAGACAGTAACAGAGTGTAAGAGAGTGTTATAGACAGTAGCAGAGTGTAAGAGACAATAGCAGAGTGTAAGAGACAGTAGCAGAGTGTAATAGACTGTAGCAGAGTGTAACAGTGTAAGAGAGTGTAAGAGACAGTAGCAGAGTGTAATAGACATTAACAGAGTATAAGAGAGTGTTATAGACAGTAGCAGAGTTTAAGAGACAGTAACAGAGTGTAAGAGACAGTAACAGAGTGTAAGAGGGTGTAAGAGACAGTAGCAGAGTGTAGGAGAGTGTAAGAGAGTGTAAGAGACAGTAACAGAGTGTAAGAGACAGTAACAGAGTGTAAGAGACAGCAGCAGAGTGTAAGAGAGTGTAACAGAGTGTAAGAGACAGTAACAGAGCGTAAGAGACAGTAGCAGAGTGTAAGAGACAGAAGCAGAGTGAAAGAGAGAGTAGCAGAGTGTAAGAGACAGTAGCAGAGAGTAAGAGACAGTAGCAGAGTGTAAGAGAGTGTAATAGACAGTAACAGAGTGTAAGAGAGTGTAACAGCGTGTAAGAGAGTGTAACAGAGTGTAAGAGAGTGTAAGAGACAGTAACAGAGTGTAAGAGACAGTAACAGAGTGTAAGAGACAGTAGCAGAGTGTAAGAGAGAGTAGCAGAGTGTAAGAGAGTGTAAGAGACAGTAACAGCGTGTAAGAGAGTGTAACAGCATGTAAGAGAGTGTAACAGAGTGTAAGAGAGTGTAAGAGACAGTAACAGAGTGTAGGAGAGTGTAAGAGACAGTAACAGAGTGTAAGAGACAGTAACAGAGTGTAATAGACAGTAACAGAGTGTAATAGACAGTAACAGAGTGTAATAGACTGTAGCAGAGTGTAACAGAGTGTAAGAGAGTGTAAGAGACAGTAGCAGAGTGTAATAGACAGTAACAGAGTGTAAGAGAGTGTTAGACAGTAGCAGAGTGTAAGAGACAATAGCAGAGTGTAATCGAGTGTAGCAGAGTGTAAGAAAGTGTAAGAGACAGTAGCAGAGTGTAATAGACAGTAACAGAGTGTAAGAGAGTGTTAAAGACAGTAGCAGAGTGTAAGAGACAATAGCAGAGTGTAAGATACAGTAGAAGAGTGTAAGAGACAGTAACAGAGTGTAAGAGACAGTAACAGAATGTAAGAGAGTGTTATAGACAGTAGCAGAGTGTAAGAGACAATAGCAGAGTGTAAGAGACTGTAGCAGAGTGTAACAGAGTGTAAGAGAGTGTAAGAGACAGTAGCAGAGTGTAATAGACAGTAACAGAGTGTAAGAGAGTGTTATAGACAGTAGCAGAGTGTAAGAGACAATAGCAGAGTGTAATAGAGTGTAGCAGAGTGTAATAGAGTGTAGCAGAGTGTAAGAGAGTGTAAGAGACAGTAGCAGAGTGTAATAGACAGTAACAGAGAGTAAGAGAGTGTTATAGACAGTTGCAGAGTGTAAGAGACAATAGCAGAGTGTAAGATACAGTAGAAGAGTGTAAGAGACTGTAACAGAGTGTAAGAGACAGTAACAGAGTGTAAGAGACAGTAACAGAGTGTAAGAGACAGTAGCAGAGTGAAAGAGACATTAGTAGAGTGTAGTAGAGTGTAAGAGAGAGTCACATGGCATACACCATCCTCTAGGACCACATGGTCCCGAATGATCTCAGTATACTGTGAACGTATTTGGGTATCTCTTCGCGTAGACATCGTAAACCTGTGTAAGAGACAGTAACAGAGTATATGAGACAGCAGCAGAGTGTAAGAGAGTGTAACATAGTGTAAGACAGTGTAAGAGACAGTAGCAGAGTGAAAGAGACAGTAGCAGAGTGTAAGAGACAGTAGCAGAGTGTAAGAGACAGTAACAGAGTGTAAGAGATAGTAGCAGAGTGTAAGAGAGTGTAAGAGACAGTAACAGTGTGTAAGAGGGTGTAACAGCGTGTAAGAGAGTGTAACAGCATGTAAGAGAGTGTAACAGAGTGTAAGGGAGTGTAAGAGACAGTAACAGAGTGTAAGGGGGTGTAAGAGACAGTAGAAGAGTGTAGGAGAGTGTAGGAGAGTGTAAGAGAGTGTAATAGACAGTAACAGAGTGTAAGAGACAGTAACAGAGTGTAAGAGACAGCAGCAGAGTGTAAGAGAGTGTAAGAGACAGTAACAGAGTGTAAGAGAGTGTAACAGAGTGTAAGAGACAGTAACAGATTGTACGAGACAGTAACAGAGTGTAAGAGACAGTAACAGAGTGTAAGAGACAGTAACAGAGTATACGAGAGTGTAGTAGAGTGTAAGAGACAGTAACAGAGCGTAAGAGACAGTAGCAGTGTGTAAGAGACAGAAGCAAAGTGAAAGAGAGAGTAGCAGAGTGTAAGAGAGAGTAGCAGAGTGTAAGAGACAGTAGCAGAGTGTAAGAGAGTGTAAGAGACAGTAACAGAGTGTAAGAGAGTGTAACAGCGTGTAAGAGAGTGTAACAGAGTGTAAGAGACAGTAAGAGAGTGTAACAGAGTGTAAGAGACAGTAACAGAGTGTAGGAGAGTGTAAGAGACAGTAACGGAGTGTAAGAGACAGTAACAGAGTGTAAGAGACAGCAGCAGAGTGTAAGAGAGTGTAACAGAGTGTAAGAGAGTGTAAGAGACAGTAGCAGAGTGTAAGAGACAGCAGCAGAGTGTAAGAGAGTGTAACATAGTGTAAGAGAGTGTAAGAGACAGTAGCAGAGTGTAATAGACAGTAACAGAGTGTAATAGAGTGTAAGAGACAGTAGCAGAGTGTAAGAGACAATAGCAGAGTGTAAGAGACAGTAGCAGAGTGTAATAGACTGTAGCAGAGTGTAACAGAGTGTAAGAGAGTGTAAGAGACAATAGCAGAGTGTAATAGACAGTAACAGAGTGTAAGAGAGTGTTATAGACAGTAGCAGAGTGCAAGAGACAATAGCAGAGTGTAAGAGACAGTAGCAGAGTGTAATAGACAGTAACAGAGTGTAAGAGAGAGTAACAGAGTGTAAGAGAGAGTAACAGAGTGTAAGAGACAGCAGCAGAGTGTAAGAGTGTAAGAGACAGTAACAGAGTGTAAGAGAGTGTAACAGAGTGTAAGAGACAGTAACAGAGTGTACGAGACAGTAACAGAGTGTACGAGACAGTAACAGAGTGTAAGAGACAGTAACAGAGTATACGAGAGTGTAGTAGAGTGTAAGAGACAGTAACAGAGCGTAAGAGACAGTAGCAGTGTGTAAGAGACAGAAGCAAAGTGTAAGAGACAGTAGCAGAGTGTAAGAGACAGTAGCAGAGTGTAAGAGTGTAAGAGACAGTAACAGAGTGTAAGAGAGTGTAACAGCGTGTAAGAGAGTGTAACAGAGTGTAAGAGACAGTAAGAGAGTGTAACAGAGTGTAAGAGACAGTAACAGAGTGTAGGAGAGTGTAAGAGACAGTAACGGAGTGTAAGAGACAGTAACAGAGTGTAAGAGACAGCAGCAGAGTGTTAGAGAGTGTAACATAGTGTAAGAGAGTGTAAGAGACAGTAGCAGAGTGTAATAGACAGTAACAGAGTGTAATAGAGTGTAAGAGACAGTAGCAGAGTGTAAGAGACAGTAGCAGAGTGTAATAGACTGTAGCAGAGTGTAACAGAGTGTAAGAGAGTGTAAGAGACAATAGCAGAGTGTAATAGACAGTAACAGAGTGTAAGAGAGTGTTATAGACAGTAGCAGAGTGCAAGAGACAATAGCAGAGTGTAAGAGACAGTAGCAGAGTGTAATAGACTGTAACAGAGTGTAACAGAGTGTAAGAGAGTGTAATAGACAGTAACAGAGTGTAAGAGAGTGTTATAGACAGTAGCAGAGTGTTATAGACAATAGCAGAGTGTAAGAGACAGTAGCAGAGTGTAATTGACAGCAGCAGAGTATAAGAGAGTGTAAGAGACAGTAGCAGAGTGTAATAGACAGTAACAGAGTGTAAGAGAGTGTTATAGACAGTAGCAGAGTGTAAGAGAGTGTAAGAGACAGTTACAGAGTGTAAGAGAGTGTAACAGAGTGTAAGAGAGTGTAAGAGACAGTAACATAGTGTAGGAGAGTGTAAGAGACAGTAACAGAGTGTAAGAGACAGTAACAGAGTGTAAGAGGGTGTAAGAGACAGTAGCAGAGTGTAGGAGAGTGTAAGAGAGTGTAAGAGACAGTAAGAGTGTAAGAGACAGTAACAGAGTGTAAGAGACAGCAGCAGAGTGTAAGAGAGTGTAACAGAGTGTAAGAGACAGTAACAGAGCGTAAGAGACAGTAGCAGAGTGTAAGAGACAGAAGCAGAGTGAAAGAGAGAGTAGCAGAGTGTAAGAGACAGTAGTAGAGTGTAAGAGACAGTAGCAGAGTGTAAGAGAGTGTAAGAGACAGTAACAGAGTGTAAGAGAGTGTAACAGCATGTAAGAGAGTGTAACAGAGTGTAAGAGAGTGTAAGAGACAGTAACAGAGTGTAGTAGAGTGTAAGAGACAGTAACAGAGTGTAAGAGACAGTAACAGAGTGTAAGAGACAGCAGCAGAGTGTAAGAGAGTGTAACATAGTGTAAGAGAGTGAAAGAGACAGTAGCAGAGTGTAATAGACAGTAACAGAGTGTAAGAGAGTGTTATAGACAGTAGCAGAGTGTAAGAGACAATAGCAGAGTGTAAGATACAGTAGCAAAGTGTAAGAGACAGTAACAGAGTGTAAGAGACAGTAGCAGAGTGTAATAGACTGTAGCAGAGTGTAACATAGTGTAAGAGAGTGTAAGAGACAGTAGCAGAGTGTAATAGACAGTAACAGAGTGTAAGAGAGTGTTATAGACAGTAGCAGAGTGTAAGAGAGTGTAAGAGACAGTTACAGAGTGTAAGAGAGTGTAACAGAGTGTAAGAGAGTGTAAGAGACAGTAACATAGTGTAGGAGAGTGTAAGAGACAGTAACAGAGTGTAAGAGACAGTAACAGAGTGTAAGAGGGTGTAAGAGACAGTAGCAGAGTGTAGGAGAGTGTAAGAGAGTGTAAGAGACAGTAAGAGTGTAAGAGACAGTAACAGAGTGTAAGAGACAGCAGCAGAGTGTAAGAGAGTGTAACAGAGTGTAAGAGACAGTAACAGAGCGTAAGAGACAGTAGCAGAGTGTAAGAGACAGAAGCAGAGTGAAAGAGAGAGTAGCAGAGTGTAAGAGACAGTAGTAGAGTGTAAGAGACAGTAGCAGAGTGTAAGAGAGTGTAAGAGACAGTAACAGAGTGTAAGAGAGTGTAACAGCATGTAAGAGAGTGTAACAGAGTGTAAGAGAGTGTAAGAGACAGTAACAGAGTGTAGTAGAGTGTAAGAGACAGTAACAGAGTGTAAGAGACAGTAACAGAGTGTAAGAGACAGCAGCAGAGTGTAAGAGAGTGTAACATAGTGTAAGAGAGTGAAAGAGACAGTAGCAGAGTGTAATAGACAGTAACAGAGTGTAAGAGAGTGTTATAGACAGTAGCAGAGTGTAAGAGACAATAGCAGAGTGTAAGATACAGTAGCAAAGTGTAAGAGACAGTAACAGAGTGTAAGAGACAGTAGCAGAGTGAAAGAGGCAGTAGTAGAGTGTAGTAGAGTGTACCAGAGTGTCACATGGCATATACCGTCCTCTAGGATCACATAGTCCTGAATGATCTCAGTATACTGTGAACGTCTTTGGGGATCCCTTCGCGTAGACATCGTAAACCTGTGTAAGAGACAGTAGCGGAGTGTAAGAGAGTGTGACAGAGCATAGGAGACAGTAACAGAGTATAGGAGACGGTAACAGAGTGTAAGAGAGTGTAAGAGACAGTAACAGAGTGTAAGAGACAGTAACAGAGTGTAAGAGACAGCAGCAGAGTGTAAGAGAGTGTAACATAGTGTAAGAGAGTGAAAGAGACAGTAGCAGAGTGTAATAGACAGTAACAGAGTGTAGGAGAGTGTAACAGCGTGTAAGAGAGTGTAACAGAGTGTAAGAGAGTGTAAGAGACAGTAACAGAGTGTAGGAGAGTGTAAGAGACAGTAACAGAGTGTAAGAGACAGTAACAGAGTGTAAGAGACAGTAACAGAGTGTAAGAGACAGCAGCAGAGTGTAAGAGAGTGTAACATAGTGTAAGAGAGTGAAAGAGACAGTAGCAGAGTGTTATAGACAGTAACAGAGTGTAGGAGAGTGTCAGAGACAGTAACAGAGTGTAAGAGTCAGCAGCAGAGTGTAAGAGAGTGTAACATAGTGTAAGAGAGTGTAAGAGACAGTAGCAGAGTGTAATAGACAGTAACAGAGTGTAAGAGAGTGTTATAGACAGTAGCAGAGTGTAAGAGACAATAGCAGAGTGTAAGAGACAGTAGCAAAGTGTAATAGACTGTAGCAGAGTGTAACAGTGTAAGAGAGTGTAAGAGACAGTAGCAGAGTGTAATAGACATTAACAGAGTGTAAGAGAGTGTTATAGACAGTAGCAGAGTTTAAGAGACAGTAACAGAGTGTAAGAGACAGTAACAGAGTGTAAGAGGGTGTAAGAGACAGTAGCAGAGTGTAGGAGAGTGTAAGAGAGTGTAAGAGACAGTAACAGAGTGTAAGAGACAGTAACAGAGTGTAAGAGACAGCAGCAGAGTGTAAGAGAGTGTAACAGAGTGTAAGAGACAGTAACAGAGCGTAAGAGACAGTAGCAGAGTGTAAGAGACAGAAGCAGAGTGAAAGAGAGAGTAGCAGAGTGTAAGAGACAGTAGCAGAGAGTAAGAGACAGTAGCAGAGTGTAAGAGAGTGTAATAGACAGTAACAGAGTGTAAGAGAGTGTAACAGCGTGTAAGAGAGTGTAACAGCGTGTAAGAGAGTGTAACAGAGTGTAAGAGACAGTAACAGAGTGTAGGAGAGTGTAAGAGACAGTAACGGAGTGTAAGAGACAGTAACAGAGTGTAAGAGACAGCAGCAGAGTGTAAGAGAGTGTAACATAGTGTAAGAGAGTGTAAGAGACAGTAGCAGAGTGTAATAGACAGTAACAGAGTGTAATAGAGTGTAAGAGACAGTAGCAGAGTGTAAGAGACAATAGCAGAGTGTAAGAGACAGTAGCAGAGTGTAATAGACTGTAGCAGAGTGTAACAGAGTGTAAGAGAGTGTAAGAGACAATAGCAGAGTGTAATAGACAGTAACAGAGTGTAAGAGAGTGTTATAGACAGTAGCAGAGTGCAAGAGACAATAGCAGAGTGTAAGAGACAGTAGCAGAGTGTAATAGACAGTAACAGAGTGTAAGAGACAGTAACAGAGTGTAAGAGACAGCAGCAGAGTGTAAGAGTGTAAGAGACAGTAACAGAGTGTAAGAGAGTGTAACAGAGTGTAAGAGACAGTAACAGAGTGTACGAGACAGTAACATAGTGTACGAGACAGTAACATAGTGTACGAGACAGTAACAGAGTGTAAGAGACAGTAACAGAGTATACGAGAGTGTAGTAGAGTGTAAGAGACAGTAACAGAGCGTAAGAGACAGTAGCAGTGTGTAAGAGACAGAAGCAAAGTGAAAGAGAGAGTAGCAGAGTGTAAGAGACAGTAGCAGAGTGTAAGAGACAGTAGCAGAGTGTAAGAGTGTAAGAGACAGTAACAGAGTGTAAGAGAGTGTAACAGCGTGTAAGAGAGTGTAACAGAGTGTAAGAGACAGTAAGAGAGTGTAACAGAGTGTAAGAGACAGTAACAGAGTGTAGGAGAGTGTAAGAGACAGTAACGGAGTGTAAGAGACAGTATCAGAGTGTTAGAGAGTGTAACATAGTGTAAGAGAGTGTAAGAGACAGTAGCAGAGTGTAATAGACAGTAACAGAGTGTAAGAGAGTGTTATAGACAGTAGCAGAGTGTAAGAGACAATAGCAGAGTGTAAGATACAGTAGCAGAGTGTAAGAGACAGTAACAGAGTGTAAAAGACAGTAACAGAGTGTAAGAGACAGTAGCAGAGTGAAAGAGACAGTAGTAGAGTGTAGTAGAGTGTAAGAGAGTGTCACATGGCATATACCGTCCTCTAGGATCACATAGTCCTGAATGATCTCAGTATACTGTGAACGTCTTTGGGGATCTCTTCGCGTAGACCTCGTAAACCTGTGTAAGAGACAGTAAAAGAGTATATGAGACAGTAGTGGAGTGTAAGAAAGTGTAACAGAGTATAGGAGACAGTAACAGAGTGTAAGAGAGTGTAAGAGACAGTTACAGAGTGTAAGAGAGTGTAAGAGAGTGTAACAGAGTGTAAGCGACAGTAACAGAGTGTAAGAGACAGCAGCAGAGTGTAAGAGAGTGTAAGAGACAGTAGCAGAGTGTAATAGACAGTAACAGAGTGTAAGAGAGTGTTATAGACAGTAGCAGAGTGTTATAGACAATAGCAGAGTGTAAGAGACAGTAGCAGAGTGTAATAGACAGCAGCAGAGTGTAAGAGAGTGTAAGAGACAGTAGCAGAGTGTAATAGACAGTAACAGAGTGTAAGAGAGTGTTAGACAGTAGCAGAGTGTAAGAGACAATAGCAGAGTGTAAGAGACAGTAGCAGAGTGTAATAGACTGTAGCAGAGTGTAACATAGTGTAAGAGAGTGTAAGAGACAGTAGCAGAGTGTAATAGACAGTAACAGAGTGTAAGAGAGTGTTATAGACAGTAGCAGAGTTTAAGAGACAGTAACAGAGTGTAAGAGACAGTAACAGAGTGTAAGAGGGTGTAAGAGACAGTAGCAGAGTGTAGGAGAGTGTAAGAGAGTGTAAGAGAGTGTAAGAGACAGTAACAGAGTGTAAGAGACAGTAACAGAGTGTAAGAGACAGCAGCAGAGTGTAAGAGAGTGTAACAGAGTGTAAGAGAGTGTAAGAGACAGTAGCAGAGTGTAAGAGACAGCAGCAGAGTGTAAGAGAGTGTAACATAGTGTAAGAGAGTGTAAGAGACAGTAGCAGAGTGTAATAGACAGTAACAGAGTGTAATAGAGTGTAAGAGACAGTAGCAGAGTGTAAGAGACAATAGCAGAGTGTAAGAGACAGTAGCAGAGTGTAATAGACTGTAGCAGAGTGTAACAGAGTGTAAGAGAGTGTAAGAGACAATAGCAGAGTGTAATAGACAGTAACAGAGTGTAAGAGAGTGTTATAGACAGTAGCAGAGTGCAAGAGACAATAGCAGAGTGTAAGAGACAGTAGCAGAGTGTAATAGACAGTAACAGAGTGTAAGAGAGAGTAACAGAGTGTAAGAGAGAGTAACAGAGTGTAAGAGACAGCAGCAGAGTGTAAGAGTGTAAGAGACAGTAACAGAGTGTAAGAGAGTGTAACAGAGTGTAAGAGACAGTAACAGAGTGTACGAGACAGTAACAGAGTGTACGAGACAGTAACAGAGTGTAAGAGACAGTAACAGAGTATACGAGAGTGTAGTAGAGTGTAAGAGACAGTAACAGAGCGTAAGAGACAGTAGCAGTGTGTAAGAGACAGAAGCAAAGTGTAAGAGACAGTAGCAGAGTGTAAGAGACAGTAGCAGAGTGTAAGAGTGTAAGAGACAGTAACAGAGTGTAAGAGAGTGTAACAGCGTGTAAGAGAGTGTAACAGAGTGTAAGAGACAGTAAGAGAGTGTAACAGAGTGTAAGAGACAGTAACAGAGTGTAGGAGAGTGTAAGAGACAGTAACGGAGTGTAAGAGACAGTAACAGAGTGTAAGAGACAGCAGCAGAGTGTTAGAGAGTGTAACATAGTGTAAGAGAGTGTAAGAGACAGTAGCAGAGTGTAATAGACAGTAACAGAGTGTAATAGAGTGTAAGAGACAGTAGCAGAGTGTAAGAGACAGTAGCAGAGTGTAATAGACTGTAGCAGAGTATAACAGAGTGTAAGAGAGTGTAAGAGACAATAGCAGAGTGTAATAGACAGTAACAGAGTGTAAGAGAGTGTTATAGACAGTAGCAGAGTGCAAGAGACAATAGCAGAGTGTAAGAGACAGTAGCAGAGTGTAATAGACTGTAACAGAGTGTAACAGAGTGTAAGAGAGTGTAATAGACAGTAACAGAGTGTAAGAGAGTGTTATAGACAGTAGCAGAGTGTTATAGACAATAGCAGAGTGTAAGAGACAGTAGCAGAGTGTAATTGACAGCAGCAGAGTGTAAGAGAGTGTAAGAGACAGTAGCAGAGTGTAATAGACAGTAACAGAGTGTAAGAGAGTGTTATAGACAGTAGCAGAGTGTAAGAGAGTGTAAGAGACAGTTACAGAGTGTAAGAGAGTGTAACAGAGTGTAAGAGAGTGTAAGAGACAGTAACATAGTGTAGGAGAGTGTAAGAGACAGTAACAGAGTGTAAGAGACAGTAACAGAGTGTAAGAGGGTGTAAGAGACAGTAGCAGAGTGTAGGAGAGTGTAAGAGAGTGTAAGAGACAGTAAGAGTGTAAGAGACAGTAACAGAGTGTAAGAGACAGCAGCAGAGTGTAAGAGAGTGTAACAGAGTGTAAGAGACAGTAACAGAGCGTAAGAGACAGTAGCAGAGTGTAAGAGACAGAAGCAGAGTGAAAGAGAGAGTAGCAGAGTGTAAGAGACAGTAGTAGAGTGTAAGAGACAGTAGCAGAGTGTAAGAGAGTGTAAGAGACAGTAACAGAGTGTAAGAGAGTGTAACAGCATGTAAGAGAGTGTAACAGAGTGTAAGAGAGTGTAAGAGACAGTAACAGAGTGTAGTAGAGTGTAAGAGACAGTAACAGAGTGTAAGAGACAGTAACAGAGTGTAAGAGACAGCAGCAGAGTGTAAGAGAGTGTAACATAGTGTAAGAGAGTGAAAGAGACAGTAGCAGAGTGTAATAGACAGTAACAGAGTGTAAGAGAGTGTTATAGACAGTAGCAGAGTGTAAGAGACAATAGCAGAGTGTAAGATACAGTAGCAAAGTGTAAGAGACAGTAACAGAGTGTAAGAGACAGTAGCAGAGTGAAAGAGGCAGTAGTAGAGTGTAGTAGAGTGTACCAGAGTGTCACATGGCATATACCGTCCTCTAGGATCACATAGTCCTGAATGATCTCAGTATACTGTGAACGTCTTTGGGGATCCCTTCGCGTAGACATCGTAAACCTGTGTAAGAGACAGTAGCGGAGTGTAAGAGAGTGTGACAGAGCATAGGAGACAGTAACAGAGTATAGGAGACGGTAACAGAGTGTAAGAGAGTGTAAGAGACAGTAACAGAGTGTAAGAGACAGTAACAGAGTGTAAGAGACAGCAGCAGAGTGTAAGAGAGTGTACGAGACAGTAGCAGAGTGTAATAGACAGTAACAGAGTGTAAGAGAGTGTTATAGACAGTAGCAGAGTGTTATAGACAATAGAGAAGTGTAAGAGACAGTAGCAGAGTGTAATAGACAGCAGCAGAGTGTAAGAGAGTGTAAGAGACAGTAGCAGAGTGTAATAGACAGTAACAGAGTGTAAGAGAGTGTTATAGACAGTAGCAGAGTGTAAGAGACAATAGCCGAGTGTAAGAGACAGTAGCAGAGTGTAATAGACTGTAGCAGAGTGTAACATAGTGTAAGAGAGTGTAAGAGACAGTAGCAGAGTGTAATAGACAGTAACAGAGTGTAAGAGAGTGTTATAGACAGTAGCAGAGTTTAAGAGACAGTAACAGAGTGTAAGAGACAGTAACAGAGTGTAAGAGACAGTAGCAGAGTGTAGGAGAGTGTAAGAGAGTGTAAGAGAGTGTAAGAGACAGTAACAGAGTGTAAGAGACAGTAACAGAGTGTAAGAGACAGCAGCAGAGTGTAAGAGAGTGTAACAGAGTATAGGAGACAGTAACAGAGTATAGGAGACAGTAACAGAGTGTAAGAGAGTGTAAGAGACAGTTACAGAGTATAAGAGAGTGTAACATAGTGTAAGAGACAGTAACAGAGTGTAAGAGACAGCAGAAGAGTGTAAGAGAGTTGAAGAGACAGTCGCAGAGTGTAATAGACAGTAACAGAGTGTAAGAGAGTGTTATAGACAGTAGCAGAGTGTAAGAGACAATAGCAGAGTGTAATAGACTGAAGCAGAGTGTAACATAGTGTAAGAGAGTGTAAGAGACTGTAGCAGAGTGTAATAGACAGTAACAGAGTGTAAGAGAGTGTTATAGACAGTAGCAGAGTGTAAGAGACAATAGCAGAGTGTAAGAGACAGTAGCAGAGTGTAATAGACAGCAGCAGAGTGTAAGAGAGTGTAAGAGACAGTAGCAGAGTGTAATAGACAGTAACAGAGTGTAAGAGAGTGTTATAGACAGTAGCAGAGTGTAAGAGACAATAGCAGAGTGTAAGAGACAGTAGCAGAGTGTAATAGACTGTAGCAGAGTGTAACAGTGTAAGAGAGTGTAAGAGACAGTAGCAGAGTGTAATAGACATTAACAGAGTATAAGAGAGTGTTATAGACAGTAGCAGAGTTTAAGAGACAGTAACAGAGTGTAAGAGACAGTAACAGAGTGTAAGAGGGTGTAAGAGACAGTAGCAGAGTGTAGGAGAGTGTAAGAGAGTGTAAGAGACAGTAACAGAGTGTAAGAGACAGTAACAGAGTGTAAGAGACAGCAGCAGAGTGTAAGAGAGTGTAACAGAGTGTAAGAGACAGTAACAGAGCGTAAGAGACAGTAGCAGAGTGTAAGAGACAGAAGCAGAGTGAAAGAGAGAGTAGCAGAGTGTAAGAGACAGTAGCAGAGAGTAAGAGACAGTAGCAGAGTGTAAGAGAGTGTAATAGACAGTAACAGAGTGTAAGAGAGTGTAACAGCGTGTAAGAGAGTGTAACAGAGTGTAAGAGAGTGTAAGAG
Source organism: Sceloporus occidentalis (assembly GCA_023333645.1). Taxonomy (NCBI): domain Eukaryota; kingdom Metazoa; phylum Chordata; class Lepidosauria; order Squamata; family Phrynosomatidae; genus Sceloporus; species Sceloporus occidentalis. The sequence goes on along the minus strand of JALMGF010000304.1, from coordinate 136,379 downwards.
ACAGTAACAGAGTGTAAGAGACAGTAACAGAGTGTAAGAGACAGTAGCAGAGTGTAAGAGAGAGTAGCAGAGTGTAAGAGAGTGTAAGAGACAGTAACAGCGTGTAAGAGAGTGTAACAGCATGTAAGAGAGTGTAACAGAGTGTAAGAGAGTGTAAGAGACAGTAACAGAGTGTAGGAGAGTGTAAGAGACAGTAACAGAGTGTAAGAGACAGTAACAGAGTGTAATAGACAGTAACAGAGTGTAATAGACAGTAACAGAGTGTAATAGACTGTAGCAGAGTGTAACAGAGTGTAAGAGAGTGTAAGAGACAGTAGCAGAGTGTAATAGACAGTAACAGAGTGTAAGAGAGTGTTAGACAGTAGCAGAGTGTAAGAGACAATAGCAGAGTGTAATCGAGTGTAGCAGAGTGTAAGAAAGTGTAAGAGACAGTAGCAGAGTGTAATAGACAGTAACAGAGTGTAAGAGAGTGTTAAAGACAGTAGCAGAGTGTAAGAGACAATAGCAGAGTGTAAGATACAGTAGAAGAGTGTAAGAGACAGTAACAGAGTGTAAGAGACAGTAACAGAATGTAAGAGAGTGTTATAGACAGTAGCAGAGTGTAAGAGACAATAGCAGAGTGTAAGAGACTGTAGCAGAGTGTAACAGAGTGTAAGAGAGTGTAAGAGACAGTAGCAGAGTGTAATAGACAGTAACAGAGTGTAAGAGAGTGTTATAGACAGTAGCAGAGTGTAAGAGACAATAGCAGAGTGAAATAGAGTGTAGCAGAGTGTAATAGAGTGTAGCAGAGTGTAAGAGAGTGTAAGAGACAGTAGCAGAGTGTAATAGACAGTAACAGAGAGTAAGAGAGTGTTATAGACAGTTGCAGAGTGTAAGAGACAATAGCAGAGTGTAAGATACAGTAGAAGAGTGTAAGAGACTGTAACAGAGTGTAAGAGACAGTAACAGAGTGTAAGAGACAGTAACAGAGTGTAAGAGACAGTAGCAGAGTGAAAGAGACATTAGTAGAGTGTAGTAGAGTGTAAGAGAGAGTCACATGGCATACACCATCCTCTAGGACCACATGGTCCCGAATGATCTCAGTATACTGTGAACGTATTTGGGTATCTCTTCGCGTAGACATCGTAAACCTGTGTAAGAGACAGTAACAGAGTATATGAGACAGCAGCAGAGTGTAAGAGAGTGTAACATAGTGTAAGACAGTGTAAGAGACAGTAGCAGAGTGAAAGAGACAGTAGCAGAGTGTAAGAGACAGTAGCAGAGTGTAAGAGACAGTAACAGAGTGTAAGAGATAGTAGCAGAGTGTAAGAGAGTGTAAGAGACAGTAACAGTGTGTAAGAGGGTGTAACAGCGTGTAAGAGAGTGTAACAGCATGTAAGAGAGTGTAACAGAGTGTAAGGGAGTGTAAGAGACAGTAACAGAGTGTAAGGGGGTGTAAGAGACAGTAGAAGAGTGTAGGAGAGTGTAGGAGAGTGTAAGAGAGTGTAATAGACAGTAACAGAGTGTAAGAGACAGTAACAGAGTGTAAGAGACAGCAGCAGAGTGTAAGAGAGTGTAAGAGACAGTAACAGAGTGTAAGAGAGTGTAACAGAGTGTAAGAGACAGTAACAGATTGTACGAGACAGTAACAGAGTGTAAGAGACAGTAACAGAGTGTAAGAGACAGTAACAGAGTATACGAGAGTGTAGTAGAGTGTAAGAGACAGTAACAGAGCGTAAGAGACAGTAGCAGTGTGTAAGAGACAGAAGCAAAGTGAAAGAGAGAGTAGCAGAGTGTAAGAGAGAGTAGCAGAGTGTAAGAGACAGTAGCAGAGTGTAAGAGAGTGTAAGAGACAGTAACAGAGTGTAAGAGAGTGTAACAGCGTGTAAGAGAGTGTAACAGAGTGTAAGAGACAGTAAGAGAGTGTAACAGAGTGTAAGAGACAGTAACAGAGTGTAGGAGAGTGTAAGAGACAGTAACGGAGTGTAAGAGACAGTAACAGAGTGTAAGAGACAGCAGCAGAGTGTAAGAGAGTGTAACAGAGTGTAAGAGAGTGTAAGAGACAGTAGCAGAGTGTAAGAGACAGCAGCAGAGTGTAAGAGAGTGTAACATAGTGTAAGAGAGTGTAAGAGACAGTAGCAGAGTGTAATAGACAGTAACAGAGTGTAATAGAGTGTAAGAGACAGTAGCAGAGTGTAAGAGACAATAGCAGAGTGTAAGAGACAGTAGCAGAGTGTAATAGACTGTAGCAGAGTGTAACAGAGTGTAAGAGAGTGTAAGAGACAATAGCAGAGTGTAATAGACAGTAACAGAGTGTAAGAGAGTGTTATAGACAGTAGCAGAGTGCAAGAGACAATAGCAGAGTGTAAGAGACAGTAGCAGAGTGTAATAGACAGTAACAGAGTGTAAGAGAGAGTAACAGAGTGTAAGAGAGAGTAACAGAGTGTAAGAGACAGCAGCAGAGTGTAAGAGTGTAAGAGACAGTAACAGAGTGTAAGAGAGTGTAACAGAGTGTAAGAGACAGTAACAGAGTGTACGAGACAGTAACAGAGTGTACGAGACAGTAACAGAGTGTAAGAGACAGTAACAGAGTATACGAGAGTGTAGTAGAGTGTAAGAGACAGTAACAGAGCGTAAGAGACAGTAGCAGTGTGTAAGAGACAGAAGCAAAGTGTAAGAGACAGTAGCAGAGTGTAAGAGACAGTAGCAGAGTGTAAGAGTGTAAGAGACAGTAACAGAGTGTAAGAGAGTGTAACAGCGTGTAAGAGAGTGTAACAGAGTGTAAGAGACAGTAAGAGAGTGTAACAGAGTGTAAGAGACAGTAACAGAGTGTAGGAGAGTGTAAGAGACAGTAACGGAGTGTAAGAGACAGTAACAGAGTGTAAGAGACAGCAGCAGAGTGTTAGAGAGTGTAACATAGTGTAAGAGAGTGTAAGAGACAGTAGCAGAGTGTAATAGACAGTAACAGAGTGTAATAGAGTGTAAGAGACAGTAGCAGAGTGTAAGAGACAGTAGCAGAGTGTAATAGACTGTAGCAGAGTGTAACAGAGTGTAAGAGAGTGTAAGAGACAATAGCAGAGTGTAATAGACAGTAACAGAGTGTAAGAGAGTGTTATAGACAGTAGCAGAGTGCAAGAGACAATAGCAGAGTGTAAGAGACAGTAGCAGAGTGTAATAGACTGTAACAGAGTGTAACAGAGTGTAAGAGAGTGTAATAGACAGTAACAGAGTGTAAGAGAGTGTTATAGACAGTAGCAGAGTGTTATAGACAATAGCAGAGTGTAAGAGACAGTAGCAGAGTGTAATTGACAGCAGCAGAGTGTAAGAGAGTGTAAGAGACAGTAGCAGAGTGTAATAGACAGTAACAGAGTGTAAGAGAGTGTTATAGACAGTAGCAGAGTGTAAGAGAGTGTAAGAGACAGTTACAGAGTGTAAGAGAGTGTAACAGAGTGTAAGAGAGTGTAAGAGACAGTAACATAGTGTAGGAGAGTGTAAGAGACAGTAACAGAGTGTAAGAGACAGTAACAGAGTGTAAGAGGGTGTAAGAGACAGTAGCAGAGTGTAGGAGAGTGTAAGAGAGTGTAAGAGACAGTAAGAGTGTAAGAGACAGTAACAGAGTGTAAGAGACAGCAGCAGAGTGTAAGAGAGTGTAACAGAGTGTAAGAGACAGTAACAGAGCGTAAGAGACAGTAGCAGAGTGTAAGAGACAGAAGCAGAGTGAAAGAGAGAGTAGCAGAGTGTAAGAGACAGTAGTAGAGTGTAAGAGACAGTAGCAGAGTGTAAGAGAGTGTAAGAGACAGTAACAGAGTGTAAGAGAGTGTAACAGCATGTAAGAGAGTGTAACAGAGTGTAAGAGAGTGTAAGAGACAGTAACAGAGTGTAGTAGAGTGTAAGAGACAGTAACAGAGTGTAAGAGACAGTAACAGAGTGTAAGAGACAGCAGCAGAGTGTAAGAGAGTGTAACATAGTGTAAGAGAGTGAAAGAGACAGTAGCAGAGTGTAATAGACAGTAACAGAGTGTAAGAGAGTGTTATAGACAGTAGCAGAGTGTAAGAGACAATAGCAGAGTGTAAGATACAGTAGCAAAGTGTAAGAGACAGTAACAGAGTGTAAGAGACAGTAGCAGAGTGTAATAGACTGTAGCAGAGTGTAACATAGTGTAAGAGAGTGTAAGAGACAGTAGCAGAGTGTAATAGACAGTAACAGAGTGTAAGAGAGTGTTATAGACAGTAGCAGAGTGTAAGAGAGTGTAAGAGACAGTTACAGAGTGTAAGAGAGTGTAACAGAGTGTAAGAGAGTGTAAGAGACAGTAACATAGTGTAGGAGAGTGTAAGAGACAGTAACAGAGTGTAAGAGACAGTAACAGAGTGTAAGAGGGTGTAAGAGACAGTAGCAGAGTGTAGGAGAGTGTAAGAGAGTGTAAGAGACAGTAAGAGTGTAAGAGACAGTAACAGAGTGTAAGAGACAGCAGCAGAGTGTAAGAGAGTGTAACAGAGTGTAAGAGACAGTAACAGAGCGTAAGAGACAGTAGCAGAGTGTAAGAGACAGAAGCAGAGTGAAAGAGAGAGTAGCAGAGTGTAAGAGACAGTAGTAGAGTGTAAGAGACAGTAGCAGAGTGTAAGAGAGTGTAAGAGACAGTAACAGAGTGTAAGAGAGTGTAACAGCATGTAAGAGAGTGTAACAGAGTGTAAGAGAGTGTAAGAGACAGTAACAGAGTGTAGTAGAGTGTAAGAGACAGTAACAGAGTGTAAGAGACAGTAACAGAGTGTAAGAGACAGCAGCAGAGTGTAAGAGAGTGTAACATAGTGTAAGAGAGTGAAAGAGACAGTAGCAGAGTGTAATAGACAGTAACAGAGTGTAAGAGAGTGTTATAGACAGTAGCAGAGTGTAAGAGACAATAGCAGAGTGTAAGATACAGTAGCAAAGTGTAAGAGACAGTAACAGAGTGTAAGAGACAGTAGCAGAGTGAAAGAGGCAGTAGTAGAGTGTAGTAGAGTGTACCAGAGTGTCACATGGCATATACCGTCCTCTAGGATCACATAGTCCTGAATGATCTCAGTATACTGTGAACGTCTTTGGGGATCCCTTCGCGTAGACATCGTAAACCTGTGTAAGAGACAGTAGCGGAGTGTAAGAGAGTGTGACAGAGCATAGGAGACAGTAACAGAGTATAGGAGACGGTAACAGAGTGTAAGAGAGTGTAAGAGACAGTAACAGAGTGTAAGAGACAGTAACAGAGTGTAAGAGACAGCAGCAGAGTGTAAGAGAGTGTAACATAGTGTAAGAGAGTGAAAGAGACAGTAGCAGAGTGTAATAGACAGTAACAGAGTGTAGGAGAGTGTAACAGCATGTAAGAGAGTGTAACAGAGTGTAAGAGAGTGTAAGAGACAGTAACAGAGTGTAGGAGAGTGTAAGAGACAGTAACAGAGTGTAAGAGACAGTAACAGAGTGTAAGAGACAGTAACAGAGTGTAAGAGACAGCAGCAGAGTGTAAGAGAGTGTAACATAGTGTAAGAGAGTGAAAGAGACAGTAGCAGAGTGTAATAGACAGTAACAGAGTGTAGGAGAGTGTCAGAGACAGTAACAGAGTGTAAGAGTCAGCAGCAGAGTGTAAGAGAGTGTAACATAGTGTAAGAGAGTGTAAGAGACAGTAGCAGAGTGTAATAGACAGTAACAGAGTGTAAGAGAGTGTTATAGACAGTAGCAGAGTGTAAGAGACAATAGCAGAGTGTAAGAGACAGTAGCAAAGTGTAATAGACTGTAGCAGAGTGTAACAGTGTAAGAGAGTGTAAGAGACAGTAGCAGAGTGTAATAGACATTAACAGAGTGTAAGAGAGTGTTATAGACAGTAGCAGAGTTTAAGAGACAGTAACAGAGTGTAAGAGACAGTAACAGAGTGTAAGAGGGTGTAAGAGACAGTAGCAGAGTGTAGGAGAGTGTAAGAGAGTGTAAGAGACAGTAACAGAGTGTAAGAGACAGTAACAGAGTGTAAGAGACAGCAGCAGAGTGTAAGAGAGTGTAACAGAGTGTAAGAGACAGTAACAGAGCGTAAGAGACAGTAGCAGAGTGTAAGAGACAGAAGCAGAGTGAAAGAGAGAGTAGCAGAGTGTAAGAGACAGTAGCAGAGAGTAAGAGACAGTAGCAGAGTGTAAGAGAGTGTAATAGACAGTAACAGAGTGTAAGAGAGTGTAACAGCGTGTAAGAGAGTGTAAGAGAGTGTAACAGCGTGTAAGAGAGTGTAGCAGAGTGTAAGAGACAGTAACAGAGTGTAGGAGAGTGTAAGAGACAGTAACGGAGTGTAAGAGACAGTAACAGAGTGTAAGAGACAGCAGCAGAGTGTAAGAGAGTGTAACATAGTGTAAGAGAGTGTAAGAGACAGTAGCAGAGTGTAATAGACAGTAACAGAGTGTAATAGAGTGTAAGAGACAGTAGCAGAGTGTAAGAGACAATAGCAGAGTGTAAGAGACAGTAGCAGAGTGTAATAGACTGTAGCAGAGTGTAACAGAGTGTAAGAGAGTGTAAGAGACAATAGCAGAGTGTAATAGACAGTAACAGAGTGTAAGAGAGTGTTATAGACAGTAGCAGAGTGCAAGAGACAATAGCAGAGTGTAAGAGACAGTAGCAGAGTGTAATAGACAGTAACAGAGTGTAAGAGACAGTAACAGAGTGTAAGAGACAGCAGCAGAGTGTAAGAGTGTAAGAGACAGTAACAGAGTGTAAGAGAGTGTAACAGAGTGTAAGAGACAGTAACAGAGTGTACGAGACAGTAACATAGTGTACGAGACAGTAACATAGTGTACGAGACAGTAACAGAGTGTAAGAGACAGTAACAGAGTATACGAGAGTGTAGTAGAGTGTAAGAGACAGTAACAGAGCGTAAGAGACAGTAGCAGTGTGTAAGAGACAGAAGCAAAGTGAAAGAGAGAGTAGCAGAGTGTAAGAGACAGTAGCAGAGTGTAAGAGACAGTAGCAGAGTGTAAGAGTGTAAGAGACAGTAACAGAGTGTAAGAGAGTGTAACAGCGTGTAAGAGAGTGTAACAGAGTGTAAGAGACAGTAAGAGAGTGTAACAGAGTGTAAGAGACAGTAACAGAGTGTAGGAGAGTGTAAGAGACAGTAACGGAGTGTAAGAGACAGTATCAGAGTGTTAGAGAGTGTAACATAGTGTAAGAGAGTGTAAGAGACAGTAGCAGAGTGTAATAGACAGTAACAGAGTGTAAGAGAGTGTTATAGACAGTAGCAGAGTGTAAGAGACAATAGCAGAGTGTAAGATACAGTAGCAGAGTGTAAGAGACAGTAACAGAGTGTAAAAGACAGTAACAGAGTGTAAGAGACAGTAGCAGAGTGAAAGAGACAGTAGTAGAGTGTAGTAGAGTGTAAGAGAGTGTCACATGGCATATACCGTCCTCTAGGATCACATAGTCCTGAATGATCTCAGTATACTGTGAACGTCTTTGGGGATCTCTTCGCGTAGACCTCGTAAACCTGTGTAAGAGACAGTAAAAGAGTATATGAGACAGTAGTGGAGTGTAAGAAAGTGTAACAGAGTATAGGAGACAGTAACAGAGTGTAAGAGAGTGTAAGAGACAGTTACAGAGTGTAAGAGAGTGTAAGAGAGTGTAACAGAGTGTAAGAGACAGTAACAGAGTGTAAGAGACAGCAGCAGAGTGTAAGAGAGTGTACGAGACAGTAGCAGAGTGTAATAGACAGTAACAGAGTGTAAGAGAGTGTTATAGACAGTAGCAGAGTGTTATAGACAATAGCAGAGTGTAAGAGACAGTAGCAGAGTGTAATAGACAGCAGCAGAGTGTAAGAGAGTGTAAGAGACAGTAGCAGAGTGTAATAGACAGTAACAGAGTGTAAGAGAGTGTTATAGACAGTAGCAGAGTGTAAGAGACAATAGCCGAGTGTAAGAGACAGTAGCAGAGTGTAATAGACTGTAGCAGAGTGTAACATAGTGTAAGAGAGTGTAAGAGACAGTAGCAGAGTGTAATAGACAGTAACAGAGTGTAAGAGAGTGTTATAGACAGTAGCAGAGTTTAAGAGACAGTAACAGAGTGTAAGAGACAGTAACAGAGTGTAAGAGACAGTAGCAGAGTGTAGGAGAGTGTAAGAGAGTGTAAGAGAGTGTAAGAGACAGTAACAGAGTGTAAGAGACAGTAACAGAGTATAAGAGACAGCAGCAGAGTGTAAGAGAGTATAACAGAGTATAGGAGACAGTAACAGAGTATAGGAGACAGTAACAGAGTGTAAGAGAGTGTAAGAGACAGTTACAGAGTATAAGAGAGTGTAACATAGTGTAAGAGACAGTAACAGAGTGTAAGAGACAGCAGAAGAGTGTAAGAGAGTTGAAGAGACAGTCGCAGAGTGTAATAGACAGTAACAGAGTGTAAGAGAGTGTTATAGACAGTAGCAGAGTGTAAGAGACAATAGCAGAGTGTAATAGACTGAAGCAGAGTGTAACATAGTGTAAGAGAGTGTAAGAGACTGTAGCAGAGTGTAATAGACAGTAACAGAGTGTAAGAGAGTGTTATAGACAGTAGCAGAGTGTAAGAGACAATAGCAGAGTGTAAGAGACAGTAGCAGAGTGTAATAGACAGCAGCAGAGTGTAAGAGAGTGTAAGAGACAGTAGCAGAGTGTAATAGACAGTAACAGAGTGTAAGAGAGTGTTATAGACAGTAGCAGAGTGTAAGAGACAATAGCAGAGTGTAAGAGACAGTAGCAGAGTGTAATAGACTGTAGCAGAGTGTAACAGTGTAAGAGAGTGTAAGAGACAGTAGCAGAGTGTAATAGACATTAACAGAGTATAAGAGAGTGTTATAGACAGTAGCAGAGTTTAAGAGACAGTAACAGAGTGTAAGAGACAGTAACAGAGTGTAAGAGGGTGTAAGAGACAGTAGCAGAGTGTAGGAGAGTGTAAGAGAGTGTAAGAGACAGTAACAGAGTGTAAGAGACAGTAACAGAGTGTAAGAGACAGCAGCAGAGTGTAAGAGAGTGTAACAGAGTGTAAGAGACAGTAACAGAGCGTAAGAGACAGTAGCAGAGTGTAAGAGACAGAAGCAGAGTGAAAGAGAGAGTAGCAGAGTGTAAGAGACAGTAGCAGAGAGTAAGAGACAGTAGCAGAGTGTAAGAGAGTGTAATAGACAGTAACAGAGTGTAAGAGAGTGTAACAGCGTGTAAGAGAGTGTAACAGAGTGTAAGAGAGTGTAAGAGACAGTAACAGAGTGTAAGAGACAGTAACAGAGTGTAAGAGACAGTAGCAGAGTGTAAGAGAGAGTAGCAGAGTGTAAGAGAGTGTAAGAGACAGTAACAGCGTGTAAGAGAGTGTAACAGCATGTAAGAGAGTGTAACAGAGTGTAAGAGAGTGTAAGAGACAGTAACAGAGTGTAGGAGAGTGTAAGAGACAGTAACAGAGTGTAAGAGACAGTAACAGAGTGTAATAGACAGTAACAGAGTGTAATAGACAGTAACAGAGTGTAATAGACTGTAGCAGAGTGTAACAGAGTGTAAGAGAGTGTAAGAGACAGTAGCAGAGTGTAATAGACAGTAACAGAGTGTAAGAGAGTGTTAGACAGTAGCAGAGTGTAAGAGACAATAGCAGAGTGTAATCGAGTGTAGCAGAGTGTAAGAAAGTGTAAGAGACAGTAGCAGAGTGTAATAGACAGTAACAGAGTGTAAGAGAGTGTTAAAGACAGTAGCAGAGTGTAAGAGACAATAGCAGAGTGTAAGATACAGTAGAAGAGTGTAAGAGACAGTAACAGAGTGTAAGAGACAGTAACAGAATGTAAGAGAGTGTTATAGACAGTAGCAGAGTGTAAGAGACAATAGCAGAGTGTAAGAGACTGTAGCAGAGTGTAACAGAGTGTAAGAGAGTGTAAGAGACAGTAGCAGAGTGTAATAGACAGTAACAGAGTGTAAGAGAGTGTTATAGACAGTAGCAGAGTGTAAGAGACAATAGCAGAGTGAAATAGAGTGTAGCAGAGTGTAATAGAGTGTAGCAGAGTGTAAGAGAGTGTAAGAGACAGTAGCAGAGTGTAATAGACAGTAACAGAGAGTAAGAGAGTGTTATAGACAGTTGCAGAGTGTAAGAGACAATAGCAGAGTGTAAGATACAGTAGAAGAGTGTAAGAGACTGTAACAGAGTGTAAGAGACAGTAACAGAGTGTAAGAGACAGTAACAGAGTGTAAGAGACAGTAGCAGAGTGAAAGAGACATTAGTAGAGTGTAGTAGAGTGTAAGAGAGAGTCACATGGCATACACCATCCTCTAGGACCACATGGTCCCGAATGATCTCAGTATACTGTGAACGTATTTGGGTATCTCTTCGCGTAGACATCGTAAACCTGTGTAAGAGACAGTAACAGAGTATATGAGACAGCAGCAGAGTGTAAGAGAGTGTAACATAGTGTAAGACAGTGTAAGAGACAGTAGCAGAGTGAAAGAGACAGTAGCAGAGTGTAAGAGACAGTAGCAGAGTGTAAGAGACAGTAACAGAGTGTAAGAGATAGTAGCAGAGTGTAAGAGAGTGTAAGAGACAGTAACAGTGTGTAAGAGGGTGTAACAGCGTGTAAGAGAGTGTAACAGCATGTAAGAGAGTGTAACAGAGTGTAAGGGAGTGTAAGAGACAGTAACAGAGTGTAAGGGGGTGTAAGAGACAGTAGAAGAGTGTAGGAGAGTGTAGGAGAGTGTAAGAGAGTGTAATAGACAGTAACAGAGTGTAAGAGACAGTAACAGAGTGTAAGAGACAGCAGCAGAGTGTAAGAGAGTGTAAGAGACAGTAACAGAGTGTAAGAGAGTGTAACAGAGTGTAAGAGACAGTAACAGATTGTACGAGACAGTAACAGAGTGTAAGAGACAGTAACAGAGTGTAAGAGACAGTAACAGAGTATACGAGAGTGTAGTAGAGTGTAAGAGACAGTAACAGAGCGTAAGAGACAGTAGCAGTGTGTAAGAGACAGAAGCAAAGTGAAAGAGAGAGTAGCAGAGTGTAAGAGAGAGTAGCAGAGTGTAAGAGACAGTAGCAGAGTGTAAGAGAGTGTAAGAGACAGTAACAGAGTGTAAGAGAGTGTAACAGCGTGTAAGAGAGTGTAACAGAGTGTAAGAGACAGTAAGAGAGTGTAACAGAGTGTAAGAGACAGTAACAGAGTGTAGGAGAGTGTAAGAGACAGTAACGGAGTGTAAGAGACAGTAACAGAGTGTAAGAGACAGCAGCAGAGTGTAAGAGAGTGTAACAGAGTGTAAGAGAGTGTAAGAGACAGTAGCAGAGTGTAAGAGACAGCAGCAGAGTGTAAGAGAGTGTAACATAGTGTAAGAGAGTGTAAGAGACAGTAGCAGAGTGTAATAGACAGTAACAGAGTGTAATAGAGTGTAAGAGACAGTAGCAGAGTGTAAGAGACAATAGCAGAGTGTAAGAGACAGTAGCAGAGTGTAATAGACTGTAGCAGAGTGTAACAGAGTGTAAGAGAGTGTAAGAGACAATAGCAGAGTGTAATAGACAGTAACAGAGTGTAAGAGAGTGTTATAGACAGTAGCAGAGTGCAAGAGACAATAGCAGAGTGTAAGAGACAGTAGCAGAGTGTAATAGACAGTAACAGAGTGTAAGAGAGAGTAACAGAGTGTAAGAGAGAGTAACAGAGTGTAAGAGACAGCAGCAGAGTGTAAGAGTGTAAGAGACAGTAACAGAGTGTAAGAGAGTGTAACAGAGTGTAAGAGACAGTAACAGAGTGTACGAGACAGTAACAGAGTGTACGAGACAGTAACAGAGTGTAAGAGACAGTAACAGAGTATACGAGAGTGTAGTAGAGTGTAAGAGACAGTAACAGAGCGTAAGAGACAGTAGCAGTGTGTAAGAGACAGAAGCAAAGTGTAAGAGACAGTAGCAGAGTGTAAGAGACAGTAGCAGAGTGTAAGAGTGTAAGAGACAGTAACAGAGTGTAAGAGAGTGTAACAGCGTGTAAGAGAGTGTAACAGAGTGTAAGAGACAGTAAGAGAGTGTAACAGAGTGTAAGAGACAGTAACAGAGTGTAGGAGAGTGTAAGAGACAGTAACGGAGTGTAAGAGACAGTAACAGAGTGTAAGAGACAGCAGCAGAGTGTTAGAGAGTGTAACATAGTGTAAGAGAGTGTAAGAGACAGTAGCAGAGTGTAATAGACAGTAACAGAGTGTAATAGAGTGTAAGAGACAGTAGCAGAGTGTAAGAGACAGTAGCAGAGTGTAATAGACTGTAGCAGAGTGTAACAGAGTGTAAGAGAGTGTAAGAGACAATAGCAGAGTGTAATAGACAGTAACAGAGTGTAAGAGAGTGTTATAGACAGTAGCAGAGTGCAAGAGACAATAGCAGAGTGTAAGAGACAGTAGCAGAGTGTAATAGACTGTAACAGAGTGTAACAGAGTGTAAGAGAGTGTAATAGACAGTAACAGAGTGTAAGAGAGTGTTATAGACAGTAGCAGAGTGTTATAGACAATAGCAGAGTGTAAGAGACAGTAGCAGAGTGTAATTGACAGCAGCAGAGTGTAAGAGAGTGTAAGAGACAGTAGCAGAGTGTAATAGACAGTAACAGAGTGTAAGAGAGTGTTATAGACAGTAGCAGAGTGTAAGAGAGTGTAAGAGACAGTTACAGAGTGTAAGAGAGTGTAACAGAGTGTAAGAGAGTGTAAGAGACAGTAACATAGTGTAGGAGAGTGTAAGAGACAGTAACAGAGTGTAAGAGACAGTAACAGAGTGTAAGAGGGTGTAAGAGACAGTAGCAGAGTGTAGGAGAGTGTAAGAGAGTGTAAGAGACAGTAAGAGTGTAAGAGACAGTAACAGAGTGTAAGAGACAGCAGCAGAGTGTAAGAGAGTGTAACAGAGTGTAAGAGACAGTAACAGAGCGTAAGAGACAGTAGCAGAGTGTAAGAGACAGAAGCAGAGTGAAAGAGAGAGTAGCAGAGTGTAAGAGACAGTAGTAGAGTGTAAGAGACAGTAGCAGAGTGTAAGAGAGTGTAAGAGACAGTAACAGAGTGTAAGAGAGTGTAACAGCATGTAAGAGAGTGTAACAGAGTGTAAGAGAGTGTAAGAGACAGTAACAGAGTGTAGTAGAGTGTAAGAGACAGTAACAGAGTGTAAGAGACAGTAACAGAGTGTAAGAGACAGCAGCAGAGTGTAAGAGAGTGTAACATAGTGTAAGAGAGTGAAAGAGACAGTAGCAGAGTGTAATAGACAGTAACAGAGTGTAAGAGAGTGTTATAGACAGTAGCAGAGTGTAAGAGACAATAGCAGAGTGTAAGATACAGTAGCAAAGTGTAAGAGACAGTAACAGAGTGTAAGAGACAGTAGCAGAGTGTAATAGACTGTAGCAGAGTGTAACATAGTGTAAGAGAGTGTAAGAGACAGTAGCAGAGTGTAATAGACAGTAACAGAGTGTAAGAGAGTGTTATAGACAGTAGCAGAGTGTAAGAGAGTGTAAGAGACAGTTACAGAGTGTAAGAGAGTGTAACAGAGTGTAAGAGAGTGTAAGAGACAGTAACATAGTGTAGGAGAGTGTAAGAGACAGTAACAGAGTGTAAGAGACAGTAACAGAGTGTAAGAGGGTGTAAGAGACAGTAGCAGAGTGTAGGAGAGTGTAAGAGAGTGTAAGAGACAGTAAGAGTGTAAGAGACAGTAACAGAGTGTAAGAGACAGCAGCAGAGTGTAAGAGAGTGTAACAGAGTGTAAGAGACAGTAACAGAGCGTAAGAGACAGTAGCAGAGTGTAAGAGACAGAAGCAGAGTGAAAGAGAGAGTAGCAGAGTGTAAGAGACAGTAGTAGAGTGTAAGAGACAGTAGCAGAGTGTAAGAGAGTGTAAGAGACAGTAACAGAGTGTAAGAGAGTGTAACAGCATGTAAGAGAGTGTAACAGAGTGTAAGAGAGTGTAAGAGACAGTAACAGAGTGTAGTAGAGTGTAAGAGACAGTAACAGAGTGTAAGAGACAGTAACAGAGTGTAAGAGACAGTAACAGAGTGTAAGAGACAGCAGCAGAGTGTAAGAGAGTGTAACATAGTGTAAGAGAGTGAAAGAGACAGTAGCAGAGTGTAATAGACAGTAACAGAGTGTAAGAGAGTGTTATAGACAGTAGCAGAGTGTAAGAGACAATAGCAGAGTGTAAGATACAGTAGCAAAGTGTAAGAGACAGTAACAGAGTGTAAGAGACAGTAGCAGAGTGAAAGAGGCAGTAGTAGAGTGTAGTAGAGTGTACCAGAGTGTCACATGGCATATACCGTCCTCTAGGATCACATAGTCCTGAATGATCTCAGTATACTGTGAACGTCTTTGGGGATCCCTTCGCGTAGACATCGTAAACCTGTGTAAGAGACAGTAGCGGAGTGTAAGAGAGTGTGACAGAGCATAGGAGACAGTAACAGAGTATAGGAGACGGTAACAGAGTGTAAGAGAGTGTAAGAGACAGTAACAGAGTGTAAGAGACAGTAACAGAGTGTAAGAGACAGCAGCAGAGTGTAAGAGAGTGTAACATAGTGTAAGAGAGTGAAAGAGACAGTAGCAGAGTGTAATAGACAGTAACAGAGTGTAGGAGAGTGTAACAGCGTGTAAGAGAGTGTAACAGAGTGTAAGAGAGTGTAAGAGACAGTAACAGAGTGTAGGAGAGTGTAAGAGACAGTAACAGAGTGTAAGAGACAGTAACAGAGTGTAAGAGACAGTAACAGAGTGTAAGAGACAGCAGCAGAGTGTAAGAGAGTGTAACATAGTGTAAGAGAGTGAAAGAGACAGTAGCAGAGTGTAATAGACAGTAACAGAGTGTAGGAGAGTGTCAGAGACAGTAACAGAGTGTAAGAGACAATAGCAGAGTGTAAGAGACAGTAGCAGAGTGTAAGAGACAGTAGCAAAGTGTAATAGACTGTAGCAGAGTGTAACAGTGTAAGAGAGTGTAAGAGACAGTAGCAGAGTGTAATAGACATTAACAGAGTGTAAGAGAGTGTTATAGACAGTAGCAGAGTTTAAGAGACAGTAACAGAGTGTAAGAGACAGTAACAGAGTGTAAAAGGGTGTAAGAGACAGTAGCAGAGTGTAGGAGAGTGTAAGAGAGTGTAAGAGACAGTAACAGAGTGTAAGAGACAGTAACAGAGTGTAAGAGACAGCAGCAGAGTGTAAGAGAGTGTAACAGAGTGTAAGAGACAGTAACAGAGCGTAAGAGACAGTAGCAGAGTGTAAGAGACAGAAGCAGAGTGAAAGAGAGAGTAGCAGAGTGTAAGAGACAGTAGCAGAGAGTAAGAGACAGTAGCAGAGTGTAAGAGAGTGTAATAGACAGTAACAGAGTGTAAGAGAGTGTAACAGCGTGTAAGAGAGTGTAAGAGAGTGTAACAGCGTGTAAGAGAGTGTAACAGAGTGTAAGAGACAGTAACAGAGTGTAGGAGAGTGTAAGAGACAGTAACGGAGTGTAAGAGACAGTAACAGAGTGTAAGAGACAGCAGCAGAGTGTAAGAGAGTGTAACATAGTGTAAGAGAGTGTAAGAGACAGTAGCAGAGTGTAATAGACAGTAACAGAGTGTAATAGAGTGTAAGAGACAGTAGCAGAGTGTAAGAGACAATAGCAGAGTGTAAGAGACAGTAGCAGAGTGTAATAGACTGTAGCAGAGTGTAACAGAGTGTAAGAGAGTGTAAGAGACAATAGCAGAGTGTAATAGACAGTAACAGAGTGTAAGAGAGTGTTATAGACAGTAGCAGAGTGCAAGAGACAATAGCAGAGTGTAAGAGACAGTAGCAGAGTGTAATAGACAGTAACAGAGTGTAAGAGACAGTAACAGAGTGTAAGAGACAGCAGCAGAGTGTAAGAGTGTAAGAGACAGTAACAGAGTGTAAGAGAGTGTAACAGAGTGTAAGAGACAGTAACAGAGTGTACGAGACAGTAACATAGTGTACGAGACAGTAACATAGTGTACGAGACAGTAACAGAGTGTAAGAGACAGTAACAGAGTATACGAGAGTGTAGTAGAGTGTAAGAGACAGTAACAGAGCGTAAGAGACAGTAGCAGTGTGTAAGAGACAGAAGCAAAGTGAAAGAGAGAGTAGCAGAGTGTAAGAGACAGTAGCAGAGTGTAAGAGACAGTAGCAGAGTGTAAGAGTGTAAGAGACAGTAACAGAGTGTAAGAGAGTGTAACAGCGTGTAAGAGAGTGTAACAGAGTGTAAGAGACAGTAAGAGAGTGTAACAGAGTGTAAGAGACAGTAACAGAGTGTAGGAGAGTGTAAGAGACAGTAACGGAGTGTAAGAGACAGTATCAGAGTGTTAGAGAGTGTAACATAGTGTAAGAGAGTGTAAGAGACAGTAGCAGAGTGTAATAGACAGTAACAGAGTGTAAGAGAGTGTTATAGACAGTAGCAGAGTGTAAGAGACAATAGCAGAGTGTAAGATACAGTAGCAGAGTGTAAGAGACAGTAACAGAGTGTAAAAGACAGTAACAGAGTGTAAGAGACAGTAGCAGAGTGAAAGAGACAGTAGTAGAGTGTAGTAGAGTGTAAGAGAGTGTCACATGGCATATACCGTCCTCTAGGATCACATAGTCCTGAATGATCTCAGTATACTGTGAACGTCTTTGGGGATCTCTTCGCGTAGACCTCGTAAACCTGTGTAAGAGACAGTAAAAGAGTATATGAGACAGTAGTGGAGTGTAAGAAAGTGTAACAGAGTATAGGAGACAGTAACAGAGTGTAAGAGAGTGTAAGAGACAGTTACAGAGTGTAAGAGAGTGTAAGAGAGTGTAACAGAGTGTAAGCGACAGTAACAGAGTGTAAGAGACAGCAGCAGAGTGTAAGAGAGTGTAAGAGACAGTAGCAGAGTGTAATAGACAGTAACAGAGTGTAAGAGAGTGTTATAGACAGTAGCAGAGTGTTATAGACAATAGCAGAGTGTAAGAGACAGTAGCAGAGTGTAATAGACAGCAGCAGAGTGTAAGAGAGTGTAAGAGACAGTAGCAGAGTGTAATAGACAGTAACAGAGTGTAAGAGAGTGTTAGACAGTAGCAGAGTGTAAGAGACAATAGCAGAGTGTAAGAGACAGTAGCAGAGTGTAATAGACTGTAGCAGAGTGTAACATAGTGTAAGAGAGTGTAAGAGACAGTAGCAGAGTGTAATAGACAGTAACAGAGTGTAAGAGAGTGTTATAGACAGTAGCAGAGTTTAAGAGACAGTAACAGAGTGTAAGAGACAGTAACAGAGTGTAAGAGGGTGTAAGAGACAGTAGCAGAGTGTAGGAGAGTGTAAGAGAGTGTAAGAGAGTGTAAGAGACAGTAACAGAGTGTAAGAGACAGTAACAGAGTGTAAGAGACAGCAGCAGAGTGCAAGAGAGTGTAACAGAGTATAGGAGACAGTAACAGAGTATAGGAGACAGTAACAGAGTGTAAGAGAGTGTAAGAGACAGTTACAGAGTGTAAGAGAGTGTAACATAGTGTAAGAGACAGTAACAGAGTGTAAGAGACAGCAGAAGAGTGTAAGAGAGTTGAAGAGACAGTCGCAGAGTGTAATAGACAGTAACAGAGTGTAAGAGAGTGTTATAGACAGTAGCAGAGTGTAAGAGACAATAGCAGAGTGTAATAGACTGGAGCAGAGTGTAACATAGTGTAAGAGAGTGTAAGAGACTGTAGCAGAGTGTAATAGACAGTAACAGAGTGTAAGAGAGTGTAAGAGACAATAGCAGAGTGTAAGAGACAGTAGCAGAGTGTAATAGACAGCAGCAGAGTGTAAGAGAGTGTAAGAGACAGTAGCAGAGTGTAATAGACAGTAACAGAGTGTAAGAGAGTGTTATAGACAGTAGCAGAGTGTAAGAGACAATAGCAGAGTGTAAGAGACAGTAGCAGAGTGTAATAGACTGTAGCAGAGTGTAACATAGTGTAAGAGAGTGTAAGAGACAGTAGCAGAGTGTAATAGACAGTAACAGAGTGTAAGAGAGTGTTATAGACAGTAGCAGAGTGTAAGAGAGTGTAAGAGACAGTTACAGAGTGTAAGAGAGTGTAACAGAGTGTAAGAGAGTGTAAGAGACAGTAACATAGTGTAGGAGAGTGTAAGAGACAGTAACAGAGTGTAAGAGACAGTAGCAGAGTGTAAGAGAGTGTAAGAGAGTGTTATAGACAGTAGCAGAGTGTAAGGGACAATAGCAGAGTGTAAGAGACAGTAGCAGAGTGTAATAGACTGTAGCAGAGTGTAAAATAGTGTAAGAGAGTGTAAGAGACAGTAGCAGAGTGTAATAGACAGTAATAGAGTGTAAGAGAGTGTTATAGACAGTAGCAGAGTTTAAGAGACAGTAACAGAGTGTAAGAGACAGTAAGAGTGTAAGAGGGTGTAAGAGACAGTAGCAGAGTGTAGGAGAGTGTAACAGAGTGTAAGAGACAGTAACAGAGTGTAAAAGACAGCAGCAGAGTGTAAGAGACAGTAACATAGTGTAAGAGAGTGTAACAGAGTGTAAGAGACAGTAACAGAGTGTACGAGAGTGTAGTAGAGTGTAAGAGACAGTAACAGAGCATAAGAGACAGTAACAGAGCATAAGAGACAGAAGCAGAGTGTAAGAGACAGAAACAGAGTGAAAGAGAGAGTAGCAGAGTGTAAGAGACAGTAGCAGAGTGTAAGAGAGTGTAAGAGAAATTAACAGAGTGTAATAGAGTGTAACAGCGTGTAAGAGAGTGTAACAGAGTGCAAGAGAGTGTAGGAGACAGTAACAGAGTGTAGGAGAGTGTAAGAGACAGTAACAGAGTGTAAGAGACAGTAACAGAGTGTAAGAGACAGCAGCAGAGTGTAAGAGAGTGTAACATAGTGTAAGAGAGTGAAAGAGACAGTAGCAGAGTGTAATAGACAGTAACAGAGTGTAAGACAGTGTTATAGACAGTAGCAGAGTGTAAGAGACAATAGCAGAGTGTAAGAGACAGTAACAGAGTGTAAGAGACAGTAACAGAGTGTAAGATACAGTAACAGAGTGTATGAGAGTGTAGTAGAGTGTAAGAGACAGTAACAGAGCGTAAGAGATAGTAGCAGAGTGTAAGAGACAGTAGCAGAGTGAAAGAGACAGTAGTAGAGTGTAAGAGACAGTAGCAGAGTGTAAGAGACAGTAACAGAGTGTAAGAGATAGTAGCAGAGTGTAAGAGAGTGTAAGAGACAGTAACAGTGTGTAAGAGGGTGTAACAGCGTGTAAGAGAGTGTAACAGCATGTAAGAGAGTGTAACAGAGTGTAAGGGAGTGTAAGAGACAGTAACAGAGTGTAAGGGGGTGTAAGAGACAGTAGAAGAGTTTAGGAGAGTGTAGGAGAGTGTAAGAGAGTGTAATAGACAGTAACAGAGTGTAAGAGACAGTAACAGAGTGTAAGAGACAGCAGCAGAGTGTAAGAGAGTGTAAGAGACAGTAACAGAGTGTAAGAGAGTGTAACAGAGTGTAAGAGACAGTAACAGAGTGTACGAGACAGTAACAGAGTGTAAGAGACAGTAACAGAGTGTAAGAGACAGTAACAGAGTATACGAGAGTGTAGTAGAGTGTAAGAGACAGTAACAGAGCGTAAGAGACAGTAGCAGTGTGTAAGAGACAGAAGCAAAGTGAAAGAGAGAGTAGCAGAGTGTAAGAGACAGTAGCAGAGTGTAAGAGACAGTAGCAGAGTGTAAGAGAGTGTAAGAGACAGTAACAGAGTGTAAGAGAGTGTAACAGCGTGTAAGAGAGTGTAAGAGAGTGTAACAGCGTGTAAGAGAGTGTAACAGAGTGTAAGAGACAGTAACAGAGTGTAGGAGAGTGTAAGAGACAGTAACGGAGTGTAAGAGACAGTAACAGAGTGTAAGAGACAGCAGCAGAGTGTAAGAGAGTGTAACATAGTGTAAGAGAGTGTAAGAGACAGTAGCAGAGTGTAATAGACAGTAACAGAGTGTAATAGAGTGTAAGAGACAGTAGCAGAGTGTAAGAGACAATAGCAGAGTGTAAGAGACAGTAGCAGAGTGTAATAGACTGTAGCAGAGTGTAACAGAGTGTAAGAGAGTGTAAGAGACAATAGCAGAGTGTAATAGACAGTAACAGAGTGTAAGAGAGTGTTATAGACAGTAGCAGAGTGCAAGAGACAATAGCAGAGTGTAAGAGACAGTAGCAGAGTGTAATAGACAGTAACAGAGTGTAAGAGACAGTAACAGAGTGTAAGAGACAGCAGCAGAGTGTAAGAGTGTAAGAGACAGTAACAGAGTGTAAGAGAGTGTAACAGAGTGTAAGAGACAGTAACAGAGTGTACGAGACAGTAACAGAGTGTAAGAGACAGCAGCAGAGTGTAAGAGAGTGTAACATAGTGTAAGAGAGTGAAAGAGACAGTAGCAGAGTGTAATAGACAGTAACAGAGTGTAGGAGAGTGTAACAGCGTGTAAGAGAGTGTAACAGAGTGTAAGAGAGTGTAAGAGACAGTAACAGAGTGTAGGAGAGTGTAAGAGACAGTAACAGAGTGTAAGAGACAGTAACAGAGTGTAAGAGACAGTAACAGAGTGTAAGAGACAGCAGCAGAGTGTAAGAGAGTGTAACATAGTGTAAGAGAGTGTAAGAGACAGTAGCAGAGTGTAATAGACAGTAACAGAGTGTAAGAGAGTGTTATAGACAGTAGCAGAGTGTAAGAGACAATAGCAGAGTGTAAGATACAGTAGCAGAGTGTAAGAGACAGTAACAGAGTGTAAAAGACAGTAACAGAGTGTAAGAGAGTGTAAGAGACAGTAACAGAGTGTAAGAGAGTGTAACAGCATGTAAGAGAGTGTAACAGAGTGTAAGAGAGTGTAAGAGACAGTAACAGAGTGTAGTAGAGTGTAAGAGACAGTAACAGAGTGTAAGAGACAGTAACAGAGTGTAAGAGACAGCAGCAGAGTGTAAGAGAGTGTAACATAGTGTAAGAGAGTGAAAGAGACAGTAGCAGAGTGTAATAGACAGTAACAGAGTGTAAGAGAGTGTTATAGACAGTAGCAAAGTGTAAGAGACAGTAACAGAGTGTAAGAGACAGTAGCAGAGTGAAAGAGGCAGTAGTAGAGTGTAGTAGAGTGTACCAGAGTGTCACAAGGCATATACCGTCCTCTAGGATCACATAGTCCTGAATGATCTCAGTATACTGTGAACGTCTTTGGGGATCTCTTCGCGTAGACATCGTAAACCTGTGTAAGAGACAGTAAAAGAGTATATGAGACAGTAGCGGAGTGTAAGAGAGTGTGACAGAGCATAGGAGACAGTAACAGAGTATAGGAGACGGTAACAGAGTGTAAGAGAGTGTAAGAGACAGTAACAGAGTGTAAGAGACAGTAACAGAGTGTAAGAGACAGCAGCAGAGTGTAAGAGAGTGTAACATAGTGTAAGAGAGTGAAAGAGACAGTAGCAGAGTGTAATAGACAGTAACAGAGTGTAGGAGAGTGTAACAGCGTGTAAGAGAGTGTAACAGAGTGTAAGAGAGTGTAAGAGACAGTAACAGAGTGTAGGAGAGTGTAAGAGACAGTAACAGAGTGTAAGAGACAGTAACAGAGTGTAAGAGACAGTAACAGAGTGTAAGAGACAGCAGCAGAGTGTAAGAGAGTGTAACATAGTGTAAGAGAGTGAAAGAGACAGTAGCAGAGTGTAATAGACAGTAACAGAGTGTAGGAGAGTGTCAGAGACAGTAACAGAGTGTAAGAGTCAGCAGCAGAGTGTAAGAGAGTGTAACATAGTGTAAGAGAGTGTAAGAGAGTGTAAGAGACAGTAGCAGAGTGTAATAGACAGTAACAGAGTGTAAGAGAGTGTTATAGACAGTAGCAGAGTGTAAGAGACAATAGCAGAGTGTAAGATACAGTAGCAGAGTGTAAGAGACAGTAACAGAGTGTAAAAGACAGTAACAGAGTGTAAGAGACAGTAGCAGAGTGAAAGAGACAGTAGTAGAGTGTAGTAGAGTGTAAGAGAGTGTCACATGGCATATACCGTCCTCTAGGATCACATAGTCCTGAATGATCTCAGTATACTGTGAACGTCTTTGGGGATCTCTTCGCGTAGACCTCGTAAACCTGTGTAAGAGACAGTAAAAGAGTATATGAGACAGTAGTGGAGTGTAAGAAAGTGTAACAGAGTATAGGAGACAGTAACAGAGTGTAAGAGAGTGTAAGAGACAGTTACAGAGTGTAAGAGAGTGTAAGAGAGTGTAACAGAGTGTAAGAGACAGTAACAGAGTGTAAGAGACAGCAGCAGAGTGTAAGAGAGTGTACGAGACAGTAGCAGAGTGTAATAGACAGTAACAGAGTGTAAGAGAGTGTTATAGACAGTAGCAGAGTGTAAGAGAGTGTAAGAGACAGTAGCAGAGTGTAATAGACAGTAACAGAGTGTAAGAGAGTG
The DNA here is from genome assembly GCA_023333645.1 of Sceloporus occidentalis. NCBI lineage: Eukaryota > Metazoa > Chordata > Lepidosauria > Squamata > Phrynosomatidae > Sceloporus > Sceloporus occidentalis. Next base: position 114,091 of record JALMGF010000304.1, on the reverse strand, counting down.
TTATAGACAGTAGCAGAGTGTAAGAGACAATAGCCGAGTGTAAGAGACAGTAGCAGAGTGTAATAGACTGTAGCAGAGTGTAACATAGTGTAAGAGAGTGTAAGAGACAGTAGCAGAGTGTAATAGACAGTAACAGAGTGTAAGAGAGTGTTATAGACAGTAGCAGAGTTTAAGAGACAGTAACAGAGTGTAAGAGATAGTAACAGAGTGTAAGAGACAGTAGCAGAGTGTAGGAGAGTGTAAGAGAGTGTAAGAGAGTGTAAGAGACAGTAACAGAGTGTAAGAGACAGTAACAGAGTGTAAGAGACAGCAGCAGAGTGTAAGAGAGTGTAACAGAGTATAGGAGACAGTAACAGAGTATAGGAGACAGTAACAGAGTGTAAGAGAGTGTAAGAGACAGTTACAGAGTATAAGAGAGTGTAACATAGTGTAAGAGACAGTAACAGAGTGTAAGAGACAGCAGAAGAGTGTAAGAGAGTTGAAGAGACAGTCGCAGAGTGTAATAGACAGTAACAGAGTGTAAGAGAGTGTTATAGACAGTAGCAGAGTGTAAGAGACAATAGCAGAGTGTAATAGACTGAAGCAGAGTGTAACATAGTGTAAGAGAGTGTAAGAGACTGTAGCAGAGTGTAATAGACAGTAACAGAGTGTAAGAGAGTGTTATAGACAGTAGCAGAGTGTAAGAGACAATAGCAGAGTGTAAGAGACAGTAGCAGAGTGTAATAGACAGCAGCAGAGTGTAAGAGAGTGTAAGAGACAGTAGCAGAGTGTAATAGACAGTAACAGAGTGTAAGAGAGTGTTATAGACAGTAGCAGAGTGTAAGAGACAATAGCAGAGTGTAAGAGACAGTAGCAGAGTGTAATAGACTGTAGCAGAGTGTAACAGTGTAAGAGAGTGTAAGAGACAGTAGCAGAGTGTAATAGACATTAACAGAGTATAAGAGAGTGTTATAGACAGTAGCAGAGTTTAAGAGACAGTAACAGAGTGTAAGAGACAGTAACAGAGTGTAAGAGGGTGTAAGAGACAGTAGCAGAGTGTAGGAGAGTGTAAGAGAGTGTAAGAGACAGTAACAGAGTGTAAGAGACAGTAACAGAGTGTAAGAGACAGCAGCAGAGTGTAAGAGAGTGTAACAGAGTGTAAGAGACAGTAACAGAGCGTAAGAGACAGTAGCAGAGTGTAAGAGACAGAAGCAGAGTGAAAGAGAGAGTAGCAGAGTGTAAGAGACAGTAGCAGAGAGTAAGAGACAGTAGCAGAGTGTAAGAGAGTGTAATAGACAGTAACAGAGTGTAAGAGAGTGTAACAGCGTGTAAGAGAGTGTAACAGAGTGTAAGAGAGTGTAAGAGACAGTAACAGAGTGTAAGAGACAGTAACAGAGTGTAAGAGACAGTAGCAGAGTGTAAGAGAGAGTAGCAGAGTGTAAGAGAGTGTAAGAGACAGTAACAGCGTGTAAGAGAGTGTAACAGCATGTAAGAGAGTGTAACAGAGTGTAAGAGAGTGTAAGAGACAGTAACAGAGTGTAGGAGAGTGTAAGAGACAGTAACAGAGTGTAAGAGACAGTAACAGAGTGTAATAGACAGTAACAGAGTGTAATAGACAGTAACAGAGTGTAATAGACTGTAGCAGAGTGTAACAGAGTGTAAGAGAGTGTAAGAGACAGTAGCAGAGTGTAATAGACAGTAACAGAGTGTAAGAGAGTGTTAGACAGTAGCAGAGTGTAAGAGACAATAGCAGAGTGTAATCGAGTGTAGCAGAGTGTAAGAAAGTGTAAGAGACAGTAGCAGAGTGTAATAGACAGTAACAGAGTGTAAGAGAGTGTTAAAGACAGTAGCAGAGTGTAAGAGACAATAGCAGAGTGTAAGATACAGTAGAAGAGTGTAAGAGACAGTAACAGAGTGTAAGAGACAGTAACAGAATGTAAGAGAGTGTTATAGACAGTAGCAGAGTGTAAGAGACAATAGCAGAGTGTAAGAGACTGTAGCAGAGTGTAACAGAGTGTAAGAGAGTGTAAGAGACAGTAGCAGAGTGTAATAGACAGTAACAGAGTGTAAGAGAGTGTTATAGACAGTAGCAGAGTGTAAGAGACAATAGCAGAGTGAAATAGAGTGTAGCAGAGTGTAATAGAGTGTAGCAGAGTGAAAGAGAGTGTAAGAGACAGTAGCAGAGTGTAATAGACAGTAACAGAGAGTAAGAGAGTGTTATAGACAGTTGCAGAGTGTAAGAGACAATAGCAGAGTGTAAGATACAGTAGAAGAGTGTAAGAGACTGTAACAGAGTGTAAGAGACAGTAACAGAGTGTAAGAGACAGTAACAGAGTGTAAGAGACAGTAGCAGAGTGAAAGAGACATTAGTAGAGTGTAGTAGAGTGTAAGAGAGAGTCACATGGCATACACCATCCTCTAGGACCACATGGTCCCGAATGATCTCAGTATACTGTGAACGTATTTGGGTATCTCTTCGCGTAGACATCGTAAACCTGTGTAAGAGACAGTAACAGAGTATATGAGACAGCAGCAGAGTGTAAGAGAGTGTAACATAGTGTAAGACAGTGTAAGAGACAGTAGCAGAGTGAAAGAGACAGTAGCAGAGTGTAAGAGACAGTAGCAGAGTGTAAGAGACAGTAACAGAGTGTAAGAGATAGTAGCAGAGTGTAAGAGAGTGTAAGAGACAGTAACAGTGTGTAAGAGGGTGTAACAGCGTGTAAGAGAGTGTAACAGCATGTAAGAGAGTGTAACAGAGTGTAAGGGAGTGTAAGAGACAGTAACAGAGTGTAAGGGGGTGTAAGAGACAGTAGAAGAGTGTAGGAGAGTGTAGGAGAGTGTAAGAGAGTGTAATAGACAGTAACAGAGTGTAAGAGACAGTAACAGAGTGTAAGAGACAGCAGCAGAGTGTAAGAGAGTGTAAGAGACAGTAACAGAGTGTAAGAGAGTGTAACAGAGTGTAAGAGACAGTAACAGATTGTACGAGACAGTAACAGAGTGTAAGAGACAGTAACAGAGTGTAAGAGACAGTAACAGAGTATACGAGAGTGTAGTAGAGTGTAAGAGACAGTAACAGAGCGTAAGAGACAGTAGCAGTGTGTAAGAGACAGAAGCAAAGTGAAAGAGAGAGTAGCAGAGTGTAAGAGAGAGTAGCAGAGTGTAAGAGACAGTAGCAGAGTGTAAGAGAGTGTAAGAGACAGTAACAGAGTGTAAGAGAGTGTAACAGCGTGTAAGAGAGTGTAACAGAGTGTAAGAGACAGTAAGAGAGTGTAACAGAGTGTAAGAGACAGTAACAGAGTGTAGGAGAGTGTAAGAGACAGTAACGGAGTGTAAGAGACAGTAACAGAGTGTAAGAGACAGCAGCAGAGTGTAAGAGAGTGTAACAGAGTGTAAGAGAGTGTAAGAGACAGTAGCAGAGTGTAAGAGACAGCAGCAGAGTGTAAGAGAGTGTAACATAGTGTAAGAGAGTGTAAGAGACAGTAGCAGAGTGTAATAGACAGTAACAGAGTGTAATAGAGTGTAAGAGACAGTAGCAGAGTGTAAGAGACAATAGCAGAGTGTAAGAGACAGTAGCAGAGTGTAATAGACTGTAGCAGAGTGTAACAGAGTGTAAGAGAGTGTAAGAGACAATAGCAGAGTGTAATAGACAGTAACAGAGTGTAAGAGAGTGTTATAGACAGTAGCAGAGTGCAAGAGACAATAGCAGAGTGTAAGAGACAGTAGCAGAGTGTAATAGACAGTAACAGAGTGTAAGAGAGAGTAACAGAGTGTAAGAGAGAGTAACAGAGTGTAAGAGACAGCAGCAGAGTGTAAGAGTGTAAGAGACAGTAACAGAGTGTAAGAGAGTGTAACAGAGTGTAAGAGACAGTAACAGAGTGTACGAGACAGTAACAGAGTGTACGAGACAGTAACAGAGTGTAAGAGACAGTAACAGAGTATACGAGAGTGTAGTAGAGTGTAAGAGACAGTAACAGAGCGTAAGAGACAGTAGCAGTGTGTAAGAGACAGAAGCAAAGTGTAAGAGACAGTAGCAGAGTGTAAGAGACAGTAGCAGAGTGTAAGAGTGTAAGAGACAGTAACAGAGTGTAAGAGAGTGTAACAGCGTGTAAGAGAGTGTAACAGAGTGTAAGAGACAGTAAGAGAGTGTAACAGAGTGTAAGAGACAGTAACAGAGTGTAGGAGAGTGTAAGAGACAGTAACGGAGTGTAAGAGACAGTAACAGAGTGTAAGAGACAGCAGCAGAGTGTTAGAGAGTGTAACATAGTGTAAGAGAGTGTAAGAGACAGTAGCAGAGTGTAATAGACAGTAACAGAGTGTAATAGAGTGTAAGAGACAGTAGCAGAGTGTAAGAGACAGTAGCAGAGTGTAATAGACTGTAGCAGAGTGTAACAGAGTGTAAGAGAGTGTAAGAGACAATAGCAGAGTGTAATAGACAGTAACAGAGTGTAAGAGAGTGTTATAGACAGTAGCAGAGTGCAAGAGACAATAGCAGAGTGTAAGAGACAGTAGCAGAGTGTAATAGACTGTAACAGAGTGTAACAGAGTGTAAGAGAGTGTAATAGACAGTAACAGAGTGTAAGAGAGTGTTATAGACAGTAGCAGAGTGTTATAGACAATAGCAGAGTGTAAGAGACAGTAGCAGAGTGTAATTGACAGCAGCAGAGTGTAAGAGAGTGTAAGAGACAGTAGCAGAGTGTAATAGACAGTAACAGAGTGTAAGAGAGTGTTATAGACAGTAGCAGAGTGTAAGAGAGTGTAAGAGACAGTTACAGAGTGTAAGAGAGTGTAACAGAGTGTAAGAGAGTGTAAGAGACAGTAACATAGTGTAGGAGAGTGTAAGAGACAGTAACAGAGTGTAAGAGACAGTAACAGAGTGTAAGAGGGTGTAAGAGACAGTAGCAGAGTGTAGGAGAGTGTAAGAGAGTGTAAGAGACAGTAAGAGTGTAAGAGACAGTAACAGAGTGTAAGAGACAGCAGCAGAGTGTAAGAGAGTGTAACAGAGTGTAAGAGACAGTAACAGAGCGTAAGAGACAGTAGCAGAGTGTAAGAGACAGAAGCAGAGTGAAAGAGAGAGTAGCAGAGTGTAAGAGACAGTAGTAGAGTGTAAGAGACAGTAGCAGAGTGTAAGAGAGTGTAAGAGACAGTAACAGAGTGTAAGAGAGTGTAACAGCATGTAAGAGAGTGTAACAGAGTGTAAGAGAGTGTAAGAGACAGTAACAGAGTGTAGTAGAGTGTAAGAGACAGTAACAGAGTGTAAGAGACAGTAACAGAGTGTAAGAGACAGCAGCAGAGTGTAAGAGAGTGTAACATAGTGTAAGAGAGTGAAAGAGACAGTAGCAGAGTGTAATAGACAGTAACAGAGTGTAAGAGAGTGTTATAGACAGTAGCAGAGTGTAAGAGACAATAGCAGAGTGTAAGATACAGTAGCAAAGTGTAAGAGACAGTAACAGAGTGTAAGAGACAGTAGCAGAGTGTAATAGACTGTAGCAGAGTGTAACATAGTGTAAGAGAGTGTAAGAGACAGTAGCAGAGTGTAATAGACAGTAACAGAGTGTAAGAGAGTGTTATAGACAGTAGCAGAGTGTAAGAGAGTGTAAGAGACAGTTACAGAGTGTAAGAGAGTGTAACAGAGTGTAAGAGAGTGTAAGAGACAGTAACATAGTGTAGGAGAGTGTAAGAGACAGTAACAGAGTGTAAGAGACAGTAACAGAGTGTAAGAGGGTGTAAGAGACAGTAGCAGAGTGTAGGAGAGTGTAAGAGAGTGTAAGAGACAGTAAGAGTGTAAGAGACAGTAACAGAGTGTAAGAGACAGCAGCAGAGTGTAAGAGAGTGTAACAGAGTGTAAGAGACAGTAACAGAGCGTAAGAGACAGTAGCAGAGTGTAAGAGACAGAAGCAGAGTGAAAGAGAGAGTAGCAGAGTGTAAGAGACAGTAGTAGAGTGTAAGAGACAGTAGCAGAGTGTAAGAGAGTGTAAGAGACAGTAACAGAGTGTAAGAGAGTGTAACAGCATGTAAGAGAGTGTAACAGAGTGTAAGAGAGTGTAAGAGACAGTAACAGAGTGTAGTAGAGTGTAAGAGACAGTAACAGAGTGTAAGAGACAGTAACAGAGTGTAAGAGACAGCAGCAGAGTGTAAGAGAGTGTAACATAGTGTAAGAGAGTGAAAGAGACAGTAGCAGAGTGTAATAGACAGTAACAGAGTGTAGGAGAGTGTCAGAGACAGTAACAGAGTGTAAGAGTCAGCAGCAGAGTGTAAGAGAGTGTAACATAGTGTAAGAGAGTGTAAGAGACAGTAGCAGAGTGTAATAGACAGTAACAGAGTGTAAGAGAGTGTTATAGACAGTAGCAGAGTGTAAGAGACAATAGCAGAGTGTAAGAGACAGTAGCAAAGTGTAATAGACTGTAGCAGAGTGTAACAGTGTAAGAGAGTGTAAGAGACAGTAGCAGAGTGTAATAGACATTAACAGAGTGTAAGAGAGTGTTATAGACAGTAGCAGAGTTTAAGAGACAGTAACAGAGTGTAAGAGACAGTAACAGAGTGTAAGAGGGTGTAAGAGACAGTAGCAGAGTGTAGGAGAGTGTAAGAGAGTGTAAGAGACAGTAACAGAGTGTAAGAGACAGTAACAGAGTGTAAGAGACAGCAGCAGAGTGTAAGAGAGTGTAACAGAGTGTAAGAGACAGTAACAGAGCGTAAGAGACAGTAGCAGAGTGTAAGAGACAGAAGCAGAGTGAAAGAGAGAGTAGCAGAGTGTAAGAGACAGTAGCAGAGAGTAAGAGACAGTAGCAGAGTGTAAGAGAGTGTAATAGACAGTAACAGAGTGTAAGAGAGTGTAACAGCGTGTAAGAGAGTGTAAGAGAGTGTAACAGCGTGTAAGAGAGTGTAACAGAGTGTAAGAGACAGTAACAGAGTGTAGGAGAGTGTAAGAGACAGTAACGGAGTGTAAGAGACAGTAACAGAGTGTAAGAGACAGCAGCAGAGTGTAAGAGAGTGTAACATAGTGTAAGAGAGTGTAAGAGACAGTAGCAGAGTGTAATAGACAGTAACAGAGTGTAATAGAGTGTAAGAGACAGTAGCAGAGTGTAAGAGACAATAGCAGAGTGTAAGAGACAGTAGCAGAGTGTAATAGACTGTAGCAGAGTGTAACAGAGTGTAAGAGAGTGTAAGAGACAATAGCAGAGTGTAATAGACAGTAACAGAGTGTAAGAGAGTGTTATAGACAGTAGCAGAGTGCAAGAGACAATAGCAGAGTGTAAGAGACAGTAGCAGAGTGTAATAGACAGTAACAGAGTGTAAGAGACAGTAACAGAGTGTAAGAGACAGCAGCAGAGTGTAAGAGTGTAAGAGACAGTAACAGAGTGTAAGAGAGTGTAACAGAGTGTAAGAGACAGTAACAGAGTGTACGAGACAGTAACATAGTGTACGAGACAGTAACATAGTGTACGAGACAGTAACAGAGTGTAAGAGACAGTAACAGAGTATACGAGAGTGTAGTAGAGTGTAAGAGACAGTAACAGAGCGTAAGAGACAGTAGCAGTGTGTAAGAGACAGAAGCAAAGTGAAAGAGAGAGTAGCAGAGTGTAAGAGACAGTAGCAGAGTGTAAGAGACAGTAGCAGAGTGTAAGAGTGTAAGAGACAGTAACAGAGTGTAAGAGAGTGTAACAGCGTGTAAGAGAGTGTAACAGAGTGTAAGAGACAGTAAGAGAGTGTAACAGAGTGTAAGAGACAGTAACAGAGTGTAGGAGAGTGTAAGAGACAGTAACGGAGTGTAAGAGACAGTATCAGAGTGTTAGAGAGTGTAACATAGTGTAAGAGAGTGTAAGAGACAGTAGCAGAGTGTAATAGACAGTAACAGAGTGTAAGAGAGTGTTATAGACAGTAGCAGAGTGTAAGAGACAATAGCAGAGTGTAAGATACAGTAGCAGAGTGTAAGAGACAGTAACAGAGTGTAAAAGACAGTAACAGAGTGTAAGAGACAGTAGCAGAGTGAAAGAGACAGTAGTAGAGTGTAGTAGAGTGTAAGAGAGTGTCACATGGCATATACCGTCCTCTAGGATCACATAGTCCTGAATGATCTCAGTATACTGTGAACGTCTTTGGGGATCTCTTCGCGTAGACCTCGTAAACCTGTGTAAGAGACAGTAAAAGAGTATATGAGACAGTAGTGGAGTGTAAGAAAGTGTAACAGAGTATAGGAGACAGTAACAGAGTGTAAGAGAGTGTAAGAGACAGTTACAGAGTGTAAGAGAGTGTAAGAGAGTGTAACAGAGTGTAAGCGACAGTAACAGAGTGTAAGAGACAGCAGCAGAGTGTAAGAGAGTGTAAGAGACAGTAGCAGAGTGTAATAGACAGTAACAGAGTGTAAGAGAGTGTTATAGACAGTAGCAGAGTGTTATAGACAATAGCAGAGTGTAAGAGACAGTAGCAGAGTGTAATAGACAGCAGCAGAGTGTAAGAGAGTGTAAGAGACAGTAGCAGAGTGTAATAGACAGTAACAGAGTGTAAGAGAGTGTTAGACAGTAGCAGAGTGTAAGAGACAATAGCAGAGTGTAAGAGACAGTAGCAGAGTGTAATAGACTGTAGCAGAGTGTAACATAGTGTAAGAGAGTGTAAGAGACAGTAGCAGAGTGTAATAGACAGTAACAGAGTGTAAGAGAGTGTTATAGACAGTAGCAGAGTTTAAGAGACAGTAACAGAGTGTAAGAGACAGTAACAGAGTGTAAGAGGGTGTAAGAGACAGTAGCAGAGTGTAGGAGAGTGTAAGAGAGTGTAAGAGAGTGTAAGAGACAGTAACAGAGTGTAAGAGACAGTAACAGAGTGTAAGAGACAGCAGCAGAGTGTAAGAGAGTGTAACAGAGTATAGGAGACAGTAACAGAGTATAGGAGACAGTAACAGAGTGTAAGAGAGTGTAAGAGACAGTTACAGAGTGTAAGAGAGTGTAACATAGTGTAAGAGACAGTAACAGAGTGTAAGAGACAGCAGAAGAGTGTAAGAGAGTTGAAGAGACAGTCGCAGAGTGTAATAGACAGTAACAGAGTGTAAGAGAGTGTTATAGACAGTAGCAGAGTGTAAGAGACAATAGCAGAGTGTAATAGACTGGAGCAGAGTGTAACATAGTGTAAGAGAGTGTAAGAGACTGTAGCAGAGTGTAATAGACAGTAACAGAGTGTAAGAGAGTGTAAGAGACAATAGCAGAGTGTAAGAGACAGTAGCAGAGTGTAATAGACAGCAGCAGAGTGTAAGAGAGTGTAAGAGACAGTAGCAGAGTGTAATAGACAGTAACAGAGTGTAAGAGAGTGTTATAGACAGTAGCAGAGTGTAAGAGACAATAGCAGAGTGTAAGAGACAGTAGCAGAGTGTAATAGACTGTAGCAGAGTGTAACATAGTGTAAGAGAGTGTAAGAGACAGTAGCAGAGTGTAATAGACAGTAACAGAGTGTAAGAGAGTGTTATAGACAGTAGCAGAGTGTAAGAGAGTGTAAGAGACAGTTACAGAGTGTAAGAGAGTGTAACAGAGTGTAAGAGAGTGTAAGAGACAGTAACATAGTGTAGGAGAGTGTAAGAGACAGTAACAGAGTGTAAGAGACAGTAGCAGAGTGTAAGAGAGTGTAAGAGAGTGTTATAGACAGTAGCAGAGTGTAAGGGACAATAGCAGAGTGTAAGAGACAGTAGCAGAGTGTAATAGACTGTAGCAGAGTGTAAAATAGTGTAAGAGAGTGTAAGAGACAGTAGCAGAGTGTAATAGACAGTAATAGAGTGTAAGAGAGTGTTATAGACAGTAGCAGAGTTTAAGAGACAGTAACAGAGTGTAAGAGACAGTAAGAGTGTAAGAGGGTGTAAGAGACAGTAGCAGAGTGTAGGAGAGTGTAACAGAGTGTAAGAGACAGTAACAGAGTGTAAAAGACAGCAGCAGAGTGTAAGAGACAGTAACATAGTGTAAGAGAGTGTAACAGAGTGTAAGAGACAGTAACAGAGTGTACGAGAGTGTAGTAGAGTGTAAGAGACAGTAACAGAGCATAAGAGACAGTAACAGAGCATAAGAGACAGAAGCAGAGTGTAAGAGACAGAAACAGAGTGAAAGAGAGAGTAGCAGAGTGTAAGAGACAGTAGCAGAGTGTAAGAGAGTGTAAGAGAAATTAACAGAGTGTAATAGAGTGTAACAGCGTGTAAGAGAGTGTAACAGAGTGCAAGAGAGTGTAGGAGACAGTAACAGAGTGTAGGAGAGTGTAAGAGACAGTAACAGAGTGTAAGAGACAGTAACAGAGTGTAAGAGACAGCAGCAGAGTGTAAGAGAGTGTAACATAGTGTAAGAGAGTGAAAGAGACAGTAGCAGAGTGTAATAGACAGTAACAGAGTGTAAGACAGTGTTATAGACAGTAGCAGAGTGTAAGAGACAATAGCAGAGTGTAAGAGACAGTAACAGAGTGTAAGAGACAGTAACAGAGTGTAAGATACAGTAACAGAGTGTATGAGAGTGTAGTAGAGTGTAAGAGACAGTAACAGAGCGTAAGAGATAGTAGCAGAGTGTAAGAGACAGTAGCAGAGTGAAAGAGACAGTAGTAGAGTGTAAGAGACAGTAGCAGAGTGTAAGAGACAGTAACAGAGTGTAAGAGATAGTAGCAGAGTGTAAGAGAGTGTAAGAGACAGTAACAGTGTGTAAGAGGGTGTAACAGCGTGTAAGAGAGTGTAACAGCATGTAAGAGAGTGTAACAGAGTGTAAGGGAGTGTAAGAGACAGTAACAGAGTGTAAGGGGGTGTAAGAGACAGTAGAAGAGTTTAGGAGAGTGTAGGAGAGTGTAAGAGAGTGTAATAGACAGTAACAGAGTGTAAGAGACAGTAACAGAGTGTAAGAGACAGCAGCAGAGTGTAAGAGAGTGTAAGAGACAGTAACAGAGTGTAAGAGAGTGTAACAGAGTGTAAGAGACAGTAACAGAGTGTACGAGACAGTAACAGAGTGTAAGAGACAGTAACAGAGTGTAAGAGACAGTAACAGAGTATACGAGAGTGTAGTAGAGTGTAAGAGACAGTAACAGAGCGTAAGAGACAGTAGCAGTGTGTAAGAGACAGAAGCAAAGTGAAAGAGAGAGTAGCAGAGTGTAAGAGACAGTAGCAGAGTGTAAGAGACAGTAGCAGAGTGTAAGAGAGTGTAAGAGACAGTAACAGAGTGTAAGAGAGTGTAACAGCGTGTAAGAGAGTGTAAGAGAGTGTAACAGCGTGTAAGAGAGTGTAACAGAGTGTAAGAGACAGTAACAGAGTGTAGGAGAGTGTAAGAGACAGTAACGGAGTGTAAGAGACAGTAACAGAGTGTAAGAGACAGCAGCAGAGTGTAAGAGAGTGTAACATAGTGTAAGAGAGTGTAAGAGACAGTAGCAGAGTGTAATAGACAGTAACAGAGTGTAATAGAGTGTAAGAGACAGTAGCAGAGTGTAAGAGACAATAGCAGAGTGTAAGAGACAGTAGCAGAGTGTAATAGACTGTAGCAGAGTGTAACAGAGTGTAAGAGAGTGTAAGAGACAATAGCAGAGTGTAATAGACAGTAACAGAGTGTAAGAGAGTGTTATAGACAGTAGCAGAGTGCAAGAGACAATAGCAGAGTGTAAGAGACAGTAGCAGAGTGTAATAGACAGTAACAGAGTGTAAGAGACAGTAACAGAGTGTAAGAGACAGCAGCAGAGTGTAAGAGTGTAAGAGACAGTAACAGAGTGTAAGAGAGTGTAACAGAGTGTAAGAGACAGTAACAGAGTGTACGAGACAGTAACAGAGTGTAAGAGACAGCAGCAGAGTGTAAGAGAGTGTAACATAGTGTAAGAGAGTGAAAGAGACAGTAGCAGAGTGTAATAGACAGTAACAGAGTGTAGGAGAGTGTAACAGCGTGTAAGAGAGTGTAACAGAGTGTAAGAGAGTGTAAGAGACAGTAACAGAGTGTAGGAGAGTGTAAGAGACAGTAACAGAGTGTAAGAGACAGTAACAGAGTGTAAGAGACAGTAACAGAGTGTAAGAGACAGCAGCAGAGTGTAAGAGAGTGTAACATAGTGTAAGAGAGTGAAAGAGACAGTAGCAGAGTGTAATAGACAGTAACAGAGTGTAGGAGAGTGTCAGAGACAGTAACAGAGTGTAAGAGTCAGCAGCAGAGTGTAAGAGAGTGTAACATAGTGTAAGAGAGTGTAAGAGAGTGTAAGAGACAGTAGCAGAGTGTAATAGACAGTAACAGAGTGTAAGAGAGTGTTATAGACAGTAGCAGAGTGTAAGAGACAATAGCAGAGTGTAAGATACAGTAGCAGAGTGTAAGAGACAGTAACAGAGTGTAAAAGACAGTAACAGAGTGTAAGAGACAGTAGCAGAGTGAAAGAGACAGTAGTAGAGTGTAGTAGAGTGTAAGAGAGTGTCACATGGCATATACCGTCCTCTAGGATCACATAGTCCTGAATGATCTCAGTATACTGTGAACGTCTTTGGGGATCTCTTCGCGTAGACCTCGTAAACCTGTGTAAGAGACAGTAAAAGAGTATATGAGACAGTAGTGGAGTGTAAGAAAGTGTAACAGAGTATAGGAGACAGTAACAGAGTGTAAGAGAGTGTAAGAGACAGTTACAGAGTGTAAGAGAGTGTAAGAGAGTGTAACAGAGTGTAAGAGACAGTAACAGAGTGTAAGAGACAGCAGCAGAGTGTAAGAGAGTGTACGAGACAGTAGCAGAGTGTAATAGACAGTAACAGAGTGTAAGAGAGTGTTATAGACAGTAGCAGAGTGTTATAGACAATAGCAGAGTGTAAGAGACAGTAGCAGAGTGTAATAGACAGCAGCAGAGTGAAAGAGAGTGTAAGAGACAGTAGCAGAGTGTAATAGACAGTAACAGAGTGTAAGAGAGTGTTATAGACAGTAGCAGAGTGTAAGAGACAATAGCCGAGTGTAAGAGACAGTAGCAGAGTGTAATAGACTGTAGCAGAGTGTAACATAGTGTAAGAGAGTGTAAGAGACAGTAGCAGAGTGTAATAGACAGTAACAGAGTGTAAGAGAGTGTTATAGACAGTAGCAGAGTTTAAGAGACAGTAACAGAGTGTAAGAGACAGTAACAGAGTGTAAGAGACAGTAGCAGAGTGTAGGAGAGTGTAAGAGAGTGTAAGAGAGTGTAAGAGACAGTAACAGAGTGTAAGAGACAGTAACAGAGTGTAAGAGACAGCAGCAGAGTGTAAGAGAGTGTAACAGAGTATAGGAGACAGTAACAGAGTATAGGAGACAGTAACAGAGTGTAAGAGAGTGTAAGAGACAGTTACAGAGTATAAGAGAGTGTAACATAGTGTAAGAGACAGTAACAGAGTGTAAGAGACAGCAGAAGAGTGTAAGAGAGTTGAAGAGACAGTCGCAGAGTGTAATAGACAGTAACAGAGTGTAAGAGAGTGTTATAGACAGTAGCAGAGTGTAAGAGACAATAGCAGAGTGTAATAGACTGAAGCAGAGTGTAACATAGTGTAAGAGAGTGTAAGAGACTGTAGCAGAGTGTAATAGACAGTAACAGAGTGTAAGAGAGTGTTATAGACAGTAGCAGAGTGTAAGAGACAATAGCAGAGTGTAAGAGACAGTAGCAGAGTGTAATAGACTGTAGCAGAGTGTAACAGTGTAAGAGAGTGTAAGAGACAGTAGCAGAGTGTAATAGACATTAACAGAGTATAAGAGAGTGTTATAGACAGTAGCAGAGTTTAAGAGACAGTAACAGAGTGTAAGAGACAGTAACAGAGTGTAAGAGGGTGTAAGAGACAGTAGCAGAGTGTAGGAGAGTGTAAGAGAGTGTAAGAGACAGTAACAGAGTGTAAGAGACAGTAACAGAGTGTAAGAGACAGCAGCAGAGTGTAAGAGAGTGTAACAGAGTGTAAGAGACAGTAACAGAGCGTAAGAGACAGTAGCAGAGTGTAAGAGACAGAAGCAGAGTGAAAGAGAGAGTAGCAGAGTGTAAGAGACAGTAGCAGAGAGTAAGAGACAGTAGCAGAGTGTAAGAGAGTGTAATAGACAGTAACAGAGTGTAAGAGAGTGTAACAGCGTGTAAGAGAGTGTAACAGAGTGTAAGAGAGTGTAAGAGACAGTAACAGAGTGTAAGAGACAGTAACAGAGTGTAAGAGACAGTAGCAGAGTGAAAGAGAGAGTAGCAGAGTGTAAGAGAGTGTAAGAGACAGTAACAGCGTGTAAGAGAGTGTAACAGCATGTAAGAGAGTGTAACAGAGTGTAAGAGAGTGTAAGAGACAGTAACAGAGTGTAGGAGAGTGTAAGAGACAGTAACAGAGTGTAAGAGACAGTAACAGAGTGTAATAGACAGTAACAGAGTGTAATAGACAGTAACAGAGTGTAATAGACTGTAGCAGAGTGTAACAGAGTGTAAGAGAGTGTAAGAGACAGTAGCAGAGTGTAATAGACAGTAACAGAGTGTAAGAGAGTGTTAGACAGTAGCAGAGTGTAAGAGACAATAGCAGAGTGTAATCGAGTGTAGCAGAGTGTAAGAAAGTGTAAGAGACAGTAGCAGAGTGTAATAGACAGTAACAGAGTGTAAGAGAGTGTTAAAGACAGTAGCAGAGTGTAAGAGACAATAGCAGAGTGTAAGATACAGTAGAAGAGTGTAAGAGACAGTAACAGAGTGTAAGAGACAGTAACAGAATGTAAGAGAGTGTTATAGACAGTAGCAGAGTGTAAGAGACAATAGCAGAGTGTAAGAGACTGTAGCAGAGTGTAACAGAGTGTAAGAGAGTGTAAGAGACAGTAGCAGAGTGTAATAGACAGTAACAGAGTGTAAGAGAGTGTTATAGACAGTAGCAGAGTGTAAGAGACAATAGCAGAGTGAAATAGAGTGTAGCAGAGTGTAATAGAGTGTAGCAGAGTGTAAGAGAGTGTAAGAGACAGTAGCAGAGTGTAATAGACAGTAACAGAGAGTAAGAGAGTGTTATAGACAGTTGCAGAGTGTAAGAGACAATAGCAGAGTGTAAGATACAGTAGAAGAGTGTAAGAGACTGTAACAGAGTGTAAGAGACAGTAACAGAGTGTAAGAGACAGTAACAGAGTGTAAGAGACAGTAGCAGAGTGAAAGAGACATTAGTAGAGTGTAGTAGAGTGTAAGAGAGAGTCACATGGCATACACCATCCTCTAGGACCACATGGTCCCGAATGATCTCAGTATACTGTGAACGTATTTGGGTATCTCTTCGCGTAGACATCGTAAACCTGTGTAAGAGACAGTAACAGAGTATATGAGACAGCAGCAGAGTGTAAGAGAGTGTAACATAGTGTAAGACAGTGTAAGAGACAGTAGCAGAGTGAAAGAGACAGTAGCAGAGTGTAAGAGACAGTAGCAGAGTGTAAGAGACAGTAACAGAGTGTAAGAGATAGTAGCAGAGTGTAAGAGAGTGTAAGAGACAGTAACAGTGTGTAAGAGGGTGTAACAGCGTGTAAGAGAGTGTAACAGCATGTAAGAGAGTGTAACAGAGTGTAAGGGAGTGTAAGAGACAGTAACAGAGTGTAAGGGGGTGTAAGAGACAGTAGAAGAGTGTAGGAGAGTGTAGGAGAGTGTAAGAGAGTGTAATAGACAGTAACAGAGTGTAAGAGACAGTAACAGAGTGTAAGAGACAGCAGCAGAGTGTAAGAGAGTGTAAGAGACAGTAACAGAGTGTAAGAGAGTGTAACAGAGTGTAAGAGACAGTAACAGATTGTACGAGACAGTAACAGAGTGTAAGAGACAGTAACAGAGTGTAAGAGACAGTAACAGAGTATACGAGAGTGTAGTAGAGTGTAAGAGACAGTAACAGAGCGTAAGAGACAGTAGCAGAGTGTAAGAGACAGAAGCAAAGTGAAAGAGAGAGTAGCAGAGTGTAAGAGAGAGTAGCAGAGTGTAAGAGACAGTAGCAGAGTGTAAGAGAGTGTAAGAGACAGTAACAGAGTGTAAGAGAGTGTAACAGCGTGTAAGAGAGTGTAACAGAGTGTAAGAGACAGTAAGAGAGTGTAACAGAGTGTAAGAGACAGTAACAGAGTGTAGGAGAGTGTAAGAGACAGTAACGGAGTGTAAGAGACAGTAACAGAGTGTAAGAGACAGCAGCAGAGTGTAAGAGAGTGTAACAGAGTGTAAGAGAGTGTAAGAGACAGTAGCAGAGTGTAAGAGACAGCAGCAGAGTGTAAGAGAGTGTAACATAGTGTAAGAGAGTGTAAGAGACAGTAGCAGAGTGTAATAGACAGTAACAGAGTGTAATAGAGTGTAAGAGACAGTAGCAGAGTGTAAGAGACAATAGCAGAGTGTAAGAGACAGTAGCAGAGTGTAATAGACTGTAGCAGAGTGTAACAGAGTGTAAGAGAGTGTAAGAGACAATAGCAGAGTGTAATAGACAGTAACAGAGTGTAAGAGAGTGTTATAGACAGTAGCAGAGTGCAAGAGACAATAGCAGAGTGTAAGAGACAGTAGCAGAGTGTAATAGACAGTAACAGAGTGTAAGAGAGAGTAACAGAGTGTAAGAGAGAGTAACAGAGTGTAAGAGACAGCAGCAGAGTGTAAGAGTGTAAGAGACAGTAACAGAGTGTAAGAGAGTGTAACAGAGTGTAAGAGACAGTAACAGAGTGTACGAGACAGTAACAGAGTGTACGAGACAGTAACAGAGTGTAAGAGACAGTAACAGAGTATACGAGAGTGTAGTAGAGTGTAAGAGACAGTAACAGAGCGTAAGAGACAGTAGCAGTGTGTAAGAGACAGAAGCAAAGTGTAAGAGACAGTAGCAGAGTGTAAGAGACAGTAGCAGAGTGTAAGAGTGTAAGAGACAGTAACAGAGTGTAAGAGAGTGTAACAGCGTGTAAGAGAGTGTAACAGAGTGTAAGAGACAGTAAGAGAGTGTAACAGAGTGTAAGAGACAGTAACAGAGTGTAGGAGAGTGTAAGAGACAGTAACGGAGTGTAAGAGACAGTAACAGAGTGTAAGAGACAGCAGCAGAGTGTTAGAGAGTGTAACATAGTGTAAGAGAGTGTAAGAGACAGTAGCAGAGTGTAATAGACAGTAACAGAGTGTAATAGAGTGTAAGAGACAGTAGCAGAGTGTAAGAGACAGTAGCAGAGTGTAATAGACTGTAGCAGAGTGTAACAGAGTGTAAGAGAGTGTAAGAGACAATAGCAGAGTGTAATAGACAGTAACAGAGTGTAAGAGAGTGTTATAGACAGTAGCAGAGTGCAAGAGACAATAGCAGAGTGTAAGAGACAGTAGCAGAGTGTAATAGACTGTAACAGAGTGTAACAGAGTGTAAGAGAGTGTAATAGACAGTAACAGAGTGTAAGAGAGTGTTATAGACAGTAGCAGAGTGTTATAGACAATAGCAGAGTGTAAGAGACAGTAGCAGAGTGTAATTGACAGCAGCAGAGTGTAAGAGAGTGTAAGAGACAGTAGCAGAGTGTAATAGACAGTAACAGAGTGTAAGAGAGTGTTATAGACAGTAGCAGAGTGTAAGAGAGTGTAAGAGACAGTTACAGAGTGTAAGAGAGTGTAACAGAGTGTAAGAGAGTGTAAGAGACAGTAACATAGTGTAGGAGAGTGTAAGAGACAGTAACAGAGTGTAAGAGACAGTAACAGAGTGTAAGAGGGTGTAAGAGACAGTAGCAGAGTGTAGGAGAGTGTAAGAGAGTGTAAGAGACAGTAAGAGTGTAAGAGACAGTAACAGAGTGTAAGAGACAGCAGCAGAGTGTAAGAGAGTGTAACAGAGTGTAAGAGACAGTAACAGAGCGTAAGAGACAGTAGCAGAGTGTAAGAGACAGAAGCAGAGTGAAAGAGAGAGTAGCAGAGTGTAAGAGACAGTAGTAGAGTGTAAGAGACAGTAGCAGAGTGTAAGAGAGTGTAAGAGACAGTAACAGAGTGTAAGAGAGTGTAACAGCATGTAAGAGAGTGTAACAGAGTGTAAGAGAGTGTAAGAGACAGTAACAGAGTGTAGTAGAGTGTAAGAGACAGTAACAGAGTGTAAGAGACAGTAACAGAGTGTAAGAGACAGCAGCAGAGTGTAAGAGAGTGTAACATAGTGTAAGAGAGTGAAAGAGACAGTAGCAGAGTGTAATAGACAGTAACAGAGTGTAAGAGAGTGTTATAGACAGTAGCAGAGTGTAAGAGACAATAGCAGAGTGTAAGATACAGTAGCAAAGTGTAAGAGACAGTAACAGAGTGTAAGAGACAGTAGCAGAGTGTAATAGACTGTAGCAGAGTGTAACATAGTGTAAGAGAGTGTAAGAGACAGTAGCAGAGTGTAATAGACAGTAACAGAGTGTAAGAGAGTGTTATAGACAGTAGCAGAGTGTAAGAGAGTGTAAGAGACAGTTACAGAGTGTAAGAGAGTGTAACAGAGTGTAAGAGAGTGTAAGAGACAGTAACATAGTGTAGGAGAGTGTAAGAGACAGTAACAGAGTGTAAGAGACAGTAACAGAGTGTAAGAGGGTGTAAGAGACAGTAGCAGAGTGTAGGAGAGTGTAAGAGAGTGTAAGAGACAGTAAGAGTGTAAGAGACAGTAACAGAGTGTAAGAGACAGCAGCAGAGTGTAAGAGAGTGTAACAGAGTGTAAGAGACAGTAACAGAGCGTAAGAGACAGTAGCAGAGTGTAAGAGACAGAAGCAGAGTGAAAGAGAGAGTAGCAGAGTGTAAGAGACAGTAGTAGAGTGTAAGAGACAGTAGCAGAGTGTAAGAGAGTGTAAGAGACAGTAACAGAGTGTAAGAGAGTGTAACAGCATGTAAGAGAGTGTAACAGAGTGTAAGAGAGTGTAAGAGACAGTAACAGAGTGTAGTAGAGTGTAAGAGACAGTAACAGAGTGTAAGAGACAGTAACAGAGTGTAAGAGACAGCAGCAGAGTGTAAGAGAGTGTAACATAGTGTAAGAGAGTGAAAGAGACAGTAGCAGAGTGTAATAGACAGTAACAGAGTGTAAGAGAGTGTTATAGACAGTAGCAGAGTGTAAGAGACAATAGCAGAGTGTAAGATACAGTAGCAAAGTGTAAGAGACAGTAACAGAGTGTAAGAGACAGTAGCAGAGTGAAAGAGGCAGTAGTAGAGTGTAGTAGAGTGTACCAGAGTGTCACATGGCATATACCGTCCTCTAGGATCACATAGTCCTGAATGATCTCAGTATACTGTGAACGTCTTTGGGGATCCCTTCGCGTAGACATCGTAAACCTGTGTAAGAGACAGTAACAGAGTATATGAGACAGTAGCGGAGTGTAAGAGAGTGTGACAGAGCATAGGAGACAGTAACAGAGTATAGGAGACGGTAACAGAGTGTAAGAGAGTGTAAGAGACAGTAACAGAGTGTAAGAGACAGTAACAGAGTGTAAGAGACAGCAGCAGAGTGTAAGAGAGTGTAACATAGTGTAAGAGAGTGAAAGAGACAGTAGCAGAGTGTAATAGACAGTAACAGAGTGTAGGAGAGTGTAACAGCGTGTAAGAGAGTGTAACAGAGTGTAAGAGAGTGTAAGAGACAGTAACAGAGTGTAGGAGAGTGTAAGAGACAGTAACAGAGTGTAAGAGACAGTAACAGAGTGTAAGAGACAGTAACAGAGTGTAAGAGACAGCAGCAGAGTGTAAGAGAGTGTAACATAGTGTAAGAGAGTGAAAGAGACAGTAGCAGAGTGTAATAGACAGTAACAGAGTGTAGGAGAGTGTCAGAGACAGTAACAGAGTGTAAGAGTCAGCAGCAGAGTGTAAGAGAGTGTAACATAGTGTAAGAGAGTGTAAGAGACAGTAGCAGAGTGTTATAGACAGTAGCAGAGTGTAAGAGACAATAGCAGAGTGTAAGAGACAGTAGCAAAGTGTAATAGACTGTAGCAGAGTGTAACAGTGTAAGAGAGTGTAAGAGACAGTAGCAGAGTGTAATAGACATTAACAGAGTGTAAGAGAGTGTTATAGACAGTAGCAGAGTTTAAGAGACAGTAACAGAGTGTAAGAGACAGTAACAGAGTGTAAGAGGGTGTAAGAGACAGTAGCAGAGTGTAGGAGAGTGTAAGAGAGTGTAAGAGACAGTAACAGAGTGTAAGAGACAGTAACAGAGTGTAAGAGACAGCAGCAGAGTGTAAGAGAGTGTAACAGAGTGTAAGAGACAGTAACAGAGCGTAAGAGACAGTAGCAGAGTGTAAGAGACAGAAGCAGAGTGAAAGAGAGAGTAGCAGAGTGTAAGAGACAGTAGCAGAGAGTAAGAGACAGTAGCAGAGTGTAAGAGAGTGTAATAGACAGTAACAGAGTGTAAGAGAGTGTAACAGCGTGTAAGAGAGTGTAAGAGAGTGTAACAGCGTGTAAGAGAGTGTAACAGAGTGTAAGAGACAGTAACAGAGTGTAGGAGAGTGTAAGAGACAGTAACGGAGTGTAAGAGACAGTAACAGAGTGTAAGAGACAGCAGCAGAGTGTAAGAGAGTGTAACATAGTGTAAGAGAGTGTAAGAGACAGTAGCAGAGTGTAATAGACAGTAACAGAGTGTAATAGAGTGTAAGAGACAGTAGCAGAGTGTAAGAGACAATAGCAGAGTGTAAGAGACAGTAGCAGAGTGTAATAGACTGTAGCAGAGTGTAACAGAGTGTAAGAGAGTGTAAGAGACAATAGCAGAGTGTAATAGACAGTAACAGAGTGTAAGAGAGTGTTATAGACAGTAGCAGAGTGCAAGAGACAATAGCAGAGTGTAAGAGACAGTAGCAGAGTGTAATAGACAGTAACAGAGTGTAAGAGACAGTAACAGAGTGTAAGAGACAGCAGCAGAGTGTAAGAGTGTAAGAGACAGTAACAGAGTGTAAGAGAGTGTAACAGAGTGTAAGAGACAGTAACAGAGTGTACGAGACAGTAACATAGTGTACGAGACAGTAACATAGTGTACGAGACAGTAACAGAGTGTAAGAGACAGTAACAGAGTATACGAGAGTGTAGTAGAGTGTAAGAGACAGTAACAGAGCGTAAGAGACAGTAGCAGTGTGTAAGAGACAGAAGCAAAGTGAAAGAGAGAGTAGCAGAGTGTAAGAGACAGTAGCAGAGTGTAAGAGACAGTAGCAGAGTGTAAGAGTGTAAGAGACAGTAACAGAGTGTAAGAGAGTGTAACAGCGTGTAAGAGAGTGTAACAGAGTGTAAGAGACAGTAAGAGAGTGTAACAGAGTGTAAGAGACAGTAACAGAGTGTAGGAGAGTGTAAGAGACAGTAACGGAGTGTAAGAGACAGTATCAGAGTGTTAGAGAGTGTAACATAGTGTAAGAGAGTGTAAGAGACAGTAGCAGAGTGTAATAGACAGTAACAGAGTGTAAGAGAGTGTTATAGACAGTAGCAGAGTGTAAGAGACAATAGCAGAGTGTAAGATACAGTAGCAGAGTGTAAGAGACAGTAACAGAGTGTAAAAGACAGTAACAGAGTGTAAGAGACAGTAGCAGAGTGAAAGAGACAGTAGTAGAGTGTAGTAGAGTGTAAGAGAGTGTCACATGGCATATACCGTCCTCTAGGATCACATAGTCCTGAATGATCTCAGTATACTGTGAACGTCTTTGGGGATCTCTTCGCGTAGACCTCGTAAACCTGTGTAAGAGACAGTAAAAGAGTATATGAGACAGTAGTGGAGTGTAAGAAAGTGTAACAGAGTATAGGAGACAGTAACAGAGTGTAAGAGAGTGTAAGAGACAGTTACAGAGTGTAAGAGAGTGTAAGAGAGTGTAACAGAGTGTAAGCGACAGTAACAGAGTGTAAGAGACAGCAGCAGAGTGTAAGAGAGTGTAAGAGACAGTAGCAGAGTGTAATAGACAGTAACAGAGTGTAAGAGAGTGTTATAGACAGTAGCAGAGTGTTATAGACAATAGCAGAGTGTAAGAGACAGTAGCAGAGTGTAATAGACAGCAGCAGAGTGTAAGAGAGTGTAAGAGACAGTAGCAGAGTGTAATAGACAGTAACAGAGTGTAAGAGAGTGTTAGACAGTAGCAGAGTGTAAGAGACAATAGCAGAGTGTAAGAGACAGTAGCAGAGTGTAATAGACTGTAGCAGAGTGTAACATAGTGTAAGAGAGTGTAAGAGACAGTAGCAGAGTGTAATAGACAGTAACAGAGTGTAAGAGAGTGTTATAGACAGTAGCAGAGTTTAAGAGACAGTAACAGAGTGTAAGAGACAGTAACAGAGTGTAAGAGGGTGTAAGAGACAGTAGCAGAGTGTAGGAGAGTGTAAGAGAGTGTAAGAGAGTGTAAGAGACAGTAACAGAGTGTAAGAGACAGTAACAGAGTGTAAGAGACAGCAGCAGAGTGTAAGAGAGTGTAACAGAGTATAGGAGACAGTAACAGAGTATAGGAGACAGTAACAGAGTGTAAGAGAGTGTAAGAGACAGTTACAGAGTGTAAGAGAGTGTAACATAGTGTAAGAGACAGTAACAGAGTGTAAGAGACAGCAGAAGAGTGTAAGAGAGTTGAAGAGACAGTCGCAGAGTGTAATAGACAGTAACAGAGTGTAAGAGAGTGTTATAGACAGTAGCAGAGTGTAAGAGACAATAGCAGAGTGTAATAGACTGGAGCAGAGTGTAACATAGTGTAAGAGAGTGTAAGAGACTGTAGCAGAGTGTAATAGACAGTAACAGAGTGTAAGAGAGTGTAAGAGACAATAGCAGAGTGTAAGAGACAGTAGCAGAGTGTAATAGACAGCAGCAGAGTGTAAGAGAGTGTAAGAGACAGTAGCAGAGTGTAATAGACAGTAACAGAGTGTAAGAGAGTGTTATAGACAGTAGCAGAGTGTAAGAGACAATAGCAGAGTGTAAGAGACAGTAGCAGAGTGTAATAGACTGTAGCAGAGTGTAACATAGTGTAAGAGAGTGTAAGAGACAGTAGCAGAGTGTAATAGACAGTAACAGAGTGTAAGAGAGTGTTATAGACAGTAGCAGAGTGTAAGAGAGTGTAAGAGACAGTTACAGAGTGTAAGAGAGTGTAACAGAGTGTAAGAGAGTGTAAGAGACAGTAACATAGTGTAGGAGAGTGTAAGAGACAGTAACAGAGTGTAAGAGACAGTAGCAGAGTGTAAGAGAGTGTAAGAGAGTGTTATAGACAGTAGCAGAGTGTAAGGGACAATAGCAGAGTGTAAGAGACAGTAGCAGAGTGTAATAGACTGTAGCAGAGTGTAAAATAGTGTAAGAGAGTGTAAGAGACAGTAGCAGAGTGTAATAGACAGTAATAGAGTGTAAGAGAGTGTTATAGACAGTAGCAGAGTTTAAGAGACAGTAACAGAGTGTAAGAGACAGTAAGAGTGTAAGAGGGTGTAAGAGACAGTAGCAGAGTGTAGGAGAGTGTAACAGAGTGTAAGAGACAGTAACAGAGTGTAAAAGACAGCAGCAGAGTGTAAGAGACAGTAACATAGTGTAAGAGAGTGTAACAGAGTGTAAGAGACAGTAACAGAGTGTACGAGAGTGTAGTAGAGTGTAAGAGACAGTAACAGAGCATAAGAGACAGTAACAGAGCATAAGAGACAGAAGCAGAGTGTAAGAGACAGAAACAGAGTGAAAGAGAGAGTAGCAGAGTGTAAGAGACAGTAGCAGAGTGTAAGAGAGTGTAAGAGAAATTAACAGAGTGTAATAGAGTGTAACAGCGTGTAAGAGAGTGTAACAGAGTGCAAGAGAGTGTAGGAGACAGTAACAGAGTGTAGGAGAGTGTAAGAGACAGTAACAGAGTGTAAGAGACAGTAACAGAGTGTAAGAGACAGCAGCAGAGTGTAAGAGAGTGTAACATAGTGTAAGAGAGTGAAAGAGACAGTAGCAGAGTGTAATAGACAGTAACAGAGTGTAAGACAGTGTTATAGACAGTAGCAGAGTGTAAGAGACAATAGCAGAGTGTAAGAGACAGTAACAGAGTGTAAGAGACAGTAACAGAGTGTAAGATACAGTAACAGAGTGTATGAGAGTGTAGTAGAGTGTAAGAGACAGTAACAGAGCGTAAGAGATAGTAGCAGAGTGTAAGAGACAGTAGCAGAGTGAAAGAGACAGTAGTAGAGTGTAAGAGACAGTAGCAGAGTGTAAGAGACAGTAACAGAGTGTAAGAGATAGTAGCAGAGTGTAAGAGAGTGTAAGAGACAGTAACAGTGTGTAAGAGGGTGTAACAGCGTGTAAGAGAGTGTAACAGCATGTAAGAGAGTGTAACAGAGTGTAAGGGAGTGTAAGAGACAGTAACAGAGTGTAAGGGGGTGTAAGAGACAGTAGAAGAGTTTAGGAGAGTGTAGGAGAGTGTAAGAGAGTGTAATAGACAGTAACAGAGTGTAAGAGACAGTAACAGAGTGTAAGAGACAGCAGCAGAGTGTAAGAGAGTGTAAGAGACAGTAACAGAGTGTAAGAGAGTGTAACAGAGTGTAAGAGACAGTAACAGAGTGTACGAGACAGTAACAGAGTGTAAGAGACAGTAACAGAGTGTAAGAGACAGTAACAGAGTATACGAGAGTGTAGTAGAGTGTAAGAGACAGTAACAGAGCGTAAGAGACAGTAGCAGTGTGTAAGAGACAGAAGCAAAGTGAAAGAGAGAGTAGCAGAGTGTAAGAGACAGTAGCAGAGTGTAAGAGACAGTAGCAGAGTGTAAGAGAGTGTAAGAGACAGTAACAGAGTGTAAGAGAGTGTAACAGCGTGTAAGAGAGTGTAAGAGAGTGTAACAGCGTGTAAGAGAGTGTAACAGAGTGTAAGAGACAGTAACAGAGTGTAGGAGAGTGTAAGAGACAGTAACGGAGTGTAAGAGACAGTAACAGAGTGTAAGAGACAGCAGCAGAGTGTAAGAGAGTGTAACATAGTGTAAGAGAGTGTAAGAGACAGTAGCAGAGTGTAATAGACAGTAACAGAGTGTAATAGAGTGTAAGAGACAGTAGCAGAGTGTAAGAGACAATAGCAGAGTGTAAGAGACAGTAGCAGAGTGTAATAGACTGTAGCAGAGTGTAACAGAGTGTAAGAGAGTGTAAGAGACAATAGCAGAGTGTAATAGACAGTAACAGAGTGTAAGAGAGTGTTATAGACAGTAGCAGAGTGCAAGAGACAATAGCAGAGTGTAAGAGACAGTAGCAGAGTGTAATAGACAGTAACAGAGTGTAAGAGACAGTAACAGAGTGTAAGAGACAGCAGCAGAGTGTAAGAGTGTAAGAGACAGTAACAGAGTGTAAGAGAGTGTAACAGAGTGTAAGAGACAGTAACAGAGTGTACGAGACAGTAACAGAGTGTAAGAGACAGCAGCAGAGTGTAAGAGAGTGTAACATAGTGTAAGAGAGTGAAAGAGACAGTAGCAGAGTGTAATAGACAGTAACAGAGTGTAGGAGAGTGTAACAGCGTGTAAGAGAGTGTAACAGAGTGTAAGAGAGTGTAAGAGACAGTAACAGAGTGTAGGAGAGTGTAAGAGACAGTAACAGAGTGTAAGAGACAGTAACAGAGTGTAAGAGACAGTAACAGAGTGTAAGAGACAGCAGCAGAGTGTAAGAGAGTGTAACATAGTGTAAGAGAGTGTAAGAGACAGTAGCAGAGTGTAATAGACAGTAACAGAGTGTAAGAGAGTGTTATAGACAGTAGCAGAGTGTAAGAGACAATAGCAGAGTGTAAGATACAGTAGCAGAGTGTAAGAGACAGTAACAGAGTGTAAAAGACAGTAACAGAGTGTAAGAGAGTGTAAGAGACAGTAACAGAGTGTAAGAGAGTGTAACAGCATGTAAGAGAGTGTAACAGAGTGTAAGAGAGTGTAAGAGACAGTAACAGAGTGTAGTAGAGTGTAAGAGACAGTAACAGAGTGTAAGAGACAGTAACAGAGTGTAAGAGACAGCAGCAGAGTGTAAGAGAGTGTAACATAGTGTAAGAGAGTGAAAGAGACAGTAGCAGAGTGTAATAGACAGTAACAGAGTGTAAGAGAGTGTTATAGACAGTAGCAAAGTGTAAGAGACAGTAACAGAGTGTAAGAGACAGTAGCAGAGTGAAAGAGGCAGTAGTAGAGTGTAGTAGAGTGTACCAGAGTGTCACAAGGCATATACCGTCCTCTAGGATCACATAGTCCTGAATGATCTCAGTATACTGTGAACGTCTTTGGGGATCTCTTCGCGTAGACATCGTAAACCTGTGTAAGAGACAGTAAAAGAGTATATGAGACAGTAGCGGAGTGTAAGAGAGTGTGACAGAGCATAGGAGACAGTAACAGAGTATAGGAGACGGTAACAGAGTGTAAGAGAGTGTAAGAGACAGTAACAGAGTGTAAGAGACAGTAACAGAGTGTAAGAGACAGCAGCAGAGTGTAAGAGAGTGTAACATAGTGTAAGAGAGTGAAAGAGACAGTAGCAGAGTGTAATAGACAGTAACAGAGTGTAGGAGAGTGTAACAGCGTGTAAGAGAGTGTAACAGAGTGTAAGAGAGTGTAAGAGACAGTAACAGAGTGTAGGAGAGTGTAAGAGACAGTAACAGAGTGTAAGAGACAGTAACAGAGTGTAAGAGACAGTAACAGAGTGTAAGAGACAGCAGCAGAGTGTAAGAGAGTGTAACATAGTGTAAGAGAGTGAAAGAGACAGTAGCAGAGTGTAATAGACAGTAACAGAGTGTAGGAGAGTGTCAGAGACAGTAACAGAGTGTAAGAGTCAGCAGCAGAGTGTAAGAGAGTGTAACATAGTGTAAGAGAGTGTAAGAGAGTGTAAGAGACAGTAGCAGAGTGTAATAGACAGTAACAGAGTGTAAGAGAGTGTTATAGACAGTAGCAGAGTGTAAGAGACAATAGCAGAGTGTAAGATACAGTAGCAGAGTGTAAGAGACAGTAACAGAGTGTAAAAGACAGTAACAGAGTGTAAGAGACAGTAGCAGAGTGAAAGAGACAGTAGTAGAGTGTAGTAGAGTGTAAGAGAGTGTCACATGGCATATACCGTCCTCTAGGATCACATAGTCCTGAATGATCTCAGTATACTGTGAACGTCTTTGGGGATCTCTTCGCGTAGACCTCGTAAACCTGTGTAAGAGACAGTAAAAGAGTATATGAGACAGTAGTGGAGTGTAAGAAAGTGTAACAGAGTATAGGAGACAGTAACAGAGTGTAAGAGAGTGTAAGAGACAGTTACAGAGTGTAAGAGAGTGTAAGAGAGTGTAACAGAGTGTAAGAGACAGTAACAGAGTGTAAGAGACAGCAGCAGAGTGTAAGAGAGTGTACGAGACAGTAGCAGAGTGTAATAGACAGTAACAGAGTGTAAGAGAGTGTTATAGACAGTAGCAGAGTGTAAGAGAGTGTAAGAGACAGTAGCAGAGTGTAATAGACAGTAACAGAGTGTAAGAGAGTGTTATAGACAGTAGCAGAGTGTAAGAGACAATAGCCGAGTGTAAGAGACAGTAGCAGAGTGTAATAGACTGTAGCAGAGTGTAACATAGTGTAAGAGAGTGTAAGAGACAGTAGCAGAGTGTAATAGACAGTAACAGAGTGTAAGAGAGTGTTATAGACAGTAGCAGAGTTTAAGAGACAGTAACAGAGTGTAAGAGACAGTAACAGAGTGTAAGAGACAGTAGCAGAGTGTAGGAGAGTGTAAGAGAGTGTAAGAGAGTGTAAGAGACAGTAACAGAGTGTAAGAGACAGTAACAGAGTGTAAGAGACAGCAGCAGAGTGTAAGAGAGTGTAACAGAGTATAGGAGACAGTAACAGAGTATAGGAGACAGTAACAGAGTGTAAGAGAGTGTAAGAGACAGTTACAGAGTATAAGAGAGTGTAACATAGTGTAAGAGACAGTAACAGAGTGTAAGAGACAGCAGAAGAGTGTAAGAGAGTTGAAGAGACAGTCGCAGAGTGTAATAGACAGTAACAGAGTGTAAGAGAGTGTTATAGACAGTAGCAGAGTGTAAGAGACAATAGCAGAGTGTAATAGACTGAAGCAGAGTGTAACATAGTGTAAGAGAGTGTAAGAGACTGTAGCAGAGTGTAATAGACAGTAACAGAGTGTAAGAGAGTGTTATAGACAGTAGCAGAGTGTAAGAGACAATAGCAGAGTGTAAGAGACAGTAGCAGAGTGTAATAGACAGCAGCAGAGTGTAAGAGAGTGTAAGAGACAGTAGCAGAGTGTAATAGACAGTAACAGAGTGTAAGAGAGTGTTATAGACAGTAGCAGAGTGTAAGAGACAATAGCAGAGTGTAAGAGACAGTAGCAGAGTGTAATAGACTGTAGCAGAGTGTAACAGTGTAAGAGAGTGTAAGAGACAG
This sequence comes from Sceloporus occidentalis, assembly GCA_023333645.1. Lineage (NCBI taxonomy): Eukaryota > Metazoa > Chordata > Lepidosauria > Squamata > Phrynosomatidae > Sceloporus > Sceloporus occidentalis. The sequence goes on along the minus strand of JALMGF010000304.1, from coordinate 85,967 downwards.
TAGCAGAGTGTAATAGACATTAACAGAGTATAAGAGAGTGTTATAGACAGTAGCAGAGTTTAAGAGACAGTAACAGAGTGTAAGAGACAGTAACAGAGTGTAAGAGGGTGTAAGAGACAGTAGCAGAGTGTAGGAGAGTGTAAGAGAGTGTAAGAGACAGTAACAGAGTGTAAGAGACAGTAACAGAGTGTAAGAGACAGCAGCAGAGTGTAAGAGAGTGTAACAGAGTGTAAGAGACAGTAACAGAGCGTAAGAGACAGTAGCAGAGTGTAAGAGACAGAAGCAGAGTGAAAGAGAGAGTAGCAGAGTGTAAGAGACAGTAGCAGAGAGTAAGAGACAGTAGCAGAGTGTAAGAGAGTGTAATAGACAGTAACAGAGTGTAAGAGAGTGTAACAGCGTGTAAGAGAGTGTAACAGAGTGTAAGAGAGTGTAAGAGACAGTAACAGAGTGTAAGAGACAGTAACAGAGTGTAAGAGACAGTAGCAGAGTGTAAGAGAGAGTAGCAGAGTGTAAGAGAGTGTAAGAGACAGTAACAGCGTGTAAGAGAGTGTAACAGCATGTAAGAGAGTGTAACAGAGTGTAAGAGAGTGTAAGAGACAGTAACAGAGTGTAGGAGAGTGTAAGAGACAGTAACAGAGTGTAAGAGACAGTAACAGAGTGTAATAGACAGTAACAGAGTGTAATAGACAGTAACAGAGTGTAATAGACTGTAGCAGAGTGTAACAGAGTGTAAGAGAGTGTAAGAGACAGTAGCAGAGTGTAATAGACAGTAACAGAGTGTAAGAGAGTGTTAGACAGTAGCAGAGTGTAAGAGACAATAGCAGAGTGTAATCGAGTGTAGCAGAGTGTAAGAAAGTGTAAGAGACAGTAGCAGAGTGTAATAGACAGTAACAGAGTGTAAGAGAGTGTTAAAGACAGTAGCAGAGTGTAAGAGACAATAGCAGAGTGTAAGATACAGTAGAAGAGTGTAAGAGACAGTAACAGAGTGTAAGAGACAGTAACAGAATGTAAGAGAGTGTTATAGACAGTAGCAGAGTGTAAGAGACAATAGCAGAGTGTAAGAGACTGTAGCAGAGTGTAACAGAGTGTAAGAGAGTGTAAGAGACAGTAGCAGAGTGTAATAGACAGTAACAGAGTGTAAGAGAGTGTTATAGACAGTAGCAGAGTGTAAGAGACAATAGCAGAGTGAAATAGAGTGTAGCAGAGTGTAATAGAGTGTAGCAGAGTGTAAGAGAGTGTAAGAGACAGTAGCAGAGTGTAATAGACAGTAACAGAGAGTAAGAGAGTGTTATAGACAGTTGCAGAGTGTAAGAGACAATAGCAGAGTGTAAGATACAGTAGAAGAGTGTAAGAGACTGTAACAGAGTGTAAGAGACAGTAACAGAGTGTAAGAGACAGTAACAGAGTGTAAGAGACAGTAGCAGAGTGAAAGAGACATTAGTAGAGTGTAGTAGAGTGTAAGAGAGAGTCACATGGCATACACCATCCTCTAGGACCACATGGTCCCGAATGATCTCAGTATACTGTGAACGTATTTGGGTATCTCTTCGCGTAGACATCGTAAACCTGTGTAAGAGACAGTAACAGAGTATATGAGACAGCAGCAGAGTGTAAGAGAGTGTAACATAGTGTAAGACAGTGTAAGAGACAGTAGCAGAGTGAAAGAGACAGTAGCAGAGTGTAAGAGACAGTAGCAGAGTGTAAGAGACAGTAACAGAGTGTAAGAGATAGTAGCAGAGTGTAAGAGAGTGTAAGAGACAGTAACAGTGTGTAAGAGGGTGTAACAGCGTGTAAGAGAGTGTAACAGCATGTAAGAGAGTGTAACAGAGTGTAAGGGAGTGTAAGAGACAGTAACAGAGTGTAAGGGGGTGTAAGAGACAGTAGAAGAGTGTAGGAGAGTGTAGGAGAGTGTAAGAGAGTGTAATAGACAGTAACAGAGTGTAAGAGACAGTAACAGAGTGTAAGAGACAGCAGCAGAGTGTAAGAGAGTGTAAGAGACAGTAACAGAGTGTAAGAGAGTGTAACAGAGTGTAAGAGACAGTAACAGATTGTACGAGACAGTAACAGAGTGTAAGAGACAGTAACAGAGTGTAAGAGACAGTAACAGAGTATACGAGAGTGTAGTAGAGTGTAAGAGACAGTAACAGAGCGTAAGAGACAGTAGCAGTGTGTAAGAGACAGAAGCAAAGTGAAAGAGAGAGTAGCAGAGTGTAAGAGAGAGTAGCAGAGTGTAAGAGACAGTAGCAGAGTGTAAGAGAGTGTAAGAGACAGTAACAGAGTGTAAGAGAGTGTAACAGCGTGTAAGAGAGTGTAACAGAGTGTAAGAGACAGTAAGAGAGTGTAACAGAGTGTAAGAGACAGTAACAGAGTGTAGGAGAGTGTAAGAGACAGTAACGGAGTGTAAGAGACAGTAACAGAGTGTAAGAGACAGCAGCAGAGTGTAAGAGAGTGTAACAGAGTGTAAGAGAGTGTAAGAGACAGTAGCAGAGTGTAAGAGACAGCAGCAGAGTGTAAGAGAGTGTAACATAGTGTAAGAGAGTGTAAGAGACAGTAGCAGAGTGTAATAGACAGTAACAGAGTGTAATAGAGTGTAAGAGACAGTAGCAGAGTGTAAGAGACAATAGCAGAGTGTAAGAGACAGTAGCAGAGTGTAATAGACTGTAGCAGAGTGTAACAGAGTGTAAGAGAGTGTAAGAGACAATAGCAGAGTGTAATAGACAGTAACAGAGTGTAAGAGAGTGTTATAGACAGTAGCAGAGTGCAAGAGACAATAGCAGAGTGTAAGAGACAGTAGCAGAGTGTAATAGACAGTAACAGAGTGTAAGAGAGAGTAACAGAGTGTAAGAGAGAGTAACAGAGTGTAAGAGACAGCAGCAGAGTGTAAGAGTGTAAGAGACAGTAACAGAGTGTAAGAGAGTGTAACAGAGTGTAAGAGACAGTAACAGAGTGTACGAGACAGTAACAGAGTGTACGAGACAGTAACAGAGTGTAAGAGACAGTAACAGAGTATACGAGAGTGTAGTAGAGTGTAAGAGACAGTAACAGAGCGTAAGAGACAGTAGCAGTGTGTAAGAGACAGAAGCAAAGTGTAAGAGACAGTAGCAGAGTGTAAGAGACAGTAGCAGAGTGTAAGAGTGTAAGAGACAGTAACAGAGTGTAAGAGAGTGTAACAGCGTGTAAGAGAGTGTAACAGAGTGTAAGAGACAGTAAGAGAGTGTAACAGAGTGTAAGAGACAGTAACAGAGTGTAGGAGAGTGTAAGAGACAGTAACGGAGTGTAAGAGACAGTAACAGAGTGTAAGAGACAGCAGCAGAGTGTTAGAGAGTGTAACATAGTGTAAGAGAGTGTAAGAGACAGTAGCAGAGTGTAATAGACAGTAACAGAGTGTAATAGAGTGTAAGAGACAGTAGCAGAGTGTAAGAGACAGTAGCAGAGTCTAATAGACTGTAGCAGAGTGTAACAGAGTGTAAGAGAGTGTAAGAGACAATAGCAGAGTGTAATAGACAGTAACAGAGTGTAAGAGAGTGTTATAGACAGTAGCAGAGTGCAAGAGACAATAGCAGAGTGTAAGAGACAGTAGCAGAGTGTAATAGACTGTAACAGAGTGTAACAGAGTGTAAGAGAGTGTAATAGACAGTAACAGAGTGTAAGAGAGTGTTATAGACAGTAGCAGAGTGTTATAGACAATAGCAGAGTGTAAGAGACAGTAGCAGAGTGTAATTGACAGCAGCAGAGTGTAAGAGAGTGTAAGAGACAGTAGCAGAGTGTAATAGACAGTAACAGAGTGTAAGAGAGTGTTATAGACAGTAGCAGAGTGTAAGAGAGTGTAAGAGACAGTTACAGAGTGTAAGAGAGTGTAACAGAGTGTAAGAGAGTGTAAGAGACAGTAACATAGTGTAGGAGAGTGTAAGAGACAGTAACAGAGTGTAAGAGACAGTAACAGAGTGTAAGAGGGTGTAAGAGACAGTAGCAGAGTGTAGGAGAGTGTAAGAGAGTGTAAGAGACAGTAAGAGTGTAAGAGACAGTAACAGAGTGTAAGAGACAGCAGCAGAGTGTAAGAGAGTGTAACAGAGTGTAAGAGACAGTAACAGAGCGTAAGAGACAGTAGCAGAGTGTAAGAGACAGAAGCAGAGTGAAAGAGAGAGTAGCAGAGTGTAAGAGACAGTAGTAGAGTGTAAGAGACAGTAGCAGAGTGTAAGAGAGTGTAAGAGACAGTAACAGAGTGTAAGAGAGTGTAACAGCATGTAAGAGAGTGTAACAGAGTGTAAGAGAGTGTAAGAGACAGTAACAGAGTGTAGTAGAGTGTAAGAGACAGTAACAGAGTGTAAGAGACAGTAACAGAGTGTAAGAGACAGCAGCAGAGTGTAAGAGAGTGTAACATAGTGTAAGAGAGTGAAAGAGACAGTAGCAGAGTGTAATAGACAGTAACAGAGTGTAAGAGAGTGTTATAGACAGTAGCAGAGTGTAAGAGACAATAGCAGAGTGTAAGATACAGTAGCAAAGTGTAAGAGACAGTAACAGAGTGTAAGAGACAGTAGCAGAGTGTAATAGACTGTAGCAGAGTGTAACATAGTGTAAGAGAGTGTAAGAGACAGTAGCAGAGTGTAATAGACAGTAACAGAGTGTAAGAGAGTGTTATAGACAGTAGCAGAGTGTAAGAGAGTGTAAGAGACAGTTACAGAGTGTAAGAGAGTGTAACAGAGTGTAAGAGAGTGTAAGAGACAGTAACATAGTGTAGGAGAGTGTAAGAGACAGTAACAGAGTGTAAGAGACAGTAACAGAGTGTAAGAGGGTGTAAGAGACAGTAGCAGAGTGTAGGAGAGTGTAAGAGAGTGTAAGAGACAGTAAGAGTGTAAGAGACAGTAACAGAGTGTAAGAGACAGCAGCAGAGTGTAAGAGAGTGTAACAGAGTGTAAGAGACAGTAACAGAGCGTAAGAGACAGTAGCAGAGTGTAAGAGACAGAAGCAGAGTGAAAGAGAGAGTAGCAGAGTGTAAGAGACAGTAGTAGAGTGTAAGAGACAGTAGCAGAGTGTAAGAGAGTGTAAGAGACAGTAACAGAGTGTAAGAGAGTGTAACAGCATGTAAGAGAGTGTAACAGAGTGTAAGAGAGTGTAAGAGACAGTAACAGAGTGTAGTAGAGTGTAAGAGACAGTAACAGAGTGTAAGAGACAGTAACAGAGTGTAAGAGACAGCAGCAGAGTGTAAGAGAGTGTAACATAGTGTAAGAGAGTGAAAGAGACAGTAGCAGAGTGTAATAGACAGTAACAGAGTGTAAGAGAGTGTTATAGACAGTAGCAGAGTGTAAGAGACAATAGCAGAGTGTAAGATACAGTAGCAAAGTGTAAGAGACAGTAACATAGTGTAAGAGACAGTAGCAGAGTGAAAGAGGCAGTAGTAGAGTGTAGTAGAGTGTACCAGAGTGTCACATGGCATATACCGTCCTCTAGGATCACATAGTCCTGAATGATCTCAGTATACTGTGAACGTCTTTGGGGATCCCTTCGCGTAGACATCGTAAACCTGTGTAAGAGACAGTAGCGGAGTGTAAGAGAGTGTGACAGAGCATAGGAGACAGTAACAGAGTATAGGAGACGGTAACAGAGTGTAAGAGAGTGTAAGAGACAGTAACAGAGTGTAGTAGAGTGTAAGAGACAGTAACAGAGTGTAAGAGACAGTAACAGAGTGTAAGAGACAGCAGCAGAGTGTAAGAGAGTGTAACATAGTGTAAGAGAGTGAAAGAGACAGTAGCAGAGTGTAATAGACAGTAACAGAGTGTAAGAGAGTGTTATAGACAGTAGCAGAGTGTAAGAGACAATAGCAGAGTGTAAGATACAGTAGCAAAGTGTAAGAGACAGTAACAGAGTGTAAGAGACAGTAGCAGAGTGAAAGAGGCAGTAGTAGAGTGTAGTAGAGTGTACCAGAGTGTCACATGGCATATACCGTCCTCTAGGATCACATAGTCCTGAATGATCTCAGTATACTGTGAACGTCTTTGGGGATCCCTTCGCGTAGACATCGTAAACCTGTGTAAGAGACAGTAGCGGAGTGTAAGAGAGTGTGACAGAGCATAGGAGACAGTAACAGAGTATAGGAGACGGTAACAGAGTGTAAGAGAGTGTAAGAGACAGTAACAGAGTGTAAGAGACAGTAACAGAGTGTAAGAGACAGCAGCAGAGTGTAAGAGAGTGTAACATAGTGTAAGAGAGTGAAAGAGACAGTAGCAGAGTGTAATAGACAGTAACAGAGTGTAGGAGAGTGTAACAGCGTGTAAGAGAGTGTAACAGAGTGTAAGAGAGTGTAAGAGACAGTAACAGAGTGTAGGAGAGTGTAAGAGACAGTAACAGAGTGTAAGAGACAGTAACAGAGTGTAAGAGACAGCAGCAGAGTGTAAGAGAGTGTAACATAGTGTAAGAGAGTGAAAGAGACAGTAGCAGAGTGTAATAGACAGTAACAGAGTGTAGGAGAGTGTCAGAGACAGTAACAGAGTGTAAGAGTCAGCAGCAGAGTGTAAGAGAGTGTAACATAGTGTAAGAGAGTGTAAGAGACAGTAGCAGAGTGTAATAGACAGTAACAGAGTGTAAGAGAGTGTTATAGACAGTAGCAGAGTGTAAGAGACAATAGCAGAGTGTAAGAGACAGTAGCAAAGTGTAATAGACTGTAGCAGAGTGTAACAGTGTAAGAGAGTGTAAGAGACAGTAGCAGAGTGTAATAGACATTAACAGAGTGTAAGAGAGTGTTATAGACAGTAGCAGAGTTTAAGAGACAGTAACAGAGTGTAAGAGACAGTAACAGAGTGTAAGAGGGTGTAAGAGACAGTAGCAGAGTGTAGGAGAGTGTAAGAGAGTGTAAGAGACAGTAACAGAGTGTAAGAGACAGTAACAGAGTGTAAGAGACAGCAGCAGAGTGTAAGAGAGTGTAACAGAGTGTAAGAGACAGTAACAGAGCGTAAGAGACAGTAGCAGAGTGTAAGAGACAGAAGCAGAGTGAAAGAGAGAGTAGCAGAGTGTAAGAGACAGTAGCAGAGAGTAAGAGACAGTAGCAGAGTGTAAGAGAGTGTAATAGACAGTAACAGAGTGTAAGAGAGTGTAACAGCGTGTAAGAGAGTGTAAGAGAGTGTAACAGCGTGTAAGAGAGTGTAACAGAGTGTAAGAGACAGTAACAGAGTGTAGGAGAGTGTAAGAGACAGTAACGGAGTGTAAGAGACAGTAACAGAGTGTAAGAGACAGCAGCAGAGTGTAAGAGAGTGTAACATAGTGTAAGAGAGTGTAAGAGACAGTAGCAGAGTGTAATAGACAGTAACAGAGTGTAATAGAGTGTAAGAGACAGTAGCAGAGTGTAAGAGACAATAGCAGAGTGTAAGAGACAGTAGCAGAGTGTAATAGACTGTAGCAGAGTGTAACAGAGTGTAAGAGAGTGTAAGAGACAATAGCAGAGTGTAATAGACAGTAACAGAGTGTAAGAGAGTGTTATAGACAGTAGCAGAGTGCAAGAGACAATAGCAGAGTGTAAGAGACAGTAGCAGAGTGTAATAGACAGTAACAGAGTGTAAGAGACAGTAACAGAGTGTAAGAGACAGCAGCAGAGTGTAAGAGTGTAAGAGACAGTAACAGAGTGTAAGAGAGTGTAACAGAGTGTAAGAGACAGTAACAGAGTGTACGAGACAGTAACATAGTGTACGAGACAGTAACATAGTGTACGAGACAGTAACAGAGTGTAAGAGACAGTAACAGAGTATACGAGAGTGTAGTAGAGTGTAAGAGACAGTAACAGAGCGTAAGAGACAGTAGCAGTGTGTAAGAGACAGAAGCAAAGTGAAAGAGAGAGTAGCAGAGTGTAAGAGACAGTAGCAGAGTGTAAGAGACAGTAGCAGAGTGTAAGAGTGTAAGAGACAGTAACAGAGTGTAAGAGAGTGTAACAGCGTGTAAGAGAGTGTAACAGAGTGTAAGAGACAGTAAGAGAGTGTAACAGAGTGTAAGAGACAGTAACAGAGTGTAGGAGAGTGTAAGAGACAGTAACGGAGTGTAAGAGACAGTATCAGAGTGTTAGAGAGTGTAACATAGTGTAAGAGAGTGTAAGAGACAGTAGCAGAGTGTAATAGACAGTAACAGAGTGTAAGAGAGTGTTATAGACAGTAGCAGAGTGTAAGAGACAATAGCAGAGTGTAAGATACAGTAGCAGAGTGTAAGAGACAGTAACAGAGTGTAAAAGACAGTAACAGAGTGTAAGAGACAGTAGCAGAGTGAAAGAGACAGTAGTAGAGTGTAGTAGAGTGTAAGAGAGTGTCACATGGCATATACCGTCCTCTAGGATCACATAGTCCTGAATGATCTCAGTATACTGTGAACGTCTTTGGGGATCTCTTCACGTAGACCTCGTAAACCTGTGTAAGAGACAGTAAAAGAGTATATGAGACAGTAGTGGAGTGTAAGAAAGTGTAACAGAGTATAGGAGACAGTAACAGAGTGTAAGAGAGTGTAAGAGACAGTTACAGAGTGTAAGAGAGTGTAAGAGAGTGTAACAGAGTGTAAGCGACAGTAACAGAGTGTAAGAGACAGCAGCAGAGTGTAAGAGAGTGTAAGAGACAGTAGCAGAGTGTAATAGACAGTAACAGAGTGTAAGAGAGTGTTATAGACAGTAGCAGAGTGTTATAGACAATAGCAGAGTGTAAGAGACAGTAGCAGAGTGTAATAGACAGCAGCAGAGTGTAAGAGAGTGTAAGAGACAGTAGCAGAGTGTAATAGACAGTAACAGAGTGTAAGAGAGTGTTAGACAGTAGCAGAGTGTAAGAGACAATAGCAGAGTGTAAGAGACAGTAGCAGAGTGTAATAGACTGTAGCAGAGTGTAACATAGTGTAAGAGAGTGTAAGAGACAGTAGCAGAGTGTAATAGACAGTAACAGAGTGTAAGAGAGTGTTATAGACAGTAGCAGAGTTTAAGAGACAGTAACAGAGTGTAAGAGACAGTAACAGAGTGTAAGAGGGTGTAAGAGACAGTAGCAGAGTGTAGGAGAGTGTAAGAGAGTGTAAGAGAGTGTAAGAGACAGTAACAGAGTGTAAGAGACAGTAACAGAGTGTAAGAGACAGCAGCAGAGTGTAAGAGAGTGTAACAGAGTATAGGAGACAGTAACAGAGTATAGGAGACAGTAACAGAGTGTAAGAGAGTGTAAGAGACAGTTACAGAGTGTAAGAGAGTGTAACATAGTGTAAGAGACAGTAACAGAGTGTAAGAGACAGCAGAAGAGTGTAAGAGAGTTGAAGAGACAGTCGCAGAGTGTAATAGACAGTAACAGAGTGTAAGAGAGTGTTATAGACAGTAGCAGAGTGTAAGAGACAATAGCAGAGTGTAATAGACTGGAGCAGAGTGTAACATAGTGTAAGAGAGTGTAAGAGACTGTAGCAGAGTGTAATAGACAGTAACAGAGTGTAAGAGAGTGTAAGAGACAATAGCAGAGTGTAAGAGACAGTAGCAGAGTGTAATAGACAGCAGCAGAGTGTAAGAGAGTGTAAGAGACAGTAGCAGAGTGTAATAGACAGTAACAGAGTGTAAGAGAGTGTTATAGACAGTAGCAGAGTGTAAGAGACAATAGCAGAGTGTAAGAGACAGTAGCAGAGTGTAATAGACTGTAGCAGAGTGTAACATAGTGTAAGAGAGTGTAAGAGACAGTAGCAGAGTGTAATAGACAGTAACAGAGTGTAAGAGAGTGTTATAGACAGTAGCAGAGTGTAAGAGAGTGTAAGAGACAGTTACAGAGTGTAAGAGAGTGTAACAGAGTGTAAGAGACAGTAACATAGTGTAGGAGAGTGTAAGAGACAGTAACAGAGTGTAAGAGACAGTAGCAGAGTGTAAGAGAGTGTAAGAGAGTGTTATAGACAGTAGCAGAGTGTAAGGGACAATAGCAGAGTGTAAGAGACAGTAGCAGAGTGTAATAGACTGTAGCAGAGTGTAAAATAGTGTAAGAGAGTGTAAGAGACAGTAGCAGAGTGTAATAGACAGTAATAGAGTGTAAGAGAGTGTTATAGACAGTAGCAGAGTTTAAGAGACAGTAACAGAGTGTAAGAGACAGTAAGAGTGTAAGAGGGTGTAAGAGACAGTAGCAGAGTGTAGGAGAGTGTAACAGAGTGTAAGAGACAGTAACAGAGTGTAAAAGACAGCAGCAGAGTGTAAGAGACAGTAACATAGTGTAAGAGAGTGTAACAGAGTGTAAGAGACAGTAACAGAGTGTACGAGAGTGTAGTAGAGTGTAAGAGACAGTAACAGAGCATAAGAGACAGTAACAGAGCATAAGAGACAGAAGCAGAGTGTAAGAGACAGAAACAGAGTGAAAGAGAGAGTAGCAGAGTGTAAGAGACAGTAGCAGAGTGTAAGAGAGTGTAAGAGAAATTAACAGAGTGTAATAGAGTGTAACAGCGTGTAAGAGAGTGTAACAGAGTGCAAGAGAGTGTAGGAGACAGTAACAGAGTGTAGGAGAGTGTAAGAGACAGTAACAGAGTGTAAGAGACAGTAACAGAGTGTAAGAGACAGCAGCAGAGTGTAAGAGAGTGTAACATAGTGTAAGAGAGTGAAAGAGACAGTAGCAGAGTGTAATAGACAGTAACAGAGTGTAAGACAGTGTTATAGACAGTAGCAGAGTGTAAGAGACAATAGCAGAGTGTAAGAGACAGTAACAGAGTGTAAGAGACAGTAACAGAGTGTAAGATACAGTAACAGAGTGTATGAGAGTGTAGTAGAGTGTAAGAGACAGTAACAGAGCGTAAGAGATAGTAGCAGAGTGTAAGAGACAGTAGCAGAGTGAAAGAGACAGTAGTAGAGTGTAAGAGACAGTAGCAGAGTGTAAGAGACAGTAACAGAGTGTAAGAGATAGTAGCAGAGTGTAAGAGAGTGTAAGAGACAGTAACAGTGTGTAAGAGGGTGTAACAGCGTGTAAGAGAGTGTAACAGCATGTAAGAGAGTGTAACAGAGTGTAAGGGAGTGTAAGAGACAGTAACAGAGTGTAAGGGGGTGTAAGAGACAGTAGAAGAGTTTAGGAGAGTGTAGGAGAGTGTAAGAGAGTGTAATAGACAGTAACAGAGTGTAAGAGACAGTAACAGAGTGTAAGAGACAGCAGCAGAGTGTAAGAGAGTGTAAGAGACAGTAACAGAGTGTAAGAGAGTGTAACAGAGTGTAAGAGACAGTAACAGAGTGTACGAGACAGTAACAGAGTGTAAGAGACAGTAACAGAGTGTAAGAGACAGTAACAGAGTATACGAGAGTGTAGTAGAGTGTAAGAGACAGTAACAGAGCGTAAGAGACAGTAGCAGTGTGTAAGAGACAGAAGCAAAGTGAAAGAGAGAGTAGCAGAGTGTAAGAGACAGTAGCAGAGTGTAAGAGACAGTAGCAGAGTGTAAGAGAGTGTAAGAGACAGTAACAGAGTGTAAGAGAGTGTAACAGCGTGTAAGAGAGTGTAAGAGAGTGTAACAGCGTGTAAGAGAGTGTAACAGAGTGTAAGAGACAGTAACAGAGTGTAGGAGAGTGTAAGAGACAGTAACGGAGTGTAAGAGACAGTAACAGAGTGTAAGAGACAGCAGCAGAGTGTAAGAGAGTGTAACATAGTGTAAGAGAGTGTAAGAGACAGTAGCAGAGTGTAATAGACAGTAACAGAGTGTAATAGAGTGTAAGAGACAGTAGCAGAGTGTAAGAGACAATAGCAGAGTGTAAGAGACAGTAGCAGAGTGTAATAGACTGTAGCAGAGTGTAACAGAGTGTAAGAGAGTGTAAGAGACAATAGCAGAGTGTAATAGACAGTAACAGAGTGTAAGAGAGTGTTATAGACAGTAGCAGAGTGCAAGAGACAATAGCAGAGTGTAAGAGACAGTAGCAGAGTGTAATAGACAGTAACAGAGTGTAAGAGACAGTAACAGAGTGTAAGAGACAGCAGCAGAGTGTAAGAGTGTAAGAGACAGTAACAGAGTGTAAGAGAGTGTAACAGAGTGTAAGAGACAGTAACAGAGTGTACGAGACAGTAACAGAGTGTAAGAGACAGCAGCAGAGTGTAAGAGAGTGTAACATAGTGTAAGAGAGTGAAAGAGACAGTAGCAGAGTGTAATAGACAGTAACAGAGTGTAGGAGAGTGTAACAGCGTGTAAGAGAGTGTAACAGAGTGTAAGAGAGTGTAAGAGACAGTAACAGAGTGTAGGAGAGTGTAAGAGACAGTAACAGAGTGTAAGAGACAGTAACAGAGTGTAAGAGACAGTAACAGAGTGTAAGAGACAGCAGCAGAGTGTAAGAGAGTGTAACATAGTGTAAGAGAGTGTAAGAGACAGTAGCAGAGTGTAATAGACAGTAACAGAGTGTAAGAGAGTGTTATAGACAGTAGCAGAGTGTAAGAGACAATAGCAGAGTGTAAGATACAGTAGCAGAGTGTAAGAGACAGTAACAGAGTGTAAAAGACAGTAACAGAGTGTAAGAGAGTGTAAGAGACAGTAACAGAGTGTAAGAGAGTGTAACAGCATGTAAGAGAGTGTAACAGAGTGTAAGAGAGTGTAAGAGACAGTAACAGAGTGTAGTAGAGTGTAAGAGACAGTAACAGAGTGTAAGAGACAGTAACAGAGTGTAAGAGACAGCAGCAGAGTGTAAGAGAGTGTAACATAGTGTAAGAGAGTGAAAGAGACAGTAGCAGAGTGTAATAGACAGTAACAGAGTGTAAGAGAGTGTTATAGACAGTAGCAAAGTGTAAGAGACAGTAACAGAGTGTAAGAGACAGTAGCAGAGTGAAAGAGGCAGTAGTAGAGTGTAGTAGAGTGTACCAGAGTGTCACAAGGCATATACCGTCCTCTAGGATCACATAGTCCTGAATGATCTCAGTATACTGTGAACGTCTTTGGGGATCTCTTCGCGTAGACATCGTAAACCTGTGTAAGAGACAGTAAAAGAGTATATGAGACAGTAGCGGAGTGTAAGAGAGTGTGACAGAGCATAGGAGACAGTAACAGAGTATAGGAGACGGTAACAGAGTGTAAGAGAGTGTAAGAGACAGTAACAGAGTGTAAGAGACAGTAACAGAGTGTAAGAGACAGCAGCAGAGTGTAAGAGAGTGTAACATAGTGTAAGAGAGTGAAAGAGACAGTAGCAGAGTGTAATAGACAGTAACAGAGTGTAGGAGAGTGTAACAGCGTGTAAGAGAGTGTAACAGAGTGTAAGAGAGTGTAAGAGACAGTAACAGAGTGTAGGAGAGTGTAAGAGACAGTAACAGAGTGTAAGAGACAGTAACAGAGTGTAAGAGACAGTAACAGAGTGTAAGAGACAGCAGCAGAGTGTAAGAGAGTGTAACATAGTGTAAGAGAGTGAAAGAGACAGTAGCAGAGTGTAATAGACAGTAACAGAGTGTAGGAGAGTGTCAGAGACAGTAACAGAGTGTAAGAGTCAGCAGCAGAGTGTAAGAGAGTGTAACATAGTGTAAGAGAGTGTAAGAGAGTGTAAGAGACAGTAGCAGAGTGTAATAGACAGTAACAGAGTGTAAGAGAGTGTTATAGACAGTAGCAGAGTGTAAGAGACAATAGCAGAGTGTAAGATACAGTAGCAGAGTGTAAGAGACAGTAACAGAGTGTAAAAGACAGTAACAGAGTGTAAGAGACAGTAGCAGAGTGAAAGAGACAGTAGTAGAGTGTAGTAGAGTGTAAGAGAGTGTCACATGGCATATACCGTCCTCTAGGATCACATAGTCCTGAATGATCTCAGTATACTGTGAACGTCTTTGGGGATCTCTTCGCGTAGACCTCGTAAACCTGTGTAAGAGACAGTAAAAGAGTATATGAGACAGTAGTGGAGTGTAAGAAAGTGTAACAGAGTATAGGAGACAGTAACAGAGTGTAAGAGAGTGTAAGAGACAGTTACAGAGTGTAAGAGAGTGTAAGAGAGTGTAACAGAGTGTAAGAGACAGTAACAGAGTGTAAGAGACAGCAGCAGAGTGTAAGAGAGTGTACGAGACAGTAGCAGAGTGTAATAGACAGTAACAGAGTGTAAGAGAGTGTTATAGACAGTAGCAGAGTGTTATAGACAATAGCAGAGTGTAAGAGACAGTAGCAGAGTGTAATAGACAGCAGCAGAGTGAAAGAGAGTGTAAGAGACAGTAGCAGAGTGTAATAGACAGTAACAGAGTGTAAGAGAGTGTTATAGACAGTAGCAGAGTGTAAGAGACAATAGCCGAGTGTAAGAGACAGTAGCAGAGTGTAATAGACTGTAGCAGAGTGTAACATAGTGTAAGAGAGTGTAAGAGACAGTAGCAGAGTGTAATAGACAGTAACAGAGTGTAAGAGAGTGTTATAGACAGTAGCAGAGTTTAAGAGACAGTAACAGAGTGTAAGAGACAGTAACAGAGTGTAAGAGACAGTAGCAGAGTGTAGGAGAGTGTAAGAGAGTGTAAGAGAGTGTAAGAGACAGTAACAGAGTGTAAGAGACAGTAACAGAGTGTAAGAGACAGCAGCAGAGTGTAAGAGAGTGTAACAGAGTATAGGAGACAGTAACAGAGTATAGGAGACAGTAACAGAGTGTAAGAGAGTGTAAGAGACAGTTACAGAGTATAAGAGAGTGTAACATAGTGTAAGAGACAGTAACAGAGTGTAAGAGACAGCAGAAGAGTGTAAGAGAGTTGAAGAGACAGTCGCAGAGTGTAATAGACAGTAACAGAGTGTAAGAGAGTGTTATAGACAGTAGCAGAGTGTAAGAGACAATAGCAGAGTGTAATAGACTGAAGCAGAGTGTAACATAGTGTAAGAGAGTGTAAGAGACTGTAGCAGAGTGTAATAGACAGTAACAGAGTGTAAGAGAGTGTTATAGACAGTAGCAGAGTGTAAGAGACAATAGCAGAGTGTAAGAGACAGTAGCAGAGTGTAATAGACAGCAGCAGAGTGTAAGAGAGTGTAAGAGACAGTAGCAGAGTGTAAGAGACAATAGCAGAGTGTAAGAGACAGTAGCAGAGTGTAATAGACTGTAGCAGAGTGTAACAGTGTAAGAGAGTGTAAGAGACAGTAGCAGAGTGTAATAGACATTAACAGAGTATAAGAGAGTGTTATAGACAGTAGCAGAGTTTAAGAGACAGTAACAGAGTGTAAGAGACAGTAACAGAGTGTAAGAGGGTGTAAGAGACAGTAGCAGAGTGTAGGAGAGTGTAAGAGAGTGTAAGAGACAGTAACAGAGTGTAAGAGACAGTAACAGAGTGTAAGAGACAGCAGCAGAGTGTAAGAGAGTGTAACAGAGTGTAAGAGACAGTAACAGAGCGTAAGAGACAGTAGCAGAGTGTAAGAGACAGAAGCAGAGTGAAAGAGAGAGTAGCAGAGTGTAAGAGACAGTAGCAGAGAGTAAGAGACAGTAGCAGAGTGTAAGAGAGTGTAATAGACAGTAACAGAGTGTAAGAGAGTGTAACAGCGTGTAAGAGAGTGTAACAGAGTGTAAGAGAGTGTAAGAGACAGTAACAGAGTGTAAGAGACAGTAACAGAGTGTAAGAGACAGCAGCAGATTGTAAGAGTGTGTAACATAGTGTAAGAGAGTGAAAGAGATAGTAGCAGAGTGTAATAGACAGTAACAGAGTGTAATAGAGTGTAAGAGACAGTAGCAGAGTGTAAGAGACAATAGCAGAGTGTAAGAGACAGTAGCAGAGTGTAATAGACTGTAGCAGAGTGTAACAGAGTGTAAGAGAGTGTAAGAGACAATAGCAGAGTGTAATAGACAGTAACAGAGTGTAAGAGAGTGTTATAGACAGTAGCAGAGTGCAAGAGACAATAGCAGAGTGTAAGAGACAGTAGCAGAGTGTAATAGACAGTAACAGAGTGTAAGAGACAGTAACAGAGTGTAAGAGACAGCAGCAGAGTGTAAGAGTGTAAGAGACAGTAACAGAGTGTAAGAGAGTGTAACAGAGTGTAAGAGACAGTAACAGAGTGTACGAGACAGTAACAGAGTGTACGAGACAGTAACAGAGTGTACGAGACAGTAACAGAGTGTAAGAGACAGTAACAGAGTATACGAGAGTGTAGTAGAGTGTAAGAGACAGTAACAGAGCGTAAGAGACAGTAGCAGTGTGTAAGAGACAGAAGCAAAGTGAAAGAGAGAGTAGCAGAGTGTAAGAGACAGTAGCAGAGTGTAAGAGACCGTAGCAGAGTGTAAGAGTGTAAGAGACAGTAACAGAGTGTAAGAGAGTGTAACAGCGTGTAAGAGAGTGTAACAGAGTGTAAGAGACAGTAAGAGAGTGTAACAGAGTGTAAGAGACAGTAACAGAGTGTAGGAGAGTGTAAGAGACAGTAACGGAGTGTAAGAGACAGTATCAGAGTGTAAGAGACAGCAGCAGAGTGTTAGAGAGTGTAACATAGTGTAAGAGAGTGTAAGAGACAGTAGCAGAGTGTAATAGACAGTAACAGAGTGTAAGAGAGTGTTATAGACAGTAGCAGAGTGTAAGAGACAATAGCAGAGTGTAAGAGACAGTAGCAGAGTGTAAGAGACAGTAGCAGAGTGTAATAGACTGTAGCAGAGTGTAACAGTGTAAGAGAGTGTAAGAGACAGTAGCAGAGTGTAATAGACAGTAACAGAGTGTAAGAGAGTGTTATAGACAGTAGCAGAGTGTAAGAGACAGTAGCAGAGTGTAAGAGACAATAGCAGAGTGTAAGAGACAGTAGCAGAGTGTAATAGACTGTAGCAGAGTGTAACATAGTGTAAGAGAGTGTAAGAGACAGTAGCAGAGTGTAATAGACAGTAACAGAGTGTACGAGAGTGTTATAGACAGTAGCAGAGTTTAAGAGACAGTAACAGAGTGTAAGAGACAGTAACAGAGTGTAAGAGGGTGTAAGAGACAGTAGAAGAGTGTAAGAGACTGTAACAGAGTGTAAGAGACAGTAACAGAGTGTAAGAGACAGTAACAGAGTGTAAGAGACAGTAGCAGAGTGAAAGAGACAGTAGTAGAGTGTAGTAGAGTGTAGTAGAGTGTAAGAGAGTGTCACATGGCATATACCGTCCTCTAGGATCACATAGTCCTGAATGATCTCAGTATACTGTGAACGTCTTTGGGGATCTCTTCGCGTAGACATCGTAAACCTGTGTAAGAGACAGTAATAGAGTATATGAGACAGCAGCAGAGTGTAAGAGAGTGTAACAGAGTGTAAGAGAGTGTAACAGAGTGTAAGAGAGTGTAACAGCATGTAAGAGAGTGTAACAAAGTGTAAGAGAGTGTAAGAGACAGTAACAGAGTGTAGGAGAGTGTAAGAGACAGTAACAGAGTGTAAGAGACAGTAACAGAGTGTAAGAGACAGCAGCAGAGTGTAAGAGAGTGTAACATAGTGTAAGAGAGTGAAAGAGACAGTAGCAGAGTGTAATAGACAGTAACAGAGTGTAATAGAGTGTAAGAGACAGTAGCAGAGTGTAAGAGACAGTAGCAGAGTGTAAGAGAGTGTAAGAGACAGTAACAGAGTGTAAGAGAGTGTAACAGCGTGTAAGAGAGTGTAACAGAGTGTAAGAGACAGTAAGAGAGTGTAACAGAGTGTAAGAGACAGTAACAGAGTGTAGGAGAGTGTAAGAGACAGTAACAGAGTGTAAGAGACAGTAACAGAGTGTAAGAGACAGCAGCAGAGTGTAAGAGAGTGTAACATAGTGTAAGAGAGTGTAAGAGACAGTAGCAGAGTGTAATAGACAGTAACAGAGTGTAATAGAGTGTAAGAGACAGTAGCAGAGTGTAAGAGACAATAGCAGAGTGTAAGAGACAGTAGCAGAGTGTAACATAGTGTAAGAGAGTGTTATAGACAGTAGCAGAGTGTAAGAGACAGTAACAGAGTGTAAGAGACAGTAACAGAGTGAAAGAGACAGTAGCAGAGTGAAAGAGACAGTAGTAGAGTGTAGTAGAGTGTAAGAGATAGGAGTGTAAGAGACAGTAACAGAGTGTAAGAGACAGTAACAGAGTGTAAGAGACAGTAGCAGAGTGTAATAGACAGTAACAGAGTGTAAGAGAGTGTTATAGACAGTAGCAGAGTGTAAGAGACAATAGCAGAGTGTAAGATACAGTAGCAGAGTGTAAGAGACAGTAACAGAGTGTAAAAGACAGTAACAGAGTATAAGAGACAGTAGCAGAGTGAAAGAGACAGTAGTAGAGTGTAGTAGAGTGTAAGAGAGTGTCACATGGCATATACCGTCCTCTAGGATCACATAGTCCTGAATGATCTCAGTATACTGTGAACGTCTTTGGGGATCTCTTCGCGTAGACCTCGTAAACCTGTGTAAGAGACAGTAAAAGAGTATATGAGACAGTAGTGGAGTGTAAGAAAGTGTAACAGAGTATAGGAGACAGTAACAGAGTGTAAGAGAGTGTAAGAGACAGTTACAGAGTGTAAGAGAGTGTAACAGAGTGTAAGAGACAGTAACAGAGTGTAAGAAACAGCAGCAGAGTGTAAGAGAGTGTAAGAGACAGTAGCAGAGTGTAATAGACAGTAACAGAGTGTAAGAGAGTGTTATAGACAGTAGCAGAGTGTAAGAGACAATAGCAGAGTGTAAGAGACAGTAGCAGAGTGTAATAGACAGCAGCAGAGTGTAAGAGAGTGTAAGAGACAGTAACAGAGTGTAAGAGGGTGTAAGAGACAGTAGCAGAGTGTAGGAGAGTGTAAGAGAGTGTAAGAGAGTGTTATAGACAGTAGCAGAGTGTAAGGGACAATAGCAGAGTGTAAGAGACAGTAGCAGAGTGTAATAGACTGTAGCAGAGTGTAACATAGTGTAAGAGAGTGTAAGAGACAGTAGCAGAGTGTAATAGACAGTAATAGAGTGTAAGAGAGTGTTATAGACAGTAGCAGAGTGTAACATAGTGTAAGAGAGTGTTATAGACAGTAGCAGAGTGTAAGAGACAGTAACAGAGTGTAAGAGACAGTAACAGAGTGAAAGAGACAGTAGCAGAGTGAAAGAGACAGTAGTAGAGTGTAGTAGAGTGTAAGAGATAGGAGTGTAAGAGACAGTAACAGAGTGTAAGAGACAGCAGCAGAGTGTAAGAGAGTGTAAGAGACAGTAACAGAGTGTAAGAGAGTGTAACAGACTGTAAGAGACAGTAACAGAGTGTACGAGACAGTAACAGAGTGTAAGAGACAGTAACAGAGTGTACGAGAGTGTAGTAGAGTGTAAGAGACAGTAACAGAGTGTAAGAGACAGTAGCAGAGTGTAAGAGACAGAATCAGAGTGAAAGAGAGAGTAGCAGAGTGTACGAGACAGTAGCAGAGTGTAAGAGAGTGTAAGAGACAGTAACAGAGTGTAAGAGAGTGTAACAGAGTGTAAGAGACAATAACAGAGTGTAGGAGAGTGTAAGAGACAGTAACAGAGTGTAAGAGACAGTAACAGAGTGTAAGAGACAGCAGCAGAGTGTAGGAGAGTGTAACATAGTGTAAGAGAGTGTAAGAGACAGTAGCAGAGTGTAATAGACAGTAACAGAGTGTAGGAGAGTGTAAGAGACAGTAACAGTGTAAGAGAGAGCATCAGAGTGTAAGAGAGTTTAACTTAGTGTAAGAGAGTGTAAGAGACAGTAGCAGACTGTAATATACAGAAACAGAGTGTAAGAGAGTGTTATAGACAGTAGCAGAGTGTAAGAGACAATAGCAGAGTGTAAGATACAGTAGCAGAGTGTAAGAGACAGTAACAGAGTGTAAGAGACAGTAACAGAGTATAGGAGACAGTAACAGAGTGTAAGAGAGTGTAACAGAGTGTAAGAGAATGTAAGAGACAGTAACAGAGTGTAAGAGAGTGTATCAGAGTGTAAGAGACAGTAACAGAGTATATGAGACAGTAGCAGAGTGTAAGAGAGTGTAACAGAGTATAGGAGACAGTAACAGAGTATAGGAGACAGTAACAGAGTGTAAGAGAATGTAAGAGACAGTAACAGAGTGTAAGAGAGTGTAACAGAGTGTAAGAGACAGTAACAGATTGTAAGAGGGTGTAAGAGACAGTAGCAGAGTGTAGGAGAGTGTAGGAGAGTGTAAGAGAGTGTAAGAGACAGTAACAGAGTGTAAGAGACAGTAACAGAGTATATGAGACAGCAGCAGAGTGTAAGAGATTGTAACAGAGTATAGGAGACAGTAACAGAGTATAGGAGACAGAAACAGAGTGTAAGAGACAGTAACAGAGTGTACGAGACAGTAACAGAGTGTAAGATACAGTAACAGAGTGTATGAGAGTGTAGTAGAGTGTAAGAGACAGTAACAGAGCGTAAGAGATAGTAGCAGAGTGTAAGAGACAGTAGCAGAGTGAAAGAGACAGTAGCAGAGTGTAAGAGAGTGTTATAGACAGTAGCAGAGTGTAAGAGACAATAGCAGAGTGTAAGAGACAGTAGCAGAGTGTAATAGACAGTAAGAGTGTAAGAGAGTGTTATAGACAGTAGCAGAGTGTAAGAGACAATAGCAGAGTGTAAGAGACAGTAGCAGAGTGTAATAGACTGTAGCAGAGTGCAACAGAGTGTAAGAGAGTGTAAGAGACAGTAGCAGAGTGTAATAGACAGTAACAGAGTGTAAGAGAGTGTTATAGACAGTAGCAGAGTGTAAGAGACAATAGCAGAGTGTAAGAGACAGTAGCAGAGTGTAATAGACTGTAGCAGAGTGCAACAGAGTGTAAGAGAGTGTAAGAGACAGTAGCAGAGTGTAATAGACAGTAACAGAGTGTAAGAGAGTGTTATAGACAGTAGCAGAGTGTAAGATACAGTAGCAGAGTGTAAGAGACAGTAACAGAGTGTAAGAGACAGTAGCAGAGTGAAAGGGACAGTAGTAGAGTGTAGTAGAGTGTAAGAGAGTGTCACATGGCATATACCGTCCTCTAGGACCACATAGTCCCGAATGATCTCAGTATACTGTGAACGTCTTTGGGGATCTCTTCGCGTAGACATCGTAAACCTGTGTAAGAGACAGTAACAGAGTATATGAGACAGTAGCAGAGTGTAAGAGAGTGTAACAGAGTATAGGAGACAGTAACAGAGTATAGGAGACAGTAACAGAGTGTAAGAGAGTGTAAGAGACAGTTACAGAGTGTAAGAGAGTGTAACAGAGTGTAAGAGACAGTAACAGAGTGTAAGAGACAGCAGCAGAGTGTAAGAGAGTGTAAGAGACAGTTACAGAGTGTAAGAGAGTGTAACAGAATGTAAGAGACAGTAACAGAGTGTAAGAGACAGCAGCAGAGTGTAAGAGAGTGTAAGAGACAGTAGCAGAGTGTAATAGAGAGTAACAGAGTGTAAGAGAGTGTTATAGACAGTAGCAGAGTGTAAGAGACAATAGCAGAGTGTAAGAGACAGTAGCAGAGTGTAATAGACTGTAGCAGAGTGTAACATAGTGTAAGAGAATGTAAGAGACAGTAGCAGAGTGTAATAGACAGTAACATAGTGTAAGAGAGTGTTATAGACAGTAGCAGAGTTTAAGAGACAGTAACAGAGTGTAAGAGATAGTAACAGAGTGTAAGAGGGTGTAAGAGGCAGTACCAGAGTGTAGGAGAGTGTAAGAGAGTGTAATAGAGTGTAAGAGACAGTAACAGAGTGTAAGAGACAGTAACAGAGTGTAAGAGACAGCAGCAGAGTGTAAGAGAGTGTAAGAGACAGTAACAGAGTGTAAGAGAGTGTAACAGAGTGTACGAGAGTGTAGTAGAGTGTAAGAGACAGTAACAGAGCGTAAGAGACAGTAACAGAGCGTAAGAGACAGTAGCAGAGCGTAAGAGACAGAAGCAGAGTGAAAGAGAGAGTAGCAGAGTATAAGAGACAGTAGCAGAGTGTAAGAGAGTGTTGTTGCGACGCATTCTTCTTCGGTTGCTACTCTCACTTCCCCACGGGGCTCTGGTGTCACTCCCCCTCTCTCTGGGGTTCCTGTCATCCCCCTCTGGGTCACAGGTTCTGCCCGGTAACTGACACTTTCACCCCACATTACTTTTGCCCTTTCCCTCCTTTCCTGCGGTTTCCTTCCCTCCTTCTTACCGACCTCCCTCCACACACCCCCCGCGCCCTATCCTCCTTTTCTCACCCTCCCTATCCGGGACGTTGAGTTCATTGCCTTCAGACATGGCTTACCGTTCGGCCCCCCTGACGGTCTACTCTGTTAACGCTAAGGGGCTGAATATCCCTGAGAAACGTTCTAGGGCACTTAGGGAATTTCAATGCCATAACGCGTCTATTGTCTTGTTGCAGAAAACACACTTTAAGGAGAGCCAGACACTTCCTTTCAGGGACTCACACTTTCCCACGGGATACTTTAGCAACAATGTAGAGGCCAAGTCTAAGGGCACGGCTGTCTTGATTGCCCGATCGGTCCCCTTCGTCCTCAAAGCTACTTTACTAGACGCGTCGGGTAGATACACCTTTGTTAAAGGCCAGCTGGCGGAGGTCATGTTCACCTTTGCCAGTGTTTATCTCCCGAATAGGGGTCAACATGCTGCCTTGCGCTCCATCCTCGCCTCCCTTGCTGACTTTCAAGAGGGTGTATTGATACTGGGTGGCGATTTAAACGTCCCTCTCTGCCCCGAGGTGGATTGCGCTCTATACGCAGCTCCTTGGCGAATCTCCGTCTTGTCGATTGTTGGCGCTCCTTACACCCAACTGACCGCGACTACACGTTCTACTCCTCACCACACAACTGTTACTCCCGCCTAGACTATATTTTTCTTGCTCAGTCCCATCTGGACCTTTTACGGACTAGCTCCATTCTCCCGATGACATGGTCGGACCACTCACCAGTTTCCATGACTTTGGACTCACCTTTGTACAGGCCTAGGGAGTGGACGTGGCGACTTAATGACTCTTTCCTGCTTGACGATGCTCTAGTGTCCCAGACGAAGCTGGAGTTGGAGAGGTACTTTAATGAGAATGATAGGCAGGAGACGGCCCCCCCGGTCCTCTGGGAGGCTCATAAGAGCGTGATACGGGGATTCTTTATTCAGCAGGGTTCGAGGCGGAAGAAGGCTCGTTCTCGGGAGATTGACAGGCTTACTGGGCGCATTATGCACCTGGAGACTATTCATAAACAATCCCTGACGGACGACGATTATCATGAACTTGTGGCCCTACGGGGTCAACTTAGTGACTTATTGAATTCGCGGTATCGACGGGCCTCCCTGTACAGCCAGAAATTCTTTCAGGAACACGGCAACAAGTGCGGCAAACTGTTGGCCAAAATGATTAACCCCCTGAAAAGGGCCACTCACATCCATAAAATCCGCACGGCCGCGGGGGTCGTGTCGCCCTTCCCTTCTAAGATAGTGGAGGCGTTCCACGCCTACTACTCTTCCCTCTATGGTTTATGTCCAGGGGGGTCCCGGGCGGCCCCACATTCTGCGAGCGAGCGTCTACACCAATACCTGTCGCGCCATTTTAACCGTAGACTTACTCGGGAACAGGCGGCTGCGCTTGAGGAGCCTCTTTCTGTCGAGGAGCTGTCCCTGGCTTTACGGGCTACGCAAAAGGGGAAGTGTCCGGGCCCGGACGGCCTGCCTCTGGGTTATTATAAAACCTTCTCGGACCTGTTGCTCCCTCGTCTGCTATCGGCTGTTAACTCTCTTCGAGAGAGTCATCGCCTCGCCCCTCAGACCCTGGCGGCGACAATCACCGTCATACCCAAAAGAGGGCAAGGATCCCTGCTTACCTCAGAGTTATCAGCCCATATCTCTACTGAACGCTGACCTGAAACTTTTTGCCAAGGCGCTGGCGCTACGGTTGGCACGGTTTCTTCCGCAATTGGTCCACCCGGACCAGGCGGGGTTTGTCCCTAGGAGGGAGGCTCGGGACAACACTGTCCGGCTTTTGAACATCATACACAGGGCAACTGCGGGCTCTCGTCAGGTTCTGTTCCTTTCCACCGACGCCGAGAAAGCTTTCGACAGGGTGGATTGGACGTTCCTACACACTACGTTGAAGTATCAGGGTTTGGGCCCCTTCATGTTGACGTGGATTGGGGCTCTGTACGCTGAGCCTACGGCCCGTGTTCGTGTTAACGGTGCTCTCTCCCCACCGGTACTTATTGGGAATGGCACGAGACAGGGATGCCCCCTATCCCCTCTGTTGTTTGCGCTGTCTCTCGAGCCCTTCCTGGAAGCTATACGCTCTAACCCTGATATCGTGGGGTTCAGGGTTGATGGAGTGCAGCACAAGGTTGCTGCCTATGCGGATGACCTCCTCTTTGTGGTTGAGAATCCCGTAGTCACGCTGCCCAACATACTGGCTGAATTTCGCTCCTATGGCGAACTCTCCAATCTCAAGATTAATTACTCCAAATCTGAGATTTTAAACATATCTGTACCCCCGCAGCTTGTCCAGACGCTAACTACTAGTTTCCCCTTTCGGTGGTGCGCTCAGAGGATGAAGTATCTGGGAATCTGGTTAACGCCTACTGTAGACGGGCTATTTCGGGAGAACTTTCTCCCTCTCCTGTCAATGCTATCGGCGGACCTTAAACGGTGGTCGCCCTTGTATATCTCTTGGGTCGGCCGAGTTAATGCTGTTAAAATGAACCTCCTTCCACGGGTGTTGTACCTCTTCCAGACGCTCCCGATCCGAGTACCTCATGACTTCTTTGATGCCCTCCGCTCTGCTGTGACTCGCTTTATTTGGGGTAATGGGAGCCCCAGGCAGAGGTTTTCGCAGCTTACTCGACCCAAATCCTCGGGTGGTCTTGCGTTGCCTGATTTTTACAAATACTATCAGGCCGCTCACCTCTTGCGGGTCATTGAATGGAACATAGTAGGTCCGACCGCAAAGCCTTGGGTTGCTTTGGAGCTGGGAGAGTTGCGTAGCAGTGTGTTGCACGCAGTGTGGGGCCCTAGAGCCGGTTTGGGGGTGGGGCGCCACCCGTTCCTCTCGCCTACTTTGGCGGTGTGGAGGGCCACGGCGCTGGGAGCTCGGTTGACCACGTCGCCTTCGCCCCTGCTACCTCTGTGGGGCAATCCTGATTTCTCCCCGGGTCGTGATTGGGCGAGGTTGGAGTTCTTGGGACTTCCCCCGCCGATTCGGATTCGGGCTCTGCTGAGTGATGGTGGGGTTATGCCGTTGGAAGCGTTGCGGCCGGGAGTTCCATTTACCTGGACGGAGCACTTCACGTATCACCAGGTTGTGCATTACATCTCCTCACTTCCTACTTACCACGGCTTACATAGGGACCTGACGATTTTTGAGGGATGGTGCGTTGGGGCTATCCTGCGAGGGCTATCTCATCGCTTTATTCCTTCTTGCTCAATACTCCCCTTCCCACAAGACCTTCTTTCTGTGAGACATGGGAGACCGTATGCGACACACGACTCTCTGACGCGGACTGGGAGAAAGTTTTTATTTTTACACACAAGAGTTCTAGAGCTACTAAAACACAAGAGACGAATTACAAGCTCTTGACGCATTGGTACCGTACGCCCCAGAGGCTACATTCTATGTTTCCGCATACCTCTGACAGCTGCTGGCGGTGTGGCATGGATGTGGGCACTATGCTGCATATCTGGTGGGACTGCCCCGGGATACAGGAGTTCTGGAAGGAGATCCACTGGATACTCTCGGAGCTCTCTGATTCCCCTCCGCCTCTTCAGCCTCTACCTATGTTGCTGCATCACACCTCGCTCCCTGTCTCCAGATATAAAAAGTCTGTTGTCCGCCATCTCCTTGATGCGGCCAAGAGTCTCATCCCCTTACACTGGAAGAGCAACTGCCCTCCGACCGTCCGAGAGTGGGAGGCCCGGGTTGAGGGGATCAGGGAACTGGAGGATCTCTCTGCCACATCTGCGCGGCAACGAGAGGTGTATACATCGACCTGGTGTTACTGGTTGTCCTATCTGTCCCGATGCATTTTGTAGGCTCTGTGGCCTGGTATTCCCAGCCTGGCACCTGTTTTGATGTCTATTACTCGCCTCCGCTGGGGCTTGATGTGCTTGGAGTCGAGCCCTGCTTGGCACTACTCTTTACTGTAATCATCTTGTTGTTACTGTTATCTTGACGCTCTTCTATGGCTCAATTGCCTGTATGATGTCATGCGTGTTCTCGATTGTCCCTCCCTCACCCCCGTCCCCCCCTTTTTTCTTTCTGTATCCCTACCCCTTTTCCCCTTCCGATGGAAAATGTTGAAAATCTTAATAAACCTTGGATTTTGAAAAAAAGAGACAGTAACAGAGTGTAAGAGAGTGTAACTGCGTGTAAGAGAGTGTAAGAGAGTGTAAGAGAGTGTAAGAGAGTGTAAGAGACAGTAACAGAGTGTAGGAGAGTGTAAGAGACAGTAACAGAGTGTAAGAGACAGTAACAGAGTGTAAGAGACAGTAACAGAGTGTAAGAGACAGGAGCAGAATGTAAGAGAGTGTAACATAGTGTAAGAGAGTGTAAGAGACAGTAGCAGAGTGTAATAGACAGTAACAGAGTGTAAGAGACAGTAACAGAGTGTAAGAGGGTGTAAGAGACAGTAGCAGAGTGTAGGAGAGTGTAAGAGAGTGTAAGAGAGTGTAAGAGACAGTAACAGAGTGTAAGAGACAGCAGCAGAGTGTAAGAGAGTGTAAGAGACAGTAACAGAGTGTAAAAGACAGTAACAGAGTGTAAGAGAGTGTTATAGACAGTAGCAGAGTGTAAGATACAGTAGCAGAGTGTAAGAGACAGTAACAGAGTGTACGAGACAGTAACAGAGTGTAAGAGACAGTAACAGAGTGTACGAGAGTGTAGTAGAGTGTAAGAGACAGTAACAGAGCGTAAGAGACATTAGCAGAGTGTAAGAGACAGAAGCAAAGTGAAAGAGAGAGTAGCAGAGTGTAAGAGACAGTAGCAGAGTGTAAGAGACAGTAGCAGAGTGTAAGATCGTGTAAGAGACAGTAACAGAGTGTAAGAGAGTGTTATAGACAGTAGCAGTGTGTAAGAGACAATAGCAGAGTGTAAGATACAGTAGCAGAGTGTAAGAGACAGTAACAGAGTGTAAGAGAGTGTTATAGACAGTAGCAGAGTGTAAGAGACAATAGCAGAGTGTAAGAGACAGTAGCAGAGTGCAATAGACTGTAGCAGAGTGTAACATAGTGTAAGAGAGTGTAAGAGACAGTAGCAGAGTGTAATAGACAGTAACAGAGTGTAAGAGAGTGTTATAGACAGTAGCAGAGTTTAAGAGACAGTAACAGAGTGTAAGAGACGGTAACAGAGTGTAAGAGGGTGTAAGAGACAGTAGCAGAGTGTAGGAGAGTGTAAGAGAGTGTAAGAGACAGTAACAGAGTGTAAGAGACAGTAACAGAGTGTAAGAGACAGCAGCAGAGTGTAAGAGAGTGTAAGAGACAGTAACAGAGTGTAAGAGACAGTAACAGAGTCTACGAGACAGTAACAGAGTGTAAGAGACAGTAACAGAGTGTACGAGAGTGTAGTAGAGTGTAAGAGACAGTAACAGAGCGTAAGAGACAGAAGCAGAGTGAAAGAGAGAGTAGCAGAGTGTAAGAGAGAGTAGCAGAGTGTAAGAGACAGTAACAGAGTGTAAGAGACAGTAACAGAGTGTACGAGAGTGTAGTAGAGTGTAAGAGACAGTAGCAGAGTGTAAGAGACAGAAGCAGAGTGAAAGAGAGAGTAGCAGAGTGTAAGAGAGAGTAGCAGAGTGTAAGAGACAGTAGCAGAGTGTAAGAGACAGCAGCAGAGTGTAAGAGAGTGTAAGAGACAGTAACAGAGTGTAGGAGAGTGTAAGAGACAGTAACAGAGTATAAGAGACAGTAGCAGAGTGTAAGAGACAATAGCAGAGTGTAAGAGACAGTAACAGAGTGTAAGAGACAGTAACAGAGCGTAAGAGACAGTAGCAGAGTGTAAGAGACAGAAGCAGAGTGAAAGAGAGAGTAGCAGAGTGTAAGAGACAGTAGCAGAGTGTAAGAGACAGTAGCAGAGTGTAAGAGAGTGTAAGAGACAGTAACAGAGTGTAAGAGAGTGTAACAGCGTGTAAGAGAGTGTAACAGAGTGTAAGAGAGTGTAAGAGACAGTAACAGAGTGTAGGAGAGTGTAAGATACAGTAACAGAGTGTAAGAGACAGTAACAGAGTGTAAGAGACAGCAGCAGCGTGTAAGAGAGTGTAAGAGAGTGTAAGAGACAGTAGCAGAGTGTAATAGACAGTAACAGAGTTTAAGAGAGTGTTATAGACCGTAGCAGAGTGTAAGAGACAATAGCGGAGTGTAAGAGACAGTAGCAGAGTGTAATAGACTGTAACAGAGTGTAAGAGAGTGTAAGAGACAGTAGCAGAGTGTAAAAGACAGTAACAGAGTGTAAGAGAGTGTTATAGACAGTAGCAGAGTGTAAGATACAGTAGCAGAGTGTAAGAGACAGTAACAGAGTGTACGAGACAGTAACAGAGTGTAAGAGACAGTAACATAGTGTACGAGAGTGTAGTAGAGTGTAAGAGACAGTAACAGAGTGTAAGAGACAGCAGCAGAGTGTAAGAGAGTGTAAGAGACAGTAACAGAGTGTAAGAGAGTGTAACAGAGTGTAAGAGACAGTAACAGAGTGTACGAGACAGTAGCAGAGTGTAATAGACAGTAACAGAGTGTAAGAGAGTGTTATAGACAGTAGCAGAGTTTAAGAGACAGTAACAGAGTGTAAGAGGGTGTAAGAGACAGTAGCAGAGTGTAGGAGAGTGTAAGAGAGTGTAAGAGACAGTAACAGAGTGTAAGAGACAGCAGCAGAGTGTAAGAGAGTGTAAGAGACATTTACAGAGTGTAAGAGAGTGTAACAGAGTGTAAGAGACAGTAACAGAGTGTAAGAGACAGCAGCAGAGTGTAAGAGAGTGTAAGAGACAGTAGCAGAGTGTAATAGACAGTAACAGAGTGTAAGAGAGTTTAAGAGACAGTAGCAGAGTTTAAGAGACAGTAACAGAGTATAAGAGACAGTAACAGAGTGTAAGAGGGTGTAAGAGACAGTAGCAGAGTGTAGGAGAGTGTAAGAGAGTGTAAGAGACAGTAACAGAGTGTAAGAGACAGTAACAGAGTGTAAGAGACAGTAACAGAGTGTAAGAGACAGTAACAGAGTGTAAGAGACAGTAACAGAGTGTAAGAGGGTGTAAGAGACAGTAGCAGAGTGTAGGAGAGTGTAAGAGAGTGTAAGAGAGTGTAAGAGAGTGTAAGAGAGTGTAAGAGACAGTAACAGAGTGTAAGAGACAGTAGAAGAGTGTAAGAGAGTGTAAGAGACAGTAACAGAGTGTAAGAGAGTGTAACAGAGTGTAAGAGACAGTAACAGAGTGTAAAAGACAGTAACAGAGTGTAAGAGAGTGTTATAGACAGTAGCAGAGTGTAAGATACAGTAGCAGAGTGTAAGAGACAGTAACAGAGTGTACGAGACAGTAACAGAGTGTAAGAGACAGTAACAGAGTGTAAGAGACAGTAACAGAGTGTACGAGAGTGTAGTAGAGTGTAAGAGACAGTAACAGAGCGTAAGAGACATTAGCAGAGTGTAAGAGACAGAAGCAAAGTGAAAGAGAGAGTAGCAGAGTGTAAGAGACAGTAGCAGAGTGTAAGAGACAGTAGCAGAGTGTAAGATCGTGTAAGAGACAGTAACAGAGTGTAAGAGAGTGTTATAGACAGTAGCAGTGTGTAAGAGACAATAGCAGAGTGTAAGATACAGTAGCAGAGTGTAAGAGACAGTAACAGAGTGTAAGAGAGTGTTATAGACAGTAGCAGAGTGTAAGAGACAATAGCAGAGTGTAAGAGACAGTAGCAGAGTGCAATAGACTGTAGCAGAGTGCAATAGACTGTAGCAGAGTGTAACATAGTGTAAGAGAGTGTAAGAGACAGTAGCAGAGTGTAATACACAGTAACAGAGTGTAAGAGAGTGTTATAGACAGTAGCAGAGTTTAAGAGACAGTAACAGAGTGTAAGAGACGGTAACAGAGTGTAAGAGGGTGTAAGAGACAGTAGCAGAGTGTAGGAGAGTGTAAGAGAGTGTAAGAGACAGTAACAGAGTGTAAGAGACAGTAACAGAGTGTAAGAGACAGCAGCAGAGTGTAAGAGAGTGTAAGAGACAGTAACAGAGTGTACGAGACAGTAACAGAGTGTAAGAGACAGTAACAGAGTGTACGAGAGTGTAGTAGAGTGTAAGAGACAGTAACAGAGCGTAAGAGACAGTAGCAGAGTGTAAGAGACAGAAGCAGAGTGAAAGAGAGAGTAGCAGAGTGTAAGAGACAGTAGCAGAGTGTAAGAGAGTGTAAGAGACAGTAACAGAGTGTAGGAGAGTGTAAGAGACAGTAACAGAGTATAAGAGACAGTAACAGAGTGTAAGAGACAGCAGCAGAGTGTAAGAGAGTGTAACAGTGTAAGAGAGTGTAAGAAAAAGTAGCAGAGTGTAATAGACAGTAACAGAGTGTAAGAGTGTGTTATAGACAGTAGCAGAGTTTAAGAGACAGTAACAGAGTGTAAGAGACAGTAACAGAGTGTAAGAGGGTGTAAGAGACAGTAGCAGAGTGTAGGAGAGTGTAAGAGAGTGTAAGAGACAGTAACAGAGTGTAAGAGACAGTAACAGAGTGTAAGAGACAGTAACAGAGTGTAAGAGGGTGTAAGAGACAGTAGCAGAGTGTAGGAGAGTGTAAGAGAGTGTAAGAGAGTGTAAGAGACAGTAACAGAGTGTAAGAGACAGCAGCAGAGTGTAAGAGAGTGTAAGAGACAGTAACAGAGTGTAAGAGAGTGTAACAGAGTGTAAGAGACAGTAACAGAGTGTAAAAGACAGTAACAGAGTGTAAGAGAGTGTTATAGACAGTAGCAGAGTGTAAGATACAGTAGCAGAGTGTAAGAGACAGTAACAGAGTGTACGAGACAGTAACAGAGTGTAAGAGACAGTAACAGAGTGTACGAGAGTGTAGTAGAGTGTAAGAGACAGTAACAGAGCGTAAGAGACATTAGCAGAGTGTAAGAGACAGAAGCAAAGTGAAAGAGAGAGTAGCAGAGTGTAAGAGACAGTAGCAGAGTGTAAGATCGTGTAAGAGACAGTAACAGAGTGTAAGAGAGTGTTATAGACAGTAGCAGTGTGTAAGAGACAATAGCAGAGTGTAAGAGACAGTAGCAGAGTGTAATAGACTGTAGCAGAGTGTAAGAGAGTGTTATAGACAGTAGCAGAGTGTAAGAGACAATAGCAGAGTGTAAGAGACAGTAGCAGAGTGTAAGAGACAGTAGCAGAGTGCAATAGACTGTAGCAGAGTGTAACATAGTGTAAGAGAGTGTAAGAGACAGTAGCAGAGTGTAATAGACAGTAACAGAGTGTAAGAGAGTGTTATAGACAGTAGCAGAGTTTAAGAGACAGTAACAGAGTGTAAGAGACGGTAACAGAGTGTAAGAGGGTGTAAGAGACAGTAGCAGAGTGTAGGAGAGTGTAAGAGAGTGTAAGAGACAGTAACAGAGTGTAAGAGACAGTAACAGAGTGTAAGAGACAGCAGCAGAGTGTAAGAGAGTGTAAGAGACAGTAACAGAGTGTAAGAGACAGTAACAGAGTGTACGAGACAGTAACAGAGTGTAAGAGACAGTAACAGAGTGTAAGAGACAGTAACAGAGTGTACGAGAGTGTAGTAGAGTGTAAGAGACAGTAACAGAGCGTAAGAGACAGAAGCAGAGTGAAAGAGAGAGTAGCAGAGTGTAAGAGAGAGTAGCAGAGTGTAAGAGACAGTAACAGAGTGTAAGAGACAGTAACAGAGTGTACGAGAGTGTAGTAGAGTGTAAGAGACAGTAGCAGAGTGTAAGAGACAGAAGCAGAGTGAAAGAGAGAGTAGCAGAGTGTAAGAGAGAGTAGCAGAGTGTAAGAGACAGTAGCAGAGTGTAAGAGACAGCAGCAGAGTGTAAGAGAGTGTAAGAGACAGTAACAGAGTGTAGGAGAGTGTAAGAGACAGTAACAGAGTATAAGAGACAGTAACAGAGTGTAAGAGAGTGTTATAGACAGTAGCAGAGTGTAAGAGACAATAGCAGAGTGTAAGAGACAGTAACAGAGTGTAAGAGGGTGTAAGAGACAGTAGCAGAGTGTAGGAGAGTGTAAGAGAGTGTAAGAGAGTGTAAGAGTGTGTAAGAGACAGTAACAGAGTGTAAGAGACAGCAGCAGAGTGTAAGAGAGTGTAAGAGACAGTAACAGAGTGTAAGAGAGTGTAACAGAGTGTAAGAGACAGTAACAGAGTGTACGAGACAGTAACAGAGTGTAAGAGACAGTAACAGAGTGTACGAGAGTGTAGTAGCGTGTAAGAGACAGTAACAGAGCGTAAGAGACAGTAGCAGAGAGTAAGAGACAGAAGCAGAGCGAAAGAGAGAGTAGCAGAGTGAAAGAGAGAGTAGCAGAGTGTAAGAGACAGTAGCAGAGTGTAAGAGACAGTAGCAGAGTGTAAGAGAGTGTAAGAGACAGTAACAGAGTGTAAGAGAGTGTAACTGCGGGTAAGAGAGTGTAAGAGAGTGTAAGAGACAGTAACAGAGTGTAGGAGAGTGTAAGAGACAGTAACAGAGTGTAAGAGACAGCAGCAGAGTGTAAGAGAGTGTAAGAGACAGTAGCAGAGTGTAAGAGACAATAGCAGAGTGTAAGATACAGTAGCAGAGTGTAAGAGACAGTAACAGAGTGTAAGAGACAGTAGCAGAGTGAAAGAGACAGTAGTAGAGTGTAAGAGAGTGTCACATGGCATATACCGTCCTCTAGGATCACATAGTCCCGAATGATCTCAGTATACTGTGAACGTCTTTGGGGATCTCTTCGCGTAGACATCGTAAACCTGTGTAAGAGACAGTAGCAGAGAGTAAGAGACGGTAACAGAGTATATGAGACAGTAGCAGAGTGTAATAGACTGTAGCAGAGTATAGGAGACAGTAACAGAGTATAGGAGACAGTAACAGAGTGTAAGAGAGTGTAATAGACAGTAACAGAGTATATGAGACAGAAGCATAGTGTAAGAGAGTGTAACAAAGTATAGGAGACAGTAACAGAGTATAGGAGACAGTAACAGAGTGTAAGAGAGTGTAACAGAGTGTAAGAGACAGTTACAGAGTGTAAGAGAGTGTAACAGAGTGTAAGAGACAGCAGCAGAGTGTAAGAGAGTGTAAGAGACAGTAGCAGAGTGTAATAGGCAGTAACAGAGTGTAAGAGAGTGTTATAGACAGTAGCAGAGTGTAAGAGACAATAGCAGAATGTAAGATACAGTAGCAGAGTGTAAGAGACAGTAACAGAGTGTAAGAGACAGTAACAGAGTGTAAGAGACAGTAGCAGAGTGTAAGAGACAGTAGCAGAGTGTAAGAGAGTGTAAGAGACAGTAACAGAGTGTAAGAGAGTGTAACAGCGTGTAAGAGAGTGTAACAGAGCATAAGAGAGTGTAAGAGACAGTAACAGAGTGTAGGAGAGTGTAAGAGACAGTAGCAGAGTGTAATAGACAGTAACAGAGTGTAAGAGACAGCAGCAGAGTGTAAGAGAGTGTAACATAGTGTAAGAGAGTGTAAGAGACAGTAGCAGAGTGTAATAGACAGTAACAGAGTGTAAGAGAGTGTTATAGACAGTAGCAGAGTGTAAGAGACAATAGCAGAGTGTAAGATACAGTAGCAGAGTGTAAGAGACAGTAACAGAGTGTAAGAGACAGTAACAGAGTGTAAGAGACAGTAGCAGAGTGTAATAGACAGTAACAGAGTGTAAGAGACAGTAGCAGAGTGTAAGAGACAGTAACAGAGTGTAAGAGACAGTAACAGAGTGTAAGAGACAGTAACAGAGTGTAAGAGACAGTAGCAGAGTGAAAGAGACAGTAGTAGAGTGTAGTAGAGTGTAGTAGAGTGTAAGAGAGTGTCACATGGCATATACCGTCCTCTAGGATCACATAGTCCCGAATGATCTCAGTATACTGTGAACGTCTTTGGGGATCTCTTCGCGTAGACATCGTAAACCTGTGTAAGAGACAGTAACAGAGTATAGGAGACAGTAACAGAGTGTAAGAGAGTGTAAGAGACAGTTACAGAGTGTAAGAAAGTGTAACAGAGTGTAAGAGACAGTAACAAAGTGTAAGAGACAGCAGCAGATTGTAAAAGAGTGTAAGAGACAGTAGCAGAGTGTAATAGACAGTAACAGAGTGTAAAAGAGTGTTATAGACAGAAGCAGAGTGTAAGAGACAATAGCAGAGTGTAAGAGACAGAAGCAGAGTGTAATAGACTGTAGCAGAGTGTAACATAGTGTAAGAGAGTGTAAGAGACAGTAGCAGAGTGTAATAGACAGTAACAGAGTGTAAGAGAGTGTTATAGACAGTAGCAGAGTTTAAGAGACAGTAACAGAGTGAAAGAAACAGTAGTAGAGTGTAGTAGAGTGTAGTAG
Source organism: Sceloporus occidentalis (assembly GCA_023333645.1). Classification (NCBI taxonomy): domain Eukaryota; kingdom Metazoa; phylum Chordata; class Lepidosauria; order Squamata; family Phrynosomatidae; genus Sceloporus; species Sceloporus occidentalis. Next base: position 51,747 of record JALMGF010000304.1, on the reverse strand, counting down.
AGTGTAAGAGAGTGTCACATGGCATATACCGTCCTCTAGGATCACATAGTCCCGAATGATCTCAGTATACTGTGAACGTCTTTGGTGATCTCTTCGCGTAGACATCGTAAACCTGTGTAAGAGACAGTAGCAGAGTGTAAGAGACGGTAACAGAGTATATGAGACAGTAGCAGAGTGTAAGAGAGTGTAACAGAGTACAGGAGACAGTAACAGAGTATAGGAGACAGTAACATAGTGTAAGAGAATGTAAGAGACAGTAACAGAGTGTAAGAGAGTGTAACAGAGTGTAAGAGACAGTAACAGAGTGTAAGAGGGTGTAAGAGACAGTAGCAGAGTGTAGGAGAGTGTAAGAGAGTGTAAGAGAGTGTAAGAGAGTGTAAGAGAGTGTAAGAGAGTGTAAGAGACAGTAACAGAGTGTAAGAGACAGTAACAGAGTATACGAGAGTGTAACAGAGTATAGGAGACACTAACAGAGTGTAAGAGACAGTAACAGAGTGTACGAGACAGTAACAGAGTGTAAGATACAGTAACAGAGTGTAAGATACAGTAACAGAGTGTATGACAGTGTAGTAGAGTGTAAGAGACAGTAACAGAGCGTAAGAGATAGTAGCAGAGTGTAAGAGACAGTAGCAAAGTGAAAGAGACAGTAGCAGAGTGTAAGAGACAGTAGCAGAGTGTAAGAGACAGTAACAGAGTGTAAGAGACAGTAGCAGAGTGTAAGAGAGTGTAAGAGACAGTAACAGTGTGTAAGAGGGTGTAACAGCGTGTAAGAGGGTGTAACAGCGTGTAAGAGAGTGTAACAGCGTGTACGAGAGTGTAACAGAGTGTAAGAGAGTGTAAGAGACAGTAACAGAGTGTAAGAGGGTGTAAGAGACAGTAGCAGAGTGTAAGAGACAGTAACAGAGTGTAAGAGACACTCTGCTACTGTCTCATATACTGTGTAAGAGAGTGTAACAGAGTGTAAGAGAGTGTAAGAGACAGTAAGAGGGTGTAAGAGACAGTAGCAGAGTGTAAGAGACAGTAACAGAGTGTACGAGACAGTAACAGAGTGTAAGAGACAGTAACAGAGTGTAAGAGAGTGTAACAGAGTGTAAGAGACAGTAACAGAGTGTACGAGACAGTAACAAAGTGTAAGAGACAGCAGCAGAGTGTAAGAGAGTGTAAGAGACAGTAGCAGAGTGTAAGAGAGTGTAACAGAGTATAGGAGACAGTAACAGAGTATAGGAGACAGTAACAGAGTATAGGAGACAGTAACAGAGTGTAAGAGAGTGTAACAGAGTGTAAGAGAGTGTAACAGAGTGTAAGAGACAGTAACAAAGTGTAAGAGACAGCAGCAGAGTGTAAGAGAGTGTAAGAGACAGTAGCAGAGTGTAATAGACAGTAACAGAGTGTAAGAGAGTGTTATAGACAGTAGCAGAGTGTAAGAGACAATAGCAGAGTGTAAGAGACAGTAGCAGAGTGTAATAGACTGTAGCAGAGTGTAACATAGTGTAAGAGAGTGTAAGAGACAGTAGCAGAGTGTAAGAGAGTGTTATAGACAGTAGCAGAGTTTAAGAGACAGTAACAGAGTGTAAGAGACAGTAACAGAGTGTAAGAGGGTGTAAGAGACAGTAGCAGAGTGTAGGAGAGTGTAAGAGAGTATAAGAGAGTGTAAGAGACAGTAACAGAGTGTAAGAGACAGCAGCAGAGTGTAAGAGAGTGTAAGAGACAGTAACAGAGTGTAAGAGAGTGTAACAGAGTGTAAGAGACAGTAACAGAGTGTACAAGACAGTAACAGAGTGTAAGAGACAGTAACAGAGTGTACGAGAGTGTAGTAGAGTGTAAGAGACAGTAGCAGAGTGAAAGAGAGAGTAGCAGAGTGTAAGAGACAGTAGCAGAGTGTAAGAGAGTGTAAGAGACAGTAACAGAGTGTAAGAGAGTGTAACAGCGTGTAAGAGAGTGTAACAGAGTGTAAGAGACAGTAACAGAGTGTAGGAGAGTGTAAGAGACAGTAAGAGTGTAAGAGACAGCAGCAGAGTGTAAGTGAGTGTAACATAGTGTAAGAGAGTGTAAGAGACAGTAGCAGAGTGTAATAGACAGTAACAGAGTGTAAGAGAGTGTTATAGACAGTAGCAGAGTGTAAGAGACAATAGCAGAGTGTAATATCACACATACAGCCTGCAGTGCAGACTTTCCGCCAGCAGATGGCACACATTTTTTTGAGCTTTACCTTGAATACTGCGTCTGCGTGTGATTTTTCAGTTGATCTGTACCTCCAATGCTGTGTTTCCTTGGGATATTTATTTACTTTATACCTGCAAATACACGGTGGAGGAAAAGAGAGATGCGTCACTGTGATGGAGGGGACAGAAGGACTCAGGGGGATTGCACAGGTAGCCTGAACACTTAAAAGCCAGTCCTGGTGACACCTGAAGCTGCCATTCTCCGGTGACCGTGACCAGCAGTGACTGACTGTGTGCGATCAGGAGCCATAACAGTTTTGTCTTCAAAGGTCTAGCACGGTGTCTGGATCCCGGAGACCATGTGATGAAAAAGGCTGATAACACAGAAATAATACACAATGCAATGGTTAAACACATCAACACTTCCCTCTCTGGGTTGACTTTAGAGGAACACTTTAGGGCCCCACCAATAAAAATGCACATCAAAATACTTTGGGTAAGAGAATACATTTTAAATCACTTTCAAAGGGAGAAGAGAAAAAAAGCTGTGCTTGCCTACTGATGAAACTATACATCATACAGGGTTGACTCACAAATTGAACTATACACCCTACCGGGCTGGCTCCTTCATTAAAATATACACTATAGAGGGCTGGTTAAACTATGTTTTAGACAGGATTGGCTCACTAATTGAAATATACATCATACAGGGTACAATTTGTGCAAAAACAATAAAAAAGTCCTCTAATTTTATATTTACTGATTGATATCGCGCTCAGTCGGTTCTGCTTTTTGTCCACAGGGTGGCAGCATATCACACATACAGCCTGCAGTGCCGACTTTCTGCCAGCAGAAGGCACACTTTTTTTGAGCTTTACCTTGAATACTGCGTCTGCGTGTGATTTTCAGTTGATCTGTAACGCCAATGCTGTGTTTCCTTGGGATATTTACAGACTTTATACCTGAAAATACACTGTGGAGGAAAAGAGAGATGCGTCACTGTGATGGAGGGGACAGAAGGACTCAGGGGGATTGCACAGGTAGCCTGAACACTTAAAAGCCAGTCCTGGTGACACCTGAAGCTGCCATTCTCCGGTGACCTGACCAGCAGTGACTGACTGTGTGTGACTGCGTGCGTGTATGACAATGTGATTTTGCGGAATCTATGACAGTCCATGCGGTGTCAGGGTAGCGGGAAAAGGGTCTGGTAGGACTCGGTGCAGGAATTGATTCAGGATGAGGCAGAAAGGTCAGGGTTAGGTTAAGGTGTATGTGGAAGCAGATGGTTGTTTGCTGCAGCCTTAGCCTTCTTCCGTGACAGCAGAAGAGACTGGCAGACGGAGTCAGAGAAGACAGTAGTTGAGTATGGGGAGACTGGCACAAGGCAGCAGAGTCTGGGGAGACTGACAGATCGTAGGGGACTCTGAAGAGACCAGCAGAAGTTAGTGGAGCGTAGGGTGCTGTCAAACGGCAGCGACTCCTGGGAAACTGTTAGGTGTCAGCGGAGACGAGCAAATGGCAGAGAAGTCTGGGGAGACGGCAGCAAAGCCTGGGAGACGGCAGCAGAGCCTGGCTGACAGCTGAGAAGACCGGGAAATGGTAGTGGAGTCACAGAAGACAGTAGTTGAGTCTGGGGAGACTGGCAGATCGTAGGGGACTCTGAAGAGACCGGCAGAAGTTAGTGGAGTGTAGGGAGACTGAGACGGTAGCGGAGAAGGGCCAATGGCACTGGAGTATGAAGAGGCTGGCAAAAGGCAGCAGAGTGTAGGGGGCTGTCAAACGGCAGAGACTCCTGGAAAACTGTCAGGTGTCAGAGGAGACAAGCAAATGGCAGAGAAGTCTGGGGAGACGGCAGCAGAGAGTGGGAGACGGCAGCAGGGACTGGGAGACGGCAGCAGGGACTGGGAGACGGCAGCAGGGACTGGGAGACGGCAGCAGGGACTGGGAGACGGCAGCAGGGACTGGGAGACGGCAGCAGAGACAGCAGAGCATGAGAGTAGAGAAATAGCTCTTAGATTACGAGACTAGGAGGAGACTGGGAGATGGCAGCAGAGACTAGGAGGAGACTAGGAGATGGCAGCAGAGACTAGGAGGAGACTAGGAGATGGCAGCAGAGACTAGGAGGAGACTGGGAGATGGCAGCAGAGACTAGGAGGAGACTGGGAGATGGCAGCAGAGACTAGGAGGAGACTGGGAGATGGCAGCAGAGACTGGGAGATGGCAGCAGAGACTGGGGGACACAGAGATGGCAGCAGGCAGCAGAGCGTAGGGGGCTGTCAAACGGCAGCGACTCCTGGGAAACTGTCAGGCGTCAGCGGAGACGAGCAAATGGCAGAGAAGTCTAGGGAGACGACAGCAGAGACTGGGGGGAAAGTGGGAGATGGCAGCAGAGAGTGGGGGGAGACTAGAAGATGGCAGCAGAGACTGGGAGATGGCAGCAGAGACTAGGGGGAGACTGAGAGATGGCAGCAGAGACTAGGGGGGACTGGGAGATGGCAGCAGAGACTGGGGGGGAGACTGGGAGATGGCAGCAGAGACTGGGGGGGAGACTAGGAGATGGCAGCAGAGACTAGGGGGACACAGAGATGGCAGCAGAGACTAGGGGGAGACTGTGAGATGGCAGCAGAGACTGAGAGATGGCAACAGAGACTAGGGGGAGACTGGGAGATGGCAACAGAGACTAGGGGGAGACTGGGAGATGGCAGCAGAGAGAAGGGGGAGACAGAGACGGCAGCAGAGACTGGGAGATGGCAGCAGAGACTAGGGGGAGACTGAGAGATGGCAGCAGAGACTAGGGGGGACTGGGAGATGGCAGCAGAGACTAGGAGGAGACTGGGAGCAGAGACTGGGAGATGGTAGCAGAGACTGGGAGATGGCAGCAGAGACTGGGGGGAGACTAGGAGATGGCAGCAGAGACTAGGGGGACACAGAGATGGCAGCAGAGACTAGGGGAGACTGTGAGATGGCAGCAGAGACTGAGAGATGGCAGCAGAGACAGCAGAGCATGAGAGTAGAGAAATAGCTCTTAGTTTACAAGACCCCGGGAAAGCAAACATGCCATGTCTGCCCAATAAAGAGCTCACCTGCTCAGGTTAACCAGGAATTTTCTAGTTACGCAGCATAGCACGCGATGAGGAGCGATAACAGTTCTGTCTCCAATGGTCTAGGACGGTGTCTGGATCAGGGAGTCCCCACAATGACAAAGGCTGAGAACACAGAAATAATACGCAATGCAATGGTTACACACATTAACACTTCCCTCTCTGGCAAACTACTTTGGGTACGAGAATGCATATTAAATTAATTCCAAAGGAAGAAGAAAAAAAACTCTGCAGGCTTCTGATTACTTATATATATATATATCTTACAGGGCTGACTCCTATTAAAATATACAACATACAGGGCAGGCTCCTTAATTGAACTATAAATTTATAGTTAGGTTAGAGGTTTAAATGCAATTTAAGAAAGTTTTACTTCACTCCCTGAGTGGTAGATAAATGGAACAGCCTCCCAGCAGAAGTGGATAATTTACACATGCATACGAATATGTATACCGCTCCTGAAGCCTGTTTCATTATTTAAGCGGTTCCGGTGCCGCCGGTATTTATCCTGCAGCCCCTTCATGCGGCCTTAGCTTGTAATAATATTTGGCGTTCATTTTATCAGTAAAGTTGCTATGGCGTTGTCATTTCTTATCCTATAGCGCCCTCGTGTGGACATAGCTTGTAATAATATTTGGCATTCATTTTATCAATAAAGCTGCTATGGCGTTGTCATTTCTTATCCTATAGCGCCCTCGTGTGGACATACTCTGTGATTACACCCCGTTTTTAAAGCGCTGCTGCTGGTGTAGATTTAGTGTAATCTGTGTCTAGGATGGCTTTTGTGACATTTAATGAGCCGCAATGTCCTGCATATGTTTATTTAGCTGTAATATTATTACCTCACATACCTGACAAGCGAAATAAAATGAGTAAGCCACATATATATATATATATATATCATCCAGATCCCGTCAGCCATCTCTAGTTGCAATCCGTCATATTAGAACACCCTGATCCCGTCGGCCATCTTGGAACACAGATTATTTATAGTGTTAATTAGGTTATTAAGTGTTTGTGTATTTTATTACCTCACACATAAATAAAACACACCGAGATCCCGTCGGCCATCTTGGAACACCTAGTTGCGATCCGCCATCTTAGAACACCCTGATCCCGTCGGCCATCTTGGAACACCTAGTTGCGATCCGCCATCTTAGAACACCCTGATCCCGTCGGCCATCTTGGAACACCTAGTTGCGATCCGCCATCTTAGAACACCCTGATCCCGTCGGCCATCTTGGAACACCTAATTGCGATCCGCCATCTTAGAACACCCTGATCCCGTCGGCCATCATGGAACACCCTGATCCCGTCAGCCATCTTGGAACACCTAGTTGCGATCTGCCATCTTTGAACACCCTTATCCAGTCGGCCATCTTAGAACACCCTGATCGCGTCGGCCATCTTGGATCACCTAGTAGCGATCCGCCATCTTTGAACACCCTTATCCAGTCGGCCATCTTAGAACACCCTGATCGCGTCGGCCATCTTGGATCACCTAGTAGCGATCCGCCATCTTAGAACACCCTGATCCCGTCGGCCATCTTGGAACACAGATTATTTATAGTGTTAATTAGGTTATTTAGTGTTTGTGTATTTTATTACCTCACACATAAATAAAACACATAGGCCCAAGTGAATTCATATTAAAGCCTTTGTGCAAAAGTAATTTGTGTGAAAAAAAGGGTTAGGGTAATTGAAATATACATCATACAGGGTACAATTTGTGCAAAAACAAAAAATTCCTCTATAATTTTTTTTTTTATCACTTGAAATTTTATTGATTTTCCATAACAAAAGAAAATGCATGGAGCAAAAAACAGAGGAGAAAAAATGGTACCGAAGGCAGCAAACAGCAGACCAATGCAGTACAACGTGCCACATGGCGTAATAACAGAACCTGGCCAAGTAGCCAGCAAAACAGAGCACAGTACATGTACATGGTAAAGATACAAAAAAGCAAAAGGCAATGCAATGAACATCAACGCAGCCATATACACTAGAGGAGTACACAATCAGTGGCATGCTGCATCGGAATAGGGACAACATATGACCTGTCCATGAAAAGAGGGACGAGGGAAAAAAAGGAAAGAAGGGAAGGGAGGGAATAGAGAGGAAAAGAGAAGCCTAGAACAAACGAACACCTTTCAAGCTCCATGGAGTACGCATGTCATGGAGCAGAAAACCAGGAGGGGTGCCACGGAAAGAGGTAAGATAGAAGTCATCCCACCTATCCCAAGTAGCCTGGAAAATATGAGAGGTACCCATCGCCGAGTGGGCCATACATTCGTACGTACGGGTAGTAGCTACAGAGTACAGCACCTCACGAATGGAAGGAGGTGCAGGGTTCTTCCACTTCCTAGCAATACAACTCTTAGCGGCCAGGAGGAGATGCATGAGAAGTTTACGACATGGGGAATCTAGATCAGGAGGGAGCATGTCTAGGGGGGCGACCGAGGCAGAGGAGACAATGGAGACTGGGAGCAACTGATTACCGTATTTTTCGCTCCATAAGAGGCAGTTTTTTTCCTCCCAAAGTAGGATGAAAAATCAGCCGCGTCTTATGGAGCGAAGATGCAGGCAGGGAGGGGGGGGGGGGGCAACGATATACCGTATTGGCTCGAATATAGGCCGCACTTTTTTCCCCCACTTTAAGACTTTAAAGTGGGGGTGCGGCCTATATTCGGGGTCTAGCGCCCGACGCCCGGGACATGCAGTCCCGGGCGCCGGGCAGGCAGCGGGGTTAGGATACAGATCCCCCGCAGCGGTGCAGGGGACCTGCATCCTACTCCCCGATACGCTCAGACAGCCTCCCCTGCCAGCACTTCCCACGGGGGGGGGGGGTGCCGGCACGGGAGGTTGTCTAAGCGCATCGTGCGGATGCGTTTTACCTCTGCACCCCCCGCGGACTTACCGGAGCAGACTCCCGGGTGTCTTGCGGGGTCGGCGGGGGACGTCTACGCAATACAACTTCCGGTGCCGGATGTGCCGCACCGGAAGTTGTATTGCGTAGATGTCCCCCGCCGGCCCCGCAAGACACCCGGGAGTCTGCTCCGGTAAGTTGGGGAGGGGGGGGCAGAGGGGGACAGTGGCAGCATATCTCGGGGAGGGAGGACAGTGGTAGCGTATCTCGGGGAGGGAGGACAGTGGCAGCGTATCTCGGGGAGGGAGGACAGTGGCAGCGTATCTCGGGGAGGGAGGACAGTGGCAGCGTATCTCGGGGAGGGAGGACAGTGGCAGCGTATCTCGGGGAGGGAGGACAGTGGCAGCGTATCTCGGGGAGGGAGGACAGTGGCAGCGTATCTCGGGGAGGGAGGACAGTGGCAGCGTATCTCGGGGAGGGAGGACAGTGGCAGCGTATCTCGGGGAGGGAGGACAGTGGTAGCATATCTCGGGGGGCGGGGGGGGCAGAGTGGCAGTATGTTTTTTGGTGCTTTTTTAAAGAAAAAAACTTTTTCTTTAAAAAAGCACCAAACTTTTAGGGTGCGGCCTATATACGGGGGCGGCCTATATCCGAGCCAATACGGTACTCACCAAAAGTGTCCCGGACAGTCTCTGTCTCGCTTCGCCGTCCAGGGGAGGTCTTCATCTGGAGACGGCCGCCTCTGTCGCCGCCTCTCCTCTTCTCTGGTCCGTTGCGACGGCTAAGGGCGGACTGGATGGAGAGGACGGGGGGATTTGACGCAAGCGCCGTGTCACGTATGGCGCCGGCGCATGCGCAGTACGGCGCTTGTAGTCCAACTACACTTCCCATCATGTCTGACCAGCTTTTTTCTGTGCAGGCATGACGGGAGGATGATGTCCTTTTCTTATAGCCCATTTTTTAGCTCAAAATATTTTTTCCTTTTTTTTCTCCTCTAAAATCTAGGTGCGTCTTATCAGCAGGTGCGTCTTATAGAGCGAAAAATACGGTAATTAGGGCGAAAACTTCAGACCAAAAAGTAGTCAACAGAGGACAGTCCCACCACACATGAGCCATCGTCCCCCTGTGGCCACACGACCTCCAACGCAGGGGGGAGGTAGACGGAAAAATCTTGGAGAGCTTGGCGGGGACATAATACCAGCGGAGTATGACTTTACGGTCTGTCTCAAAATGGATAGCATTCCTGGACACACCCCGGATCTGCTCCAAGTCCTGAACATCAAAAGAACATTGGAGCTCTCTTTCCCAGGCCTCCATGTACGGAAGCTTACGATCGGGCGCACAGTCCAGCAGCGCCGCATAACAAACAGAAATGGCATGCGGGACGATGGGAGCTTGAAGACAAAGCTTAACAATTGGAGGCATGGAGGCCACAGACGGAATAGGTTTCCAGTATTTCTGAATGACATTACGGAATTGTAGGAACTTCAGGAAATCCTTGTTGGAGAGGGAATACTCGGCTTTCAGGTCCTGGAAGGAACGAACATGTCCTTGCGAAATAAAATTACGAACGGTCAGGACACCAGCCTGCAGCCAAGAGTCAACGGAGGCATGAGGCAGCAGAGGTCGTAAAACTGTAATGGGCACATACACAGATAAGGTAGATGGAAACCCCAGAGTCGTACGGTACCTGTCCCACAAGGACAGAGACAATTTGGAGGTGGGTAAAAGATGCGGCAGCGGTGGACGAACAGACTTCGGGAGCCAAAGTAAGTCGCTGAGGATCCACGGTCGAACGAAAGCATTTTCAAGGTCAACCCACGCCACACGTGCCGCAGCGGAGAACAGGTGGAGAGTCTGTGTGAGAGCAGCCGCCAGATAGTACTTCTTAACATCCGGAACACCCAGGCCCCCCAACAACTTGGGTCGTTGAAGGAGACGAATGGAGAGCCGCGCTTTTTTATCAGCCCAGATGAACTTGGAAACAGTCGACTGAATTTCGCGGAGAAGGGTAGGCGACACAGGGACCGGCAATGCCCGGAACAGGTAGAGCTGCTTCGGTAGAGAGTTCATCTTGAAGGAGACAATCCTACCCGTCCATGACAGTTCAAATTTGGACCAGCAAAGGAGATCTTCCTTAATCTCTCGCCAGATATGCTGGTAATTGACTTTAGCCAAAGTGTGGACAGATTTAGTGAGCCGAATACCCAGGTAAGTAAGATAATCAGATCGCCAGTCATACGGAAACATTGCCGACAGCCGGGCCACCTCCGCCGCAGGGAAGCCAAGATTCAGAGCCTGGGATTTGCCCCAATTGATTTTATAATAGGAAACCGTGCCAAACTCCTCAAGGAGGGAGTGCAGTGCCGGCAGAGAGCGCCGAGGATCCGCGATGGTAAGCAGAACGTCGTCAGCATATAAGGCAAGCTTCGTTTCTACAGAATGGCACGAAAAACCCTTGACATCCGGAGACGATCTCACCGTTATAGCAAGAAGCTCCATGGCTAACGCAAAAAGTAACGGAGAACGGGGACAGCCTTGTCTCGTTCCATTGGAAATGTCAAAGGGTCTGGAGAGGAAGCCGGCAACACGAACACTTGCATGAGGACGAACATATAACCGGTCAATCGCCGCGATGAAGGCATCCGGGAGATGAAACGCACGTAGAGTGGCCATAAGGAAGCCCCAATGGATCAAAGGTCTTCTCCGCATCCAAGGAGAGGAGAAGGCATGGTTGGCGACGAGAGGAGGCGAGATGGACGATGTTTGTAATCCGCCGCGTATTATCCGATGGCTGGCGGCCCATGACGAAGCCGACTTGGTCATTACAAATCAAAGTTGGCAGGAGATGATTCAGGCGGTCAGCCAAAATCTTAGAATACAGTTTGGTGTCCGTATTTAAGAGGGAAATCGGCCGATAATTAGCACAGACAGTCTGGGTCTTCCCAGGCTTGGGTATCGTAGTAATATGCGCAGCAGCCATTTCCGAGAGAAGCGGGGAAGGCCCCATCAAGTGAGCATACAAATCACAGAGGTGGGGAGCCAGGATATGCTTGAACTTGCTTGAACTGATAAGAGTTAGGCAGGCCGTCGGGCCCATGCGCCTTATGAGGCTTGAGAGCGGCAATCGTTTGAGTGACTTCATCCACTGTAGGGGGCTTAGTGAGATCGTCCCAACAGTCTTCCGAGAGCCGAGGTATAGGAAGAGAGTCCAGGAAACGACGAATAAGTTGGTCGTTCGGCTGCGGTGCGGGTGGGAGCGCAGATTGTAGAGAGATTCGTAGTAGGTCGCAAACTGATCAGCGATATGTCTAGGATTATAGAGCCGACCCGCGTCCGGTGTCTGCAAATAATGAACCGCCGAGGACGAGGAATGTAAACGAAGCTTGCGCGCCAGTAGAGTATCGGCCTTGTTGCCTTTAGAGTAATAGGTTTGATGAAGCCGTCGCAAAGCAAGTTCAGTGTGCTGAAGGTTAAGGGCATGGATCTCATCTTTCAACGATTGCAATTCAGCGTGAGTAGCAGGAGACCAAGAAGCTTTATCGGTAAGTTCAAGAGCCGTAAGCTGGGCGGTGAGAGTGGAAAGGGAGCGCGTCCGAGCTTTCTTTCGTTGAGAGGCAATCCGAAGGAAGTGGCCACGGATCACCGCTTCATGGGCCAGCCAGAGCGTAGAAGGCTGCAGGTCTGGTGTCGCATTAGATTCGAAATACTGGGTCAAAGACGTTTCGGTCTCAGCACAAACAGGGGACTGCTGAAGCAAGCTGTCGTTCAATCGCCAAAGGGGTGGAGGAAGATCGCGGCCACCTTACGACAGGGACATCCAAACCGGCGCATGGTCGGACCACGTGATATTGCCAATGGAGGCGGAGCCGACAGACTGTAAGGTAAGTTTATCAACCAAAAGAAGATCGATGCGAGAATAGCTGGAGTGAGGATTGGAATAAAACGTATAGTCCTTTCCAAGAGGGTGGAGAACCTCCAAGTATCAAACAGTCCACAGCGGTGAAGAAGGTGGTGGAAACGGTTGCCTTGCAATGTAAGCGCCTTCAAATATTTGGAGGACATGGTAGCAGAGGAGTCCAGCGTCGGAACAGGAGGAAGGTTAAAATCTCCGCCAATAACGGTGCGGCCCACCTGGACTTTTTGAAGTTTCATGAAGATCTTTTCTAAAAAAAAACAGTTGGTTGTCATTAGGAGCATATATAGTGAGCAGCGTGAACGGAGTCCCATTGAGGTCGGCCGTAAGCAGGAGGAAACGACCCTTAGGGTCAGAGAGCTTAGAGTGGAGCTGGAAATGAACATTCTTATGGATAAGCACAGCCACCCCGGCGGTCTTGGTATCAGACATAGCATGGTATTCAGTAGGATATAGCTTGAAGTTAAAACAACGGCCACTAGATTTTAGCAGATGTGTCTCCTGAACCATCACAATGTCAGCCCTCCTAGACTTAAGCTCACAGAGAAACATGCGCCGCTTATGGGGAGTGTTGAGGCCCTTGGCGTTAACCGAGAGAACGGTAAGGCTCATTTAGAGAAAAAAAGAAGGAAAGAAGAGAGAAAGGGAGAGAGAGGAAAGGTGAGGGAGAGGGAAGGAACTGGACAGGAGGAAGGCTCAGACAAGCCGTCAAAAGACGAGGCGTCAAAGAGCCACAAAACGGCGTGAACTGACAGGCGAAGAAAAAGTATCGCCGCAGTACACTCCGATAGGGGGTAGCAACAAAACCAGCAGAAGGCAGCCTGCGTGTCGGCAAAAACCAAATAACATAAATGTAATAAATGTAATAATACAGGTGACAATAAACAGTATACAAATGCAGCCCCAGGAATGTCAGAAAGGCACAGGACTGGGCAAGAACACCTGAGAAACGTGAGTAGAAAGACAGGAGAGAAAATAAAACATACAGAAACAATAAATAAAGAAAAAAATAAAAATAAATAAAAAATAGGGAAATATGTACGTGTGGTGCAGTGAAAGGCCCGTAGACGCATTACAGCCCAATTACATGGGAAACAAGCGGACTGACGTCCAAGCAACAGGGGTACATATGTGTGTAAGGCAAGAACAGACCATGCCCAAAACCACCCAAAAAGAGAAAAAGCCCCCGAGGCACAGGGCAGGTATACAATGCATCAGAAAGGGCCACCACATATGAGAAACAAACAATAATAATAAAATGAAACAAAACAAGTGTACGTGTGTGCAATGCGCCAAAGGGGCAGGAGACAGAGGACAACCCCCAAATATAGAATATAATCGAGCAGCAGCCCAAGAAGGGCCATACGGCATACGGAAGCAACAAGGGTACCACAAGGGCACCCAGGCACAAAAACCACTACGTGAGGGGCTCCCAGCACGGAGGAAAAAGAGCCTGTAATGTGAGAAAAAAAAAAATAGAAGGGAAGTAAACGTGTACGTGTGGTGCAGTGAGAGGCCCAGAGGCACATAACAACCCAAAGACATGGGAAACACTCGGGCAGATACCCAAAAAACAAGTGTACATGCGCGTATGACGCAATAACATGAAATACATAAAACTAATACAATAATAAGAAAATAAAATAAGTGTACGTGTGTGCAATGCGGCAAAGGGGCGAAAGACACATAACAACCCCCAGTTAGGTAACAGAATCTAACAGAAGCCCAGGAAAGGCCATACCGCGTAAGGCAATCATACAACAGGGGCACCACAGGGGCACCCAGTCACAAAGACCAGTACGCTAGGGGCCCCCAGCATTGAGAGAACAGAGCCCCCACGCATGTAATGTAAAAATAAAAATAAAAAATACCACAAATCAAAAAAGAAAAAGAAGTAAACGTGTACGTGAAGTGCAGCGAAAGGCCCATACAAAGGCTAAAATCCAAAACAGGGAAAGAAGCAGTCACGGTACTGGAGACTGTCCAGACTTCGGGCACAGAGTCCTCACTAGTTCCCATTCGGTGGAGAAGATGATGAAGGATCCGCCACAGGTAGGTCGTCGGCCACAGACAGGATATTCCAAGAGCGGAGGAGACGAAACCCATCCGCCGGAGACAGCACCACCGACTGGACACCATTACGGGACAAGATGAGCTTTGTCGGATAACCCCAACGGTACTGGATAGAATGTTCGCGCAATAACGAGGTAAGTGGTGTAAACTTACGACGAGCAGATAAGGTCGCAGCGGAGAGATCAGAGAACAACTGGAGGTTTTCATAAGGCGCAGGAAACGATGGGTTCTTCCTGGCAGCAGACAAAATGGACGCCTTCACCTTAAAATAGTGGAGCCGGAGGATCACATCACGAGTGGCCGACACCGGGAGCGATTTCGGCTTCGGGAGCCGGTGTATGCGATCCAGAAGGAGATCACAGGCTGGAAGCTCCGGCACAAGGGAATGAAGAAAGTCCTTAGCGAACTCCTCCAGGGAGCTATTCGGGACCTCCTCAGGAACCCCCCGAAGCCTTAAATTGTTGCGCCTCGACCTGTCCTCAATATCCGCCATCTTGAGTTGGAGTTGGAGGACGTTATCGCGGTCAACCAATTCATTATAGGCCCCAGTATATTCCTCGAACTTGTGCTCCAGGTGATCAGTCCGTGACCCAAGCTGGACTAGGTCTTGCTTGAAGTCGGAGAGCATATCTTTAATAGAATCCGTCACCGAAGTCTTCAAGTTCTCCAGCATACGTTGGAGAAGTGCAGGAGTAACCTGTTGATCCTCTCGCAAAGGTAAGTCATCAACGGCAAGGTCCGGCTGCGAAGACACGAGGGAGGCCTTGTCGCCATCTTGGGATGGAAGACCAGCCCGCGCCTGCTTCTCGAAATACTGAGGCAGTCGGTTGGAACCCCGCTTGGCATGCTTAGACGCCATCCCAGGGATGTCACAGGGAACAAGCCCACGTGGAGGAACCAAAAATCTGCGAATAAAAGCTTTTAACGCCGCTTTCAAGCCGACACGCAGGGAGAGCTCTTCACTTAAGCCGCCATTCAGCTCCGCGGTCAGGCCACGCCCCCCTCTATAATTTTATATTTACTGATTGATATCGCGCGGAGTCCGTTCTGCTTTTTGTCCACAGGGTGGCAGCATATCACACATACAGCCTGCAGTGCAGACCTTCGGCCAGCAGATGGCACACATTTTTTTGAGCTTTACCTTGAATACTGCGTCTGCGTGTGATTTTCAGTTGATCTGTACCTCCAATGCTGTGTTTCCTTGGGATATTTATTTACTTTATACCTGCAAATACACGGTGGAGGAAAAGAGAGATGCATCACTGTGATGGAGGGGACAGAAGAACAGGGGGATAGCACAGGTAGCCTGAACACTTAAAAGCCAGTCCTGGTAACACCTGAAGCTGCCATTCTCCGGTGACCGTGACCAGCAATGACTGACTGTGGTCGACTGCATGTGTGTATGATGATGTGATTTTGCAGAGTCTATCGCAGTCCATGCGGTGTCAAGGTAAGGGGAAAATGGTCTGGTAGGTGCAGGATTAGGTTCGGGATAAAAACCCTTCATGAGGCAGAGAGGTCAGGGTAAGGTTAAGGTGTAGATGCAGATGGCTGTCTGCTGCAGCTTTAGGCTTCATCCTTGATGGCAGCAGAGACTGGCAAGATGGCAACGGAGCCTGGGAGACAACAGCAGAGTCTGGGGACACTGACAGAAGGCGTCCGGGTGTGAGAAGACTGGCAGAAGGCTGCAGAGTCTGGTGAGCCTGGCAGAAAACTGTGAAGACAGAAAAATGGCGGTGGAGTTTGCGGAGACAGGAAGGTGCCATCGCAGTCTGGGAGACGGCAGCAGAGACTGGGAGACGGCAGCAGAGACTGGGAGACGGCAGCAGAGACTGGGAGACTGGCTGACAGCTTAGAAGAACGGGAAATGGTAGTGGAGTCAGAGAAGACAGGAGTTGAGTCTGAGGAGACTGGCACAAGGCAGCAGAGTCTGGGGAGACTGGCAGATCGTAGGGGACTCTGAAGAGACCAGCAGAAGTTAGTGGAGCGTAGGGGGCTGTCAAACGGCAGCGACTCCTGGGAAACTGTTAGGCGTCAGCGGAGACGAGCAAATGGCAGAGAAGTCTGGGGAGACGGCAGCAGGGCCTGGGAGACGGCAGCAGGGCCTGGGAGACTGGCTGACAGCTGAGAAGACCGGGAAATGGTAGTGGAGTCAGAGAAGACAGTAGTTGAGTCTGGGGAGACTGGCACAAGGCAGCAGAGTCTGTGGAGACTGGCAGATCGCAGGGGACTCTGAAGAGGCCGGCAGAAGTTAGTGGAGTGTAGGGAGACTGAGACGGTAGCGGAGAAGGGCCAATGGCACTGGAGTCTGAAGAGGCTGGCAAAAGGCAGCAGAGCGTAGGGGGCTGTCAAACGGCAGAGACTCCTGGAAAACTGTCAGCGGAGACGAGCAAATGGCAGAGAAGTCTGGGGAGACGGCAGCAGAGACTGGGAGACGGCAGCAGAGACTGGGAGGTGTCAGCAGGGACTGGGAGACGGCAGCAGGGACTGGGAGACGGCAGCAGAGACAGCAGAGCATGAGAGTAGAGAAATAGCTCTTAGATGACGAGACCCCGGGAAAGCAAACATGCCATGTCTGCTCAATAAAGAGCTCACCTGCTCAGTTTAACCAGGAATTTTCTAGTTACGCAGCAACGCACGCGATCAAAAGCGATAACAGTTCTGTCTCCAATGGTCTAGGACGGTGTCTGGATCAGGGAGTCCCCACAATGACAAAGGCTGAAAACACAGAAATAATACGCAATGCAATGGTTACACACATTAACACTTCCCTCTCTGGCAAACTACTTTGGGTACGAGAATGCATATTAAATTAATTCCAAAGGAAGAAGGAAAAAAAACTCTGCAGGCTTCTGATTACTTATATATATATCTTACAGGGCTGACTCCTATTAAAGTATACAACATACAGGGCAGGCTCCTTAATTGAACTATAAATTTATAGTTAGGTTAGAGGTTTAAATGCAATTTAAGAAAGTTTTACCTCACTCCCTGAGTGGTAGATAAATGGAACAGCCTCCCAGCGGCCATAGCTCGTAATAATATTTGGCATTCATTCTATTAGTAAAGCTGCTATGGCGTTGTCATTTCTTATCCGATAGCACCCTCGTGTGGGCATAGCTTGTAATAATATTTGGCATTCCTTTTATTAGTAAAGTTGCTATGGCATTGTCATTTCTTATAATATAGCGCCCTCGTGTGGACATATTGTGATTGCACCCCGTAGCTTGTGTCTCGATAGATGGCTTTTGTGATATTTAATGAGTTGCAATACGACATCTTGGAACACCCGGATGCCGTCGGCCATCTTGGAACACCCAGTTTCTGTCGGTCATCCTGTAACATCCTGTTGCTCGCACATCTAACGTGTTTATAAAATTAAATAAAACACATAGGCCCCGGTGGATTAACATTAAAGCCCTTGTGTAGCAATGAGAATTTCCTCCATAATTTTATATTTACTAATTTATATCGCGCTCAGTCTGTTCTGCTTTTTGTCCACAGGGTGACAGCATATCCCACATACAGCCTGCAGTGCTTAATCTGTACCTCCAATGCTGTGTTTCCTTGGGTTATTTATTTACGTTATACCTGCAACTACATGGTAGAGGAAAAGAGATTTGGGTCACTGTGATGGAGGGGACAAAAGGACTGAGGGGGATGGCACAGGTAGCTTGAACACTTAAAAGCCAGTCCTGGTGACACCGGAAGCTGCCATTCTCTGGTGACCTGAACAGCAGTGACTGCGTGCATGCATGACGATGTGATTTTACAGAATCAATAACAGTCCATGCAGTGTCAGGGTAGCGGGAAAAGGGTCTGGTAGGACTAAGGTGTATGTGGTTAGGTTAAGGTGTATGTGGATGCAGAAGAGACTGGCAGACAGCAGCAGAGTCTGGGGAGACTGGCACAAGGCAGCAGAGTCTGGGGAGACTGGCAGATGGTAGGGGACTATAAAGAGACCAGCAGAACTTAGTGGAGTGTAGGGAGACTGTGAGACGGTAGCGGAGAAAGGCCGATGGCACTAGAGTCTGAAAAGACTGGCAAAAGGCAGCAGAGCGTAGGGGGCTGTCAAACGGCAGCGACTCCTGGGAAACTGTCAGGCGTCAGCGGAGACGAGCAAATGGCAGAGAAGTCTAGGGAGACGGCAGCAGAGACTGGGGGGAAAGTGGGAGATGGCAGCAGAGAGTGGGAGATGGCAGCAGAGAGTGGGGGGAGACTAGAAGATGGCAGCAGAGACTGGGAGATGGCAGCAGAGACTAGGGGGAGACAGAGATGGCAGCAGAGACTAGGGGGGACTGGGAGATGGCAGCAGAGACTGGGAGATGGCAGCAGAGACTGGGGGGGAGACTAGGAGATGGCAGCAGAGACTAGGGGGACACAGAGATGGCAGCAGAGACTAGGGGGAGACTGTGAGATGGCAGCAGAGACTAAGAGATGGCAACAGAGACTAGGGGGAGACTGGGAGATGGCAGCAGAGACTAGGGGGAGACTAGAAGATGGCAGCAGAGACTAGGGGGAGACAGAGACGGCAGCAGAGACTGGGAGATGGCAGCAGAGACTAGGGGGAGACTGGGAGCAGAGACTGGGAGATGGTAGCAGAGACTGGGAGATGGTAGCAGAGACTGGGAGATGGTAGCAGAGACTGGGAGATGGTAGCAGAGACTGGGAGATGGCAGCAGAGACTGGGGGGAGACTAGGAGATGGCAGCAGAGACTAGGGGGACACAGAGATGGCAGCAGAGACTAGGGGGACACAGAGATGGCAGCAGAGACTAGGGGGAGACTGTGAGATGGCAGCAGAGACTGAGAGATGGCAACAGAGACTGGGAGATGGCAGCAGAGACTGGGAGACGGCAGCAGAGACAGCAGAGCATGAGAGTAGAGAAATAGCTCTTAGTTTACAAGACCCCGGGAAAGCAAACATGCCATGTCTGCCCAATAAAGAGCTCACCTGCTTAGTTTATCCAGGAATTTTCTAGTTGCGCAGCATAGCACGCGTTCAGGAGCGATAACAGTTCTGTCTCCAATGGTCCAGCACGGTGTCTGGATCAGGGAGTCCCCAGGATGACAAAGGCTGATAACACAGAAATAATACACAATGCAATGGTTAAACACATTAACACTTCCCTCTCTGGGTTATTTTTTAAAGGAGCAGTTTAGGGCCCCACCAATGATAATGCACATCAAAGTACTTTGGAAGTAATTTAATATGCATTCTCATTCCCAAACAAAGACGGGGAAAAAGCCGTGCTTGCCTACTGACTAAACTATTCATAATACAGGGTTAGCGCACTTATTGAAATATACATCATACAGGGCTGGCTTGGTAATCGAACTATACCTAACATAAGTAGGGTCACAATTTCTAATCCGCCGGGGTACATAAGTCCTTTTGCAGCAGTAATTTGTGGGAAAACAATGAGAATTTCCTCTATATTTTTTATATATTTATTTCTATCACGCTCTTTGTGTGGGGAGACTGGCAGAAAGCAGCAAAGATGGACAAATGGCAGTGGAATCTGGGGAGACAAGAAGATGGCATCAGAGAGCGGGGAGACAGGAAGATGGCATCAGAGAGCGGGGAAACAGCAGTTGAGACTGGCAAACGGCAGCGGAGTCTGAGGAGAAAGGCAAAAGGCGGCAGAGAATGGAAAATGACAGAGGAGACCGGCAGACGGCAGCAGAGTGTGGGGAGACTGGCAGTGGACGGCAGAGACGGGCAAAAGGCACCTGCTCGGTTTTATCCACAGATTTTCTTCTCACGCAGCAACGCACGCGACCAGGATCCATAACAGTTCTGTCTCCAATGGTGTGGCACAGTGCCTGGATCAGGGAGTCCCCACAATGACAAAGGCTGAGAACACAGAAATAATCCACAATGCAATGGTTACACACATTAACACTTCCCTCTCTGGCAAACTACTTTGGGTATGAGAATGCATATTAAATTAATTCCAAAGGAAGAAGGAAAAAAAAAACTCTGCAGGCTTCTGATTACTTATATATCTTACAGGGCTGACTCCTATCAAAGTATACCAAATACAGGGCAGGCTCCTTAATTGAACTATACATTTATAGTTAAGTTAGAGGTTTACCTCACTGCCTAAGTGGTAGATAAATGGAACAGCCTCCCAGCGGCCATAGCTTGTAATAATATTTGGCATTCATTTTATTAGTAAAGCTGCTATGGTGTAGTCATTTCTTATCCTATAGCGCCCTCGTGTGGACATAGTTTGTAATAATATTTGGCATTCATTTTATTAGTAAAGCTGCTATGACATTGGCATTTGTTATCCTATAGCGCCCTCGTGTGGACATATTGTGATTGCACCCCGTTTTTAAAGCGCTGCTGCACAGGGTGTAGATTTAGTGTAATCTGTGTCTAGGGTGGCTTTTGTGACATTTAATGAGCAGCAATGTCCTGCATAAGTTTATTTAGCTGTTATATTATTACCTCACAGACCCGACAAGCGAAATAAAATGAATAAACCACATATATCACCTTGGAACACTCAGCTACGATCCGCCACGTCAAAGCAACCAGATCCTCTCAGCCATCTTGAAGCACCTAGTTGCGATCTGCCACATTAAAACACCCTGATCCCGTCGGGCATCTCGGATCACCTAGTTGCGATCCGCCATCTTAGAACACCCTGATCCCGTCGGCCATCTCGGATCACCTAGTTCCCGTCGGCCATCTCGGAACACCGAGATCCCGTCGGCCATCTCGGAACACCGAGATCCCGTCGGCCATCTCGGAACACCGAGATCCCGTCGGCCATCTTAGAACACCCTGATCCCGTCGGCCATCTTGGAACACCTATAGATTATTTATAGTGCTAATTAGGTTATTAGGTGTTTGTATATTTTATTACTTCGCACATACAATTTGTTTAGAAAATTAAATAAAACACATAGGCCCCAGAGAATTCATATTAACGCCTTTGTGCAACAGTAATTTGTGTGAAAAAAAATTCATCTATAATTTTATATTTATTGATTTATAGGCTTAGGGGGTTAGGGTTAGGGTTAGGGCAGGCTCCTTAATTGAACTATACATTTATAGTTCGGTTAGAGGTTTAAATGCAATTTAAGAAAGTTTTACCTCACTCCCTGAGTGGTAGATAAATGGAACAGCCTCCCAGCGGCCATAGCTCGTATTAATATTTGGCATTCATTTTATTAGTAAAGCTGCTATGGCGTTGTCATTTCTTATCCGATAGCACCCTCGTGTGGGCATAGTTTGTAATAATATTTGGCATTCCTTTTATTATTAAAGTTGCTATGGCATTGTCATTTCTTATCCTTTAGTGCCCTCGTGTGGACATATTGTGATTGCACCCCATAGCTTGTGTCTCGATAGATGGCTTTTGTGACATTTAATGACCAGCAATGTCCTGCATATGTTTATTTAGCATTATGTTATATTATTACCTCACAGACCCGACAAGCGAAAGTAATTGAACACTCAGCTACGATCCGCCACATGAAAACAACCAGATCCTGTCAGCCATCTTGGAACACCCGGATGCCGTCGGCCATCTTGGAACACCCGGATGCCGTCGGCCATCTTGGAACACCCGGATGCCGTCGGCCATCTTGGAACACCCGGATGCCGTCGGCCATCTTGGAACACCCAGTTTCTGTCGGTCATCCTGTAACATCCTGTTGCTCGCACATCTAACGTGTTTATAAAATTAAATAAAACACATAGGCCCCGGTGGATTAACATTAAAGCCCTTGTGTAGCAATGAGAATTTCCTCCATAATTTTATATTTACTAATTTATATCGCGCTCAGTCTGTTCTGCTTTTTGTCCACAGGGTGACAGCATATCCCACATACAGCCTGCAGTGCTTAATCTGTACCTCCAATGCTGTGTTTCCTTGGGTTATTTATTTACGTTATACCTGCAACTACATGGTAGAGGAAAAGAGATTTGGGTCACTGTGATGGAGGGGACAAAAGGACTGAGGGGGATGGCACAGGTAGCTTGAACACTTAAAAGAGACAGTAGCAGAGTGTAATAGACTGTAGCAGACTGTAACATAGTGTAAGAGAGTGTAAGAGACAGTAGCATAGTGTAATAGACAGTAACAGAGTGTAAGAGACAGTAGCAGAGTGTAATAGACTGTAGCAGACTGTAACATAGTGTAAGAGAGTGTAAGAGACAGTAACAGAGTGTAAGAGACAGTAACAGAGTGTAAGAGACAGTAACAGAGTGTAAGAGACAGTAACAGAGTGTAAGAGACAGCAGCAGAGTGTAAGAGAGTGTAAGAGACAGTAACAGAGTGTAGTAGAGCGTAACAGAGTGTAAGAGACAGTAAAAGAGTGTACGAGACAGTAACAGGGTGTAAGAGACAGTAACAGAGTGTACAAGAGTGTAGTAGAGCGTAAGCGACAGTAGCAGAGTGTAAGAGACAGAAGCAGAGTGTAAGAGACAGAAGCAGAGTGAAAGAGAGAGTAGCAGAGTGAAAGAGAGAGTAGCAGAGTGTAAGAGAGAGTAGCAGAGTGTAAGAGACAGTAGCAGAGTGTAAGAGACAGTAACAGAGTGTAACAGCGTGTAAGAGAGTGTAAGAGAGTGTAACAGACAGTAACAGAGTGTACGAGACAGTAACAGAATGTACGAGAGTATAGTAGAGTGTAAGAGACAGTAACAGAGCGTAAGAGACAGTAGCAGAGTGTAAGAGACAGAAGCAGAGTGTAAGAGACAGAGTAGCAGAGTGTAAGAGACAGTAGCAGAGTGTAAGAGACAGTAGCAGAGTGTAAGAGACAGTAGCAGAGTGTAAGAGACAGTAGCAGAGTGTAAGAGAGTGTAAGAGACAGTAACAGACTGTAAGAGAGTGTAACAGCGTGTAAGAGAGTGTAACAGAGTGTAAGAGAGTGTAAGACAGTAACAGAGTGTAGGAGAGTGTAAGAGACAGTAACAGAGTGTAAGAGACAGTAACAGAGTGTAAGAGACAGCAGCAGAGTGTAAGATAGTGTAACATACTGTAAGAGAGTGTAAGAGACAGTAGCAGAGTGTAATAGACAGTAACAGAGTGTAAGAGACAATAGCAGAGTGTAAGATACAGTAGCAGAGTGAAAGAGACAGTAGTAGAGTGTAAGAGTGTAAGAGAGTGTCACATGGCATATACCGTCCTCTAGGACCACATAGTCCCGAATGATCTCAGTATACTGTGAACGTCTTTGGGGATCTTTTCGCGGAGACATCGTAAACCTGTGTAAGAGACAGTAACAGAGTATATGAGACAGCAGCAGAGTGTAAGAGAGTGTAACATAGTGTAAGAGAGTGTAAGAGACAGTAGCAGAGTGTAATAGACAGTAACAGAGTGTAAGAGAGTGTTATAGACAGTAGCAGAGTGTAAGAGACAATAGCAGACTGTAAGATACAGTAGCAGAGTGTAAGAGACAGTAACAGAGTGTAAGAGACAGTAGCAGAGTGTAAGAGAGTGTAACAGAGTATAGGAGACAGTAACAGAGTATAGGAGACAGTAACAGAGTATAGGAGACAGTTACAGAGTGTAAGAGAGTGTAACAGAGTGTAAGAGACAGTAACAGAGTGTAAGAGACAGCAGCAGAGTGTAAGAGAGTGTAAGAGACAGTAGCAGAGTGTAAGAGACAGTAGCAGAGTGTAAGAGACAGTAGCAGAGTGTAATACACAGTAACAGAGTGTAAGAGAGTGTAATAGACAGTAACAGAGTGTAAGAGACAGTAACAGAGTGTAAGAGAGTGTTATAGACAGTAGCAGAGTTTAAGAGACAGTAACAGAGTGTAAGAGACAGTAACAGAGTGTAAGAGACAGTAACAGAGTGTAAGAGACAGTAACAGAGTGTAAGAGAGTGTTATAGACAGTAGCAGAGTTTAAGAGACAGTAACAGAGTGTAAGAGACAGTAACAGAGTGTAAGAGACAGCAGCAGAGTGTAAGAGAGTGTAAGAGACAGTAACAGAGTGTAAGAGACAGTAACAGAGTGTAAGAGACAGTAACAGAGTGTAAGAGACAGTAACAGAGTGTAAGAGACAGTAACAGAGTGTACGAGACAGTAACAGAGTGTACGAGACAGTAACAGAGTGTACGAGAGTGTAGTAGAGTGTAAGAGACAGTAACAGAGCGTAAGAGACAGTAGCAGAGTGTAAGAGACAGAAGCAGAGTGAAAGAGAGAGTAGCAGAGTGTAAGAGACAGTAACAGAGTGTAGGAGAGTGTAAGAGACAGTAACAGAGTGTAAGAGAGTGTAACATAGTGTAAGAGAGTGTAAGAGACAGTAGCAGAGTGTAATAGACAGTAAGAGAGTGTTATAGACAGTAGCAGAGTGTAAGAGACAATAGCAGTGTGTAAGATACAGTAGCAGAGTGTAAGAGACATTAACAGAGTGTAAGAGACAGTAGCAGAGTGAAAGAGACAGTAGTAGAGTGTAGTAGAGTGTAAGAGAGTGTCACATGGCATATACCGTCCTCTAGGATCACATAGTCCCGAATGATCTCAGTATACTGTGAACGTCTTTGGGGATCTCTTCGCGTAGACATCGTAAACCTGTGTAAGAGACAGTAGCAGAGAGTAAGAGATGGTAACAGAGTATGTGAGACAGCAGCAGAGTGTAAGAGAGTGTAACAGAGTATAGGAGACAGTAACAGAGTGTAAGAGAATGTAAGAGACAGTAACAGAGTGTAAGAGAGTGTAACAGACAGTAACAGAGTGTAAGAGGGTGTAAGAGACAGTAGCAGAGTGTAGGAGGGTGTAAGAGAGTGTAAGAGAGTGTAAGATACAGTAACAGAGTGTAAGAGACAGTAACAAAGTATATGAGACAGCAGCAGAGTGTAAGAGAGTGTAACAGAGTATAGGAGACAGTAACAGAGTGTAAGAGACAGTAAGAGTGTAAGAGACAGTAACAGAGTGTAAGAGACAGTAACAGAGTGTAAGAGACAGTAACAGAGTGTAAGAGACAGTAACAGAGTGTGAGACAGTAACAGAGTGTAAGAGACAGTAACAGAGTGTACGAGACAGTAACAGAGTGTAAGATACAGTAACAGAGTGTATGAGAGTGTAGTAGAGTGTAAGAGACAGTAACAGAGCGTAAGAGACAGTAGCAGAGCGTAAGAGACAGTAGCAGAGTGAAAGAGACAGTAGCAGAGTGTAAGAGACAGTAACAGAGTGTAAGAGACAGTAACAGAGTGTAAGAGACAGTAACAGAGTGTAAGAGACAGTAACAGAGTGTAAGAGACAGTAGCAGAGTGTAAGAGACAGTAACAGAGTGTAAGAGACAGTAACAGAGTGTAAGAGGGTGTAAGACACAGTAGCAGAGTGTAGGGGAGTGTAAGATAGTGCAAGAGAGTGTAAGAGACAGTAACAGTGTAAGAGACAGTAACAGAGTGTAAGAGACAGCAGCAGAGTGTAAGAGAGTGTAAGAGACAGTAAGAGTGTAAGAGAGTGTAAGAGACAGTAACAGGGTGTAAGAGACAGTAACAGGGTGTAAGAGACAGTAACAGGGTGTACGAGACAGTAACAGGGTGTAAGAGAGTGTAGTAGAGTGTAATAGACATTAACAGAGTGTAAGAGACAGAAGCAAAGTGAAAGAGAGAGTAGCAGAGTGTAAGAGACAGTAGCAGAGTGTAAGAGACAGTAGCAGAGTGTAAGAGACAGTAGCAGAGTGTAAGAGACAGTAGCAGAGTGTAAGAGACAGTAGCAGAGTGTAAGTGCGTGTAAGAGACAGTAACAGAGTGTAAGAGAGTGTTATAGACAGTAGCAGAGTGTAAGAGACAATAGCAGAGTGTAAGAGACAGTAGCAGAGTGTAAGAGACAGTAACAGAGTGTAAGAGACAGTAACAGAGTGTAAGAGACAGTAGTAGAGTGTAGTAGAGTGTAAGAGAGTGTCACACGGCATATACCGTCCTCTAGGATCACATAGTCCCGAATGATCTCAGTATACTGTGAACGTCTTTGGGGATCTCTTCGCGTAGACATCGTAAACCTGTGTAAGAGACAGTAGCAGAGAGTAAGAGACAGTAACATAGTATATGAGACAGTAGCAGAGTGTAAGAGAGTGTAACAGTATAGGAGACAGTAACAGAGTATAGGAGACAGTAACAGAGTGTAAGAGAGTGTAAGAGACAGTTACAGAGTGTAAGAGAGTGTAACAGATTGTAAGAGACAGCAGCAGAGTGTAAGAGAGTGTAAGAGACAGTAGCAGAGTGTAAGAGACAATAGCAGAGTGAAAGAGAGAGTAGCAGAGTGTAAGAGACAGTAACAGAGTGTAAGAGGGTGTAAGAGACAGTAACAGAGTATATGAGACAGCAGCAGAGTGTAAGAGAGTGTAACAGAGTATAGGAGACAGTAACAGAGTATAGGAGACAGTAACACAGTGTAAGAGACAGTAACAGAGTGTAAGATACAGTAACAGTGTATGACAGTGTAGTACAGTGTAAGAGACAGTAGTAGAGTGAAAGAGACAGTAGCAGAGTGTAAGAGACGGTAGCAGAGTGTAAGAGACGGTAGCAGAGTGTAAGAGACAGAAACAGAGTGTAAGAGACAGTAGAAGAGTGTAAGAGACAGTAGAAGAGTGTAAGAGAGTGTAAGAGACAGTAACAGAGCGTAAGAGACTGTAACAGAGTGTAAGAGAGTGTAAGAGACAGTAACAGAGCGTAAGAGACTGTAACAGCGTGTAAGAGAGTGTAACAGCGTGTAAGAGAGTGTAACAGCGTGTAAGAGGGTGTAAGAGACAGTAGCAGAGTGTAGGAGAGTGTAAGAGAGTGTAAGAGACAGTAGCAGAGTGTAATAGACAGTAACAGAGTGTAAGAGAGTGTTATAGACAGTAGCAGACTGTAAGAGACAATAGCAAAGTGTAAGAGACAGTAGCAGAGTGTAACATAGTGTAAGAGAGTGTAAGAGACAGTAGCAGAGTGTAATAGACAGTAACAGAGTGTAAGAGAGTGTTATAGACAGTAGCAGAGTTTAAGAGACAGTAACAGAGTGTAAGAGACAGTAGCAGAGTGTAAGAGGTGCCATCGCAGTCTGGGAGACGGCAGCAGAGACTGGGAGACGGCAGCAGAGACTGGGAGACTGGCTGACAGCTTAGAAGAACGGGAAATGGTAGTGGAGTCAGAGAAGACAGGAGTTGAGTCTGGGGAGACTGGCACAAGGCAGCAGAGTCTGGGGAGACTGGCAGATCGTAGGGGACTCTGAAGAGACCAGCAGAAGTTAGTGGAGCGTAGGGGGCTGTCAAACGGCAGCGACTCCTGGGAAACTGTTAGGCGTCAGCGGAGACGAGCAAATGGCAGAGAAGTCTGGGGAGACGGCAGCAGGGCCTGGGAAATGACAGCAGGGCCTGGGAGACGGCAGCAGGGCCTGGGAGACGGCAGCAGGGCCTGGGAGACGGCAGCAGGGCCTGGGAGACTGGCTGACAGCTGAGAAGACCGGGAAATGGTAGTGGAGTCAGAGAAGACAGTAGTTGAGTCTGGGGAGACTGGCACAAGGCAGCAGAGTCTGTGGAGACTGGCAGATCGCAGGGGACTCTGAAGAGACCGGCAGAAGTTAGTGGAGTGTAGGGAGACTGAGACGGTAGCGGAGAAGGGCCAATGGCACTGGAGTCTGAAGAGGCTGGCAAAAGGCAGCAGAGCGTAGGGGGCTGTCAAACGGCAGAGACTCCTGGAAAACTGTCAGCGGAGACGAGCAAATGGCAGAGAAGTCTGGGGAGACGGCAGCAGGGACTGGGAGACGGCAGCAGGGACAGCAGAGCATTAGAGTAGAGAAATAGCTCTTAGATTACGAGACCTCGGGAAAGCAAACATGCCATGTCTGATTGATATCGCGCTCAGTCGGTTCTGCTTTTTGTCCACAGGGTGGCAGCATATCACACATACAGCCTGCAGTGCAGACTTTCCGCCAGCAGATGGCAGACATTTTTTTGAGCATTACCTTGAATACTGCGTCTGCGTGTGATTTTTCAGTTGATCTGTACCTCCAATGCTGTGTTTCCTTGGGATATTTATTTACTTTATACCTGCAAATACACGGTGGAGATGCGTCACTGTGATGGAGGGGACAGAAGAACTCAGGGGGATTGCACAGGTAGCCTGAACACTTAAAAGCCAGTCCTGGTGACACCTGAAGCTGCCATTCTCCGGTGACCGTGACCAGCAGTGACTGACTGTGTTTGACTGCGTGTGTGTATGATGATGTGATTTTGCAGAGTCTATCGCAGTCCATGCGGTGTCCAGGCAGGGGGAAAATGGTCTGGTAGGTGCAGGATTAGGTTCGGGATAAAATCCCTTCATGAGGCAGAGAGGTCAGGGTTAGGTTAAGGTGTAGATGCAGATGGCTGTCTGCTGCAGCTTTAGGCTTCATCCTTGATGGCAGCAGAGACTGGCAAGATGGCAACGGAGCCTGGGAGACAACAGCAGAGTTTGGGGACACTGACAGAAGGCGGCGGGGTGTGAGAAGACTGGCAGAAGGCTGCAGAGTCTGGTGAGCCTGGCAGAAAGCGGCAAAGACAGAAAAATGGCGGTGGAGTTTGCAGAGACAGGAAGGTGCCATCGGAGTCTGGGAGACAGCAGCGGACACTGGCAAATGGGAGTGGAGTCTGGGGGAGACTGGCAGATGGCGGGGGAGACTAGCAAATGGCAATGCAGTCTGGGGTGCCGGCAGATGGCAGTAGAGTCTGACGAGACTGGCAAAAGATGGAGTGTGGGTAAACTGGAAGATGGCATCAGAGTCCAGGGAAAAGGCAGTGGAGACTGGCAAACGGCAGTGGATTCTGATGAGACAGGAAGATGGAGATGGAGTGTGGGGAGACTGCAAGGTGGCAGCGGAGAATGGAAAACAGCAGTGGAGTCTGGCAGATGGCAGCAGAGTTTTGGAAGACTGGCAAATGGCAGCAGAGTGTGTGTGTGTGTGTGTGTGGGGGGGACTCTCAGAGTGCAGCGGAGATGAGCCAGGGATTTTCTACTCACACAGCAATGCACGCGATCAGGAGCCATAACAGTTTTGTCTTCAAAGGTCTAGCACGGTGTCTGGATCCGGGAGACCATGTGATGAAAAAGGCTGATAACACAGAAATAATACACAATGCAATGGTTAAACACATCAACACTTCCCTCTCTGGGTTGACTTTAAAGGAACACTTTAGGGCCCCACCAATAAAAATGCACATCAAAATACTTTGGGTAAGAGAATACATTTTAAATCACTTTCAAAGGGAGAAGAGAAAAAAAGCTGTGCTTGCCTACTGATGAAACTATACATCATACAGGGTTGACTCACAAATTGAACTTTACACCCTACCGGGCTGGCTCCTTCATTAAAATATACACTATAGAGGGCTGGTTAAACTATGTTTTAGACAGGATTGGCTCACTAATTGAAATATACATCATACAGGGTACAATTTGTGCAAAAACAATAAAAAAAATTCCTCTATAATTTTATAATTTACTGATTGATATTTAGCAGCTGTTCTTGCCGGTGTCCAGCTGCTCCCTGTTGGGGTAGATCCAGGTTCGATGGAAAATGAATGAGGAAAAAACGGTCTAAAAAGAATTAGATTCACCAAAACATTGTGATCCGCTAGGAAACAACGTAAAATATGAAGAATATTTTACACACACGCACCTGCAACATTGTGATGTCACTCACACAACACTTCTCACTCCTGTTGTCATGTTGATTTTGTTACATGCACTCAGCATCTTCTTAAGGGTACCACTCACTGCCCTTCACTCACACTTCACACGAAGACGCCAAATGATAAATCACAGTCACACCATTAAAGCTGACATGTAATTACATAGTATGTCCACAGGACGGCGCCAAAGTATAACAAATTCCAACTTAATATTGTAAATGGTACCGTCATGCGCACAAGTGACCAGCAGGGGTCAGCATTTTCATGACATACAGTTATATAAGATATACGGTATTTGGGCCTTGCTGCCCTCTGGTGGGGATGGATGATCATTGCACCGAGAGAAGCTGCTGGTAAATGAAATAAATAGTGAGTGTTCATGCAGCATACAGATTATGGAAATAATGACGTCACGGGGTAAATCAGAACCCAATAAATATCAATGTATTCATAGGTTATCATGCAGTATATGGTGTAATATCATCTCTGACATGTACTTCACTCACGCTCAGTCCACATGATGATGCCAAAGGATAAAAAATCCTAACTATTGTGAACTCTCCGATTGTTTTTTTTCTTTGTGCATTTACCATCTCGCATTGTGATTTGTCCATCAACGTGTAAATCTCAATAAAAATTTCATGTTCATGCCGAGCGCGGGCGAGACTGGCGGCCGAGTCTCCCCCACGCTCGGCCGCCATTCTGAGGGAGTTTGCCAGAGAGGGAAGTGTCAATGTGTGTAACCATTGCATTGTGTATTATTTATGTGTTATCGGTATTTGGAGTCGTGTGATCTCCTTGAGTCGGACTCTGTGCTTCTACCACCTTTGGAGACAGAACTGTTATCGCTCCTGATCGCTTTCGGTTACACACATTAACACTTCCCTCTCTGGCAAACTACTTTGAAATTCATTTAATATGCATTCTCGTACCTAAAGGAAGAAGGAAAAAACTCTGCAGGCTTCCATTACTTATATATATCTTACAGAGCTGACTCCTATAAAGTTATGTCAGAGGTTTAAATGCAATTTAAAAACGTTTTACCTCACTGCCTGAGTGGTAGATAAATGGTACAGCCTCCCAGCAGAAGTGGTAGAGGCTAATTTACACATGCATGCAAATACCGTATGTATACCGCTCCTGAAGCCGGTTTCATTATTTAAGCGGTTCTGGTGCCGCCGGTATTTATCCTGCAGCCCCTTCATGCGGCTATAGCTTGTAATAATATTTGGCGTTCATTGCATTAGTAAAGCTGCTATGGCATTGTCATTTCTTATCCTATAGCGCCCTCGTGTGGACATACTCTGTGATTGCACCCCGTTTTTAAAGCGCTGCTGCACAGGGTGTAGATTTAGTGTAATCTGTGTCTAGGATGGCTTTTGTGACATTTAATGAGCAGCAATGTCCTGCATATGTTTATTTAGCTGTAATATTATTACCCCACATACCTGACAAGCGAAATAAAATGAGTAAGCCACATATATATCATCTTGGAACACTCAGCTACGATCCGCCACGTCAAAACAACCAGATCCCGTCTGCCATCTTGGAACACCTAGTTCCGATCCGCCATATTAGAACACCGAGATGCCGTCGGCCATCTTGGAACATCTAGTTGCGATCCGCCATCTTAGAACACCCTGGTCCCGTCGGCCATCTTGGAACACCTAGTTGCGATCCGCCATCTTAGAACACCCTGATCCCGTCGGCCATCTTGGAACACCGAGATCCCGTCGGCCATCTTGGAACATCTAGTTGCGATCCGCCATCTTCGAACACCCTAATCCAGTCGGCCAGCTTGGAACACCCTGATCCCGTCGTCCAGCTTGGAACACCTAGTTCCCGTCGGCCATCTTGAATCACCTAGTTCACGTCGGCCATCTTTGAAAACCTTGTTGCGACCTACCATCTTAGAACACCCTGATCCCGTCGGCCATCTTGGAACACAGATTATTTATAGTGTTAATGAGGTTATTAAGTGTTTGTATTTTATTACCTCGCACATAAATAAAACACATAGGCCCAAGTGAATTCATATTAAAGCCTTTGTGCAAAAGTAATTTGTGTGAAAAAAAGGGTTAGGGTAATTGAAATATACATCATACAGGGTAAAATTTGTGCAAAAACAAAAAAATTCCTCTATAGTTTTATATTTACTGATTTATATCGCGCTCAGTCGGTTCTGCTTTTTGTCCACAGGGTGGCAGCATATCACACATACAGCCTGCAGTGCAGACTTTCCGCCAGCAGATGGCACACATTTTTTTGAGCATTACCTTGAATACTGCGTCTGCGTGTGATTTTTCAGTTGATCTGTACCTACAATGCTGTGTTTCCTTGGGATATTTATTTACTTTATACCTGAAAATACACGGTGGAGGAAAAGAGAGATGCGTCACTGTGATGGAGGGGACAGATGAACTCAGGGGGATTGCACAGGTAGCCTGAACACTTAAAAGCCAGTCCTGGTGACACCTGAAGCTGCCATTCTCCGGTGACCGTGACCAGCAGTGACTGACTGTGTGTGACTGCGTGTGTGAATGATGATGTGATTTTGCAGAGTCTATCGCAGTCCATGTGGAGTCAAGGCAGGGGGAAAATGGTCTGGTAGGTGCAGGATTAGGTTCGGGATAAAATCCCTTCATGAGGCAGAGAGGTCAGGGTTAGGTTAAGCTGTAGATGCAGATGGCGGTCTGCTGCAGCTTTAGGCTTCATCCTTGATGGCAGCAGAGACTGGCAAGATGGCAACGGAGCCTGGGAGACAACAGCAGAGTTTGGGGACACTGACAGAAGGCGGCGGGGTGTGAGAAGACTGGCAGAAGGCTGCAGAGTCTGGTGAGCCTGGCAGAAAGCGGCGAAGACAGAAAAATGGTGGTGGAGTTTGCAGAGACAGGAAGGTGCCATCGGAGTCTGGGGGACAGCAGCGGACACTGGCAAATGGGAGTGGAGTCTGGGGGAGACTGGCAGATGGCGGGGCAGACTAGCAAATGGCAATGCAGTCTGGGGTGCCGGCAGATGGCAGTAGAGTCTGACGAGACTGGCAAAAGATGGAGTGTGGGTAAACTGGAAGATGGAATCAGAGTCCAGGGAAAAGGCAGTGGAGACTGGCAAACGGCAGTGGATTCTGATGAGACAGGAAGATGGAGATGGAGTGTGGGGAGACTGCAAGGTGGCAGCGGAGAATGGAAAACAGCAGTGGAGTCTGGCAGATGGCAGCAGAGTTTTGGAAGACTGGCAAATGGCAGCAGAGTGCGTGTGTGTGTGTGGGGGGGGACTCTCAGAGTGCAGCGGAGATGAGCCAGGGATTTTCTACTCACACAGCAATGCACGCGATCAGGAGCCATAACAGTTTTGTCTTCAAAGGTCTAGCACGGTGTCTGGATCCGGGAGACCATGTGATGAAAAAGGCTGATAACACAGAAATAATACACAATGCAATGGTTAAACACATCAACACTTCCCTCTCTGGGTTGACTTTAAAGGAACACTTTAGGGCCCCACCAATAATAATGAACATCAAAATACTTTGGGTAAGAGAATACATTTTAAATCACTTTCAAAGGAAGAAGAGAAAAAAAGCTGTGCTTGCCTACTGATGAAACTATACATCATACAGGGTTGACTCACAAATTGAACTATACACCCTACCGGGCTGGCTCCTTCATTAAAATATACACTATAGAGGGCTGGTTAAACTATGTTTTAGACAGGATTGGCTCACTAATTGAAATATACATCATACAGGGTACAATTTGTGCAAAAACAATAAAAAAGTCCTCTAATTTTATATTTACTGATTGATATCGCGCTCAGTCGGTTCTGCTTTTTGTCCACAGGGTGGCAGCATATCACACATACAGCCTGCAGTGCAGACTTTCTGCCAGCAGAAGGCGCACATTTTTTTGAGCATTACCTTGAATACTGCGTCTGCGTGTGATTTTCAGTTGATCTGTAACGCCAATGCTGTGTTTCCTTGGGATATTTACAGACTTTATACCTGAAAATACACGGTGGAGGAAAAGAGAGATGCGTCACTGTGATGGAGGGGACAGAAGGACTCAGGGGGATTGCACAGGTAGCCTGAACACTTAAAAGCCAGTCCTGGTGACACCTGAAGCTGCCATTCTCCGGTGACCTGACCAGCAGTGACTGACTGTGTGTGACTGCGTGCGTGTATGACTATGTGATTTTGCGGAATCTATGACAGTCCATGCGGTGTCAGGGTAGCGGGAAGAGGGTCTGGTAGGACTCGGTGCAGGAATTGATTCGGGATGAGGCAGAAAGGTCAGGGTTAGGTTAAGGTGTATGTGGATGCAGATGGTTGTTTGCTGCAGCCTTAGGCTTCTTCCTTGACAGCAGAAGAGACTGGCAGACAGAGTCAGAGAAGACAGTAGTTGAGTATGGGGAGACTGGCACAAGGCAGCAGAGTCTGGGGAGACTGGCACAAGGCAGCAGAGTCTGGGGAGACTGGCACAAGGCAGCAGAGTCTGGGGAGACTGGCAGATCGTAGGGGACTCTGAAGAGACCAGCAGAAGTTAGTGGAGCGTAGGGGGCTGTCAAACGGCAGCGACTCCTGGGAAACTGTCAGGCGTTAGCGGAGACGGGGAGACGGCAGCAGAGTCTGGGGAGACGGCAGCAGAGTCTGGGGAGACGGCAGCAGAGTCTGGGGAGACGGCAGCAGAGTCTGGGGAGACGGCAGCAGAGTCTGGGGAGACGGCAGCAGAGTCTGGGGAGACGGCAGCAGAGTCTGGGGAGACTGCCAGATCATAGGGGACTCTGAAGAGACCGGCAGAAGTTAGTGGAGTGTCGGGCGACTGTGAGACGGTAGCGGAGAAGGGCCAATGGCACTGGAGTCCGAAGAGACTGGCAAAAGGCAGCAGAGCGTAGGGGGCTGTCAAACGGCAGAGACTCCTGGAAAACCGTCAGGTGTCAGCGGAGACGAGCAAATGGCAGAGAAGTCTGGGGAGACGGCAGCAGAGACTGGGAGATGGCAGCAGAGACTGGGAGGTGTCAGCAGAGCATGAGAGTAGAGAAATAGCTCTTAGTTTACAAGACCTCGGGAAAGCAAACATGCCATGTCTGCCCAATAAAGAGCTCACCTGCTCAGTTTAACCAGGAATTTTCTAGTTACGCAGCAACGCACGCGATCAGGAGCGATAACAGTTCTGTCTCCAATGGTCTAGCACGGTGTCTGGATCAGGGAGTCTCCACGATGACAAAGGCTGAGAACACAGAAATAATACACAATGCAATGTTTAAACACATTAACACTTCCCTCTCTGGCAAACTACTTTGGAATTCATTTAATATGCATTCTCGTACCAAAAGGAAGAAGGAAAAAAACTCTGCAGGCTTCTGATTACTTATATATATCTTGCAGGGCTGACTCCTATTAAAGTATACAACATACAGGGCAGGCTCCTTAATTGAACTATACATTTATAGTTAGGTTAGAGGTTTAAATGCAATTTAAGAAAGTTTTACCTCACTGCCTGAGTGGTAGATAAATGGAACAGCCTCCCAGCAGAAGTGGATAATTTACACATGCATGCGAATGTGTATACCGCCCCTGAATCCTGTTTCATTATTTAAGCGGTTCTGGTGCCGCTGGTATTTATCCTGCAGCCCCTTCATGCGGCCATAGGCTGTAATAATATTTGGCGTTCATGTAATCAGTAAAGCTGCTATGGCGTTGTCATTTCTTATCCTATATCGCCCTCGTGTGGACATAGCTTGTAATAACATTTGGCGTTCATTTTCTCAGTAAAGCTGCTATGGCATTGTCATTTCTTATCCTATATCGCCCTCGTGTGGACATAGCTTGTAATAATATTTGGCATTCATTTTCTCAGTAAAGCTGCTATGGCGTTGTCATTTCTTATCCTATAGCGCCCTCGTGTGGACATACTCTGATTGCACCCCGTTTTTAAAGCGCTGCTGCACAGGGTGTAGATTTAGTGTAATCTGTGTCTAGGATGGCTTTTGTGACATTTAATGAGCAGCAATGTCGTGCATATGTTTATTTAGCTGTAATATTATTACCTCACAGACCCGACAAGCAAAAAAAAATGAGTAAGCCACATATATATCATCTTGGAACACTCAGCTACGATCCACCACGTCCAAACAACCAGATCCCGTCAGCCATCTTGGAACACCTAGTTGCGATCCGCCATCTTTGAACACCCTTATCCCGTCGGCCATCTTGGAACACCCTGATCCCGTCGGCCAGTTTGGAACACCTAGTTCCCGTCGGCCATCTTGGATCACCTAGTTGCGATCCACCATCTTAGAACACCCTGATCCCGTCGGCCATCTTGGAACACCCTGATCCCGTCGGCCAGTTTGGAACACCTAGTTCCCGTCGGCCAGCTTGGAACACCTATAGATTATTTATAGTGTTAATTAGGTTAAGTGTTTGTGTATTTTATTACCTCGCACATACAATTTGATTAGAAAATTAAATAAAACACATAGGCCCCAGTGAATTAATATTAAAGCCTTTGTGCAAAAGTAATTTGTGTGAAAAAAGGGTTCGGGTTAGAGGGTTAGCGTAATTGAAATATACATCATACAGGGTACAATTTGTGCAAAAAATAAAAAAATCCTCTATAATTTTATATTTACCGATTGATATCGCGCTCAGTCGGTTCTGCTTTTTGTCCACAGGGTGGCAGCATATCCCACATACAGCCTGCAGTGCAGACTTTCCGCCAGCAGACGGCGCACATTTTTTGGAACTTTACCTTGAACACTGCGCCTGCGTGTGATTTTCAGTTGATCTGTACCTCCTTGGGATATTTATTTACTTTATACCTGCAAATACATGGTGGAGGAAAAGAGAGATGCGTCAATGTGATGGAGGGGACAGAAGGACTCAGGGGGATTGCACAGGTAGCCTGAACACTTAAAAGCCAGTCCTGGTGACACCTGAAGCTGCCATTCTCCGGTGACCTGACCAGCAGTGACTGACTGTGTGTGACTGCGTGCGTGTATGACTATGTGATTTTGCGGAATCTATGACAGTCCATGCGGTGTCAGGGTAGCGGGAAGAGGGTCTGGTAGGACTCGGTGCAGGAATTGATTCGGGATGAGGCAGAAAGGTCAGGGTTAGGTTAAGGTGTATGTGGATGCAGATGGTTGTTTGCTGCAGCCTTAGGCTTCTTCCTTGACAGCAGAAGAGACTGGCAGACAGAGTCAGAGAAGACAGTAGTTGAGTATGGGGAGACTGGCACAAGGCAGCAGAGTCTGGGGAGACTGGCACAAGGCAGCAGAGTCTGGGGAGACTGGCAGATCGTAGGGGACTCTGAAGAGACCAGCAGAAGTTAGTGGAGCGTAGGGGGCTGTCAAACGGCAGCGACTCCTGGGAAACTGTCAGGCGTTAGCGGAGACGAGCAAATGGCAGAGAAGTCTGGGGAGACGGCAGCAGAGTCTGGGGAGACGGCAGCAGAGTCTGGGGAGACGGCAGCAGAGTCTGGGGAGACGGCAGCAGAGTCTGGGGAGACGGCAGCAGAGTCTGGGGAGACGGCAGCAGAGTCTGGGGGACTGGCAGACAGCTGAGAAGAACGGCAAATGGCAGTGGAGTCCGGAAAGACAGTAGTTGAGTCTGGGGAGACTGGCACAAGGCAGCAGAGTCTGGGGAGACTGGCAGATCATAGGGGACTCTGAAGAGACCGGCAGAAGTTAGTGGAGTGTCGGGAGACTGTGAGACGGTAGCGGAGAAGGGCCAATGGCACTGGAGTCCGAAGAGACTGGCAAAAGGCAGCAGAGCGTAGGGGGCTGTCAAACGGCAGAGACTCCTGGAAAACCGTCAGGTGTCAGCGGAGACGAGCAAATGGCAGAGAAGTCTGGGGAGACGGCAGCAGAGACTGGGAGATGGCAGCAGAGACTGGGAGGTGTCAGCAGAGACAGCAGAGCATGAGAGTAGAGAAATAGCTCTTAGATTACGAGACCCCGGGAAAGCAAACATGCCATGTCTGCTCAATAAAGAGCTCACCTGCTCAGTTTAACCAGGAATTTTCTAGTTACGCAGCAACGCACGCGATCAGAAGCGATAACAGTTCTGTCTCCAATGGTCTAGCACGGTGTCTGGATCAGGGAGTCTCCACGATGACAAAGGCTGAGAACACAGAAATAATACACAATGCAATGGTTAAACACATTAACACTTCCCTCTCTGGCAAACTACTTTGGAATTCATTTAATATGCATTCTCGTACCAAAAGGAAGAAGGAAAAAATACTCTGCAGGCTTCTGATTACTTATATATATCTTGCAGGGCTGACTCCTATTAAAGTATACAACATACAGGGCAGGCTCCTTAATTGAACTATACATTTATAGTTAGGTTAGAGGTTTAAATGCAATTTAAGAAAGTTTTACCTCACTGCCTGAGTGGTAGATAAATGGAACAGCCTCCCAGCAGAAGTGGATAATTTACACATGCATGCGAATGTGTATACCGCCCCTGAATCCTGTTTCATTATTTAAGCGGTTCTGGTGCCGCTGGTATTTATCCTGCAGCCCCTTCATGCGGCCATAGCTTGTAATAATATTTGGCATTCATTTTCTCAGTAAAGCTGCTATGGCGTTGTCATTTCTTATCCTATATAGCCCTCGTGTGGACATACTCTGATTGCACCCCGTTTTTAAAGCGCTGCTGCACAGGGTGTAGATTTAGTGTAATCTGTGTCTAGGATGGCTTTTGTGACATTTAATGAGCAGCAATGTCGTGCATATGTTTATTTAGCTGTAATATTATTACCTCACAGACCCGACAAGCGAAATAAAATGAGTAAGCCACATATATATCATCTTGGAACACTCAGCTACGATCCGCCACGTCAAAACAACCAGATCCCGTCAGCCATCTTGGAACACCTAGTTGCGATCCGCCATATTAGAACACCGAGATCCCGTCGGCCATCTTGGAACACCTAGTTGCGATTCGCCATCTTAGAACACCCTGATCCCGTCGGCCATCTTGAATCACCTAGTTCTCGTCGGCCATCTTAGAACACCGAGATCCCGTCGGCCATGTTGGAACACCTATTTACGATCCGCCATCTTAGAACATCCTGATCCCGTCGGCCATCTTGGAACACCTAGTTGCGATCCGCCATCTTAGAACACCCTGATCCCGTCGGCCATCTTGAATCACCTAGTTCCCGTCGGCCATCTTGGAACACCTAATTGCGATCCGCCATCTTAGAACACCGTGATCCCGTCGGCCATCTTAGAACACCCTGATACCGTCGGCCATCTTGGATAACCTAGTAGCGATCCACCATCTTAGAACACCCTTATCCCGTCGGCCATCTTGGAACACCCTTATCCCGTCGGCCAGCTTGGAACACCTAGTTCCCGTCGGCCATCTTGGATCACCCTGATCCCGTCGGCCATTTTGGAACACCTATAGATTATTTATAGTGTTAATTAGGTCATTAAGTGTTTGTGTATTTTATTACCTCGCACATACAATTTGTTTAGAAAATTAAATAAAACACATAGGCCCCAATGAATTCATATTAAAGGCTTTGTGCAAAAGTAGGGGTTAGGGGTTAGGGTTAGGGTTAGGGGTTGGGGGGGGTTAGGGGGGGTTAGGGTTAGGGGTTAGGGTTAGGGTTAGGGTTAGTGTTAGGGGTTAGGGGTTAGGGTTAGGGTTAGGGTTAGGGTTAGGGTTAGGGGTTAGGGTTAGGGTTAGGGTTAGGGTTAGGGGTTAGGGTTAGGGTTAGGGTTAGGTTAGGGTTAGGGTTAGGGTTAGGGTTAGGGTTAGGGTTAGGGTTAGGGTTAGGGTAGGGTTAGGGTTAGGGTTAGGGTTAGGGGTTAGGGTTAGGGTTAGGGTTAGGGTTAGGGTTAGGGTTAGGGTTAGGGTTAGGGTTAGGGGTTAGGGTTAGGGGTTAGGGTTAGGGTTAGGGTTAGGGTTAGGGTTAGGGTTAGGGTTAGGGTTAGGGTTAGGGTTAGGGTTAGGGTTAGGGTTAGGGTTAGGGTTAGGGTTAGGGTTAGGGTTAGGGTTAGGGTTAGGGTTAGGGTTAGGGTTAGGGTTAGGGTTAGGGTTAGGGTTAGGGTTAGGGTTAGGGTTAGGGTTAGGGTTAGGGTTAGGGTTAGGGTTAGGGTTAGGGTTAGGGTTAGGGTTAGGGTTAGGGTTAGGGTTAGGGTTAGGGTTAGGGTTAGGGTTAGGGTTAGGGTTAGGGTTAGGGTTAGGGTTAGGGTTAGGGTTAGGGTTAGGGTTAGGGTTAGGGTTAGGGTTAGGGTTAGGGTTAGGGTTAGGGTTAGGGTTAGGGTTAGGGTTAGGGTTAGGGTTAGGGTTAGGGTTAGGGTTAGGGTTAGGGTTAGGGTTAGGGTTAGGGTTAGGGTTAGGGTTAGGGTTAGGGTTAGGGTTAGGGTTAGGGTTAGGGTTAGGGTTAGGGTTAGGGTTAGGGTTAGGGTTAGGGTTAGGGTTAGGGTTAGGGTTAGGGTTAGGGTTAGGGTTAGGGTTAGGGTTAGGGTTAGGGTTAGGGTTAGGGTTAGGGTTAGGGTTAGGGTTAGGGTTAGGGTTAGGGTTAGGGTTAGGGTTAGGGTTAGGGTTAGGGTTAGGGTTAGGGTTAGGGTTAGGGTTAGGGTTAGGGTTAGGGTTAGGGTTAGGGTTAGGGTTAGGGTTAGGGTTAGGGTTAGGGTTAGGGTTAGGGTTAGGGTTAGGGTTAGGGTTAGGGTTAGGGTTAGGGTTAGGGTTAGGGTTAGGGTTAGGGTTAGGGTTAGGGTTAGGGTTAGGGTTAGGGTTAGGGTTAGGGTTAGGGTTAGGGTTAGGGTTAGGGTTAGGGTTAGGGTTAGGGTTAGGGTTAGGGTTAGGGTTAGGGTTAGGGTTAGGGTTAGGGTTAGGGTTAGGGTTAGGGTTAGGGTTAGGGTTAGGGTTAGGGTTAGGGTTAGGGTTAGGGTTAGGGTTAGGGTTAGGGTTAGGGTTAGGGTTAGGGTTAGGGTTAGGGTTAGGGTTAGGGTTAGGGTTAGGGTTAGGGTTAGGGTTAGGGTTAGGGTTAGGGTTAGGGTTAGGGTTAGGGTTAGGGTTAGGGTTAGGGTTAGGGTTAGGGTTAGGGTTAGGGTTAGGGTTAGGGTTAGGGTTAGGGTTAGGGTTAGGGTTAGGGTTAGGGTTAGGGTTAGGGTTAGGGTTAGGGTTAGGGTTAGGGTTAGGGTTAGGGTTAGGGTTAGGGTTAGGGTTAGGGTTAGGGTTAGGGTTAGGGTTAGGGTTAGGGTTAGGGTTAGGGTTAGGGTTAGGGTTAGGGTTAGGGTTAGGGTTAGGGTTAGGGTTAGGGTTAGGGTTAGGGTTAGGGTTAGGGTTAGGGTTAGGGTTAGGGTTAGGGTTAGGGTTAGGGTTAGGGTTAGGGTTAGGGTTAGGGTTAGGGTTAGGGTTAGGGTTAGGGTTAGGGTTAGGGTTAGGGTTAGGGTTAGGGTTAGGGTTAGGGTTAGGGTTAGGGTTAGGGTTAGGGTTAGGGTTAGGGTTAGGGTTAGGGTTAGGGTTAGGGTTAGGGTTAGGGTTAGGGTTAGGGTTAGGGTTAGGGTTAGGGTTAGGGTTAGGGTTAGGGTTAGGGTTAGGGTTAGGGTTAGGGGGTTAGGGTTAGGGTTAGGGTTAGGGTTAGGGTTAGGGTTAGGGTTAGGGTTAGGGTTAGGGTTAGGGTTAGGGTTAGGGTTAGGGTTAGGGTTAGGGTTAGGGTTAGGGTTAGGGTTAGGGTTAGGGTTAGGGTTAGGGTTAGGGTTAGGGTTAGGGTTAGGGTTAGGGTTAGGGTTAGGGTTAGGGTTAGGGTTAGGGTTAGGGTTAGGGTTAGGGTTAGGGTTAGGGTTAGGGTTAGGGTTAGGGTTAGGGTTAGGGTTAGGGTTAGGGTTAGGGTTAGGGTTAGGGTTAGGGTTAGGGTTAGGGTTAGGGTTAGGGTTAGGGTTAGGGTTAGGGTTAGGGTTAGGGTTAGGGTTAGGGTTAGGGTTAGGGTTAGGGTTAGGG
The DNA here is from genome assembly GCA_023333645.1 of Sceloporus occidentalis. Classification (NCBI taxonomy): domain Eukaryota; kingdom Metazoa; phylum Chordata; class Lepidosauria; order Squamata; family Phrynosomatidae; genus Sceloporus; species Sceloporus occidentalis. The sequence continues at coordinate 10,046 of JALMGF010000304.1, read as the reverse complement.
TTAGGGTTAGGGTTAGGGTTAGGGTTAGGGTTAGGGTTAGGGTTAGGGTTAGGGTTAGGGTTAGGGTTAGGGTTAGGGTTAGGGTTAGGGTTAGGGTTAGGGTTAGGGTTAGGGTTAGGGTTAGGGTTAGGGTTAGGGTTAGGGTTAGGGTTAGGGTTAGGGTTAGGGTTAGGGTTAGGGTTAGGGTTAGGGTTAGGGTTAGGGTTAGGGTTAGGGTTAGGGTTAGGGTTAGGGTTAGGGTTAGGGTTAGGGTTAGGGTTAGGGTTAGGGTTAGGGTTAGGGTTAGGGTTAGGGTTAGGGTTAGGGTTAGGGTTAGGGTTAGGGTTAGGGTTAGGGTTAGGGTTAGGGTTAGGGTTAGGGTTAGGGTTAGGGTTAGGGTTAGGGTTAGGGTTAGGGTTAGGGTTAGGGTTAGGGTTAGGGTTAGGGTTAGGGTTAGGGTTAGGGTTAGGGTTAGGGTTAGGGTTAGGGTTAGGGTTAGGGTTAGGGTTAGGGTTAGGGTTAGGGTTAGGGTTAGGGTTAGGGTTAGGGTTAGGGTTAGGGTTAGGGTTAGGGTTAGGGTTAGGGTTAGGGTTAGGGTTAGGGTTAGGGTTAGGGTTAGGGTTAGGGTTAGGGTTAGGGTTAGGGTTAGGGTTAGGGTTAGGGTTAGGGTTAGGGTTAGGGTTAGGGTTAGGGTTAGGGTTAGGGTTAGGGTTAGGGTTAGGGTTAGGGTTAGGGTTAGGGTTAGGGTTAGGGTTAGGGTTAGGGTTAGGGTTAGGGTTAGGGTTAGGGTTAGGGTTAGGGTTAGGGTTAGGGTTAGGGTTAGGGTTAGGGTTAGGGTTAGGGTTAGGGTTAGGGTTAGGGTTAGGGTTAGGGTTAGGGTTAGGGTTAGGGTTAGGGTTAGGGTTAGGGTTAGGGTTAGGGTTAGGGTTAGGGTTAGGGTTAGGGTTAGGGTTAGGGTTAGGGTTAGGGTTAGGGTTAGGGTTAGGGTTAGGGTTAGGGTTAGGGTTAGGGTTAGGGTTAGGGTTAGGGTTAGGGTTAGGGTTAGGGTTAGGGTTAGGGTTAGGGTTAGGGTTAGGGTTAGGGTTAGGGTTAGGGTTAGGGTTAGGGTTAGGGTTAGGGTTAGGGTTAGGGTTAGGGTTAGGGTTAGGGTTAGGGTTAGGGTTAGGGTTAGGGTTAGGGTTAGGGTTAGGGTTAGGGTTAGGGTTAGGGTTAGGGTTAGGGTTAGGGTTAGGGTTAGGGTTAGGGTTAGGGTTAGGGTTAGGGTTAGGGTTAGGGTTAGGGTTAGGGTTAGGGTTAGGGTTAGGGTTAGGGTTAGGGTTAGGGTTAGGGTTAGGGTTAGGGTTAGGGTTAGGGTTAGGGTTAGGGTTAGGGTTAGGGTTAGGGTTAGGGTTAGGGTTAGGGTTAGGGTTAGGGTTAGGGTTAGGGTTAGGGTTAGGGTTAGGGTTAGGGTTAGGGTTAGGGTTAGGGTTAGGGTTAGGGTTAGGGTTAGGGTTAGGGTTAGGGTTAGGGTTAGGGTTAGGGTTAGGGTTAGGGTTAGGGTTAGGGTTAGGGTTAGGGTTAGGGTTAGGGTTAGGGTTAGGGTTAGGGTTAGGGTTAGGGTTAGGGTTAGGGTTAGGGTTAGGGTTAGGGTTAGGGTTAGGGTTAGGGTTAGGGTTAGGGTTAGGGTTAGGGTTAGGGTTAGGGTTAGGGTTAGGGTTAGGGTTAGGGTTAGGGTTAGGGTTAGGGTTAGGGTTAGGGTTAGGGTTAGGGTTAGGGTTAGGGTTAGGGTTAGGGTTAGGGTTAGGGTTAGGGTTAGGGTTAGGGTTAGGGTTAGGGTTAGGGTTAGGGTTAGGGTTAGGGTTAGGGTTAGGGTTAGGGTTAGGGTTAGGGTTAGGGTTAGGGTTAGGGTTAGGGTTAGGGTTAGGGTTAGGGTTAGGGTTAGGGTTAGGGTTAGGGTTAGGGTTAGGGTTAGGGTTAGGGTTAGGGTTAGGGTTAGGGTTAGGGTTAGGGTTAGGGTTAGGGTTAGGGTTAGGGTTAGGGTTAGGGTTAGGGTTAGGGTTAGGGTTAGGGTTAGGGTTAGGGTTAGGGTTAGGGTTAGGGTTAGGGTTAGGGTTAGGGTTAGGGTTAGGGTTAGGGTTAGGGTTAGGGTTAGGGTTAGGGTTAGGGTTAGGGTTAGGGTTAGGGTTAGGGTTAGGGTTAGGGTTAGGGTTAGGGTTAGGGTTAGGGTTAGGGTTAGGGTTAGGGTTAGGGTTAGGGTTAGGGTTAGGGTTAGGGTTAGGGTTAGGGTTAGGGTTAGGGTTAGGGTTAGGGTTAGGGTTAGGGTTAGGGTTAGGGTTAGGGTTAGGGTTAGGGTTAGGGTTAGGGTTAGGGTTAGGGTTAGGGTTAGGGTTAGGGTTAGGGTTAGGGTTAGGGTTAGGGTTAGGGTTAGGGTTAGGGTTAGGGTTAGGGTTAGGGTTAGGGTTAGGGTTAGGGTTAGGGTTAGGGTTAGGGTTAGGGTTAGGGTTAGGGTTAGGGTTAGGGTTAGGGTTAGGGTTAGGGTTAGGGTTAGGGTTAGGGTTAGGGTTAGGGTTAGGGTTAGGGTTAGGGTTAGGGTTAGGGTTAGGGTTAGGGTTAGGGTTAGGGTTAGGGTTAGGGTTAGGGTTAGGGTTAGGGTTAGGGTTAGGGTTAGGGTTAGGGTTAGGGTTAGGGTTAGGGTTAGGGTTAGGGTTAGGGTTAGGGTTAGGGTTAGGGTTAGGGTTAGGGTTAGGGTTAGGGTTAGGGTTAGGGTTAGGGTTAGGGTTAGGGTTAGGGTTAGGGTTAGGGTTAGGGTTAGGGTTAGGGTTAGGGTTAGGGTTAGGGTTAGGGTTAGGGTTAGGGTTAGGGTTAGGGTTAGGGTTAGGGTTAGGGTTAGGGTTAGGGTTAGGGTTAGGGTTAGGGTTAGGGTTAGGGTTAGGGTTAGGGTTAGGGTTAGGGTTAGGGTTAGGGTTAGGGTTAGGGTTAGGGTTAGGGTTAGGGTTAGGGTTAGGGTTAGGGTTAGGGTTAGGGTTAGGGTTAGGGTTAGGGTTAGGGTTAGGGTTAGGGTTAGGGTTAGGGTTAGGGTTAGGGTTAGGGTTAGGGTTAGGGTTAGGGTTAGGGTTAGGGTTAGGGTTAGGGTTAGGGTTAGGGTTAGGGTTAGGGTTAGGGTTAGGGTTAGGGTTAGGGTTAGGGTTAGGGTTAGGGTTAGGGTTAGGGTTAGGGTTAGGGTTAGGGTTAGGGTTAGGGTTAGGGTTAGGGTTAGGGTTAGGGTTAGGGTTAGGGTTAGGGTTAGGGTTAGGGTTAGGGTTAGGGTTAGGGTTAGGGTTAGGGTTAGGGTTAGGGTTAGGGTTAGGGTTAGGGTTAGGGTTAGGGTTAGGGTTAGGGTTAGGGTTAGGGTTAGGGTTAGGGTTAGGGTTAGGGTTAGGGTTAGGGTTAGGGTTAGGGTTAGGGTTAGGGTTAGGGTTAGGGTTAGGGTTAGGGTTAGGGTTAGGGTTAGGGTTAGGGTTAGGGTTAGGGTTAGGGTTAGGGTTAGGGTTAGGGTTAGGGTTAGGGTTAGGGTTAGGGTTAGGGTTAGGGTTAGGGTTAGGGTTAGGGTTAGGGTTAGGGTTAGGGTTAGGGTTAGGGTTAGGGTTAGGGTTAGGGTTAGGGTTAGGGTTAGGGTTAGGGTTAGGGTTAGGGTTAGGGTTAGGGTTAGGGTTAGGGTTAGGGTTAGGGTTAGGGTTAGGGTTAGGGTTAGGGTTAGGGTTAGGGTTAGGGTTAGGGTTAGGGTTAGGGTTAGGGTTAGGGTTAGGGTTAGGGTTAGGGTTAGGGTTAGGGTTAGGGTTAGGGTTAGGGTTAGGGTTAGGGTTAGGGTTAGGGTTAGGGTTAGGGTTAGGGTTAGGGTTAGGGTTAGGGTTAGGGTTAGGGTTAGGGTTAGGGTTAGGGTTAGGGTTAGGGTTAGGGTTAGGGTTAGGGTTAGGGTTAGGGTTAGGGTTAGGGTTAGGGTTAGGGTTAGGGTTAGGGTTAGGGTTAGGGTTAGGGTTAGGGTTAGGGTTAGGGTTAGGGTTAGGGTTAGGGTTAGGGTTAGGGTTAGGGTTAGGGTTAGGGTTAGGGTTAGGGTTAGGGTTAGGGTTAGGGTTAGGGTTAGGGTTAGGGTTAGGGTTAGGGTTAGGGTTAGGGTTAGGGTTAGGGTTAGGGTTAGGGTTAGGGTTAGGGTTAGGGTTAGGGTTAGGGTTAGGGTTAGGGTTAGGGTTAGGGTTAGGGTTAGGGTTAGGGTTAGGGTTAGGGTTAGGGTTAGGGTTAGGGTTAGGGTTAGGGTTAGGGTTAGGGTTAGGGTTAGGGTTAGGGTTAGGGTTAGGGTTAGGGTTAGGGTTAGGGTTAGGGTTAGGGTTAGGGTTAGGGTTAGGGTTAGGGTTAGGGTTAGGGTTAGGGTTAGGGTTAGGGTTAGGGTTAGGGTTAGGGTTAGGGTTAGGGTTAGGGTTAGGGTTAGGGTTAGGGTTAGGGTTAGGGTTAGGGTTAGGGTTAGGGTTAGGGTTAGGGTTAGGGTTAGGGTTAGGGTTAGGGTTAGGGTTAGGGTTAGGGTTAGGGTTAGGGTTAGGGTTAGGGTTAGGGTTAGGGTTAGGGTTAGGGTTAGGGTTAGGGTTAGGGTTAGGGTTAGGGTTAGGGTTAGGGTTAGGGTTAGGGTTAGGGTTAGGGTTAGGGTTAGGGTTAGGGTTAGGGTTAGGGTTAGGGTTAGGGTTAGGGTTAGGGTTAGGGTTAGGGTTAGGGTTAGGGTTAGGGTTAGGGTTAGGGTTAGGGTTAGGGTTAGGGTTAGGGTTAGGGTTAGGGTTAGGGTTAGGGTTAGGGTTAGGGTTAGGGTTAGGGTTAGGGTTAGGGTTAGGGTTAGGGTTAGGGTTAGGGTTAGGGTTAGGGTTAGGGTTAGGGTTAGGGTTAGGGTTAGGGTTAGGGTTAGGGTTAGGGTTAGGGTTAGGGTTAGGGTTAGGGTTAGGGTTAGGGTTAGGGTTAGGGTTAGGGTTAGGGTTAGGGTTAGGGTTAGGGTTAGGGTTAGGGTTAGGGTTAGGGTTAGGGTTAGGGTTAGGGTTAGGGTTAGGGTTAGGGTTAGGGTTAGGGTTAGGGTTAGGGTTAGGGTTAGGGTTAGGGTTAGGGTTAGGGTTAGGGTTAGGGTTAGGGTTAGGGTTAGGGTTAGGGTTAGGGTTAGGGTTAGGGTTAGGGTTAGGGTTAGGGTTAGGGTTAGGGTTAGGGTTAGGGTTAGGGTTAGGGTTAGGGTTAGGGTTAGGGTTAGGGTTAGGGTTAGGGTTAGGGTTAGGGTTAGGGTTAGGGTTAGGGTTAGGGTTAGGGTTAGGGTTAGGGTTAGGGTTAGGGTTAGGGTTAGGGTTAGGGTTAGGGTTAGGGTTAGGGTTAGGGTTAGGGTTAGGGTTAGGGTTAGGGTTAGGGTTAGGGTTAGGGTTAGGGTTAGGGTTAGGGTTAGGGTTAGGGTTAGGGTTAGGGTTAGGGTTAGGGTTAGGGTTAGGGTTAGGGTTAGGGTTAGGGTTAGGGTTAGGGTTAGGGTTAGGGTTAGGGTTAGGGTTAGGGTTAGGGTTAGGGTTAGGGTTAGGGTTAGGGTTAGGGTTAGGGTTAGGGTTAGGGTTAGGGTTAGGGTTAGGGTTAGGGTTAGGGTTAGGGTTAGGGTTAGGGTTAGGGTTAGGGTTAGGGTTAGGGTTAGGGTTAGGGTTAGGGTTAGGGTTAGGGTTAGGGTTAGGGTTAGGGTTAGGGTTAGGGTTAGGGTTAGGGTTAGGGTTAGGGTTAGGGTTAGGGTTAGGGTTAGGGTTAGGGTTAGGGTTAGGGTTAGGGTTAGGGTTAGGGTTAGGGTTAGGGTTAGGGTTAGGGTTAGGGTTAGGGTTAGGGTTAGGGTTAGGGTTAGGGTTAGGGTTAGGGTTAGGGTTAGGGTTAGGGTTAGGGTTAGGGTTAGGGTTAGGGTTAGGGTTAGGGTTAGGGTTAGGGTTAGGGTTAGGGTTAGGGTTAGGGTTAGGGTTAGGGTTAGGGTTAGGGTTAGGGTTAGGGTTAGGGTTAGGGTTAGGGTTAGGGTTAGGGTTAGGGTTAGGGTTAGGGTTAGGGTTAGGGTTAGGGTTAGGGTTAGGGTTAGGGTTAGGGTTAGGGTTAGGGTTAGGGTTAGGGTTAGGGTTAGGGTTAGGGTTAGGGTTAGGGTTAGGGTTAGGGTTAGGGTTAGGGTTAGGGTTAGGGTTAGGGTTAGGGTTAGGGTTAGGGTTAGGGTTAGGGTTAGGGTTAGGGTTAGGGTTAGGGTTAGGGTTAGGGTTAGGGTTAGGGTTAGGGTTAGGGTTAGGGTTAGGGTTAGGGTTAGGGTTAGGGTTAGGGTTAGGGTTAGGGTTAGGGTTAGGGTTAGGGTTAGGGTTAGGGTTAGGGTTAGGGTTAGGGTTAGGGTTAGGGTTAGGGTTAGGGTTAGGGTTAGGGTTAGGGTTAGGGTTAGGGTTAGGGTTAGGGTTAGGGTTAGGGTTAGGGTTAGGGTTAGGGTTAGGGTTAGGGTTAGGGTTAGGGTTAGGGTTAGGGTTAGGGTTAGGGTTAGGGTTAGGGTTAGGGTTAGGGTTAGGGTTAGGGTTAGGGTTAGGGTTAGGGTTAGGGTTAGGGTTAGGGTTAGGGTTAGGGTTAGGGTTAGGGTTAGGGTTAGGGTTAGGGTTAGGGTTAGGGTTAGGGTTAGGGTTAGGGTTAGGGTTAGGGTTAGGGTTAGGGTTAGGGTTAGGGTTAGGGTTAGGGTTAGGGTTAGGGTTAGGGTTAGGGTTAGGGTTAGGGTTAGGGTTAGGGTTAGGGTTAGGGTTAGGGTTAGGGTTAGGGTTAGGGTTAGGGTTAGGGTTAGGGTTAGGGTTAGGGTTAGGGTTAGGGTTAGGGTTAGGGTTAGGGTTAGGGTTAGGGTTAGGGTTAGGGTTAGGGTTAGGGTTAGGGTTAGGGTTAGGGTTAGGGTTAGGGTTAGGGTTAGGGTTAGGGTTAGGGTTAGGGTTAGGGTTAGGGTTAGGGTTAGGGTTAGGGTTAGGGTTAGGGTTAGGGTTAGGGTTAGGGTTAGGGTTAGGGTTAGGGTTAGGGTTAGGGTTAGGGTTAGGGTTAGGGTTAGGGTTAGGGTTAGGGTTAGGGTTAGGGTTAGGGTTAGGGTTAGGGTTAGGGTTAGGGTTAGGGTTAGGGTTAGGGTTAGGGTTAGGGTTAGGGTTAGGGTTAGGGTTAGGGTTAGGGTTAGGGTTAGGGTTAGGGTTAGGGTTAGGGTTAGGGTTAGGGTTAGGGTTAGGGTTAGGGTTAGGGTTAGGGTTAGGGTTAGGGTTAGGGTTAGGGTTAGGGTTAGGGTTAGGGTTAGGGTTAGGGTTAGGGTTAGGGTTAGGGTTAGGGTTAGGGTTAGGGTTAGGGTTAGGGTTAGGGTTAGGGTTAGGGTTAGGGTTAGGGTTAGGGTTAGGGTTAGGGTTAGGGTTAGGGTTAGGGTTAGGGTTAGGGTTAGGGTTAGGGTTAGGGTTAGGGTTAGGGTTAGGGTTAGGGTTAGGGTTAGGGTTAGGGTTAGGGTTAGGGTTAGGGTTAGGGTTAGGGTTAGGGTTAGGGTTAGGGTTAGGGTTAGGGTTAGGGTTAGGGTTAGGGTTAGGGTTAGGGTTAGGGTTAGGGTTAGGGTTAGGGTTAGGGTTAGGGTTAGGGTTAGGGTTAGGGTTAGGGTTAGGGTTAGGGTTAGGGTTAGGGTTAGGGTTAGGGTTAGGGTTAGGGTTAGGGTTAGGGTTAGGGTTAGGGTTAGGGTTAGGGTTAGGGTTAGGGTTAGGGTTAGGGTTAGGGTTAGGGTTAGGGTTAGGGTTAGGGTTAGGGTTAGGGTTAGGGTTAGGGTTAGGGTTAGGGTTAGGGTTAGGGTTAGGGTTAGGGTTAGGGTTAGGGTTAGGGTTAGGGTTAGGGTTAGGGTTAGGGTTAGGGTTAGGGTTAGGGTTAGGGTTAGGGTTAGGGTTAGGGTTAGGGTTAGGGTTAGGGTTAGGGTTAGGGTTAGGGTTAGGGTTAGGGTTAGGGTTAGGGTTAGGGTTAGGGTTAGGGTTAGGGTTAGGGTTAGGGTTAGGGTTAGGGTTAGGGTTAGGGTTAGGGTTAGGGTTAGGGTTAGGGTTAGGGTTAGGGTTAGGGTTAGGGTTAGGGTTAGGGTTAGGGTTAGGGTTAGGGTTAGGGTTAGGGTTAGGGTTAGGGTTAGGGTTAGGGTTAGGGTTAGGGTTAGGGTTAGGGTTAGGGTTAGGGTTAGGGTTAGGGTTAGGGTTAGGGTTAGGGTTAGGGTTAGGGTTAGGGTTAGGGTTAGGGTTAGGGTTAGGGTTAGGGTTAGGGTTAGGGTTAGGGTTAGGGTTAGGGTTAGGGTTAGGGTTAGGGTTAGGGTTAGGGTTAGGGTTAGGGTTAGGGTTAGGGTTAGGGTTAGGGTTAGGGTTAGGGTTAGGGTTAGGGTTAGGGTTAGGGTTAGGGTTAGGGTTAGGGTTAGGGTTAGGGTTAGGGTTAGGGTTAGGGTTAGGGTTAGGGTTAGGGTTAGGGTTAGGGTTAGGGTTAGGGTTAGGGTTAGGGTTAGGGTTAGGGTTAGGGTTAGGGTTAGGGTTAGGGTTAGGGTTAGGGTTAGGGTTAGGGTTAGGGTTAGGGTTAGGGTTAGGGTTAGGGTTAGGGTTAGGGTTAGGGTTAGGGTTAGGGTTAGGGTTAGGGTTAGGGTTAGGGTTAGGGTTAGGGTTAGGGTTAGGGTTAGGGTTAGGGTTAGGGTTAGGGTTAGGGTTAGGGTTAGGGTTAGGGTTAGGGTTAGGGTTAGGGTTAGGGTTAGGGTTAGGGTTAGGGTTAGGGTTAGGGTTAGGGTTAGGGTTAGGGTTAGGGTTAGGGTTAGGGTTAGGGTTAGGGTTAGGGTTAGGGTTAGGGTTAGGGTTAGGGTTAGGGTTAGGGTTAGGGTTAGGGTTAGGGTTAGGGTTAGGGTTAGGGTTAGGGTTAGGGTTAGGGTTAGGGTTAGGGTTAGGGTTAGGGTTAGGGTTAGGGTTAGGGTTAGGGTTAGGGTTAGGGTTAGGGTTAGGGTTAGGGTTAGGGTTAGGGTTAGGGTTAGGGTTAGGGTTAGGGTTAGGGTTAGGGTTAGGGTTAGGGTTAGGGTTAGGGTTAGGGTTAGGGTTAGGGTTAGGGTTAGGGTTAGGGTTAGGGTTAGGGTTAGGGTTAGGGTTAGGGTTAGGGTTAGGGTTAGGGTTAGGGTTAGGGTTAGGGTTAGGGTTAGGGTTAGGGTTAGGGTTAGGGTTAGGGTTAGGGTTAGGGTTAGGGTTAGGGTTAGGGTTAGGGTTAGGGTTAGGGTTAGGGTTAGGGTTAGGGTTAGGGTTAGGGTTAGGGTTAGGGTTAGGGTTAGGGTTAGGGTTAGGGTTAGGGTTAGGGTTAGGGTTAGGGTTAGGGTTAGGGTTAGGGTTAGGGTTAGGGTTAGGGTTAGGGTTAGGGTTAGGGTTAGGGTTAGGGTTAGGGTTAGGGTTAGGGTTAGGGTTAGGGTTAGGGTTAGGGTTAGGGTTAGGGTTAGGGTTAGGGTTAGGGTTAGGGTTAGGGTTAGGGTTAGGGTTAGGGTTAGGGTTAGGGTTAGGGTTAGGGTTAGGGTTAGGGTTAGGGTTAGGGTTAGGGTTAGGGTTAGGGTTAGGGTTAGGGTTAGGGTTAGGGTTAGGGTTAGGGTTAGGGTTAGGGTTAGGGTTAGGGTTAGGGTTAGGGTTAGGGTTAGGGTTAGGGTTAGGGTTAGGGTTAGGGTTAGGGTTAGGGTTAGGGTTAGGGTTAGGGTTAGGGTTAGGGTTAGGGTTAGGGTTAGGGTTAGGGTTAGGGTTAGGGTTAGGGTTAGGGTTAGGGTTAGGGTTAGGGTTAGGGTTAGGGTTAGGGTTAGGGTTAGGGTTAGGGTTAGGGTTAGGGTTAGGGTTAGGGTTAGGGTTAGGGTTAGGGTTAGGGTTAGGGTTAGGGTTAGGGTTAGGGTTAGAGGGTTAGGGTTAGGGTTAGGGTTAGGGTTAGGGTTAGGGTTAGGGTTAGGGTTAGGGTTAGGGTTAGGGTTAGGGTTAGGGTTAGGGTTAGGGTTAGGGTTAGGGTTAGGGTTAGGGTTAGGGTTAGGGTTAGGGTTAGGGTTAGGGTTAGGGTTAGGGTTAGGGTTAGGG